>CM053784.1:531773288-532973288 GCA_028749045.1 Cupressus sempervirens
ATACAATCCAAAATATTTCACTTCCATGAGTGACCACTATCCTTATTTTGATTTTGATTCTCATCCATTCAAACTATCAAACTCCCTCTATTAGTTTTCTCTCTTTCATGATTTTCTCCCTCTTAGGTTTATTTTTTTGTTCTTTGTAATGTTGAGACTTCTTAATCTTTTCTCCTTTTAGTAAACTCTCTCTCTCTCTCTCTCTCTCTCTCTCTCTCTCTCTCTCTCTCTCTCTCTCTCTCTCTCTCTCTTTCTCTCTTTGACAATAATGTCAAAGACATGCAACTATCTTAGCTTCAAATTCTTCATATTTATGTATTATGTATATTTTGCATGTCTAGCTGATACTTTTCATCTGAATATGACTGATCTTTGTATGTTGTACTAAAGTATTCTACCTTAGGCATGCCCCAAAGTAGAGATGTATTACACCACTATGTAAAACATGATGTGTATCACATCTGATGCAATGCACCTTAGCTTCTTAAGTAGCCTTAGTTAGGGGAATGAACCCTAATTTACCTCTAAGATATTTGTGAGCATCTTTCGGTAATGGTTTTGCGAATATGTTAGCAATTTGTTCCTTTATATTCGCATATTCTAGCTTCACCTCTTTGTCTTGAAAATTAGTTCTCTCAAGTAGTGATACTTGATAGCAATATGCTTTATCTTAGTGTGCATCAGCAGATTCTTTTAAATGTTGATAGAACTTGTGTTATCATAATAGATAACTATTGGATCTATAATCTCTTCTTTCATGTTGTTCAACAATTTATTAACCCACATTATATTTGAATAGTTCACTGTAGCTACCACATACTTGGCTTTAGCTATTGATTGGGAAATACAATTATTTCTTTCTTGTCCATGACACAAATCTCTTTTGTAGAAAGAATGCACCTCCACTAGTGTTTTTCCTATCATCAATATCTTCTTCCCAATCTGAATCAGTGAAAACCTTCAGTTCAAATCTATCACTTCTCTTGTGGTCTAGTCCATAATCTTCTTTACCTTTCAGATATCTCATTATCTTGTTTACAATCATCATGTAATTCTCTTTAGGATATTTTGAAAATCTAGCAACAATCCCAACTGCTAGTGCAATATATGGTATGCTATGAACAACATATTGTAATTTTCCTATCAAGGGTCTAGAAAGGGCCTTGTTTACATCAATAGAACCATCATTCTTAGATAGCTTATATCTTATAGACATAGGTGTGCTCATTGGTCTTGAATCTTCTATACCAAAAGTCTTCAATATTTCCTTGATGTATTTCCTTTTTCATTTCATCAGCAAATGATTTACTTAACACTTCTCTTCCTCCAAATATGATATCCTCAAAAAACATCTCAAATAATAGTACTTCATTATTCTTTCCATTTTTCAAGTATAGATTGTTGTTATCATTTGTTCTCTCAAAAAAAAATTTTACTAAATAGTTATCTAACACTTCATACTATGCTCTTAGTGCTTATTTTAATCTATAAAGAGCTTTGTTTATTTTACATACCATGTTCCTTTTGTCTAGTTCTACAAATCCTTTAGGCTATTCAATGTATGCTTCTTCCTCTAGTATATCATTTAGAAATGCAAATTTGACATCCCTCTAATATACCTTGAAGTTTTTGTAAGTTGAGTATGCAAGCAGAGTTTTGATTCCTTTAAATCTGACCACATGAGAAAAAGTTTCTCCATAGTAGACTCAGTCTTCTTGTGCATAACCCTTGCATACCAGTCTTTCTTTTTTCTCACCATTTTCATTGACCTTGTTACTAAAAATCCACTTTGTCCCAATGGAATTTTTTTTCTTTAGGTCTTGGCACTAAAGGTCCAAGTATTATTATTCTTAATTTGGTCAATTTCTTTGTTCATAGCATGTATCCAATCTTCATTATCTAAAGCATATTTTATTGATTTGGGATTGAACTCACATAATAAGCATGTGTCACCTTTGAGTTTTTTTCTTTTCATAACACTTGATTCAGCATCTCCAATTAGTTGATCAAGTTTATGATGTCTTCTCACATATTTTGCTAATACAGGTAGTTTTCTTTTTGGCTCTTCTTTTAGTTCATCTGGAAAAATAATCTCAGGTTCATTTCCTCTTCTTTGTTCTAATTCTGGTTTAGGATTTGAATGTTTGACATTCATTGTCTGATGTTTAGAATTGCATGCATGTGACTCGACATCTACAATTTGTCACTTGACACCCACTCTCTATTGCTCGACAATTTGTATTTCCACTCCATCATTTCCAGTCTGATGGGAACTTGTAGCTTGATTTGTCTATTCATTTTGAGTGCTAGAAGCATCATCATCTACATATATGAATGTACTATAGTCTTCAAGTTCTTCATTACATGAAGCATCACCTTTTTCTACAAACTCATCAATTCTCACATTTGTACTTCTTCCAACTTTGTTAGTGTTAGAATTTAAACACTTACAAGTTTTTTTTTTTTTTGTGGAATAACCTAGGAATATGCCTTCATCACTTTTTGCATCAAGGTTTCCATCTCTATTATTTTTCAATAAATAACATCTACTTCTAAATATTTTGAAGTATTTAACATTAAGAGAATAACCATACCATAATTCATAAGGTGTAGCATCTGTACCTTTGTTGATTTGAACTGAATTTAGGGTATAGGCAATAGTACTAACTACTTCTCTCCAATATTTTTGTGATACACCTTTCTCCATCATTAGTGCTCTACAAAAGTCCATAATTGATCTATTCCTTCTTTTAGTTATCCCATTCTAAGGAGGGGTCCTTGATGCTGACATATATCTTTTGATTCCTTTGTCATTGTAGAATGTGTTGAATTCATGTGAAATGAATTCACCACAACTATCAAATCTAAAACATTTTAGACTTGATTTACCTTTAACAAATATTGCATTCATCATTTTAGAGTAGTCATCCAAAAATAGAATAAAATATTGATCTCAATAGTAACTTTTAACACCAATGGGTCCACATAGACCAGTATTAACCAATTCCAAAATATCACTAGCAATATATGCTTTACTCTTAGAGCTAGACTTGAGCATCTTTCCTAATTGACACTATTTACACATATCATTGTCATGCTCCCTTGGTTTAAACAATCCACTTACCTTCTTCATCTTATAGATATTCACCAAATTGTCAAAGTTTATATGACATAATTTTTTTTCCATAACCAAACATCTTCTTGTTGTGCAAACATACATGTCTCTTTTGATAGGTCTAGATAGAATAAGTTACCTCTTGTTTTCTCACCAGTTCCAATTAGCTTACCATCACCATCGTGTATCTTGTCCTTTCTATTATGAAATTTAACTCTATAACATGCTTTATTCATCTATTAAACACTCAAAAAATAATAGTTAAGTCCTCCAACCTAGTAAACATTTTCACATGTTATCTTTCCAGTAAGTTGAATAATGCCATTATCTTTTATGACACATGGGATATCATTACCAAATTTAACACATCCACCATTGTATGGACTAATATCTTCAAATTTTTCTTTATCACCAATCATATGATTAGAACATCCACTATCAACTATCCATCTAACACTTTTGTTTACATAAGAAATTAGTGCAATTTTCTCATCTTCATCAGACACTTCTTTCATAGAAACATAGACAACTTCATCATCATTACTCTTAGATTCATTATTAGTCTATTCTTCAGCAATATAACAATATTTCTTACCTTTTTCATCCTTTCTTCTTCTGTAGTCTTTGTCATCTCTTCTTCTCTTGTACTTTTTTTCCTTCTTTTCATCATTATCTTCTCTGTCAGGAGATCTAGTAGAAATATGACCAACTTTGTTGCATGAAAAACTAATGATAGGTAATTTACCTTTGTATTTACCTCTTCCTCTTC
Organism: Cupressus sempervirens; assembly: GCA_028749045.1. Lineage (NCBI taxonomy): Eukaryota > Viridiplantae > Streptophyta > Pinopsida > Cupressales > Cupressaceae > Cupressus > Cupressus sempervirens. The sequence goes on from CM053784.1 coordinate 531,777,173, forward strand.
CAAACCTTTTTGCAATGAGGGCTTCAAGTTCATCAATTTCATCATCAAAACTATCACTTTCACTCTTCACATGTTTTCCTTTTTTCTTAGTAAGAATCAATTGTGACTTGAAATCAGATTCAATGGTAGTAGGTGTGCAGTTATCAAATATTGACATCTCAAAAGTAGTAATTCTACCAACTACACCTTCTAAGGTTAAATTGTTACCTAGTGTGTATCTCAATGTTGGAAATGTTATGATAGGCTAAGTTACTAAGAGGGGAGGGGTGAATCAGCAACCAATAAAACTTAATCCTCAATTACCAATTAATCCTTCATGAGTATTATGATCTAATTGTATGCATGAGAAACTGGAAACATTAAAACATCATACCACTTTTGACCCACAATTTGGTGACCCATAAACCTTCCAAATAGAAAGTAAAACTTGGGTGGGGATGATATCCACAAGCTTTAGTACTATAGTATAAATTTGGCCTATTAAGGCTTACAATGATCACTTTTCATGATCTACCCTATTAGGAGCAACAAGGACTGCTAGGTCCACCTTACAAAAGGATTTACAAATATACAATGAAGTATGCACTCAGTAAAGAGATTTACATAAGATTTTTAAGTCTACCTTGTGAAAGGATTTGACCGATCCACCTGTTAGGATAAAATAGTAGCTAATCTCTAATCTGCAACTTGGTTTGTTGAATGAGATAACTTTGAATGTAGTAATCACCTTGTTATGATAGATAAGTATTTTTTGCTCCTTATACTATTGTATCCTTTGTAATTCACTCTTCTACTCTTCTCTACTTATTACATTTTTTCCATACCATACATTGGATGTGATATAATACATTACATATATACCAATCCAATTATAAATTACAAAGTCGGCCACAATAAAAAGTTAACCCATAAATCACAAAGTCGGCTAAATTCTAGAAACTTGAGTTCTAAAGACTAGCTCAATGAGGTTTTGATACTTGGCATCCACTATCAATGCTTGGCATTGTCATGCACTCGGCAGACATAGAAGCTTGGTCCATATTGATCATTTCCAAGTAGTCTTGAACTCGGTCTGCACTGGTGACTTAGTGAATACTTGTGAAACTTGGCATATAAATTGAATCACTCGATTCACACTACATAGTTCAATTAATGCTATCACTACAAGCTTAGTATAAATTGATTCATTTGGTTAACACTAAGTGGCTCAATTAACACTAGACTCACATCACATCAACTATGAACTTAGTAAGCACTGCACAACTTGATTTGCACTGATAAACTCAACATACACTGAGATGCTCGGTTTACACTGCTTATCATCACCATGGTAGTAACTATTCTGTGCAAATTGAATATTATCCCTTGAACTCAATAGCAACTATAGATACTAAAACTATTAACTATACAATATGCTTAGTAGATACTTATAATCTGAATAAGTGTATGTCACTAATAACAAACATGATTGTAATGTCAACAATTTCACCCTTCGGTATTAGTGACAAAAAATACTTATCAATCAAAACTAAATTCAAAAATGTTCAAGAACATATTTTATCCATCACCTTATGTTTCCAACTTAGTAGAGTAAACTATTTTTGAGATTTTTCAAAATTGGTTTTGTAAGAGATGTATCTTTGAGTATCTATACATGCATTATATGATAATGCTCCACTATACATAATATATAGTATACTTTACATCTTTTCACATTCTGATACATGCAATTTCTCCCCCTTTATGTATACCCCTTATATTATATCTTCTCCTCTATATACATCTTCCTTACAATCTTCTCCCCCTTTTTGACATTAATGCCAAAGATGTATGTTATCTAAACTATACAATAATGCCAAAATGTGACAAGAAATCTGCATGTATCTTCAATATTAGCGCCATTATCTTGTCCCAATTCTCTTGCAACACCTTGCATATGTGCAATACAATGTGCACTTATGTTGATAGTTCCATCATGTGGTCTACAATAGAGAAGTTATTGTCATGGATGAGCATTTTTGCATGTGCAATGTGTTTCTACAATGCATTCATATTTGGGAGAACCATGCCTTGTATATTTATCAAAGTGGCTCTTATTTTGGCTTCTTCTCTTAGCAATTCAACTTGCATATCAATTAGCAATCTAATCTTGTTGAAGTGAGCAAAGCTGGAACTCGGGTCAAGTTGCAACTATTGTGCACTTGCCTTCAAATCTTCATCAATCTTTGACAACTTATTTCTTATTTCCTCAATGAAAATTGATGTATCATAGAGTTTACTGAATAGTGAAGACACATTGTTGCAAGAGATCTTCAATGAGCCTAGAATAGTAGATAATTCTACTTGATGGTTAGAAATTTGTTGAGAAATAAGTTCCAAGACTTTATTCTCAAATTTCTTCTCATCTCTCTGCAATAATTTATCTTGTCCATTGAAATCTTGATTGAATTTCTAGACTACCTCTACTAATTGATTCAAGATTGGTTGAGATGCATCAACCTCTGCGTTTAGTGCCTCTACAAGGATTTTCTTTTCATCTTCTATTATCTCAAATTCCTTGTTCCTTTTTTCTCCAAGCCTCTGTTACTTAGCTTTCTTTTGAAGAATTTCTCTAAAAACGTGCATCTAATTAGGATTGAGATTTGAGATGTCCCAATTAGGAATAACAATCTCCTCATCAAGATCTGTCTCCGCTTTCTTCTTTTTGCCTTTACCCAAAAAATTTGTACTTGATTGAGACTTGGTCTCAACTATCTTTGTACTTATTAATTGCATACCAGGAATGGAAATAATTGTGGAAATAGTAGGACTAGCTGTAAAAGTAGATATTATGCTTATTGCCAAAATACAAATAGTAGAGATACCTAGTGTAACCACAATTGATGCAAAGGAGTGTTGCCTACTCAGTAGATGAAGTCCTTGCCACTTTTGTAAGTGAAGTGTTGAGTTGGATAGGTGCAAGGATTGATTGAGTGCTTGTACTTATAGTTTTTCCCACAATTAATCCTACTAAAGCTTTCTTAGGACTTGATGTTTTTAATGTTTGGCTCAAAGAATGAGGAAGTTAGGCTATGACCACTCCAAAAAATTTCTCTGGGTCAGTATCCTCAGTGTCTTGAACATCTGGTAAATCTTCCTTGGTAGCTTCCTATCCCTGTTCCTCTTCCTCATCATCTATATTGTCAAAATATGTAACTTCTTCATCATCAATTTCTTCATCTTTCTCTTGTTCATCATCATCTTTGTCACTAGCATTGACAAAAAAATCACTCTACTTGTGAAGAACATAAATGTTCTTCCATGTGTTTGTAGCATTCTTCACTACATGTTCAATGTCTTTTAGTAGTACAAGACAGGTGTTGAATCTCAAAGTGAGTTTTTCTTCATTCTTCTTCAAAGATTCTTTTACTTCCTTATCACTCAAACTTGGCATGAGCTGCCTTAGGGTCTGCTTATATATATATCTTTAGCAGTTTTCATTGCATTCTCCAATCTTGGCTTGATCTTTTCCATTAGAACATTAAGAATCTATTGAGCAAGCTAGTCTAGAGAATACTTCCATTTACCCAATTTTAGATATTATCAAGTCCTCTATTTGCTTCTGCTCCTCTAGAGTCCTAGTCTCATACTTTAGTGCCTTGAAGTTGGTTATGCCAGATCCTGACTCTAATTCTTTCATTCTTTCTTCAAAAATAGGTGGAGGCCTTTTAAAGATTACATCTCCTCCTTCTTTGTCCACTTTCTTCCTAGAAAATCTTCTTGTAAACACAATAGTAGATGGTTTGGTAGGCTTGGTAATAATTACCTTACCTTTCTTCTTCAATGGCTCTTCTTCCTCTGATTTCTCTTCATCTTCTACTTCTTCATCCTCAATATCATCTCCTTTTCCTTTGATCAATAGAAGAGTGGAATTGGTTTTTAGTTTGGCAATTCTTTTCTTCCCTTTGTTGACTACCTCACGGAGTTTTATTTCAAGTTAAATTCTAGCCTTTGCCTCATCATAAGTGCCAAAGTATGTAGCTTTAGCCTCAGCAAGCTCATTAATTAGTACCTCAATTATGTCCCTAGTTTCATCTATGTTTACCTCATAACCAAGAGGTTTTACCCATACTATTCTTGGTCTAACTGCCTGAATATATACTTTGTCACTATCAATCATAAAACAAATATAATCTTTGTAATCATCAACTAGTTTCTTTGGTATCCTAAATCTATTATTCATCTTCTCTTTGAATGCATCAAAGTAATTATACATAATACTTGCATAGTTCTCTCCCATTTCAGCTATATACTCATTAATATGATAAAGAATAGGTACTTCCTTCGTAATACTATACATTTAGATGAGAAAAAACATGTACATATAAAAATAGACAAGTCAAAAGTGAACCAAACTTATAAGGATTATTCTTGGAAGTTCTTATACTCTCCATGTTCTTGTTGAACTGGTTTAGCAACAACTCGACAACGTCAAGTGATAGGTTATTCTTGACCACTTTGTATGCTAAATTTACTGCTTCAAATGACATGTTGTTAAGTCTGCTCAAACTATAAATCTTGTGAGCGATGATATGTATTCTAAACTTTAATTCCATGTATATGACATAGATGATCTTCATTCCCCTTCCATCCCACTCAGCAAGGGTTTTCTTCTCTAGTTTGAACTAACCTAGGGTTTTGGTCATTTTCAATTTCACCAACATAGGAAGACCAGTGATTCTATGGATCATCTTCTTGGTTATCAAAACTAGTTCTTCCAACCACAACTGACCATTATGCACACGACTAAGGATAAATCTTATCCATTTTATTTGAAAATCTCCTAGCATATATCGAATGTGAGTTAAACCTTTTGCTTCAAGATGTTGATGTTTTGGTTTCAATACACCATTAACAAATAACTCTTGCAACGATTCATCCATCTCTAATGTTCTAATGTCTTGTATAGCACACTTAAAATGTGAATGGATATCATTGATTAATAGTACCTTTGGTGGAATTTGTGACTGAGCTCCACTCAGATCTAGGGTTTTCGTGATGGCAAGACTCGGCTTAAAATTAGGCACCTTCCATTCCATGCCTCAAACTAACATATCTAATCCTTTCTTTGATTTGTTGATAATAGATGCCATTGCTTCTCGGTAGGATTTGAGCGATCAAAACTTCTTCAATAATAATTTGTTCAAATCACTTGAATGCTCTAAAAATTTCTTTGCATAGATAGCTCTCAAAATTTTGCGGTGAGAAAAGACTTCGATTTCACCCTTTTTCATCAAATTTCACCATAAATGCCTGGTATGATTGTTCATTCTAATGATAGATGGTCATCCACTTTTCTTGCATTAAATGCTCAGCAAAGTCTTCCATGACTCGGTAACCACACAACAAATATAGTAGCTCCCAACCTTGCTCAGCAAGGTCTTACAACCTGACCTTGCTTGGTAACAACTGTTATCCAACCTCATTCAGTAATGAATGGCATCTTTTACTTGGTGATCTCTTTTCATCTTGTATGTTGATATGGATCTTTCATTCCATCAACTGGAACTAATGTGAGATGTCTTCTTCTAAATCCTAGTTCTAGTTCTCCTTTGAGAAATCAAGTGGAAATGCTTAAGTCACTCAATTCTTGAGTGAAATCTTCATTAATGCTCAGACTTGTATTCTTAGTAGATTTTGGAACCCATTGTTGTCTCATATGCTTTCTGATGTTATCAACCTTTTCCTTCTTTTCATCTTCAACACTTTCAGTATTCATACAATGCTTGGCAAGATGACCAAGTTCTATACTAATGAAACATCTTCTAGTAGTATCTCTTGTCCTCATGTGATGTTTCACACAATTCATTCCAATGTGTCCAAATTCTCCACAATAATGACATCTACACCAAGTATTATAGTCTCAACCAAATATAGCTTTTACAATCTATTATGCAGGGTTCAATATCTTAGTTTTGCATTTCAAGAATTTGTGCCCATGCTTCTTGCATTTGTGACATTTGCCTTCAAATTTTGGTTTCCCTTTGCATTCATTACCCCTATGACCATGCTGATTACAATTGTAGCACTTTCCATTGAAATTTGTGTTTCCATTACTCCAAAATTTGTTTGATGTATGTCCTATCTTACCACACTAACTGCAAGTAGGTTTTTGATTCTTTTGAGCTCCTTGCTTGGATGATTCACCTTCTTCTATATATCCAATTCTTGCTTTTACCTTTTGTCTAAATGGCTTTTCTCATTCAATTGATTAATGTCTGCTTGAGATTTCATCATCCTCTCATTAGTTTGTCTTTTAGTGTTTAGATCATTTTGCAATTTCATTTTTTGATCTTAGATTCATGATTTCTTCATTTGCATTTGTGAGCTGGTCAATGAAGTATGTCTGTTGAAGGGATAGGTGCTAAATTACATTGTTCTTTCCTTCTATTTCTTATTTTATGTTATTTTTCTCTTCCATGACTTCACACAATCTTACTAATTGAATTTCTTCCTCTCTTCTCAATTTTCTTACTTCTTCTTGAAGTGTACCATTCTTTTCCAACAGTTCTTTGATTTCTTCATCAATTTTATTTGAATTTCTTGAATGGATGTCTTCGATTCTTTCTTCAATGTATAGTTGATCATTCATCTGTACTACAAGATCTTTTCTTCTTTTAAGGTATTGAGAGAGTTGCTCATTTTCTTTCTTGATTTGTCCAATAGCTGATTCCAAATCCAAATTCTCATTGTCAATAGTGTTATCAAGTCTAAATACCTCCATAGCCTTTGATCTTTGATCAAGCTGTTAAACTTTTCTTTGAGAACCACAATGCTCTGATACCAATTGTTGGAAATATTATGATAGGCTACATTAATAAGAGCGAAGAGGTGAATTAGTAACCAATAAAACTTAATCCTTAATTAAAAATTAATCCTTCATGAGTATTCTAATCTAATTGCATGCATGAGAAACTGAAAACATTAAAGCATTCATAACACTTTTCACACGCAATTTGGTGACCCATATACCTGCCAAATAGAAAGTAAAACTAGGGTGGGGATGATTCCCATGAGCTTTAGTATTGAAATATAAAGTTGGCTTGTTAAGGCTTACAATGATCAGTTATGATGATCTATCCTGTTAGGAGTAATAAGAACTACTAGGTCCACCTTGTAAAAGGATTTACAAACATAAAATGATCTATGCACTCAGTAAAGAAATTTACATAAGACTATTAAGTCTACCTTGTGAAAAGATTTGACTGATCCACCTATTAGGATGAAACAATAGCTGATCTCTGATCTGTAACTTGATTCCTTTGAATGTAGTAATCATCGTGTTGTGATAGATAAATCTTTGTTGCTCCTTATATTGTTGTAACCTTTGTAAATCACACTTCTTCTCTTCTCTGCTTATTACATTACTTCCATATGATACATTATATGTGATACCATGCATTAGATGTGATACAATACATTACATATATACCAATCCAATTACAAATTACAAATTCAACCACATTACAAGTTTTACACAAAAATCACAAAGTCAACCAAAGTGTAGAAACTTGGGTTTTGAAGACTAACTCGATAAAGTTTTGATACTCTGCATCCATTTTCAATGCTTGGAATCATCATGCACTTGGTATACATAGAAGCTCGGTCCATACTAATCACTTCCAAGTAGTCTTGAGCTTTGTCTGCACTAGTGACTCAATGAATACTGTGAAACTTGGCATTTAAATTGAATCACTCAATTCATACTACATAGCTTGGTCAATGCTATCACTATGAGCTTCATATAAACTGAGTCACTTGGTTAACATTGAGTGGCTTAGTTAATACTAGACTCACATCACATCAACTGTTAACTCAGTAAGCACTGCAGAGCTTGATTTTCATTCATAAACTTGGCATACACTGAGATGCTCAATTTACACTACTAATCATCACCATGGTAGTAACTACTTGGCACAAACTAAATATTATCCCTTGGACTTAGTAGCAATTGTAAAAGTTGGTAGATACTAAAACAATTAACTATACAATATGCTCAGTAGATACTTACAATGTGAACAAGTGTATGTCACTAATAACAAACATGATTGTAATGTCAACACTCAATTCTTGAATTGTAGAGAATCTAATGAAATAGATAGGGAGTAGAGTCCTTAATACCTTGCTTATCACTGTTTCATCTTCAATTGTTTCATTTTCTCCTTGAATAGCATTGACAATTTCTTTAACTTTTATGTAGTATTGTATTATATTCTCACCTTCAATTATTCTCATATCATCAAATTTGCCTCTCAAAATTTTTTGCTTTGGCTCTTAGTACATTGTCATCAACTCTATATATGGTCTTTAGTATGTCCCACATCTTCTTTGCAATATTGTAGTCTTTTAGGTCATCAAACTCGGCATAGCTTAGGGCCAAGGAAATCTCCAACATTTCTTGGTTGTGATCTAACTTATGTCTCAATTTTTCAGGAGTCAAAGGAGTATTTATTACCTCTACATACTCATTGCTCAAAAAATTGACATCAACATCACTGATACTAGATATGTGCATCTTCATCAAGGTCACCATGCAAGAAAATTCTCCTTATTCAGCTTGGGTACATCTCTCTTGTTCATCATGATCTTTAGCTTTCAGTACCTTCAAACTTTTGTCTATAAGTAGTTAGCTCTGATACCAATTATTAGAAATTTTTAGAATAGTTAAGGGGAGGGAGGTGAATTGGTTACTCAAGGTCTATATGTACCACTTGAACTATTAAATATATACACACATCAATGTTCAACTAATGTTTCTTAACTTGTTGTTCGATCTATATTGTAAAACTATCATAAACTTAACTTGCATTGCATAATGAAAAACATCATCACATGTAAAACATTCATAAGGCATTCATCACAGTTTCACACTAGGATTTGACATGGAAACTCAATTTGAGAAAAACCACCAACAACATGTCACTATTTTGAAGTGTGCTCTATTAGGAACCAACCCTATTAAAGGTTTACAATACACACTATTAAATGTGACCTGGTTAGATGATTTAATCACCCTATTAGGAGTGGCCTTGTAAGAGAACTTTGATCATTCCATTTAGAATGTCACCTAGTTAAGGGTTCATTTGGTTGCAAGCATAGGAATGGAGAATAGGAATGCACATTAGGAATAGGAATGGCTATTTCAATAACAACCATTATTTGGAATGGGTTATAAGATAAATTTAGAGGAAAAATGAGAATATGTATTCTTATTCCCTATTGTAATTGACAAACCAAACATAAAATAGAAAATGTATTCCAAATTTTCTATTCTTATTCCAACAACCAAACTAGCCCTAAACAATTTACATAGACTATTAGGTCTTCCAATGACTATTAGGTCAACCTCTATTAAAATAATTTCATTACAAACTATTTACAATGATAAGAAAGAAAAGAGTAGGTTTTGATCTGTGTGATTACAACTCACTTTTACTAGTTTAGATCTCTATTCAATCCTTATGCTGGTTCATTGATAAGTCTTGTATTGTCATCTTTGATCTTAATCTACTTGGACATCCTTCAAGTAATCATTTTACTCTCCTCATCAACACTTAAGCCTTCTACTCAAAATCACTTATTAATAACAACATTACAACTGCAAGCTTTTTCCTTTAGCTTTGCATTCACACTCTTGTGTGCTTCTAATCAACCTTGCTCTATATATGAACTCCCTCATACACATTAGCTAGGCTATACTAGGCTTGACTGGAAATGACACCAAAAGTTTGGTTTAGTATCCCTTTAAATAGGCAATTTGTGCTTTACCATTTTCTACATCTACCATAGATCTTAGGGTTTACGAACAACTTCAACTTGATTCAATGTATCTGTACAACTTCTTGATCATCCTCAAGAAACTTCTTTAGAATCTTTCTGTTAGCTCTTTACCTAATCACCCTCTTGAATTTAATGATCCAAATCATTAATCTAATCTTCATTATGTTTTACATCTTACAAGAAATCAACTGAGTTAGATTGGTCTTATGATTCCTCTAAATTTGATCTTTTACTATCACTCAACAATCACTGAATTTTGACACTCGGTCAACACTAAAACACTTGGTTGTTGTTTAAGCTTTCTGACTTGGCTCAACTAACTTGGTTGGTCAATGCTAATGCTTGGTCAACACTAGATTTTCTTAGCACTAATAATGGCTTGGTTGACATTATCATTACAAGGTACTCCTTAGTAATTTACTCTTTTGTTTGGCTTGGCTTATATTTCTTGACATAAGCAATTACTTTGTTTTATCAAAGTCTATTTAATCAAATATCCATTGTAACTTCCTTTCCTCTAGGTGCTATAGTTATGAGTAACTCTCAAATACTCTTCATCAATCAAATAGATATGACATTTAGATTAGGTAGCAATATGTCTCATCCATAGATTTGACATCAATGAAAAAATAACAATTGTTCCAATTGTAAGTTTCCAACATGTGTGTGTGTGTGTGTGTGTGTGTGTGTGTGTGTGTGTGTGTGTGTGTGTGTGTGTGTGTGTGTACATACATACATACATACATACATACATATAATGTTGAGAGTAATCATTCTTGAGGTGCCTATTTTCATTAAATCCAAGGGTTATGTTTTCTTGGTTGGGATTCATAAAAATAGGCACTTCAAAAATGATTACTCTCCCCATAATATATATATATATATATATATATATATATATATATATATATATATATATATATATATATATATATATATATATATATATATATATATATATATATATATATATATATATATATATATATATATATATATATATATATATATATATATATATATATAATCTAGTGGTAGTCACGGCGCATCAGAAAAAATATTATTTTAATTTTTCTATTTTTGATAAGTTTAGTATCAAATTATTATTTATTTTTAAATATACTTGTATAAAGTTACTATAAAATTATACTTGTATAAAGTTACATTAAATTATTAAATAATTTTTAATTATAGTTGTATAAAGTTTCTATAAAGTTGTTCTTTCACATTTTATTTTTTAATTCTGCATATGGTGTTTAGTTTGTATAACTTAATTTTATTTTTATTTAAGGATATTGTTATGTAAAATGTTACAGACAGGAGTAGAGTTATGGTTAAGGTTAAGGTTAGGGTTAGGGTTAGAATTAGGATTAAACTTAAGGTTATGGTTAGGGTTAGATTTAGGGTTATGATTAGAGTTAGAGTTAGAGTTAGAGTTAGAATTAGAGTTAGAGCCAGCATTAGGGTTAGGGTCAGGGTTAGGGTTAGGATTAGGATTAGGATTAGAGTTAGAGTTAGGATTAGGGTTAAGGTTAAAATTGGAGTTAGAGTTGGAGTTAGTATTATAGTTATAGTTAGGGTTAGAGTTAGAGTTAGAGTTAGAGTTAGAGTTAGAGTTAGGGTGAGAATTAAGCGTAGGGCTAGGGTTAGAAGTAGAGATAGAGTTAGGGTTAGAGTTAGAGTTAGAGTTAGAGTTAGTGTTAGGTTAGAATAAGGGTTAAGATTATAATTTAGGTTAGAGTTAGGATTAAGGTTAGAGTTAGGGTAAGAGTTAGTGTTAGGGTTAGGGTTAGGGATAAAATTTGAGTTAGGGTTCTAGTTAGAGTTAGAGTTAGGATTAGCACTAGAGTTAGGGTTAACGTTAGGGTTAAGGTTATAATTAGGGTAAGGGTTTGAATTAGGATTAGAGTTAGGGTTATATATAGGGTTAAGGTTAAGGATAGGGGTATAATTAGAGTTAGAATTAGGGTTAGAGTTAGAGTTAGGGTTAGGGTTAGGATTATATTTAAGGTTTGCATTAGGGTTAAGGTTGCAATTAGAGTTAGAGTTAGGTTTTATGTTATTATTGCCGTTTAAGTTATTTTTTGGGTTACTCTAATTATAGCTGATCTTAGTGCTATAATTAAACTTTAGGTTAGTGTTAGGGTAATTGACAAGTTAATTTTTTAATTTCGGTTAGTCATATTACAATGCCCATAATTAGTGCTATTGTGACACATATTATTAGCATTTTTTATAATGTAATACCTCTCTCTCCCATGCCTTCCCACTCTCTCTAGAGATTTCCTTTAATCACTCTTATTTCTCTCTCTCCCTCTCTAATCTCTAGATATACCTCCTAATCTCTCTCTCTCTCTAGATACACTTACTAATCACCCTCCCTCCTTATTCTCTAAATACACCCTCTAATCTCTCTCTTATATGTAGACACGCTCCCTAATCTCTCTCTCTCTCTCCCGCCCCCCCTCACTTCTGTCTAGATAAGTTGGAATTCTTTAGAATAACTGGGACAGTGAATCAATTATCCAAGGTAATGATGTACAAATAAAACTTTTCAATGCTTAACAAATCCATATCCATAAAACCTTAACATACATACATCCATTAGATCATACAATACCTTAACTTAGTAGGTCAGTATCCTAGGTCAAAATAACTTTGCAAAAATGTAAACATGAAATACCATAACCACATTCACACAATTTGACACAAGGATTTTATATGGAAACCCAGTTTGGGAAAAACCACCAGTAACATGCTACCAATTCTCACTCTTCTAAAGTGATTTGTAATTCCCTGGTTGGAGATCCTTGGAACAAGGATAAACAAAAGCCAAGATTTTTTTTCAAGTATGGATGCACATGACAACAACATACAAGGATCAATAAGATCACAATGGAAGACTTTAATTGACAATCCTGACATCCAACAAATCTCCAAATGCCACTACCAAACTGACACGCTCAAACAGAAAGATGAAAGCCAAAGATGACAATAGAATGAATTATCTTTGATCTATCAAAGCCTGGAAAATTAAGCAATCCTAAAGGGCACTCAAAACACCAAATTGTTTTCCCAAAAAACAACATAGATGTCCCCTATTTTTTGTGCAAGAAACCATAACAAATAATTTTGCACAAGGAAGTACCCCTTCATGCTAGGAAGTATAACATGCCACATGAGAAACTACCCTCTTATGTGAAGAAATGTTTGGCCCAGCAACCAAAAAATACTACACTAATGTCAAGGCTCACATGAGGAAGTACTGGGAACCATGCAAAGAAATACAAGCTTGTGCACGAGGAAATGCCAAGTCTTGCACAGGAGAGAATATAATCTCATGCGAGGATTCACAACAACAAGCTAGGTAAACACAAGATGAGAAGATAGGGAAAAATAATTCCTCCACACTAAGGAGTACTAGATCCACAAATTAAGGCTTAGACACTCAAACACAATAACTATAGATGGAAACTACATCTAACCATCTAAAACATAGCAATAAAGGAAATGTACTAAAAGAAACATCACAATGAATGAACATAACAATACTCACGTGTGGTTCCTCCCAACCATAATAGCATCATGAGACCTCAAAGGTCCCAACCATCCCCCATGCATAACATCCCAAACTACCAACTAGATAGTCAGAGTTTTCTTATGAGGGCATCACTACTAAAGCATAATAACATCATAAGAACAAGAATATTTAATAATGCTACAACAATATAAATAGTAGATATTTCAACTAGGTAAATCACATAATCTAATCATATGCTAAACATCATAATACAAGAATGTGTGAAATAAACTAACATCATGTAAACTTGATATCCAAGCATTCTAATGAAAGCATAAATCACAAGGAAGCATACTTTGGAATTCTAAATATACTAAGTGAACATCAAGCACCAGTCACACTGAAATAATAGACTATCTCTATACATCGGTTTATAGTAGTGGTATAGGTAGCTATGCCTCCCAGCCACATGGAATCTACAAGTCCACTCCCACCATGCTAATGGAGATAATGATCCAATCATAAACACCCAAAAGCAACATCCATGGCTAACACTCACACTAGACAGTAAAGATGACTGAAACCAAGATTTTTGAGACAATGCAAATACTACAAGTCTTGGTTAGACACTCAATAGGTAACTATGTAGGGAATCACTACATGAAGAGTCTCTTGGCATCGTGAAGCCCAAGCTAGATATCGTGCAATTCAACTCCCCAAAGGAAGGCTCTCACACTGTGTCCTTTTATTATCTTAGTTTTATTACCACATAGTATTTTATTTAATTATCACTTGATTAAAATCTTCCTTTGCCAACCCTCTAGGCACAATGATCATCAAGCTACAAGACAAAAGCCCCCTCCATGGTGCTACCCCACCCTACCCATACTCATCCAATGATGAGTGCCCACAAGCATGCATATTCCCAACCTAACCCCAAATGAACATAACTCCCAAAATACTACGAAAGATCGGGCCTTGCAAGTCACCTGACAAATGCACGTGCATGTGCTCATGTGTAGCACACCACTGTCATGAAGATCATAAGACAAGGGTTGGATGAGAACACAAGCAAAATAACACTCAACTGAAAACAAGTTTGGGATGACGAATACAGCATGCATCCCAATGCAACATAAAAGTGAAACAATGGTTTGACTGACATCCTATGGATGATCCAATTCCATGACCAACATCATGCCAAGAAAACTTGAGAAAACTAGGTAGCACACAAATTGAGGTAAAAACCTCAAAACTCAAAAAAATAAAAATTAAAACCCATTTGGTCTTAGGGCACAAAAGGCATAGAAATCCAATAAAATTTAGGTTCATACACCATATGTAAAAATGGCTATCATAACAATGCAAAACCCCAAACCCTCATCCAAGAACTTGGAAAATGTTCATACCCGACCAACTGGCAGAACCAACAAACAAAAATAGCTTGGAACACTAGTTCTCAACCTTCTGACATGTAGCTACCAGAAACGAAAACAAAAATGGAGCTGAAACATTAAAATGGGAGAGCCCTACTTGACAACTAAAAGGGCTAAAATGGGAATCAGCACAATAAAATAAATATATTGCAAAAGCTGCTGAAAGTCATAACAAAACAAGGTCTCCCCAAGTTAGATCCAATAAGATTGATCTCATGAAGATCTCATGCTCGTAACTCTCACAATGAACAAAAACACAATCCTTTAGAAGAGGATTTTGGAAAAAGCTCTCAAATTTGTAATTTGCAAAAGTGATAAGTGAGGAATTAATTTCCTCTTTGGAAACTTATTCACTTTTTGAGTGAATAATCGATTAGGGTAATTAACCACCCAAATGAAAAAAGATTATTCCAAGTAATTGGAATTCAACTATGGCAAAGCTGCCAAAAATTAAAATCAATAAGAATAAAGCCTAAAAACCCAAAATGATAGAAATTCCTTAACAACTTTTGCAATATGTGAACCTCTAAATGCACAGACACATTCATAGGTCTAATCACATAATGCAAATAAGTCTAGATTTATCAAATCATTGGAAGGTTTAATTTAAACAATTAAATAAGCTATGTCAACCATACATGGATGACACTGGTAACATATGAATAGTCGAATCACTAACTCCATGTGCCACTGCTAGGGATATAAATCCTGTACACTTAAAACACACGATCAAGTGCAATTTCATACAATAACACAGTTGAAGTAATAAATGCATTAAATAACCTAAATTAACTATTTATTCAATTATACTAAATTAGTTTGTTTACATCACTCACGTTTGCATAAAGCATATCAAAGAAAGAATGAATTAATTGACCATAGCATCAAATCCACATATAACCAAATTAGAGATATATCCAAATACCAGATAACCAAATATCATCATAAAACATATTGTCATCTCAAAATGGCACCATCATGCAAATATGATGAACTAAACAACATAGCAGTCTAACATCTATGATACTAGAAATCAAAGTATAACATATGACCATCAGGTCATCTCCAAGGTAAAAAAATAACATGAGTACAGTATGTCTCAAATCAAAATATAACACATAACATACTGCAAATATGAGAGGCACTATATGATGCCTTGTAAAAGGCTAACCTTGTTAAAGGTTACAATACACACTATTAAATGTGACCTATTTAGAGGATTTCAATCACCCTATTAGGAGTGACCCTTGTTAGAGGACTTTAGAGAATTCCATTAGAATGTCATCTAGTTAAAGGATCTGCAAATGACTGTTAGGTCAACCTTAATCCAAAGGATTTATCCACACTATTACAATTGTTAGAAAGAAACATCGGGACTTGATCTAGTAAAAACTTATAACTCACTTGAAAATTATAGATCTTTGATTCAGTCCTCCATTCTACTTGGCATTCATACTCTTTAGCTCTGATATCTTGTTCGATCTCTTAAGCCTTCTTTCTCAACATGCCAACTGTAGTCTCTTCTATTCAACCACTAGATGAAGCAACACCTTAAACTTTTTCTCTTCCTTAGGTTCTCTCACATGACAACCATTGCTTCTAGCCAACCATCTCTATAAATAGAGAATTTAGATCTTTTGTCACTCATCCACAATCATCCATTTTAGGGTTAGCTAAGATTCAATGAATCTACCCACTTTTCCATCTTTGTTCCTCTAGAAACTTCCTCTACAATTTTCTTTGAATTTACCTCAAAATAGTTTATCTTGAATTCTATGCCACTAGCTCATCAAGCTTATCTTCCACATGCTTCAAAAAATTAAAGAAATAACATTAGTCAGCTCAGATTAGTCAAATCTTTGATTTAACATCATTTATTATCACTAGACACCTATACTATTCTATCACTTGACCAACACTAGTTCACTCAGAAAACACTAAAGTTTACTAATGCTCATCATCAACTACACTTTACTTGGCATATACTTGTTAGAAACAATAGTCCAACAGGATAACTGGGGGGGTGAATCAATTATTCAATTAAAACATTTATCAACCTTAATTAATCTTAACCATTTAATCAAAGTAAACAAAAACTATAACAAGATGCACATACACAATTATACCAAATTTGTTAATTAGGGAAACCCTTGATTAGAGGTAAAACCCTGGTGGGAATGATGGCCACAAAGATATACTGATATATATATATATTCCTTGTTAGAGGATGGACCCTGTTAGGAGTCTATAAACACATTCAATACATAAGAGTCCCTATTAGGAGACTTTGAATCCCTATTAGGAGATTCCAACCTTGTTAGGAGTTATAAAAGATAGAAGGATCCATTGTCCAAACAGCTTCTAGGGCAAGACCACTAAACTCATTGTCCAATTGATCTCTCAACTATTCCTTGTAGAATTATTATTTGTACTATGCTTTAACCTCTTTCCTCTATCTTTTCAGCTAGACCAATCACTGTCAAACCTTTTAGACTAGGTTATGAACCTCAGATCTAAATATCAAACCTTGGATCTTAGAATAAAACCTTGGCAACGAAGTTCTCTCCAACTTTGTTATGTTCTGTTTATCTTCATATATCAATTGTTTCTCTTTTATTCTGCTCTACATGCTTCTTGCAATTTTTTCTTCATTCATGTATAACAAAGGAAAATGTCCTTCCTTTATACTAAATCCATAAAACAATTCCATGAGTTGACTATTACACCTTTTGAATTAATTATTATAGGACATCATTAATAACATGTTATACTTAGTGATAACATCAATCAATCACCTTGAAACTTGAATAACTTTTCATACATGTAATATTATGATGAGAAAGATTACCCATGTCATCTCCAACTCAGAATAACAACTCTGCAAGGAGATATAACAAGTTTACCAAAATATGCTTTTGTAAACTCTACCTTATAGCAGTCATCACCAAAACTTGCAAAAATTCTAAACTTAATGTCTTATGCTCTCGAGTTTAATTGCATATACTAGAAACTTAGTCGTGTCTCCCTTTAATCTCTCTTAGTGGAAATACTCAATGATCTATCTATACCAACTTGATCTTTCTGTTGTTCTTATGTTAGATACCACATAAAACTACTATGTTGACATCAATGACAAACACAACCATGAATGTAACATATTATCATGATAATGATCTAATCATAATTCAACAACACTCCCCCATAGAAGTATCATCAGTATTCATACTTCTAACAATCTCCCCCTGTGGCATTGATAGCAACATAGATGAAAAACATTGTTCCAAGAATGCCAACTATAAAAGACAATTATTCTTTCTTTTTAAATCCTCTTCATCAATCATTCTCCCCCATTGTGCTCTGTATCAAACTACTTTTCATATTGTAATCTCTCCCTTCAATGTACTCTATATCAAATTGTTTTCATGTTGTAATCTCTCCCCATTGACATCAATGTCAAAGGTTTCAACAACCATCTATCTTTGCAACAACTGTCTTTGACTTTCTCAACTATCCAAAGACACTGTTTAAAACAACATCCATCAAGAGTCCTAGATGACTATGTCCATGACAGGTACTCCCCCATATAGGAAGTATCAATATTTAGTCCAGACAAACAATAGTGCTCTATAACTTGGACTGATGCACTCTTGCATCATCTACTTTGATGTAGGTAGGAGCATAACCCCTAGCATACCTTGCAAATACTCAATAGTCTCCTTAGGAAGAGGCTTGGTGAAAATATCTACAATCTGCTCTTTGGTGATTACATACTCCAATCTAATTTCCTTTTCTACAATTTTATCTCTCAACATGTCATAGTTGATAGAAATGTGCTTAGTCTTAGAATGCAACATTGGATTCTTAGAAATATTCACTGTGCTTGTGTTATCACAATGTATGACAACAGATTCACTGAATTCTATCCTTATATCCTTTAGCATCTTCTTCATCCAAACAACTTGATTACAGTTGTTTTCCATTGTAACATATCCTGCCTCTACTGTGCTCTATGAGATATAATCCTGCTTCTTGCTTAACCAAGAAACCAATCTTCCTCCAAGAAAGAAGGCTTCACCATTGGTGCTCTTTCTATCATCCATATTGCCTGCCCAATCAACATCAGTATAAGCATATAAAGTGAAATTATTAGATCTGTCATACCACAATCCAAACTTTGGTGTTCCCTTTAGATATCTAAATATCATTTTAACTACTTCATAATGTGGTTCTTTGGGATCAAATTGAAATCTTGCAACAATTCTAACTACATTTTTTATATCTGGCCTTGTGTGTTTCAAATATTGCAATCCTCCAATCATAGATCTATACTTCTTCTGCTCAATAGCAGGTTTCTCATCCTTTGTAGATAACTTGTCTCCAGTTACCATAGATGTTCCAACTGGTTTACATGTTTCCAAACCAAAACTTTTCAATAGATCTTTCGAATACTTAGTCTAAGAAATAAAGATTCCTTCTTTATCCTACACAATTTGTAATCCTAAGAAGTATATCATCTCTCTTATCATACTCATTTCAAATTCCTTCTTCATTTCTTTTGCAAACTTATCACTTTCATCATCATCTCCTCCAAATATGATATCATCAACAAATATTACCAAAATCATTAATCCATCATCTATTTCTTTCCAGTATAGATTACTGTCTACCATACCTTTGCTAAATCCAAGTTTTGTCAAATGCTTGTCCAAACTTACATACCTAGTTCTAGGTGATTGTTTAAAGTCATACAATGCTTTCTTCAATCTACATACCATGTCATTGTCATTTGTTAAAGGAAAACCTTGAGGTTGTTCTATGTATACCTCTTCTTCAAGTTCTCCATTCAAAAATGTTGACTTGACATCCATTCAATACACTTTGAATTTCTTATGTGTTGCATAGGCTAAGAATAACCTTACTATTTCAATTCTTGCCATAGGAGGATAGGTTTCATCATAGTCCATTCCTTCTTGTTGTGAGTAACCTTTACATGCCAATCTTGTTTTTTTCCTTACACTTCACCTTGTTCATTCATCTTGTTCCTGAATACCCATTTTGTTCTTATCACATTTTTGTCTACTGGTCTAGGAACCAATTCCCATGTCTCATTCTTCACTATCTGATCCAATTCTTCTTTCATAGCTTGCTTCCAATAGTCATCTTTACATGCCTCATCTAAACTATTTGGTTCTACTTCAGATATCAAACATAGTTCTTCATTGATTCTACTTCTTGTCACCACACCTTTATCTCTATTGCCAATTATCTGCTCTAGTGGATGATTCTTTGTCATATTCTTACCAAAAGTAGGAGTTGTTATCTCAACTTTTAGCTCCATTCTAGGTTCCAAACTTTGTTCCTACCTTAGCTCTCCTTCATTCTTCAAATCATTATTAGTCTCAAAGAATACTTTAACATTCTTTGGTTTAGTATCAACAACATTCTCATCATTAGAATTATAGTCAACTATTCTTTCTTGTATTATGAATTTCTCATCAACTCTTACATTTGCACTTTTAACAACAATCTTAATTCTAAGATTATAACATCCACAAGCTCTACTTTTCAATGAATAACCAAGAAACATACCTTCATCACTTCTAGCATCAAATTTACCAATATCATCATCTCTTTTGATATAACATTTATTGCCAAAAATTATGAAACAATTAACTATAGTTGAGTGACCAAACCATAGATCATAAGGGGTCTTGTTTGTGTCTTTCTTGACTTGCACTTTGTTCATTGTGTAGACTTTTGTATTCATAGCTTCTCTCCAAAACATCTTGGATACATCATTCTCAGCTAACATAACTCTTGCTTCTTTTGTTGTTGACTTGTTTATTCTCTCTGCAATGTCATTTTGTTCAATGGTTCTAAGAGCTGAAAATTATCTTTTGATTCCATTATCTTCACAAAAGATATTGAAATCATTTTATTTAAATTCTCCTCCT
Source organism: Cupressus sempervirens (assembly GCA_028749045.1). Taxonomy (NCBI): domain Eukaryota; kingdom Viridiplantae; phylum Streptophyta; class Pinopsida; order Cupressales; family Cupressaceae; genus Cupressus; species Cupressus sempervirens. The sequence goes on from CM053784.1 coordinate 531,797,902, forward strand.
TTATCTAATCTTAAACATTTAATCTTCATACATGATTCATTCTCAACTCTATTCTTGAATATCTTGAAGGTATCAAATACCTTAGATTTTTCTTTAAGAAATGCAACCCACATCATTCTAGAAAAGTCATTGACAATAATCATGAAATACTTTTCACCATAGAATCCTTTAGTATTTGTAGGACCACTAAGATTAGTGTGTACAATCTCCAACTTTGATGTAGTATTGAACTTCTTGCTGGAAAAAGAAGCTCTATCACGCTTTGCTAATAGATACTCCTTGCAAATTGTGTTAGTAGGCTTCACAATTTTAGGCAAATCCCTAATTGTAAACATACTACTAGTTTTCACAATGTTGTCAAAGTTTATATGACAAAATCTCTTATGCCATAACAAACTGTCATCTACCTTTGCAACCAAATATGTCATTTCAATGGGATTAAGCTAAAATACATTACCTCTAGATCTAGTCCTTGTTCCAATTACCTTCCCATCTTTATCTCTGATCATGCATGTCTTCTTAATGAACTGTAACTGATAACCTTTACCCACTAGTTGTCCAACACTCAAAAGATTGTTTTTCAAACTATCAGCAAAATATGCATCCTCAGTGTTAGTCTTACCATCAAGAGTTATACATCCAATACCTTTAACATGGAAAGTTGCATTGTTTCCAACTCTGACAATGCCTCCATCATAACTTTTGAAGTCAACAAACTTGTTCATATCACCAGTCATATGATGTGAACAACTGCTATCAATTATCCAATCAAATTTCTTTTTAACCTATGATACCAAAGCCATTTTCTTTGGACTTTGTTCTTTAATAGATACAAATCTTATTTCATCATCACTAGCACTTACTGCTTGCTCATTAGAATCATCTTCTTCATTGGCATACAAACAATCTCTATCTCTTCTAGGTTTGAACTTTCATTTATACTTTTCCTCTCTTTTAGGACACTTAGATGCCCAAATTCATTATCAGTCCAACATTTAAATATTTTCTTACCATCTTTTTCTCTTCTTATCAAAATGGCTACTCCTTCTATCTTTTTGTCCTCATCAAATTTGCTACTGCTAGCAAAATCTCCTCTAGCACTTGTGTTCCTTAATATATTAGGTCAAATTTTTAGGGCACTAAAAGTTGTCTTTGTTCTAGACAATTCTTGGGGCTGTCTAAGCTCATTCTCAACTACTTCAAGTCTCCTAGAAGTAATATTTCCTTGGTGAAATCTTTAGTACAAGAGATTAACAACCGTATCATTTGGACTATTTGCTTAAATGGTGGCATTAAACTCTTCAATATCTTCTAGATCACCTCATCATTTTTCCTACATATGTTCTTATAGATTCATCTTTCATCATTTTAGCATCTTGAAATGCACAAATCCAACTTTATAGCCTCAATTTCTTAGAATGTTCATTAGCTTCAAAACTATTTTCCAAAGCTTTCCAAATCTTATGAGAAGTATCAAGTGTTTTTACCTGGTTGTATTCAATTTTTAAAAATGCAGACAATAGTGCTTCTATAGCTCTCATGTTGCACATAAAAAAATCTCTCATCCTTGGTACAAGTCTCCAATGAACTTTCAACAATAATTGTCTTTTTTGATTTGTCAAGATCCAATATCCTAGACCCATACACAATAGATGTATCTTCATCTTTTCCTTCCAGCTATCATAATTTGTTCCATCAAACTTCAAACTATCCTTTTTGAATATGTTTGTTATGGATCTCCCAAAGTTGTTAAACTTTATCTTCAAGTACCTGATGCTCTGATACCAATTATTAGAAGCAATAGTCCACCAAGATAACTGGGGGGGTGAATCAATTATCTAATTAAAACATGTATCAATCATAATTAATTCTAACCATTCAATCAAAGTAAACAACAACCATAATAAGATTCACATACACAACTACACCTAATTTGTTAACTAGGGAAACCTTTGATTAGGGGGAGAACCCTGGTGGGAATGATGCCCACAAATATATGTTGATATATATATTCCTTGTTAGAGGATGAACCATGTTAGGAGTCTATAAACACATTCAGTACATAAGAGTCCCTACTAAGAGACTTTGGATCCCTGTTAGGAGATTCCAACCTTGTTAGGAGTTGTGCCAACCATGTTAAGAGTTTTAGAAGATAGGACTCATTGTCCAAATAGCTTCTTGGGCAAGACCACTGAACTCACTATCTAACTGATCTCTCAACTATTCCTTTCAAAATAATTATTTGTATTGTACTTTTATCTCTTTCCTCTATCCTGTCAACTGAACCAATCACTGTCAGACCTTGTAGACTAGGTCACAAACCTTGGATCCAAATGTCAAACCTTAGATCTCAAAATTAAACCTTGGCAACGAAGTTCTCTCCAACTTTTCTCTTCTCTACTTATCTTTGCATATCAACTATTTCTCTTTTATTTTGATCTTTGTGCTTCTTGCAATTGTTTCTTCATTCATGTATAACAAAGGAAAATGTCCTTCCTTTATATTGAATCCATAAAAAATTTCCTAAGTTGGCTATTACATCTTCTCAATTAGTTATTGTAGGAGCTTACTAAGAACACGTTATACTTAGTGATAACATCAATTAGTCACCTTGTAACTTGAATAACTTTTAGTACATGTAATATTATGACGAGGAAGCTTAGACACATCATATCCAACATGTCTTCTTCACATCTTTAACCTTGCTTCTCAGAATAAAAACTCTACTAAGAGATATAACAAGTTTACCAAAACATGCTTCTATAAACTCTATCTCAGAAATAGTCATCATCAAAACTTGTATAACTTCTTCCAGACTTAATGTCTTGTGCTCCAAGGCTAGCCATGTATACTAGAAACTTAGTAGTATCTCCCTTTAACTTCGCTTAGTGAAAATACTCAACTATCTATCTGTACCAACTTGATCTTTTTGTTGTTCTTCTATTAAATACCACATAAAACTGTTATATTGACATCAATGACAAACATAGTCATGAATGCAATATATCATTATGATAATGATCTAATCATGATTCTACAATACTTCCCCATAGAAGTATCATCAATATTCATGCTTCCAACAATACTAAATTTCACTCGGCTTGCACTATTTATCTTCTTTGTTCGACACCTATTGATTTTCACTCGACTTCTACTATTTTCTGTTCAACTTGATCTATTTTTTGCTCGGCTTGCACTGATTGCTTGACAAGGCTTGGCATACACTTTTCTTTACTTGATCTTCTTCTAGTCTTCACTTGAGCAATTTTTTATTACAAACTTTAAGTAGATAAACAATACACTATAGTACCAATGTCTTACTTGGTCTTAGTGCTCCTTTTAGACACCAAATAACTCAACCTTTCTCTAGGTGCTCTTGTTATCTTCTCTTTTCAAATCCTCTTCATATACCAACCACATAATAGCATTTAGACCAAAAAGAAGTTATCTCATGCCAACAAGTAGCAGGTTTGACGTCATTGACAAAATAATGATTGTTCCATTATAAATTCTACACTTCAAAACAATCTCTTTTTAACAAGATATACCCCCTAATCTCTCTCTCCCTCCCTTCTCTATGGACTTAACCCCCCCTCTCTAGATACACCCCCTAATGTCTCTCCCTCCCTCCATACTCTCTAAATACACTCGATAATCTCTCTCCCTCCATGTTCTCTAAATACACCCCCTAATCTCTCTCTCTCTCCCCCCTCCCTCTGTATATATATATATACCCCCTATTAAAAATATAATATTATTTCTAGTTAGTAGTAAATATAAGGTTAAGATAATGTATATAATTTACTAAATGCTTAGTACACTCACATATAGAGTTAAAGTTAGACTTAGGATCCAAGGTTTATAATTTCATTTATATGACACTCATTGTTATGGTTAGGGTTGATAAGTGGTTAAATGTAACACTAAAATAAGGGACATGGTCAAGGGAAGAATGAGATTTAGGTGTAGTGTCAAAGTATTTGGAGTAGAACTATGGTCAAAATTGGGATATAGGTTTTATAAATGACTCACATAGTGGATTTTTTAAAATTGTATCTTGTTCATGAAAGGGGAATTCTAAGTCCCAATACAACTATTTAGATGATGCAAAAAAGTGTGAAAGAGTACATAAGAATCAATTTTTATAGAAAATATTTGTAATGGGCACCCCTAGATGTCCCAAAAACTAAACCAAATTGCTGAAAGGGATTATGTCAAATAGTTTGCATTCAACCTCTTATTTCTCCGTTTAATGTTTTAAACCCCTTATAACTCCAGAAATCAAACGTTTATTTGTTTGTTGTGTTTTGTGCATGGAATTGGTATCATACAACATAAACAAGAAAGAAACTACAATAATATGCAAAGTGGAAATGAACTACAGCCAATAAAATGTTATTTTCAGAATTCATAAAACCAAATACATGGCAGATTTATCAACTCACTAATTACTTCAACATTATTGACATAATACTTCAGCCCATGCTTTCGAACTTATTGCTACAGTACTTTGTCCTTCAAACAGTCCACTACCTTCGTAATATCATTCCCTCAAAGTGGCATAAGCGTCGAACAAGTAGTGAAGAAGATATGAGCAAAATACCAAATCTGCCTGTAGCCAAAAATGCAACTAAACTGCCTGATAATGAAGCCGATAACAAAGAATTCCAAAGGCCAAACCCCAAGGGAATGACGTCTAGAATGTTACAAGAGAGGATAAGCATCCTCAAATGCCAAGAATGAAGCTGCAACTCACACACCAATTTCTTCTCATATTCAACCTGTCTAATGAAGCCACAAATGCTTCCTTTCATTCTATTCCCAAGGGTCTGCTCAACTCATATGGGCAATGTGGGATAAAAGATGTGCAATAAAAAACATATATTAAAATACCCCTTATGTCTCCCTTGGGTACACATCACCATAAAATAAATATTAAAGTAACACTTTAATAGTTTACAATTAAATTAGATGTTACTTTAATAAAACTTCAGGCATTAAAATGTATTAGCAATCGGACTCCGAATAATGCGAGTGATAGCTCATCGGAAAGCTCTCATCGAGGAGTATCGAATCCAATCACCAAAATTGACCTGCACTATGTCATGTTGACTTACTAAAAATAGTAAGTATGCCTGAAACTGAGTAAATCAACTTCGTTTTGGCCCAAACTGGAAATGACAAGGCCAAAACACTCCAAGATCCCATTAAACCCTTCGTTAGCCCTCAAGACCATGTAGAACAAGGCTAACACACACACACTTGGTCAACTGCTAAAATGGGGACATTACAGTCCGCCCCCCTTGAAATTGCTTGTCCTCAAGCAATCTCAGTCCAACCTGCTAAATAACCTTCTCACTCTCCCATGTAGAATCTTCCTCCGGCAGGTCTTTCCATCTGACCAAATACTCCTTCACTATCCTATTTCTAAGCTTCCTCTCTCTAGTGTCCAGAATAGCCTCGGGTACTAACACAAGCTTCCCCTCCTCATCCAAAGGGGGTAAATCTGCAAAAGGCACTACACTCTGACCAATGGCTTTCTTAAGCCTAGACACATGAAACACATTGTGCACTCGATTGCCCTCTAGAAGCTCAAGCTCATAGGCGACTTTGCCCACTTTGCGAATCACCCTATAGGGACCATAAAATCTAGGTTTCAACTTTTCAGCTCCGCTCTTCTTGAGCAATGACTGTCTATATGGTTGTAGCCTCAAGTAAACCATATCCCCTACCTCGAAGCTATGCTCTATTCGGTGTTGATCAGCATACAATTTTTGTTGATTTTGGGCCTGTTGTATATTCTCTTTGAGCACTTTCAGGATGTCCTGACTGTCCTGCAATAAGTTTTTGGCTTTGGGCACTCTACTATCCCCCAAAACTAAATCCATGAAGCTAGGTGCTTCATAACCATAGAGTTCCATGAAAGGAGTCATCTTGATGGACATATGATAAGTGGTGTTATAACAATACTCTCCCATATGCAACCATCTGATCCAAGCCTTTTGTTGTGTAGTTACATAGTTCCTCAAATATCCTTCCACCCATTTATTCACAATCTATGTTTGCCATCTGTTTGCAGATGATAACTAGTGCTAGGTGTAAGATTTGTACCACACAACCTAAACAACTCTTGCCAAAAGACACTCATAAACTTACTATCTCGGTCGCTGACAATGAATCTGGGCAGCCCATGTAGCCTGAATATCTCTTTAAAGAAAAGATCTGCCACCTATGTTGTTGTGTAAGTGGACAGAATAGAAAAGAACTGAGCAAACTTCGTCAAGCGGTCCACCACCACATAGATGCAATCCCTTCCCTACACTCCTGGTAAACCAGTGATGAAGTCCATCGAAATACTTTCCCATTTCCTATCAGGAATGGGCAAGGGTTGTAATAAACCTGCAGGAAATGTGTGCTCTCCCTTATTCTGTTGACAAACCACACACTCCCTGACATACCTCTGAACATCATCCTTAGCCCTTTCCATGAAAACCGCTCTCAGATCTGCCTGTAGGTCTTGAAGACCCCCAGATGTCCAACTATGGGTGCATCATGAAATGCCTTCAGTATTACCTCTCTCAAATGTGATGACGGAATCAAATAAACCCTGTCCTAAACTCTGATCAATCCATCTATCACCTCATAGTGATCATCCTATATGGTACCTGAAATCAATCCAGAAGCCCAAGCATCTCCCACATACTCTGCTATAATCCGATCTCTCCAATCTCCTGAAATTTCTGCCAGAGCACATAAATGAGGTCTCCGAGATAAGGCATTAGCCACCACATTTTTCTTACCTTTGACAAACTCTATGTCAAAGTCATAAGCTTGCAATTTAGTTACCCATTTTTGTTGCCGGTCATTAAGATCACGCTGGCTCATGAAGTATTTAATACTGTTGTGATCAGTCTTGATCACAAAATGTCCACCTACCAAATATGATCAAAATTTGGCCAATGCATGCATTATGGCCAACATCTTCCGGTCATAGACAGAATAACTTTTCTCAACTCCTCGGAGCTTCCTACTCTCGAATGCAGTGGGATGCTTCTCTTGCATCAATACTGCTCCAATCCCATCACCTAATGCATCACAATGAAACTCAAAAGGCTTCGTGAAATCCGGTAGAGCTAGAACTGGACATGAAGACATTACCTGCTTGAAATGTTCAAAACACCTCTGTGTTGCCCCTGTCCACACGAAGGCTCCTTTCCTGGTAAGATCTGTCAAGGGTTTATCAATTTGTGAGAATCCCTTAACAAACCTCCTATAAAAACCACATAAACCAAAGAATCCCTTAAGATGTGTAAGGTTTGTGGGAGTAGGTCACTCTACAATAGCTCTAATCTTTTCGGGATCAACCCGAATGCCATCTGCACTAATGATATGCCCAAGGTAAAGGAGCTCTGTCATGCCAAACTCACATTTAGATTCCTTGGCATACAATGACTCTCTCTCCATAATAGATAACACCTCCTCTGGATGATGTAAGTGCTCCTCCCAGGTCTTACTGAAGACCAAGATGTCATCAAAGAAGATCAAGACAAATCTCCTCAGCTGCTTCCTGAATACCTGGTTCATACAACTCTGAAATGTAGTGGGTGCATTGGTTAGACAAAATGGCATAACCATGAACTCAAAGTGGCCATAGTGACATCGGAAGGCTATTTTCTCAATGTCCTCTGCTCTCATCTTGATCTGATGGTATCCGGATCACAAATCAATTTTGGTGAAGAAGCATGCCCCATGCAACTCATCAATCAGCTCATCAATCCTAGGAATGGGATACCTGTTTTTAATTGTTTTCTTATTCAGTGCCCTGTAATCGATGCACATGCGCATCGTCCCATCCTTCTTCTTTACCAATACTACTGCTGAAGCAAAGGGGCTCTTATTGGGCCTGATATGCCCCATCTCCAACAAATCCTTAATCGCCTTCTCTATCTCATCCTTGTGTTTCTTAGGATGACGATAGGGAGTAATCATAACTGGTTTGGCTCCCTCCTCGAGCTCAATAACATGTTCTATCCCTCTGTCAGGAGGAACCCCATGAGGAATATCGCTAAATACTTTAGCGTGTCTATCAAGTATCTTTTGGACATCTAGTGGATGACTCTTTTCTTGTGGCTCTGGTGAAGTTGGCATAATGTGGCACTCTGCCGCCCACTCTATGTCATCATGACAAAAAAGTCTCTGCATTCTCCTCAAGGACACTACTCTGCAACCTCCATCTGAAAGCCCTCTAAGTACCACAGTTCTGCCCTCATGCTGGAATCTCATCTCCAATTTCGCTAGATTGAGTGTGAACTCAACTAGTGAAGCCATCCATGTCATGCCGAGGATGACATCATAATCTCCCATGTCCACAACATAGAACTCATCCTCCAACTCGTAGCCATCTCCAAACCTGATGCGAAGATTAGATATCTTCCGAGTGCATAATAACTTATCACCGTTAGCCACCATGACTCTAAACCCATCATGGTCCTCTATCTGTAACCCTCTCCTCGCTACCAACTGTGCATCTATGAAGTTATGTGTAGCCCCAGTGTCAATAAGAGATATCACTTTCTGCCCCTAGATAGTACCCCTGACCTTAAATGTGATTGCCTTTTGGGCCCCTGTCAAGCGTGCCAACGATCTATCATCCTTAGGAATGTTTCTCTCCTCTATAGTGTTACCCTCATCTGAATCGGAGTGTTGATCCTCCCCTTCTGACTCTGACTCTTCTGCTGAAAAATACTCCATTTGATTTGCCTTAGCCTTGAGAGAACATTTATGAGATAAGTCCCAAGGCTTTCTACAATGGAAGCACAGCTTCTTCTTTCGAAGTTCATTCAAGGTTTCATTGTCTAGTCCTTTTGATCCTTCTTTGGGTTTGCTATACTCTTTCTGAAACGATTTTTTGTCTTTGTCCTTGCGGTAGGAAGAATCTGTTGAATAGTTTTTTCCTTTGTATACTGAAGGGGCTAAATCTCGTGCCTTTTTAGTTGCTTCAGCTAACATGAGTGGATCATGTCCCTTCACCCAACCTCGTAATGGATCAGCAAGACCATCACAAAATAACACCACCAATCTCCTAGGAGAGATATCAGTAACAAGTACAGACAAGCACTGAAACTCGGCAATGTAAGCATCCACAGAACCTGACTGTTTTAACTGTGCTAGCTCCTTGAAATGTAACTTGGGATCCTTAGTGTCAAATCTCCCAATCAATGTTTCGATAAATTCCTCATAGGATGTAATTTGATTATGCCCCAAAGTCACCATGCCATGATGCCACCATTCATGTGCAACGCCATCCAAGTGCATAGCCGCATACTTGATAGCCTCCTCCTTAGGCATAGGATTTAGCTGCAAGTATGTATCTACCTTCTGCACCCAAGCTCATGCAGTCATCTTCCCTGAAGCATCATAATAAGGTAAAGAAAGTTTTCCAACTTTCTTCCTCAGCTCAAAGTTTTGATTCCTCCCTCCTGCTTTAGGCATGTGTCTCATCCTCAAGTCCATATAATCTCTAAGAGAAATATCCACCTGAAACTCTGGTCCACTAGCCTCCCAGTCCCTCCTGAATTGATCCTGTAACTCGGTAATCTACGGTTCGTTTACTGGTTGAACCGGATCTCTGGGTGGGAAAGTGGGTAGAAGAGGTATTGAGCTCGCAGTCCGTGCTGGGCATGCCACGTGTCTAAAGTTATCAGCCTCATTCCCATTGTTGTCGTGTCCATTATTACCATTAATGTTATTCTCAGGACCATTGTTGTTGCCTTAGCCTCCATGGTTATTGTTTCTCCCGTTGTTATTGTTTCCCTCGTTGTTATTGTTTCTGTTGTTGGCATTACCTGGATTAATATTGACACCCATCTATCTAGCCATGAGCTACAACATCATGTCCATTCGCCTATTCTGCTCCTGCTGCATACGCTACCTCTGCTCTAATGTATCCAGTAACTATCGGAACAGTATCTCCCCCTGATCTGGACCAGCATTTCTGCCTCCGCCTAATCCTGTATTCCTGTCATCTCAATCACCCATATTATTGTCCTGATCAAAGAATATCTCCTCTGTGTCTGTATGGTTGGGTTCAATGTCCACCTACACGGATGTACTAGACTGTTTGCTTTGCAAGTCTGAAATCCTATTTTGTCTTGCTCTGGTATCGCGAAAATTATAAGACCCCCGTCGCATGCTCAAAGATAAATGCTTAGCCTGTGTTTTTTATTTATTTCTGATTTTAGTGTTTTGACATTTCGTCAAACACTTTTTCCCTCTATCCGGTTGTTCCAAATTCCCTATAAGACCTCCACAGGATGGCAGGACTTATAGCTCCGATACCACTGTAATGGGCACCCCTGTATGTCCCAAAAATTAAACCAAATTGCTGAAAGGGATTATGTCAAATAGTTTGCATTCAACCTCTTATTTCTCCATTTAATGTTTTAAACCCCTTATAACTCCAGAAATCAAACGTTTATTTGTTTGTTGTGTTTTGTGCATGGAATTGGTATCATACAACATAAACAAGAAAGAAACTACAATAATATGCAAAGTGGAAATGAACTACAGCCAATAAGATGTTATTTTCAGAATTCATAAAACCAAATACATGACAGATTTATCAACTCACTAATTACTTCAGCATTATTGACATAATACTTCAGCCCATGCTTTCGAACTTGCTGCTACAGTACTTTGTCCTTCAAACAGTCCACTACCTTCATAATATCATTCCCTCAAAGTGGCATAAGCATCGGACAAGTAGTGAAGAAGATATGAGCAAAATACCAAATTTGCCTGTAGCCGGAAATGCAACTAAACTGCCTGATAATGAAGCCGATAACAAAGAATTCCAAAGGCCAAACCCCAAGGGAATGACGTCTAGAATGTTACAAGAGAGGATAAATGTTCTCAAATGCCAAGAACGGAGCTGCAACTCACACACCAATTTCTTCTCATATTCAACCTGTCTAATGAAGCCACAAATGCTTCCTTTTATTCTATTCCCAAGGGTCCGCTCAACTCATATGGGCTATGTGGGATAAAAGATGTGCAATATAAAACATATATTAAAATACCCCTTATGTCTCCCTTGGGTACACATCACCATAAAATAAATATTAAAGTAACGCTGTAATATTTTACAATTAAATTAGACGTTACTTTAATAAAACTTTAGGCATTAAAATGTATTAGCAATCGGACTCCGAATAACGCGAGTGATAGCTCATCGGAAAGCTCTCATCGAAGAGTATCAAATCCAATTACCAAAATTGACCTGCACTGTGTCCTGCCGACTTACTAAAAATAGTAAGTATGCCTGAAACTGAGTAAATCAACTTCATTTTGGCCCAAACTGAAAATGACAAGGCCAAAACACTCCAAGATCCCATTAAACCCTTCGTTAGCCCTCGGGACCATGTAGAACAAGGCTAACACACACACACTTGGTCAACTGCTAAAATGGGGACATTACAATATTTTTCCATGATGATGTAAGAGCATTATATATTGTTGAATTTTTAATAGTGCTAATACAAATTTTATTGCATTGATTAAAAATTGTAAAAAAAAAACATGTGTATCATGAAGGACATCAATGTAGACTTATGGTTTTATTTCTTAATTAACATAATTAGTAGCCATATCCAATAAAGACAACTCTTGTAAAAATAAATTTATTTTTTCTTGTTCTCTTCTTCATGAAAATTATATAGAACAATGGGGAACCACAACTCCCAATACATCTAATTAGAAGTACTAAAAGTCTAAAACCAAAAACAAGAATGAAATATATACAAAATATTTTTCTATAATGGTGTAAATACATGTCACATTCTTGACTAATTAGAATTGTATTGCGACCTTTATTTGAGTAATGATTGTGAATGACTTCTTTCATCATTGAGGGAAACCCATCCATTTTTAGAGATGTGTCACGCATGAATTTTTCTGAACCTTTCATATGCATTACTTCCATTTCCTCAAGATGGTCAATTAGCAATATTATGTTCTCCACAACTTTAATTATAGTTGTACGACTCTTTAATTATTTGTATGAATTTGCCAAACATAGTCTCAAAGAAATCATTTGAGGTCACTAAAGTAGTTGAGCTATTATCAATAATGTTTGATTCTCTCTTCGAGGTATCCATAACTCAAATAATAACTTGCAAACATATAAACAAACATCAACATATATAAATAATCATAATTGAAAAGTAATAGTAATTAACAATTTTTTTTTCAAATGAATAATGTTAAAAATAAGATATATAAAAATCAAAGCTATTTTAAATGAAACATTTAGATTGTAGTGTTTGAGATATGGTTGCCTTCTATTTTTCAAATATTACAAACTATATATATATATATATATATATATATGTATATATATGTATATGTATATATGTATATATGTATATATATATATATATATATATATATATATATATATATATATATATCTAACATGTTTGTAATCTAATTAAATAATGATTAAATATATACTAAATATATGAATCATCTATTTTTAATAAATCATTAACTTTAATAAAATACATTGATATGATGACATTGCCATCCATATTAATGATAAAATTTAATTATGAAACATGAAAATATAAATATTTTAAAACATATAAACGTAAAATTATTATGAAACATTCAAATCTAGAACATGCAAACCAAAACCATTTTGAAATATGCAAATCTAAAACTAATATGCAACATGCAAATCTAAAATTAATTTGAAACATGAATATTCAAAATATGCAAATGAAAAGCATTATCAAATATATAAACTAAATAGACTCTAAATGTAATTAAATGCAAATCTAAACAATTAAACATGCAAGACTATACTATTAAATGCAAATCTAAACAATTTTGAATGCAATTCTAAATCTAAATGAAACTAATTAAAAAGTCACTCCAAAACTTCAATTTACTCATCTTCAAAAACTCCAATCTACTCCAATAATCTCCACCTCTTCCTTCCAATAAAAACATAAAATGAAAATAAAACACAAAGCCTTTGTTTTATAAACTTCTGAGAGACTCCTCATATTTTCCAATGGACGTCTTTTGAATTCCATGAATTTGTTTCAAATTTCCCCGCTTCCCACAAAAAAAAGCATGAATGTGCATGCAAAAATATATTTAACAAAACAAAAATTCATATTTAAATTTCAATAAAATTATTTCAAGTCTATTTATTCGTGATCTATTTTTTTGGGCCTTGTTTTTTCAAGTCTATTGTTTCAGTCAGCTTTTATTTTGAGAATATTTTTTTATTTTATGATTTAATTATTTAATATTTTATTTTAAAACTTTGTAATTGCTCTCTTTTTTTTTTATTTACAAGGAATCTATTTTGATATATTCTTGAGTTGAGCATTTGTGATGCCATTGTATAAAACGCCTCTCAGCATAATAAGAAAATCTCGATGTCTAGAGAATAACACTAACTTGAACATTTAAAAATGAACTAGAAATGAAACGTCAACATAAAAGAGAAAGAGAAAGGGTTGTTGAATAAGTGGGTCCTACATTGTATGATACACTAATCTTGATGAGACGTTTAAAGGCGGGGATCGTGTTTGGCACAAAACAATGTAGTTGGTATTGTGCATCAATGTTTTGCACATATGAGACCCGATAATACCCCCACCATTGATCATAGACTGTGATGGTATCCAAATATTTTCTCCCTCTCATTTTGGCTCTTCCTTCCAATGTAAATTTTTCTTGAAGAAGAAAACCCTTTCATAGCAACAACATTTGGTTCAAGCAAACTTTACGTTCTGTACTTTTTAATTATACAGCTCGCGGAAGGGCCATTTGTATTCAATATTGATTGTCGATCAACTACATTTTTATGAGAAGGTGTGTTACACTCCAATAATCAGTTAGTAATGATTATGCTTTGCTCTTTCTAGCAGATGAATTGACCCAAAGATTAGATAGTCGACGTTACAGTTGTAATTCCATTTTCTTTTATCAGTTTTTATATTTTATCACTGTTTCAATGCATACTGCCTCCTCAATGCATAGAACCCTCAATTTATTAAAAAATACAGTCGTCAAATTTTTGAAAAATGTAAATTGGATTACTATTTTACATTACTTGAACTATCAACTGTAGAAATTTGTCATATGAGGTCCAAAATGATGCCCGTGTAGACATTTCCTGTCTAGCCGCAGCTGTTTCTCGCCATTTGGCAAGCTGAGACCTAGATTAAAATACTCATGCCATACCAAATAAATAAAAGGAGATCTAAATTAACACTTTGGCCATTCATGAGATCGGAATCCTTAAAAACCGGTATTTCAACCATAAGGTGCCTATTGCTTTAAAATTAGGTTTACAAGATAAAAGCGAAATTACCAGAGGAGCACACAAAAATAACAGCTATAGTATCTTTGCTAATTCATGTCGCCGCTCTCAGTCAGTCCTTGAAGCACATCAAAAATGTCTTTCACAGCCGCAAAATGCGATATTCTCAAATCAAAATGTTCATATATTATCTTTTGCAAAACCCTGTTTTGAAAAATGCACCAACATTTTTCCATCTTTTCTTGATACCCTGCAAGTCCAACCAGTCTATGTAAGCCGCATTATAGTCTATGTAACCACATCCACAATAGCTCTGAATTCTTTCCCTTTGCCGACCAAATCTTTATCAGAAAATCTAATGGCAGCTAAAATTCGCCAAATAAGAGCAGCTTTGCTAACATTTACAGCAACGATGCCCTTCCTGCTATTTCCCCAAATAGAGCTCATCGCTGCAGAAACCTCTTCCTCCCTGACAAGTATAAAGGATTTCAATCTTTTCGCAATTAGCGATTCTGTGACACATATTCTTCTACGGACGGAACTCCGATAACCTCCGTTAAGGAGCCAGCGCCAGAGCCTTGTGATTACAGCCCAAATACTTTCCTGCTGCGGATGGAATCTGCTAGCAAAAGGCAAATCATGATATTTAGGGAATTCTTTGGCCATTTCAGGGGAGGACACAACCATTACAAGAAAACAGCCGATCTGTAAAGACATAACAAGATTCAAGCTTCTCCAGTTGAGCGAGATTTTCTTGGACAGTTAATCTGGATGAATAATAGCGTCTTCTATATAAGTAGAGAAGACACAAGAAGAAGATTCGAATGATACTTTTTCTTATGGCTGCCACAAGTGCCTAACCTTGGCCTACTAGTCCTGGGCAGCGGCTATGCAGGTCTAGTCCTGAACTTGCCTCATTGGAATTGCTTTTGAATAACTAGTCCGACTGCGCAGGTCTAGTCCGACTGTTCAAATAACTACTCAACAGCAATTCCAATGAGGCAAGCGCAGTGGCCGATGGCCTTAGGGTTTGATTTACATATTAATGGACAACAATCTTCCGCTAAACTGCAACTGTATTCCATTTTTTGGGTTAACCATGGATTTACGAGAGAATGGCTTTACCTGGAAATAAGTAGGCCAGATCCTTCGTTTCATTCATTCAATGCCAGACAAGAATTGGACTGATCTGATCGAATAACGTCAAAATCAGAAACAGTGGATCTTAAGGAAACAGTGACTTTTGAGGAGCTGAAAGACCGCCGCCTCGTACAAACAATTGCAGGCATTGAATGTCATACCATTGGTCTGTACATTTTGAAGGCGGGCAACCATGTGCTTTCTACACCTCTGTAACATAGTACATTAAAATAGTACTGGAGCATTTATTGCAAGATAAGTGCTTTTGTTCATGACTTGATTACCAAGTGCGCTAGTGATAGAAAACAATTTTTTTTAGCCGATAGGCTATCTTCCAGGGGATCCTCCGCCAAATCTGTCCTGTTCAGATCTGAAAACAAAACCGGTGGTTCAAGTGGGGATTCTTCACCGTGAAATGTCTGTTTCTGTCCTGTCCATATACAAAAAAAATCAGCATGCCGGTGGAAAATTTACAGGTGGAAATGGACAGCACAGCAAGCTGCCCCGCCACCATGCTGCTTACAGAGTCCGCCTGACGTGCAGAGGAGGGAAGCTACGGAGCTGCTTAACACCGCCGTCATGAGCAGCCGTAAGGACAGAATGACCGCCATGAGCAGCGGTAAGGACGGATTGGCCGCTATGACTCAACAATCTCTGTTCATATTCATGCATCTCCAGTAACGGCACAGGGGACGCGCTGAAAGGAGGCAGAGAATTTTGGAATAAAATGAAAGCTTCAGTAGATGTTGGGGAGGCGTCAGATCAATGGCTTCCATGATTTTACACAAATTTTCTTCACATTCGTACCATGAATTTTTATTTGCCCCAAGTCATTGCGTCTGCTCCAAAATATATTCCTGTTATGGAATTTTCAAACTTTTTCAATTGTTAATATTATAGAGAAATTTTAGCTTCAATATAAGTGACCAATCATATTGTTGCAAGGATTGAACATGTTGCTAGAGACATGTTCGAGAGTGTCCTCTGATGTGATTCTTCTAAAGATGAAAGTTGGATGATCTCGGGGAAGAAATTGTGAGAATAGTATTGCCAGTGACAATCTGAATGTTCCTGGTTGTTTTCCTGGTTAGTATCCTCAACGATAATTCTTTATCTGCATCAATAACATCAGTAGCAACACTTATATACAACGAGCAGTCCTCAGTTTCAGACTGGGAAAATTTCGAAGGTGCCCTTCTGATACACCCAGAACATTAATGAAAGCCTTGAACAGAGTTAGAATTGATTAGTAATCCATAATGTGATTTCTACTACATTGCTATTAGTAAAACCATCAACATCATTTTCAAGTACAATAAGCAGTCATAATCAATCATCAGATTCATAATGAAGGTGTTATAGCCCCAACAAATTGGCTATTCTGAACTACGCAGTGACATGCACTAACAAACTAGTTCTTGCACGGTGGGAACAGTGCTTCTTCCTCCTTTAATATTCCAGACAATTCTATGTAGAAGTGTGGCCCAATCTGTAAATATCAGAGAATAATAGATACAAATCTCCTCTCGAAGATGGATTTCTGTACTTTCCATATCAGAACTTTGTTTATCTTGATATTGTTTAATACATTAGTCTTTCCTTATGTGTCAATATCATTGCTATTTTTGTTCTGTATTTTCTGCTTTAATTCTGCTTCTGCTTCTGTTCATTTGACTAACCCTGCCAGCCAGATCAGCCAATTGGCTGAAGAGTGTCACACAACAGAAAGTTTGCAGCCACTTCCATCAGATTTTTTAATATTGAAATCATTTACAAATCTTGTGCTTATTCAAGCAACAACATGGGAATTACAAACTTACTCAAGCTCTTTTTGAGCAACCACACTAGAAACAACATCTGGAAGACCAACAGTCACAACTTAGAATCCACTTTTTACAATGAGACAAATACAACCAATAGAAGACCAAGAGTCACAATGTAGAATTCCACAAGGATGTCCATCTTGGGATTTGAACTAGGATCTCCACAATGAGAACTCATAACTTCAACCAACCAAGCTAAACCCGTTGGACTCACTCCCATCAGATTTCCTTTAAAACAGTTGAATTATATTAGTTATATATTTATATTTATGGCAAAGAAATGGCTCTCTATAATGGTAATCAGTATCAATCGATACATGCTGCAAATATGCTGGCATAGATTTGATATGACCCTCAACATAAACTTGCTTCCATCGTATAGCCAGTATCTATAGGCAATTGTCTAAGCAGTAAGAAACACAGCTCATTTGATCATCTCATGGTAGAAACCAGAAGAACTGACCACTTAATCAATCTACATGCATATCTTCAACATGTCTGTCCAAAAGATAGTCTATACCCTTGAACAAACGAAGATTTCTAACATGATTGTCCAGAATCAAAACCATTGGATTGAGGCTAGAATCCCTAATGGCTACTCTTTGTCCTGCATAGTCTACTAGTTCAGTGAATACAAAGCCTTCTATTCTGGACTGCAAACAAGTCACTTATTTAGTTTTTCTAAGACCACAATTATTTTACCTTTTCATATTTTGCACAAAAAAATAATTTCAAGATTTTTCTCTAAACATTGCAAGCCTTAGTTTAATTCACTCTTGTATAAGTTATCCACGTGACAGACAATCTTATAAAAGTAAAGGCCTAAGCCTTGAAATAAAATACCAGTTATGGATTTCTCTTAGAAATCAACCTTTCTTGTATGGATATCAAATAACATTCTCCAATACTGCCACAAAAAGCTATGTGTAAGTTCAAATGACAGAAATTTGAAATTCAAATGATATTGTCAGATTTGTTTAGGAAACAAACGAAACATAAACATACCAGTGCCAAATTTTATGACATTCCATATGTCAGGCTCTTTCTCCTTTGAAAGATCCACACACTTTGCATAGCAACCTCCTTCAATATTTGATCTGAAACCTGCAATACCTGACAGTCCAAACAATAGACTTACATCTCCAGCCTTTGCCATATTGCATCCAGATTGAAGAGATAAAACTCCATTCTTTGGCATTAGGTAATGCATAATACTGAATAAACCCTTCTTCACTTCTCCACCATATTGTGTTCCAAGAATTACAATTCATTGTAAAATTATTGTTATAAAACAAGATTGCATTTTCTATCGTTGATTCTAATTCAATCATTGAAAGGGCGCAACGTGGATTTTGGAGTCCAACATGATAAACAAGTTAGCAACCTAAATGGCTTACCATGCTTTCATACATATGATTAAAAGAATGTTGATGCCTATTGTTCCATTTGCAACTAAAACCATCCAAATTGTGACTCGAAAATATTATTGATGGTTGGCCTCAAGAAGTATTGCAAGAAACTTTTTTGGGAAAACACAATATTAAAGTGCATCAATTTCCCTTTCTCACCAAAATAACTAAGAAATCGATTCAAAATCAAACAACAATATATTCTCATATTTGACATAAATATTGTTAAACAGATACTCCATTATTATGTTAAGTCATTAAGTATTAGTAATATATATAATTAATGGTCATAAGTAAAGTTCTTGATCATCTGCTTTGACAATTACTAAGATTTGTGAGTGCAAACATAAATAGGGAAGCTAAGCTAAAAAATCTACCACCACCTACCTTCTACCTTCTTAAAGGGACTAAACTCACGAATGGAGGTTCCCTACACGAGCAGGTCCCAATGGTTTAATCATTTTGAGCCTACTCTGGGGATGCAGGTTACTTTAGTTCCTTAAGGATGTCATTATCTTGTCCTCCATCTAACCAAGTTGATGAGATCTCCATCTTAATGTTTGATAGCTTCTGTCAGATAACTCTATGGATATAGATGTAATTATATATGAGATATAATTCTATGTGAGATATAAACTTATTACATGTGAGAAAAACACACACACACACACACACACACACACACACACACACACACACATATACATATATATATATATATATACACACACAACAATAATTAAGATTATATAAACTAATTATTTGATAATTGAGTAGACATGTTTATTCAATAACTTATGCTCAATATAAATATGAGCATATGTTGCATATGGAAAACATATACCCCAATAGGCAATGCCATTACATTTGCTACAGCTCCGAAAATTTCAACATGGTATCAAAGCAAGTCCTTTATCGGGAATAACTACAATACAAAGGGATGTTTAAAGAGTGCTCTTAGTCCATCATTCACATTATCGATTAGATGATATGAAAATAAGAGCAGATCATACTTGATAAAGATATTTCACACCAAGAAATGGAAGATAGATGATGGTTAGAATTAAGAAAACTTTAAAGAGAATTGACAAGTTTGCAGAGAATTGATAGGATAGAGAACATTGGATATAGTGAATGACCGGATGTTTGAATACGCAAAGTTCTGTAAGGATAGATGCGTCCAAATTTTTGGAAAGAAGGGAGAAGTTATCACATTTATGAAGTCATTGCCTAGGACTGGTACAATGAAAGAAGAAAAATACATTAGAAGCTGAACTCTGAAGGTTTTGAATGCCACGCCAAAAGGAGACTACCTAGTAAATGGGGGTTGGGAAAGATTATACTTTCTATGCGCACGTTAAATGGCCTCCCCAAGTAGAAAAACTAAAGCACAATGGCATATGAACTCCATGTGGAGTTCAAAAGCATTATGGGGTAAATTAGCAAGGAGAGTGACATGTATAGAGGTCATACACAAAGTCACCACCAACTAGCATATGTAATAGAAGGATCTAGCGCGACAAGCAGAACACCTTGAATCCCATGCACAAATTAATAATAAAATAATAGGAGCCCTTTGTAATGGAGGGAATTATGCACTATATTAATAAGGTTATAGAAAGTGATTAGGGTGAGAGATTGTACCGAAGGAAAAAGACATGTGAAAGACTTGGTCGAAGGGTATTAGGGAAGGAATATAAGTTATCTCCAATAAACAAGGTTTCGACTGATCACCCACCCACATAGAAGAACTGTATCAATTGGCAATGATAGTCTTGAAGCAAAGCTAAATAGGAGGGAGAAAGACAAGTTGCATGTGGTATTTGATAGAACCAAAGGGGCAAATTCTCACTAGCAACTACTTAAGGAATTAACACGTTATTATATGCAAGTTTAAGATTTAACTTCATAAGAGCTTTGATATATATTAAAGGCAAGAACAAAAGGAATATACAAAGGTATTTTGAGGATTACTGGCATCAAGTAATAAGGGTAATGTCCATTTCATATTCCTTCTTATGTTTAATACATATTCTAGAGAATAGATGTGGCAATAAATTATATAAATGTATTCAGATTATATACATTGATTCATTATGATCTTTGATAATTTAATATAATGTTTGTTAAATATGAAGAGAATCATTATGGAAGTATGAATGGTAAAGTTTGAGTATTTTATTATCTTACTTCCTTTATTGAAAATATAAAATGAAGAGTTATGTTAGAATTGTTTATGCTATTGTTAGTAATAAACGTTTTGAACTACTAACATTTTAATTAATGTTAACATTCTTATTTATATTTTTATATGAGTTTTTTTCCTTGATCTTTTCCTTCGAGAATGTTCTTGCAGGAAAAAGAGAGAGATTAAGATTTAGAGGGAGAAGACCGAGGATGCTATTTGGTCAATCTTTAGTAAACCCGATTTTATTGATTAAGAGGGAGTAAATCATGCTGAGATGGTTTCTATAATGATCAATAAGTTGTCACAGTCAAGAGGACTATGACCATGTCACTTTTATATGGGCTTATCCCTTGTGTACATCATGAGAATGTGATGACTTCCAAATGATCATCACTTGTATTTGGAGAAGTTGTTGTAAGGGGACGATCTTACAATAAACTTGTATTATGAGATTAAATAAATTGAGTAAATGGTGAATGTCCTATATCTCAACATTCTGGGAGGCCATTACTCTTAGAGTATTTGGTGAATATCATTGATATTCTGGGACACCAATACTCTTGATATCAAATGTGATATCTAAACATTTTGAGTAAGTGGTGAATATCATTGATATTCTGGGAGGCCAATACTCTTGATATCAAATGTGATATCTAAATGTTTTGAGTAAGTGGTGAATATCATTAATATTTGGGAGGTCAATACTCTTGATATCAAATGTGATATCTAAACCTTGTTTTGAGTACTTGATGAATATTGGATATTGATATTTTGGGAGATCAAGACTCTTGATATCAAATGTGATATCATATCCTAGTTTGAGTAATTGATGAATATCATATGTTGATGTTCTGGAGATCAATACTCTTGATATCGTATGCAATATTAAATTGTGAAAAACTTTTGAGATATCTTTAAATTCCTAATATTACCAATGGTGTAATATTTGTCGTGTGTTTATCCTCTCTTGCTAAGAGGGAGTGTTAATGTTTGATAGCTTCTGTCAGATAACTTTATGGATAGACATGTAATTATATATGAGATATAATTCTATGTGAGATATAAACTTATTACATGTGATACACACACACACACACACACACACACACACACACACAACAATAATTAAGATTATATAAACTAATTATTTGATAATTGAATAGACATGTCTATTCAATAACTTATGCTCAATATAAATATGAGCATATGTTGCATATGGAAACATATACCCCAACAGGTAATACCATTACATTTGCAGCAGATCCAGAAATCTCAACACTCCATAATTAATCCATCACTCCCCTGTCTCCACTACCCATTCAGACATAGGGCTGACCAAATCTAAGAAACCTCCTTCCTCTAAGTGGCATTATGTAGCTGCCCCACCCACAAAATGGACAATAAATAACCACCACATCATTAAGGATTACATATTTGAATCTTTTGTGTCACCAATAAGAGAAACTATACATCTGTCTTAACACAAACAACAAAACCTATGATTAAATTCTCTGTGCGAACACTGTATCTTACAGTTCCCAGTGAAATCGCTACCATGCTAAAGCTTTTCAATCTAAGAATCTTACATGCATCTACTAAAATGTTTAACATAAAAAAGCTTTCTTTCTTTAGATTGGTAGGATAAACAAATAATCAATCATTATAATCTCACATAATTAACCTCAAGAGAGGAAAAGAAAGGCCCCTGTTACATGAATTAGGCTATGGATCAGGTTGTTCCTGCATTGGAGTACAATGCTAAAGTTTTCCTATCTTTTAAAAATTACATTATCAAGTGCTTGCTTTCTTTAATTAAATTGAATCGGTCAAAATCTCACCTTCATAGTATAGATAAAAACAAAGAGGAAAAGATATTGGCATTCATCAAGCCCTTGAGAATAAGGCATTTTTTCAAATAGTGTGTTACCAAGTACCATGATAGACATGCATATTCAGTGTGATCATTATGAAAACATGATATGCAGGAAAAAGATAGATATGCCTGGTAAACATTCTTGTTTATTGTGGTATGCATGAATAATTATTCAAATATGTATGCCTACTATATGCAACAATATAATGCACATTTATTTACATATTAATAAAGGATAATACATTTGGTGTTAGACATAAGTAATAAAACGGATTCCCAAAATGCAAAGATCAATATGCCAAGGTAAGGAAGGGAATATAGGGAGAGAGAATGGCTATAGGATGGCAAAAGGCCACACGAGGCTAAGAGGGATGGTATATCCTCTTTTGGGTCCTAGGTAGCAGATTGCTTTGGGCACCCTATTGGAGTTTCTCCTCCAACCTCTACATTGATCGATTGTTGGGATAGATTCAAGGGAGTCCCAATCATAGGAGGGTGAATAAGGGTGGCATGATGAGGGAGAACAACAATTCCTCACTAGGAACACTGCATCATATAGATGGCTGAAGCCTACATGAGGCCACATGGGATCATTTTGGCTAACAGATGCCATTGTTATGCACATTTATAGTTAGTTTTTACTGGTCCAATAGACCCATGATAATGCACTACCCGAAAAGGACAGTTCGCAAGCTTCTATACAATATAGAGTCATATTAATAAGCAAGAAGGGAAAGCTTAATAAAGTTATTAATGTGACAAACTCCATTCAACAAAGCCTTAAAACTCTCCCCAAATTGTCATGTTTCCCCAATGAGTTGTGGTGAAATTCCAAATTCACTATATCAAGGCTCCCAATTAAAGTTGTTTGTTAGAATACCTCACATAGAGATGGCATCTCATGGAGTGCTCTATGTAGAAAATAGATTTGCTCAAACTATTTAAGATCCTTTAGAGAATATGTAATCAGTAGTGTAAAAGGTAGAAAATAGATTTGTTGAAATAGTTTAAGACCCTCTAGAGAAAATGTAATTAGTAGTGTAGAAGGTGAATTCTAAACTATGTTACCCGAGGACGTGTTTCCACCCCTAAACCCAAAGTTTCAGGAACGGGGATGGTTTCGAGGATGGGGGGATGGTAGGGGACGTTTCCCAGACGTCCCCACTTAGAGAAGAAAATAGGAAACACGTCCTCGAAACTTTAGAAATGGTCAACGAGTTTCCAAACCATGTTGACTGTTTCAGGGACTATTTTTCCGCTTCCTAACATCTCGGGGACTGCATAAAAAGTTTCCTATTAAAATTTATTAAACTCAAAAAAACCATTAAAAAAATGATTTTCCAATCATCTGTGAGCCCGGACATGTGGAAGTCAATTTTTTTTATAAAATATATTATAAAATGAATGATTAGGGACAACTATCATAGTATCTTTGTTTTCATTTTGAAGCTCAAGATGATAGTGATAGTGACTTTGATATGGATGATTAGGGGCAACTACCTTAGTATCTTTTGTTTTCATTTTGACTTTGATGTTTCAAACTTTAGAGTGTTTTGTCTTGACATTATAATATTATATGATCATTGATACACTATAGTTGATACTTCAAAAGTTTAAAACTTTAACGTTTGAGTCTTTATCTATTCAATGTTTCTATTTTATTGAGAGTTGATGTTTTTCATTCTCTTATTAGATTCATTTCATTATGTACTAATGGTATTTTAAGTACTTAAATGATGACTGAAAATGATGCTATTTAGAATTTTCTATGATGATTTGATTAGATGCTAATTGCTATGCTCTATGATCATTGATGAATCATTATTTGATGAATGAAATTGATAATTTTAAACTATGTTGCTATGATGAATGTAGAATTGATGAATATATTTGAAAATTCAGAAATATATATATATATATATATATATATATATATATATATATAAAGCCATCCCCTACCGTCCCTTGTTTCGGCAAAAAAAAAATCATCCCGAAAACCCATTTCCCCGTCCCCCCTGTCCCCTCATCCCAAAAATTTGGGGTAACATAGATTCTAAACCTATTGCAAGTATTCCATTGAACAAGGTATTGGCATTCATCAAACCCTTGAGAATAAGGGATCTTTTCAAATAGTGTGTTACCAAGTACCATGATAGATATGCATATTCAGTGTGATCATTATTAAAACATGATATGCAGCAAAAAAGATAGACATGCTCGATAAACATGTCTATGTAAATGTGGTTGTGCAGACTTGGCATGTGGATTGTTTTACAAAATGCTCAGATTAATATATCTACAGCTACAGTATGAAAAGAACAAAGAAAGCCTGAAGGAGGTTCATTGTTTTTATAGTGCTAAAACCTTTTATCTGTTTGTTCTAAACTTCTGGCCCATCTAGAAGGTTGTTATTAATCAGTGTATGTAAAAATGCCTCCTCTGTGCAAAAACCCCAAATTTTATGTGTTTAAAATTGTTATTTCAGATCAATTAACAAGAATATCCATGCAGGTAACCATCAGAATCATCAAGTTCCTATAAATGGGAATTGTTATTTTCCATCGACAACAACAATCTCATTCGGTACTAAACCTATAGTGACAACTTCTAATTAGGCCTATTTTTCAGTTCCTTTGATTTACTGTGGTTGTTCATGGCGTTGATCCAGTTATACCAATGGAAGACAGGGGACATGCTATTACCTCAATTTTAACTATAATCATATGTGAATATTTGTAATGCTATCAACTTTCAGACATAAGACCACATAAGCTAACAGACCTACAATTTTGACAAATTTTGGAAACACAATAAACAACAACTGTACAGAAGACCATTAACATGATTAAGGTGAGCAGTCACAGGGCAGTATGAAAATACTGCTAAATGTTAAATTTGAAGTTGCCTGAAATATATGATATTGTTTTCTGTTGTTGAAGAATTTGAAGCTTAATGTAGTCTAGGAAATAATTAGTCTTGTTATTGTTCTTATAACTCCTGCAAATCATTAAGATGTTTAAGGTGACCACTCATAGGGCAGTATGAAATACTATTAAACATTAGCAGCCTTTGAAGTTGCTTGGAATATATGATATCATTTTCTGTTGTCGAAGAATTTGAAGCTTAATATAGCCTAGGAAATAATTAGTCTCCCTTCTATTATTATGACAACTAAGAGAGTCTTACTACTGTTCCTACAACTCTTGCAATTGACAACTAAAAGAGCCAAATTGAAGCAATCAGCCAGTTCACCAGGAATATTCATTCATTCAAATTTTAAAAAAGAATGCTTACATATTTCTAGAAGCAATTTTAAATTTATACCTGATTGCTTGATATTATTCAGTGGTGATCAGTGGTAGAAGTGTAGTTGCCTTGAAGTGACATATTGCATTCAATACAATTTGTTCTTTATTTCCACTATTAACTAGCAGTTGCACCCAAAAGGGGTGCAATATATTAGCCGATAGCAAAATATATATAATGTTACATTATTTTACAAAAAAATCAAGCTAGACAATAGATAGGAATGTGTTTTTGCTTCTTTTTTTCCCTCTAAGTGAAGGTTGTGTTGAACAATGGGTGAATCCAATTACTTGGTGAAGCATTGGTTTTCAATTTTTACCTTTTGCTTTGCTGGTTTCCTTTTTTTATCTTTTTGTTAGAGGCATGTATGCACTATTTTGCATTTTTGACAATCTTTCAAAGGAGAACACGGTTGAATGCAAAGGTTGTTTAATGATTTGACTCTTGACATGGTTGTGAATGGAAAACCTCACATCTCTGTTCTGTCAATGTTGACTGTTGCTTTTTGCAGTGTTAGCCTCTGGGATTTGTGGATTGTTATAGCCCATGCCATGGTAAATGATAAGCTTAGTTCTTAGAAGAATGTATCTTATGTCTTTTAATTCTTCCCGAAATGTTCTCAATGCTTGACTGTGTAATGCCACAATTCTTTAATAGGAGTTTTGTGCACTACGCAAAACATTATGAACAAGCAAATCTCATTTGGACCATCAAAAATTAAACAAGGGACTTGGCTTTAAATTTTAAATTGGGGGACAAAGTGGACCAACATGCCAAATCAAAGAAAGGGTAGAAGTGATATCCTCCACCATCCCTATGCCAGTACCCAACTATCACCTCTATAGAAATTGCAAGTAGAAAATTTAGTGGATGTAGAAAGTGATTGCTTTTACTTCAAAAAAATCATATGAAAATCTGGATTATACTTTGGATTTGTTTCGACATATTTGGTCTACTTTTAAATTATAATCATGAAATTGTCAAATTCAAATCTTAAATACCATTAGCTTCAAGTTGATTTTTAAAAAAATACATAAATATTTATATTTATTACTTATTATTTTAATTTTAAGATAAAATAAGAGACATTTTATATTAAAAATAATTATCTTATAGGCCAAATTCTTCCACCAATCAACAATGAAACATAGAAGGACACTAAGATTTTGATGATGACTGGGAAGAGTGTAGGTGGAGGAATTTCAAATTCCAAGGGTTCTAGCAATTGCCCTCCATCACCAACATCTATGGATCACGAGTTTGAGGATGATGTTGATGGTGGTTCTCAGTTTGCTTTTGGTGGCCCAACATGACTCTATGGTTGGAAGAGGTTTTCTTTGGAGGTTGTGTTGAGTGGGGGAGTTTTCTCTCGGATCCTTGCGAATCTTAGGCCGATCTTTCTCTTGGATTAATTTGCGGAGAATCAGGATATGGTCTTGTTTGCTGATGGCTTTGTTATGGGTTGGAGGCATGGTTTCCTATTTTCTTACATGGATAGAGTGAATGAGAGAAGAAATGAAACTAGAGTTCTTGTGAGTGCTGGTGAGGAAGGAGATTTTGACGAAGATGTTAGCTACCCACTGCTTGTTTGGGTAGAGGAGGGACTTTTTCTATGCTTTGTGTATTTCAGCCCTATGGTTGGGATTGTATGGTTTGTGTTGTGTCTTATTTTTTATTACTATGGGGCTTTTCTAGATCTAGCTTGTTTTCTTTCTTTTCTTTGGTTGGTTTATAGAGAAGTAATAGTGCATAAATGCTTATAGGGGTTTTTTGCCCCTTTTTTGGTCTGGATAGTGCTTCTATTCATGACTACTGTGTGGGGTGGGAAACTGACTCAAATGGCTAGATGGGTGTTTGCTTCCCTTGTCTTAGCTTGGTATCTCATGGTTGGTGTATGTTGTTATAGTGACATGAAAAGGCTTTTGGAGATGACCTTGACTTTTTTCACTTGGTTTTGCCTTGGCCCAACTTGGAGCAAGGGTGGGTTGCGGTTGTTTAATATGTTGAATCTTCCTTGGTTTGTTCCCACCCCTCACTTGCGGTGAGTTCGAATGGTGTCAAGGTTGTTGCCTCCTATTTCCCCATTTGGTTCCTTTTGACCCAAATAGGGAAGAATAAGGAATGGTCACAATGGGTTTTGCACATTTGGATTACTTCTTCTTTCATAGTTCCTTTGGAGGTGGATGAGTCCCCTATTGAGTTGGTGACTACTATTGTGAAGCTTGAAGCAGTCATCTCTCCTATTGAGGTTTAGTTTTTAAGTGTAGGCCCTCTTGGACTTCAATTGTTGGAGTTTTTTTTGGCTCTTTTCTATGAGAAGGTTGTTGGTTGGTGGTTACATGGCTTCTTCATGGGGCTATTTGTTTGCCTTGCTATTCCTATTAAGGTGGAACCCTTTTCTATTGGGGTGAGAAGAGAGGCTGTAGTTGGTGCTATGAATGACAACCATGTTATTATTGTGTACAAGAAATCTTTGTTAGGCTTGTCCTCTCCAAAGGGTTTTTTGAGTTTTCTTTTGTGGGTAGCTACAAGTGTGCCATTGATTTCCTCTCTTTTGACTATAATGATAGCATCTTTTAGTTTCTTTCCTCCCTATGACTAGGTGATTGCTAGAAGTTTTAAAGTGCTCACTTTCGTCCCTTGTTTTTTTATTTTTGTTAAAGCTTGCAGCTATGGTGGGGGCTTGTCTCAAGATGATATTTAATAATGTTGACCATGTTTGGTGGCTTAGTCGCTTCTAGACATTTGAGTATTGTTTCAACTAGTCTCATGACATTAGTCGTTGTTAATGTGTTGTTAATGAGCCATAATTGTCCTATTAATGCATTGATTAACTATGTCTAGTGTGCTCTCTGATTGTTCTACGGGCTAACACCCTCTTGTTGTTTTTTTAATTCAAAAACAATATTATCTTATAATATATTTAGATTAATTTGTTTAAAAATTTATATTTTATATATTTTTATTATTTTTTTATCGATAAAAGGGAAAAGCCAAGATTAATTTTATGTATTATTATTAATTATTATTTTATTAAGCACGAGTAGATAAGAGGCTCAAATTTACCATTGTGTTGTAGGCTCTTGCCTATATATTTTTATTGTTAGAAATATGTTTGTGTTATCTATTTGATATCAAATTTTACAATTCAAAATTTAGATGAAATTTATATTTTTTATTTTTTATTTCAGTGGTGTTAAATTTTTATTTTTCCTCTTTCGGTAACAAAGTTAAAAAAAAATATAAATATTATTTATATTTAGCATTAAATCTGACATTTTATTTTTTATATTAACTTTTCTACTTGTGCATTTTATATCTAACTAAAAATTCTATATTTTAAATAAATCTTATCAATTAATGTATAAAATTTTAAAATAAATGTATTAGACTATTTATTAAAATATAATAATAAACTTGCTCTTCTACAAAATTTTACATTAATATAATATGTTTGTTGAGAGCCACTGATTTTTAACATAAAAATACAAAAAAAAGGCTACTATTTTAAATTGTCAAAAAAAATGAGACGTCATATTTCCGATCCTTTACCTGCAATCACATGCTTTCCAGTAATGCCATGTTTTTATTTAGCATGATAGTCTATGGGCCAAAAATGTACCTTTCCTATTAGTTTAGTTAGCTTTGGATAGTTGTTCATCCATATGCTATTATTTAGCAAGTAATTATTTTGCTAACTAATTGGTTAGATTAGAGACAAATATTTGTTAATTAATTGACCACTTTTGGAAACAATTAGAAATCGACTTGGTTAAGGGTTGTTAAGTTGTTTTAATCTCGACCGTCGATTGAGAATCAATCTCGGCCGTTGGTTTACCAACATGAGTAGTATAAAAGGAGGTCAAGGGGGCATTTGGAGAACAAGAAGTTTGGAGAAACAATTGCAGTACTAGCAAATGAGTTTGTAAGTTTGCAGTGTTGAGCAAATAGTCTTGCAATGTTAGCAAGGGCACAGTGTTAGTGTGGGAATAACAGTGCGGAATATTAGCGGAAGAAATTAGGAAGTTGTCAGAGTTCTGCCAGTGAGAGGGAAGGAATTTTGTATCTCTTGATTTGCTGAAGTTTAATATAATTCCTCATTTGTAGAATTGGTTTTCCCTTAGGGGTTTTTCCAAGGACAAATTGTTTGAAAATATTGTGTTCATTGTGTTGCACTTTTCTTTTCATATTTTATAAGTGAAGTTGTAGTTGTGTTATTTTTCAATATTAGCTGAATATTTGTTTTCAACAGTTTAATAATCGTTTACAATAGGAGATTAATAATCAGTGACTGCAATAGTTGATTTTTAACATGGTATCAGAGCATTGTTAAGGGTAGAAGAGTTTTGCCCTAGGAAAGAAATTTTGATCTCTTTAGATTTATTATTGCTTTAATCCCTTGAGATGGCTTCAACTGGTTCGAGAGATCAAGATAGATTGGATGGTGCCTCAAATTTTGGTGTCTGGAAGACCCAAATTTCTTTATTGTTGGAAGAGAATGGTATCAAGAACTATGCTACCAGTGATGTACCTATACCAACGGATGCAACACAACTTGTAGCATATAAGAAGGATGATGCCAAGGCAATGAGGATTATCCTTGATGGTGTCAATGATCATATTGTTCCACATATCGCAGAGCTAGATACATCAAAGATGTGGGATGCCATTCTAAATCTATATCAGAATGCTACCACCAACAGGAAGTTGATTCTCAGAGAGAAGCTAAAGAATACTCAGATGAACCAAGGAGAAGACATCGCAAGTTACCTCACCAGGTTCAGACTTGTCAAGGATGAGTTAACAGCTATTGGAGATAGCCCTAATGATGATGAGCTAGTGAGAATAGCCCTACATGGGTTTACTAAACAATGAAGTGTCTTGTTCCAATTGTTAGTGAATGAGATACTTTACTAAGTTGGGATCGATTATGGACTGATTTCACTCAAGAGTTGTCTAGACTAAGTCTAGGACTGATTTCTCTCGGGAGTTGTTTTGAACAAGAGAACGTTGCCCTAGCGGGTGAAGGGAAAGCAAAGAAGGGATCTAGCAAAGGATCAAATTCACAAAGTGAGAAGAAGAAGGACTTTCTAAGGTCAAGTGCTTTGGATGTCATGAGTTTGGCCACTATGTCAGTGATTTCCCAGAGAGGAAGAAGGGTAAGAAGCAAGTGGCAGCTTCAGCAAGTATGAAAAAACTCTCCAATAGAATGGAAGATGAGTTTTCACTCATAGCTTGTATGGTTAGCTCAACCTCACAGTATGTTTGGTATATAGATAGTGGGGCGTAATTTCATATGACAGGAGTTAGAGAGTACTTCTCTAGTTACAAGGAGGAGGACACCACCATCTATATTTCTATGGGAAACTTTTCCAAACTCAACCTAGTTGGGAAAGGGACTGTTCAGTTTCAGAGGGAGAATGAAAAGATAATTCCACTTCATGATGTATTGTATGTGCCAGGCTTAGGTATGAAATTGATTTCTGTATCTATTCTTCAAGATAGGGGGTATAATGTACTCTTTAGAGGGACAAATGTGTTGATTAAGCACAAGGATTGGAAATCATCCATAACTATTGGAGTTAGGAGTGGTTGCCTTTATAGATTGCATTTTGATACTCCTAAGGCACTCATGAGCAGTAGTAATCCTAGAGATCTTGGAGAGCTATGGCATAAGAGGATGCGCCATATTCATAATGGAGCACTTAGATTGCTTTGTGAGATGGTGACAAGTGTTCCAAAGGCGAGCACAAAGCATGCTAATGTATGTAAGGGATGTGTGTTGGGGAAGTTCGCAAAAGAATTTTTTCCAAGGAGTGACACCAAATCTA
Source organism: Cupressus sempervirens (assembly GCA_028749045.1). Lineage (NCBI taxonomy): Eukaryota > Viridiplantae > Streptophyta > Pinopsida > Cupressales > Cupressaceae > Cupressus > Cupressus sempervirens. Next base: position 531,829,810 of record CM053784.1, read on the forward strand.
AGGGTGTTTTTGATCTAGTACATTTAGATGTTTTTGGAACGATGTCGATGAAATCTCTTAGAGGATATGAGTACTATGTTACTTTTATTGATGATTTCTCCAGAAAGACCTAGATATACTTCATGAAGACTAAGGATGAGGTTTTTAGTTGATTCCAAGAGTTCAAGGCTCTTGTGGAGAATTCGACAGGAAAGAAGATAAAGGTTCTTCGGTTAGACAATGGAGGCAAGTATAAAGGAAATGTCTTCTAGGAGTTCTGTACTAGAGAAGGAATCAAGAGAGAATGGACTGTTCCTTACAACCCACAAAAAAATGGAGTTTCTAAGAGGAAGAACCATTCTATATCGAAGGCAACAAGAGCTATGCTACATGACCAGGACATGCCCCATTACTTATGGGTAGAGGTGTGTAATACATCAGTCTACATTCAGAGTAGAGTTCCATACAAGGTGCTAGGGAAGATGACACTAGAGGAGGCTTTCACAGGGAAGAAGCCATATGTTGGTCACTTCAGGATATTCAAGAGTCTGACATATTGTCATATTCTTGGAGATACACGTACAAAGTTAGATCAGACTATAGAGAGGGGGTACTTTGTTGGGTACAGTGAGACCTCAAAGGCATATAAGATTTTCATTCCAGGGACTAAAAGAATTATTGTCAGACGCGATGTCAAGTTCATGGAGGATAAGGCATTCAGGAGGTCTAGAGATTTTCCAGTAGATGATCAGAGTGAGCAGCCAACAGAAGCTCCAAGACCAAGTCAAGGGCAACAAAGCTCAAGTACAGTTACCCATATGAGTGTAGACTTAGGTAGTGAAGATTCACAGAGTATGGAGCAACAGGTGCAACAAGAAATGCATCTAGAGGACTTAGAGGTTGACATTTCATCCTCTACAGTTGGCAATAGGAACCATGAAGTCCCAGATACACAAAGGGATGCTCAAGAGTTTGTGGGAGCTCTTAGGAAGAGTACTAGACAACAGAGACAACCAACCAAGTTCAATGACTATGTGGCATTAGTTAGTTAGTTGGTAGATAGTGAGCCTTCTAGTTGTCAGGAAGCTATAGAACATCATGTATGGTGAGATGCTATGGTTGAGGAATATTCCTCAATAATGAAGAATGATGTGTGGGAGGTAGTGCCTAGACCAATAGAAAGGACAGTAGTTGGATCACGCTAGATCTATAAGATAAAGCATGGTGCAGATGGTAGCATCGAGAAATACAAGGCGAGGTTTGTGGCAAAGGGGTTCTCTCAGAAGGAGGGAATAGACTATGACGAGACATTTGCTCCAGTTACCAGGTATACTTCTATATGAGTTGTAATCTCACTTGTCGCATAGATGGGATGGCAGATCCATTAAATGGATGTCAAGACAACATTCCTTAATGGTGAGTTGAAGGAGGAGGCATACATAGAACAACTAGAAGGCTTTGTAGCACATAGCAAAGAGACCCACGTGTGCAGATTGAAGAAAGAATTGTACAAACTCAAGCAAGCTCCTAGAGCGTGGTATGAGCACATTGATACATACTTGCAGAAAATGGGCTTTATGAAGAGTGAAGTAGATGCTAACCTCTACTACTTGGTGGTTGGGGGTGAGATTCTCATTCTTGTTCTTTATGTGGACGACCTGTTTCTTATAGGTTTACTAGGGCTCATAGTAGATTGCAAGAGGAACCTTGCAAAAGAGTTTGAGATGAAGGATTTGGGGCTTATGCACTACTTTCTAGGCATGGAAGTGTGGCAGATAGATGGGGAGATTTTCCTTGGTCAAGGGAAATACTGTGTTGAAATCTTGAAGAAATTTGGGATGGAGGATTGCAAAGCCATGTCTACACCCATGATCACAAATTGGAGGAAGGTAGATACATCCAGGGAGAAGGATGTAGATCCCACTTTATACAGACAGTTGATTGGCTCGCTTATGTATTTGGTCAACACTAGGCCAAATATAGCATTTGCAGTTAACTTTCTTAGTTAGTTCATGGCTGAACCAAAGAGAATGCATTGGACATCGGCTAAGCATGTACTACGTTACTTGCATGGTACAGTTGAGTATGGGATCAGATATGTTTGAGGTGAAGGTATTAGGTTGATAGGCTATACTGACGTAGATTGGGCAAGAAGTACAACGAACAAAAGGAGCACTTTAGGGTGTTGTTTCAGCTTGGGATCAGGAGGTGTTTCTTGGTTCAGCAGGAAGCAAAAGTTTGTGGCTCTGAGTTCAACAGAATCAGAATACATAGTAGCTAGCATGGCGACATGTGAAGCTATATGGCTTCAGAAGTTGTTAGTAGCTTTGTTTGGTCAGAAGGTTGATACTACTATGATACATTGTGATAATCAGAGTTGCATCAAGTTCTCTGAGAATCTAGTGTTTCATCATAGGTCTAAATATATAGATATCAAATATCACTTCATCAGAGATTGTGTACAACAGGGAGTTGTTCAGCTACAGTACATACCTACAGAGGAGCAGGTAGCAGACATTCTGACTAAGGCATTGGGGAAGGCAAAATTTATCTTCTTCAGAGATAAGTTAGGTGTCATTCAGAACAACTTCCTTGCTAAGAGGGAGTGTTAGTTTAGTTAGCTTTGGACAACTGTTAGTCCATATGCTATTATTTAGCAAGTAATTGTTTTGCTAACTAATTGGTTGGATTAGAGACAAATATTTGTTAATTAATTGAGCACTTTTGGAAACAACTAGAAATTGACTTGGTTAAGGGTTGTTAAGTTGTTTTAATCTTGACCGTCAATTGAGAATCAATCTTGGCCATTGGTTTACTAATAGGAGTAGTATAAAAGGAGGTCAGGGGGGCATTTGGAGAACAAGAAGTTTGGAGAAACATTTGTAGTACTAGCAAATGAGTTTGTAAGTTTGCAGTGTTAAAGAAAACAATCTTGCAGTGTTACCATGGAAATAGTAGTGGGGAATATTAGCAGGAGAAGTTAGGAGGTTGTCAAAGTTTTGCCAGTGAAAGGCAAGGAATTTTGTATCTCTTGATTTGCTGAAGTTTAATATAATTGCTCATCTATAGAACTAGTTTTCCTTTAAGGGTTTTTCCAAGAACAATTTGTTCAAAAATATTGTGTTCATTGTGTTGCACTTTTCTTTCCATATTTTATAAGTGAAGTTGCAGTTGTGTTATTTTTTGATATTAGCTGGGAATTTGTTTTCAACAGTTTAATAATTTTTTACAATAGGAGATTAATAATCAGTGATTGCAATAGTTGATTTTTAACATTTCCAACTTCATCTATCAAGCCGAATTCCACTTGTACATGGTTTATTTCAGATGTCTTTCAAGGAATTTGAATTGAAAGATCTTGATAATGTGATGGAATGATAGGCTATAAAATATTTATTGTCAATTTTGACTTCCTTTTTGGAGCTTTTGTATTCAATGTGATTAGTAAATAGATGGATCGACTTGTTGTTTGGGGTTTGTAATGGAGAATTGAGAAAGGATCAATGGTTTTGGAGGTGGTTAATAATTTGCTTACCCTTTTAGGAAATATTGTTTCAATTTGATTTATTACATTGACATTGCCTTTTCTATTAGAATTATTTGATTGGTATCGCTTGTTCCCCTTCCTCCCAACACAAATCCCTAACCTGTAGCAGTAACAAAGGCGAGAGAAGCGAAGGCAGGGGAGTTCAACTTCACAATTCAATCGTTGATTTTCTTTGGTCTGTGTTTTTCCTTTACCATAGGCTAATTCCTCTTCATGCATTTATGTATCTACCGAATAATGCATCCACCTAATCAATTGTGCTAGCGTGTATCTATTCTGATTGTTGATAATAGTCTCAACATAGGTAACCTACCGGCTTAAAAAATAGACAACAATTCAATTAAATGTATTTTTGTCTCAGTGATGATTAGTAGTTGCAATTGTCCTAAAGTAATAAATTGCGTTCTGTACAATCTGTGTACTTTATTTCTCACTAATAAAAAAGTAGATAAGAAATCAATTAAATATGTTTTTGTCTCTAAGTACTAGAATTTCTTTTGTTTTGAGTAGAGCATGTTAGAATCCTCTTATGGACAGTGACCTCGGTGTAGCTTATCATGACTTTCTTCTCTCCCTCGTCTTCTGGATGGTGGACAAAGTAGCCTTTCAGTGCCACCATTTCCAGCCACTCTAGATCTGTGAGACCTCATAGTTGTTATACTCGTCAGTGACACCCTCCCAGTTTTTTTGTGTGGTAGTTTAGGGCACCTTCTCGCCCTAGTTCATAGCCTTTGGTGCTTGGCTTCTTTATACCAAGGAAGGACCCTTAGTCCTTGCCCCGTCTTGAGCTCCTTGCTTCTTCTTGTATCTCTTATTTTTATATTTGTTTTCTTTCCTTGGAACTGGTTGGAGCTCTTGCTGCTAGTGGTCTTGTATGTTGTACACTTTTCAGTCCCATAGATCCTTGTGGTCTCTTGTTGGACATTAATAAATTTATCTTATCTTACCTTATCTTATCTTATGCGATCATAATAACTTTAAGAGATGGTTGTGCTAGAGAAGAACAATACTCAAGAATCGCTGAAGCTTTCTAAGTGTAAGAAACTCAGTGTATGCAAATGAGGTTTCGAAAAGAATTTAACCTATAAGGGCAAGATTAGAGAAAACAAGGGGAGACAATTGGTGACAAGTTATCTGTCATTCAAAATTCTTAGGTCAATTAGGCACATGCAGTCTCATTCTTTGAGTTGAATGAGCAATACCAGGAAAACAAAATCAAGATAAAATTGCAATACTAATAAACCATAATTGAATGAGATCCAACATAGAGCAGATTGTCATTTTTTTGAAATATTGGCATGGTTTTGAGACTGAATTTAATGCCTCTATAAATTCTTTAATTTTCAAAAATATACTTGAAACAATATGAGGAGAGGGAAGGGAACAAAATGGGGAAAACAATGAGTGGACGACTGTGCCCATTTTCATAGAGCTCGAGGTGGAGTAGCTTAGAGCCACCATTGGAGGTTTCCATGTCGACAACATTGTGTCTAAACATGGTAAGAAGGCTTCTATTGTTATCTACTAAGTCCTACTCCATGGCCATCCTATTCCTACCAAGCACTTCCACAAAGCAACTTGACCTAATCCGCCTTAGGGAGGATTCAATAGTAGAATGAGTCAATGAACTTCTGTTAACATAGAGAAAGATTAAACTTGAGCAACTTGTTTGTAAATAACCAATAATGTTACTCCAACAAGGCCACACTTTGTTGAAGACACTAAGTATCTTTGTGGCTCTCATAAATCATGTAGTAGTAGTAGTTATAAACATGGTTAATCAGACTGTTGAAAATGATTTATACAATTATTTCTATGGATAAGCTAAGGGGATATAAAATGATGCACAGAAGAGGTATGGAAATCAGGCACAATTTCTTGCATACTCACTTGGTTGGAATCTTACTTCCTTTCCTATATTTAACACATGTCTTGGCAATTGAAAATGAGAATACCCTTATCGCCTTACCCAATTCGCAAGATGTGAAAATAACCACAACTTGTAATGGAAAATATAGTGACTCTGTTTCATGTCTTGTGAGTTGTTTTAGGGCAAATCCAATGCGTGGGATTAATGGAATCACATATTGGTGTGGTTGTCAGAGGCTCATTGTGTGGGTTTTGAGGTGTTAGAGATTGGATTTTGCAATGTGGGCAATGGAGGAAGTGGTCTTCTCTTTGAACGCACCCTTTTGTTGGTACACATTGTTTGACTTATTCTCTTAGGGTTTAGTGTCCTCATTGGCCTTATTATAGACTTTTATAAAAGTAATTACTATATTAAACTAAATGAACGTGGTCTTAATAGTTGGCTAACCCTTGAACCTGTTAGGTACAAGTGCTAGTTTAATTCTTTTAGGGCAAAGGATCCAATTATAAACAACAGTATAATTCTTGTGGACTTTGTCATGGACATTTTTCAATCACTATTTTTTTAAAAACTCAGAAAATGAAAATATATGTACATATAGTCAATTATATGTATAGTGATCATTTATATTTTTTAACTTTTATGATTGGTGGTTGGTTATTTTGTCTACCACTATTGGGTTACTTCATAAAGACCACTTAGACATTTAGCCACAAGTGTTGACATTTTTTATTGAGTGACTATTAGTGCTTGAATATAACATGTATTGAATGAGAATTTTGAAATGACGAGATTTCAAAATGACACTCTTAGATCACTTTGTGTTCCATGATCCCTACAGAAAGATCCACAAATATGTAAAAGTCAAAACCTCAACTTTAGGGAAAGAGACCCAATAACCAATAGAGGGTTAAATAACCATGATAATTTTGTCATAGATAACCCCCAATTATTGCTCCTAAAAGAGCCCCCCAAAAATGAAAAGATATGTACTAATTAACATGTACTAATAATTGATCAATTTTAAACTTTTTTGGTTGGTGCTTGACCAATTTGTGCACTACTATTGGGATATTTCATAAAGACTACATGGATATTTAACCACAAGTACTAACATTTTTGAGTACCTATTGGTTCATGAACATAATAACTATTGAGTGAGCATTTTGAAATGACACTTTTTAACCACTTTGCTTCGCAAATCCTTGAGAGAGATCCATGAATACCCAAAAGATTAAAACTTGGCTTTAGGGAAAGAGACCGAATAACCAACAAAGGGTCTAATAATTGTGATAATTTTGTCATAGATACCCCCCAAAAATCACCACTTGTAAAAGAACCCCCAAAAATGAAAACACATGTTCTAATAGTTGATCACATATGTACTAATAATGGATCATTTTTAGCTTTTGTGGTGGGTGATTGACCAATTTGTGCAACACTATGGAGAGATTTCATAAAGAATACTAAGATATTTAGTCACAAGTACTAGCATTTTTCGAGTGAGCGACTTTTGGTGCATGAACATAGGGGGTATTGAGCGAGCATTTTGAAATGGCACTTTTGGACCACTTTGTGCTCCATGATCAGTACAAAGAGATCCATGAATATCCAAAAGCTGAACATTAGCTTTAGGGAAAGAGACCTAATAACTGATGGAGGGTCCTTTAATTGTGATAATTTTGTCATTGACACCCCCAATTACTGCTCTTAAAACAACCCCCAAAAATGAAAACACATGTGCTAATAGTTGATCACACATGTACTCATAGTTGATCAATTTTAGCTTTTATGGTTGGTGATTGGTCAATTTATACACCCCTATTGGAACATTTCATAAAGACTGCTAAGATATTTACCTACAAGTATAGGTGTTTTTTGAGTGAGTGACTATTGGTGCATGAACATAGCAAGTATTGGGAGAGCATTTTGAAATGATACTTTTTGACCACTTTGTGTTCCATGATCCCTATAGAGAGATTCATGAATACCCCATTCATACTCTCAAAATTTGCAATAATTATGGAGTGCCATATTCAAAACTTTGCAAAATGAACCCCTATATGAGCTTTTAATGCCTATGTGCCTAGCTTGTGTCTCAAGGGCCATCATGATTTTCAAATGTTTAATAACTTTCATTTAGTATGCACATGAATCTCAGGTTGTTAGGTTACAATTTCAAGTCATTTAGTCAAAACTTTACACTCTTTGCCCAACTATCATTTTGTTGTAATAGACCTATTTTGCAATTCAATATCTTGTGTCTTGTTAAGTTTCATTAACTATCACTTTGGGGATGTTTAGTGTGCATATGAGTAAGCCTATTTTTTAGGTTTAAGGTCTTTATGATAAGTTTCAATAAGTTCCCCAAAGTTAGGTGTTCAAATTTGTACTATTGTCTTATTTTGTGCACAATTCTGAGTATCCTTGTCTAACCGAGTGTAACTTTTTTCAATTGACCCAAATGAAGAAATTACTTCACCATTGCATTCTAGGGGTTAAAGAAATTCTATGTTTCAAGTTTTAGCTTATGAAGAATCTGTTTGATTAGTTTTCCAAGCAATTCCAAATGCAAATTCTTATATTTTAATGTTGACCAATATTGCAGAAGTTTCAGGAGCCCTAGTTGTGATGCTATAACTTTTCTCCAATGATTGGTGAGATAAATTGGATCATATCCCTAGATTATATGCATAAAATACTAGCCCTCAGCTGATTTGCAAGTTTTCATGGATTCATATACATGCTTTTCAAGCCTCAAATTGTTTGCAACTTTCTTAGTTTTACCATGTTGATAAGTTTTGTAGTTTCCAAGTGCCAATGTTGGAGGCTTGCCAATGCACCCAATTATTGATCAGGAGCCCAAATTGCATTTATATACTCTTCATATCAAAGAGAACTAATAGCCCAAGCTTCAGGTCCTAGGGTCTCCATTTGACACTTTTACTAAGGCTAAATGAAAGATAAATTATAATGTTCTAACTTGTTTATGTGCAGACAAGAATTAAAGGGCTACTTCAAAGAATCATATCTTTTGACTTGAATATCAATGAGAGTCTATCAACCAAAGAACCTACCTACCAAGAGTCATTGTTCAATCGCTTGAGTTTGTTAGTTTTTAAGGATGGTCAAGTTTACATTTTCAGTGGAATGTAAACATTTTATGAGGAGGTTTGAAAAAACAGAGTTAAGATATTTGTTGGCGATCAAAAGTGATCAAATTGAACAAGGATGGTGTCCAAATGTTTTCTTAAAAGTCAGTTGATTAAAATTGGTTTTTTTAGTTGGGCTCATTGTGGACCCGACTTGACTTGATACATCATGAATTGGCCTTAAAATTTGAATTGAGTAATATTGTTTATTAAAATGAAGGTATTCAAACTAGAGATTATGAATGTCATATTTTTGGCTTAGTTATCAGGATCTATTAGTTTTGGGGTAGGTTGACAGAGCAACTTCATGTGGATCTCATGTGTGTTGACAGAGATTGAATAGGGGTGTCTATTTTCCTTAATGTCAATCTCACTTTGTGAGAGGAATAAATGGCAGATTGGGGGCCTAGTTATAGTGGATGCATGAATATGCATGGGCCCATACTCAATTACAAGAAGGCATAATCTTCACCAACACATATGGGAAATGCCTTTCTTGTAGGTAAGGGATGAATAGTTTTGATCAATGGAGCTAGGCCACAGAAAAATGAAGGCATTGTTTTGCCAATGGGGGCACAATATTATGAGCGAAAGAGATGATGTCATTTTAGTAGAAACCCACATTTGGCAAATAGAGGCGAACTGTCAAATGCTAGTCAAATAAGTTTTATTTTGTGGCTTTGTTTGTAGATTAGGTGCCATTCCAAATTGTAGTGCTAAGACCATCAATATTATATTTACCCAAATTGTTTGGTGTTTGAATGATCAAAGCGTTGGTTAGTCTGCTATATGCAAAATATGTTCGTTAATTTTCAAGTTTGGGCGGTGTGACATATGCCAAAATGAAATGAGATTGGCTTATGTAATGGATGGAGATGTTTTACCAAATTGTAGGGTGCCATGTTTCTACAGGTGTGAATTATCTTATAAATATGAAGGCACCACTTAATAATTGGGGACCTACGATGGAGTCTTTTACAAGGGCCTGATCCCAAATTGGCATAGAGGAAATACTTGTTTTCTTGCAGTGAGTTCTACATTAACCAAACTAGTTGCCATTTTTGCAAATGGAGGGCGTTGACCCTATGGGGTATATATTCAAAAAATACCTAGGGTCATGTTCCAAGCCAAACGATGGGGTGCGACCACTGCTATTGGTTTCGAGCACATGATGATCCACCATGATCCTAGGCACATTTTGATAAAGGAAATGTATTGGAAATTATCCCACATTCATTATGTGGGGGACATTCTTGACATTTTTATATAACACGACTTAACTTTAAAGTGTCTAAATCTTATGCTTTAAGACATAGTGGTGCACTTGCGTGGGGGGCCATATGTCGACTTGGCCCTGATAAGGTAATTTTGAACAACCAACTTGGCAAACCAATTGAGAAACAAAGGTATACACTTGGAACACATTCCAAGGTGTAAGATGGAGTAGGACAAATGTCAAAATATCGTGTGTTCACATTCAAAAATGGGTCCCACCAAAAAGTTGGTGAAAACATGATGAAAACATGACACGTAGTAAAGCGAGCTTGTCGTGCGCTGAGGTGGACTAATGAAGTGGACAATTCAAAGTAGTCAGAGAGTTTCGTTGGTTCGTGGGACCCAAGTGACACACCCAATATCATGATTTCAAAAAGAAATGGTGGCAGTGATGCAAGTCTAAGGGCCAATTAGAATACACCACATGGCATACAGTTAATAGTCAAAGGAGTTAACCAAGTATAGAGGGAAATACATTCAAATATTTCAATTGAGTAATTAAATAATGCCCTCCTATGTTGAGTGTTAATTGAGAGAAATAAGTTTGGAATATTTCCATAATTTAATGTGAAAATGGAGATTAGGGCAAGCCTCGCCTAACCTTACATTGAGTTAAATAAATTATAAAAGAAAGAATGACTTCCTGTGTGAGCACCCATAAATAGAAGGAATAAAGAATATTAAAGGGGTATTATATGGAGAGACATGGGGTAGGGCTCATATATGAGAGAGTAAACAACAAATAAAATAAAATATTATAGGAGATTCTTATTGGTTAATGTTGAGACAAAAGTTTGCACCTTTTCTTGAGGAATGACCCTCAAGCGACCTTGTGTAACATGGAAAAAACCTCCAAGTATGGGACTTACACTTTGTGGTTGAATCTCTGGAGAAGGTCGACTTCCTTACAATTAGGATGCACCTAACTACAAGTTTTGAGGAAAAAGGGGGAAGGAGATACTGAAATTTAAATGTTGCAAGGGAAAGGTGATGCACCAGATTGAACTTTGGTTACTAGCTCTACCTAGGGCTGCACTATACATTAATAAAACCCTCATAACATACACAACTCTCAACTCTATTTTTATTTCCTAAAGATTCATATGTAGATAAAAAATGATGAGATGCTACAAGGAAGATGATATCACTTATATAGCATTCATAAGAAAAATAAATACAACATATTAACTGTAAAAAAAAAAAAAACATTTAGCGTAAGGTAATAATATGCATAGATACGAAATGTTGAGAATAGTTAAAACATTTAGAATTCTATTATAAAGGCAAAAGTAATACCATTGTAGAGAATAATGCTTCTACAAAGAACCAATAGAGAAGAACCTCTAAAATATGTACAAAGCTACCTTTTAAAGAGACTAGGCATAACTCATATTACAATAGTTGAGTTCAAACTCCAAGTATACTGGAGTTAAAAATACAAAATGAAAATCAAGAAAGAATAAGGAAAAATTGATTTTGTACATAAATTTGCTCATGAAGTGACATAAAATGGGCCAATAAATGCTTTTTTAATCAATAAAAAACATGCTCATACCCTCTACAAGTGGAAACATAGGAAGGATAACCACTTACGTCTCATGTAGAACCCAAAATATGCAATTTGGCCAAAAATATTTAGTTCTCAGGTCATATCATAGTCATCAAGAAAAAATAATGTAGGCATGAAAACACACCACATTTTTGGTCTACACACCATTACACTACATATTTCCTTCTACACAAAAGATATGCGATGTCATGCATAGTATGAAAACACAAAATAATTTTGATTTTCATGCACATCGAATGAGCAAGACATGCTAAATGAGCAAAAAAAGTTTCCTACGACAAGCTAAACTCCTATGATACTTGAAAATGCACAACAGTTTCAACCTGCACAACATCTCACTGAGAAAGCTCCTGTCTTCAATTTGACCTACGATCATGCGCAAGCATGAAAATGCACTACGACTACAACGCTACAAATGTTGAATGAGAAAAAGAGTGTTCCTTCGATAAGTCAACTCATTTGATACAACTCCTATAATGCCTAAAAATGCACAATGTTTTCGTGCACCTCAAAATGCCCAAAAATTCATAACTTTTTTCGCTAAAAATTTAAAAAACTTATCCCATGAAAGATGTTTTTTTATCGTTTATCTATAGTGGGATAAAGGTTGAAAAAATGTCAATATTTATGGTGACTCAAGGGGGGTGCTTGCCTGCTAAGAATATGATCAGTGACCTTTAAGCAAGCCATTGGGCATGAACTCATAAGCATCAAAACATGATACACTTTGTCACAACATACAAATCAAAAACTTTGTAAATTGGTAAAACATCGAAATATGCTACCTCTAGGAAGGAAACAATTGTGCTTGTGCACTTCTTTGAAAGCTGGAAACATCTAACCTACTATGTACAAGAATTTTCAAAAATGAAATTAAACAGAATCATTTTTTGGCTTGTTGAATTAACTGCCCTTCCTTACTAATTGATTGTTTCTTTCATGCACATGGGAAGTCAAACAGATCATACAACATGACAAGCATACTGCTATAGTTTGGAGCACATTCCCAATGCTAAGAATAATGAAGCTCTCCAACACTAGGACATTGTATTTTTTAGCAAGACTTACTTGCTCCTTGTAAAACTCATCCTCATGCTCAAAAGTAAGCATGACCTGGGAAAACTTGCTAATTTTTTGCAGAGCTAGATACTTTATGGGGCATCCTCTTGATGGAACTAGGCCCAAGAAATCAATCTTGACCATGCTTCTATGCTTTGTAATGGTGGTATCTTGCTAGTTTGAGATTGGCTTCTCTTTTTGTGAAGAAATGATCTCCACCTTGTCATCATGCTACTTGGGAGCTACTAGTTTGGTGTGAATCTCCACTTGTTGCTACAACTCATGATATTTTGATGGAGTTTTTAGAAATAGATAATACTAAGAGGGGGGGAAGGGGGTGTCGATGAATCAATAGTCTACAAACTTTTGCCCACAACTGAATATTGTTAATTACTTTATAACTTGCATATGAAAGTAAAACAACAATGTTGAATAGTAAACATAACCATACACATAGAGAACTTATAACACCATTATTTGTTAACTAGGGAAACCCTGGCCAAGGGAAAACCCCAGAGGGGATGATACCCACTAAATGATTCACTAAATAATAGGATCACGTTAAGGATATTGACCCTATTAGGAGTCTATGAAGTACACTCCTTGTTAGAGGACTAGGCCTTCTTAGAAGCCTCAACCTTGTTAGGAGTTGGTAGAACAATACAATGTATGCAAAAAGAGCCCACTGCCGTAACATGCAATTATACAATTCAATTCCTTCACAATATAGTTATGCATAAAATACTTGCTTTGCTGCTATAACTAGCACTTGCTTTGATCTTACATTAGATTTTGCATCACATAAGGTTCACAGATAGTTCTCACAATAGTTTGCATATCAAATCTAATCACACAACTTCCCTATTATCTAAGCAAGATAAGATCTTTACTTATACCTTGCACAATCACAAATCTCTGCATTATCAGCCTTCATGTCTTCACACACTTGACTTAATATAAAATAACTTATGGAATAATATCCACATAGTCGGGTCAACATAACTTAGTAATTAATTTGTAACCAAAATAATTCCTAAAGCCATACAACTCTGTTTATTGCTATGCTCTGTTCTGCACTATTAAATGCCCACATTGTTAATCTTACTATAACTTGTGATGTACTATTTGTACACATCTACACACTGGAACACATCATCATGACAATGTCATGAAGCTTTCCTGAACTACACATAAGCTACTTCTCAGTGCACCGTCCATATTCTTAAGATCTGTACTTTGTTCTGCTACAAACTATCTAACACTTAGACAATTTTCTATCTTTAAATGCATAAATAAAATTCTAGATATATGTTGCCATAAATGACAACCATCAAGACATCTAACTGATCATATTTCCAACAATCTCCCCCTTTGGCATTGATGGCAACATTGGAAAAATTGGCTAATTACCAAAATGATGTCATACATAACTGTAACTACACAAAAATTACCTTCAAAACATAACAATTTTATTCATGTCTTGATGGATCATTACATTCCTTATCACTCCTTTACATTGATACATACATAAGCTCCCCCTTACATATACATCTACATCTATACAAATTTTCCTCTACATAATACTCCCCCTTTGACATCAATGGCAAAGGTGCCAAAACTTATATCTCAAAAACTTGTTACCTATTGTTGATCAACTCGTCATTTTAGATATGCAATCTAAAAAATTAATCTTTAGTATGTTAAGGTCCTTCTTCTAGTTCCCTTTGACTAATCTAATCTATTGATGAGTGCGCAAAGTGCATAAGATGCTACTTCAACTGCGCTTAGGTTAGTATCAGAAAATGTGTCATAGGAATTCTTTGTTGTAAGACATTCCTCCAACTGCCTCTACAAAATTACAACTTTGAGTGCCACATATTCTCTGAGAATAGAGAATCTCCTTATTACCTTCTCTTTGTCAAATTCAATACCTCTAATAGCATTGTGGATCTTCTCAATCGCATTCTCAAAATCTTCAATTTTGATCTTTGGTTGTTGCAATCTTATAGTGAGTGTCTGAAGATCACTCATATGGCCGTTGATCTTTGATCAAAATTTAATAAGTAAGTGTAATACATTGCACATTGTCTATACAACTTCTTACCTTCAACAATACACTTTCTCAATTCCTTGATGTTTCCATAAAGTGCCTTCAAATCATTGCGCACATTGGTGCATACTGTATTGAACAAGGTTGCATCATCATTTTTCTGCACTTGTGTTGCTGCTACTTCAGCTAAAGTTGTGAAATCTTCATCAAAGGCTTTCACCAACTCTTTTGCCTTGGCCTACAAGTATGTATTTGCTACTATTGTGGAAACTGTCTTCTACATGCACTCTAAGACTTCAACAAGAGTCTTCTCCAAAGGCTTAACAGTTTTATTCTTCTCGAATAACTTGCTCAAGGTGCCCATTAGTTCTTTTTGATCTTCATCATCAAATGAGATAGGTATTGCTGCTAATACTATCGAAGGTACAATAACCTTTATCTTTTGTTCCTCTATTTTCTTCTTTTCTTCAGCCTCTTTCTTCACATCATCTTCTTTCTTTTTCTTTTCTTCTTTTCTTTTCTATTCTTTTCCTCTTCTGCTTTGCTCTTCTTTTCTCTTCTTCTCTTCTTCTTCTTGTTCCCTCTTTTTTTGTTCTCTTCTTCCTCATCATTAGAACTACTATAAGTGGTGATATTGCTAATATTGCCAACAATATTTTCTCCATACCCTGCAGATGGGTTCTCATTTGCATCCATAGTTATGTGCATACTATACACATGCATAGATTCAATACCCATAACAATGTGAGATGGTGATAGTGCCTTCTATGTCTCCTCAACTTCTTCCTCTTCCTTGGAAGGTGTATAGACTTCCACGTATACTGGACTATCAACTTTCTAGATTTGTCTAGATTTTCCCTATGGCTTGGGGTTTTTTCATCATAAAATTTGATAATGTTGTTGATAGGAGGGCTATTTTATGTTGCCAATTCAGTTGGGAGGATCATTACCCTCTGCTAGTCAAACCCTAGCATGAGGGCTTCAATCTTGTAAGTGAATCTTTTACTCATATGCCTCTTTTGGTTAGACTCTCTAATATTCTCTTTCACTTGTGGTTGGATTCGGTTCTTGAAGCTGTGGGAGATGCCACTGGTGACTTCCAAATCTTCTGATATCTTGCATACTACTTATTCCCACATCCTTGTGGTGGTGGATGAGAAGATCAAACTTGAGGTCCCTAATGGTTCTTGGGTTCAGACTCTAGATTATGAAGGAATTCATTTTCATTGTAGGGCCTACTCTGGGACTAGTCATGTTGCTGTTTGCCACCTCGCAAAAATTTGAAAATTAAAAAAAATACCTTCTTGGTGTCCTAGGGCTTTGGTTCAACATTACTTTGTCCTTAAAGATGGTGCCCTTAAGGATGCCTCCCAGCTGTGGATGCTGAGGGTGCCAATCTCTGGCTAGACTTGTTCTTGATCCGTTGTTGGATTTAGATGTTGTGACTTCCCCTCCCTCTAGGGTCTGGGTTCCGTCGAACATTGCTTTAGATGTGATCTTACCTGTTTCGCTGGTTGGGTTAGTTGGTGATGCTTTGGTGTGGGAGAAGGAGGCTTCTCTACTAGAGGAAGGTTGGACAAAAATTAAAGGTACAAAATAGAAACATCCCCAATAGTCCTTAGACCGTCTTCTTAGATCTCACTCTTTTGGGAGTAGGGGGTCTTAACTATTTTTGAGTTGTAATTGGTAGAAAAATTGCACTGTGCTATTTGCAGGGCCGCCTTGGTCACCCTTTGTTGGTTGGTGACCTATTTCTCCTTTTGTCCGTGGTCTCTTATGTTCGGGCTTCTTTGGAAACTTTTTGTGTAAAGGGTTTCAAGCACCCTTCAAAACTTGTTTTCTTTAATCAAAAAATAATGCTGAACAATAAATATAACCATGCACATAGAGAACTCATAACACCATTATTTGTTAAATAGGGAAACTTTGGCCAAGAAAAAACTTTGGTGGGGATGATACCCACTACATGATTCACTAAACAATAGGATCATGACAAGGATATTGACCTTGTTAGGAGTCTATGAAGTACATATAATTTCTCAATTCCTTGTTAGAGGATTATGCCTTGTTATAAGCCTCAACCCTATTAGGAGTTGGTAGAACAATTACAATGTATGCAAGTAGAGCCCACCAACCTAACATGCAATTACACAATTCAATTCCTTCACAAAATAGGTATACATACAATACTTGCTTTGCTTCTGTAATTGCTCTAATCTTATATCATATTTTGCATTACATAAGACTCGGATATAGTTCTCACAATAGTTTGCATGTCACATCTAATCACACAACTTCCCCATTATCTGAGCAAGATAAGATCTTTACTTATACCTTGCACAATCACAAAACTCTGCACTGTTGGCCTTCATGTCTTCACACGCTTGAATTAATATAAAATAACTTATGGAATAATATCCACATAGTTGGTTCAACATAACTTAGTAATTATTTCGTAACCAAAATAATTCCTAAAGCCATACAACTTTGTATACTACTATGCTCTATTCTGCATTGTTAAATACTCACACTGTTAATCTTACTATAACTTGCACCATACTATTCATACACATCTACCCACTAGAACACATTATCATGAGTGTGATGAAGCTTCCCTCAACTATGCATAAGCTCTCTCTCAATTCATTGTCTGTACTCTTATGATTTGTACTCTACGTTGCTGAAAATTGTCTACCACTTAGACAATTTTCTATCTTTAAATGCATAAATGAAATGTTGGATATATGTTGCCATAACTGACAACCATCAAGACATCTAACTGACCATATTACCAATAGGATTAGATTTCCTAATATCCATGGATGAACAAACCAATTCCAACTCATTCCAAAAGTTCTCTTCATCAAACTCTTCCAACTTTGTTGTAGTAATATGCATAGGTTGAGAGACAACCTCATGCATATTAGTATTTTTATCCTAATGGGTAGAGCTATCCTTGCGGCTCTCTTTCTCATACTCCATATCACATAGGACTGTCTATTGCAATAGCTGATCTTCTTTTTTCTTTTTCTTGCAATAGATGCTCATTTTCTTCTAAAGGTGCAACAACCAATATATTTTCTTGAAGAATATGAAGAAACTTTCTCTCTTCTTCTTCCTCAATTAAAAAGGGAAGCTCTTCAAATAAGAAGATTGGATCCTCTTCCTTATGTTCAACCTCCACCTCTTTGTCCTCTTCAAGCCTAGGTGAAGGATCATGGACAACGGGCTGCAACTCCTCCCATGGAAGCTTTAACTTTTCTTTGCTCTCTCAAAGTGACATATTTGGACCATCACGAGTCCATACGATCGGTCCACCCTCAAAGAGTGAAATGGTAACATGCACAAAAGGATGATAGGTCCATCTCTTTTGCACATGGATTTGATAAGTTACAATAGTAGGCTCTTGTAATGGAGGGGGCTTCTTGAAACTAGGAATGACATATTTTGGAGAAGAGGTTGTCTCTGCTTCTTTGGTCTAAAAATGAGCTAACTAGAGCCTCATTTCCTCTTCTTTTGCTACTACAACTTGCTTAGCAAGTTCCTCCTCAAAATGCCTCTGTTGTGTCTCCCACTCATTCTCTTGTTGTTGTTGGAGATTGGCCTAGTATGCCATCTCTTCTTACTATTGGTTTATCTCTTGCCACCTCTCAATCTCATTAAGTTGTCTATCACAAGCCAATAATTACTCATCTTGTTCATGAAACCTCATGTCCATTTGCCTTCTCTTCTCATGGAACCTCATGTTTCTATTCTCATTTTGTTCATGAAGCTTCCAATCAATCTTCTTTTGGAAGTCCAAAATCATGTCTCTAAACTTTTGATATGGAGATGTTGGGACTGGTGGAGTAGGGGTAGGAGAAGAGTAAAAAATTTGAGCATACTAGCTATAACCAACTTGAGGCTAAGATTGGAATTGATAGTATGAGGGCCGAGGAATAGAATTTTCATGATATGGGGGTATCTAGTAACTATTTCTATGAAATGGGTCCATGATTAGAACTTTATAAAAATTGCAAATTCATAGAAAAGTTTAGAAAACACAAAAGATCAAGAATGATCTTCACATACCAACCGTGTTTCTACTTGAAACCAATAGATTTGCACTAGAGTCACCATGGTGTTCAATTAAATGCCTCTAAAGGTTGATGTCATTAAGAAAGCACATAAATTCTCCATGAATAAATATCAATTAGCTAACCAAAAAACTTATAAAGTTGAATATGTGTCCCACTTGGTGTGCCAAAAATTATTGACACAACTTCTGCACCCTTGCTTGAGGTATGACCCCAAGTGACCTCATGTAACATGGAGAAAACCTCTAAGTGTGGGACTTGCGCTTTAAGAATGAATCTCTAGAGAAGGTTGGCTTCCTTACAATTATGATGTACTTAACTACAACTTTTGAGGAAAAGGGGAAAGGAGATACTGAAATTTAAATGTTGAAAGGGAGAGGTGATGCACCAAATTGAACTTTGTTTACTAGCTCTACCTAGGACTGCATTATACACCAATAAAACCCTCAAAACACACACAACTCTCAACTATATTTGTATTTCTTAAAGATTAGTATGCATACCAAAACTAATGAGATGCTACAAGGAAGATGATATCACTTATATAACATTCATAAGAAAAACATATTCAACATATTAATTGTGAAAAATAAGAAAGAAATATTTAACATAAGACAAATAATATGCATAGATACAAAATGGTGAGAATAGGTAAAACATAGAGAATTCTATTAATGTAAGGTTAAAGGAATACAATTGTAGAGCATAATGCTACTGCAAAGAACCAATAAAGAAGAAGCTTTAAAATGTGTACAAAGCTACATTTTACAGATATTAGGCATAACTTAGATTACAATAGCTGAGTTCAAATTCCAACTACATTGGAGTTAAAAATAAAGAGTGCAAATCAAGAAAGAATTAGAAAAAAATGATTTTGTACACAAATCTGCTCATGAAGTGACATAAAATGGGCCAATAAATGGTTCCCCAATCAATTAAAAATATACCCATACCCTCTACAAGTGGCAACATAGGAAGGATAACCACTTTCGTCGTGTGTAGAACCCAAAAAATGCAGTTCAACCATAAATATTGAGCTCTTGAGCCATACCATAGTCATTAGGAAAATTAACACATGCATGAAAACACACCACATTTTTAGCCTATGCACCATCATATTGCATACTTCCTTCTACACAAAAGATCTGTAATGTTGTGTAGAGCACAAAAATGCACAACAATTTTAATTTTCCTACACATTACATGAGAAAGACATGTCAAATGAGTAGAAAAAGCTTCCTATGACAAGCCAAACTCCTATGACGCTCACAAATGCATAAAAACTTCGGCCTGCACAACATCACATCGAGAAAGCTCATCTCTTCAATTTGACTTGTGATCATGTGTGAGCACAAAAAAGAACTATGGTTTCAACCTGTGAACATCGAATGAGCAAAAGAGTATTGCTTCGATAAGCCAACTCATTCAATGCAACTCCTACAATGGCCATAAATGCACAATATTTTGTTATGCCTAAGAATGTTCAAAGATTCACAACTTTTTTTGGCTGATAATTGAAAAACTTATCCTATGAAAGATGTCTTTGATTTGTTATCTATAGTCACATAAAGGTTAAAAGAAAGTCAACAGTTAATTTTCCAGAAATCATGGATGACTTGCTTACTTTTAAATAAGATGGGCTTGCATTTATTTATAATTGGGAACTATATTGTATAGAGCAACATTTTAAATGAAAGCTAGGGATGTAAAAAGGGAAAATGCACATCATGTCTTAAAAGTGAATAAAATATTAAAGGGTCTGCGATTGTGTTTTAATTGCGGGATTTTCTAGTAGTAGGGTATGGATAGAGAGGATATTTTTACCACAAGGAGCATTTTGATGTCTTTTTAGTGATAGTTAGAGGTAGTTTCTAGCAAAATTGTCATATGGGTTTGCTCCATGTTTGGTGAGGGTTCTTCAAGAATTGTTGTTTTGTATTTGCAACACTATGATGGGGTTTCTAGTACTGATTTTAGTAAAAATTTGGGGCTTTCTTTTAGAGGTTTATCTTCATCATTTTCTTGGAGATATTTGCAAGTTTGTTCCAACAATGATGAAGATTTGATCTTGTTTTTAATTGATGAAAGAGGGGAGAGGATTTTCTTCAATAGATGGATGGAAGATGAAGATGACAAATGGAATTCAGAGATCAGATCTAGCCTTCTTCTTCTTCTATATCTATCTTTCTGTTTTGATTCTTTGAGTTGGTTCTAAATTGTTGGAGAAGTTCCACTTCTATATTTCCAACTTTTCTAACAAGTTATTCATCGTATGAGTAGCACATATATTTTTTCCATGAGAAAATGTATTGATTTTTTTGTCTTGTTTTCAGTAGTTCTTGAGTTTTCTTTAGTTGTATTTCATTGTAAATGAGGAATAACAAGGGTTTTAATGAAATTAAGTTTTTTATTTAGCTCTCTCCATTGTTTTGAATTGGTAAGGTTTAGAGTGAAAAAAAATAAAAAAATTCTTCTCTCTTTATCTTGTTGTGAGCCACACATTCAATCTTACATGCTTCAATCTAAGGGATTAACTAATGCTTCTAAGATATTGTGGATAACTGATATTACATGTGGATGTGATAATTAGGCTAAATTTGAATCATTGTTGTGAGGTATTGTAAGAAAACACTTTGTAGATACAATATTATTTCATAAGGGTAATGTGCAATGTTATACTTATCATGACTCATGTACCCAATTAAGATAATCCACTGGTCTCAACTGAAGGACTTTGTATTTTGTTTTTTCATGTCCTATGGTTCTTGTTGCAACTTAAATTCAAATCATACATCCTATTTTCCTTTCTATTTGTAGTGTTAGTGAGTTCTACATCTTGCTAGTGAATGGTTTCCCCCCTAATTACTTATGCTTTATTTGCAAGAAAAACACACTTTCATAACAATTGAGTCTTTATAATTGCAAAGACTCTCTATGTTTCAAAGGCCTAACTGCCTTCTAAAATGATTTGCAATATAATTCTTTCTATAGATGAATCATTATTTTTATTCTTTTAACCAAAAATAACTTAAGGAAAGATGTAAACATACTTTTATAACCATAAAAGAACATTGCAGATTTGAATAACTAAAATCAAACATATGCCATATGACACACTATTTGGAATCACAAATGTGATCCAGCTCACTAGAATGGACCAAAAGATAAAACAACAACAAAATTAATGAAATAACATCTATATGGCATGAACATCACACGAACTCCATGAGCCACTAAGATAACCACATGATTATCAGATAGATGCCATAGAAATAACCAAATGATTAGTATCTATTATCATTAATTTGTTGTTCATAAAACACAAAGGCAACTAACTATACTTACTTAACCAAAGAACTATCTAAGAACATCCACAAAGACAACCCTTAAGATTGCTTAAAATATTACATGAATAGCCACTTCGGGTTTTCCAATTTCTAACAAAAAATAACTCCATGTAGGGAGTTGAAATGTTTCTTGCAAAACACCAATAGAGTTTATAAACATATTAACTAAAAATAAAAGAAAGAGAGAAAGTGTCTCTTTTTCTTCTCTCAAGCTCCAACTATGCCACTCATAGCCTATGATCTATGGTCGTCAGAGCCACCACTGTCGATTTCTTTCCACACTCTATGAGTAGCAAGGAAATTGACAAATTCTTGTTGCTTCAGAATGCCTAACTATTCCAGCCTAAGTTTCCACATCTTCATGATTCGGCCAACGTGATCCAACTTCTTGTTTTGAACCTCCAAGTGGTCAATGTAAATAATTATCATAGAATCTGCCTTGGAAACTATATTCAGATCATGTATTGATACCTCACTTGTTTTTTTCAATAGCTTGATTCTTGCGAAGAAGGCCACCTCTACCTCTTTAGGAAGTTTTTCAACACGGTCTTCATTCCCCATGATTTTCACATCAATGCATTTTATGTCAACCATTAAGATTTCTTTTAGGCAACCCACCTCCTTTAGTAGCTAAACATTCCTCTAGTGCCTACTCCATTACTATGTTTCTCCATTCCAAGTTGGCACGGGTAATGAACAAGAAGTCAGTGCCAACCTTAGCCTCTAGATTCTCCTTCATGAACTTATCGACACCATACTCTTGAACTTCAGTGATATTAATGATGTACTCATCCCATTTGATCTTCTTAGATTCCCTAGCATTCATTTTTGAATCTAAGGCTATGGTTAACTTGTTTTTCCTCTCACTAGTATTAGTGAAATGAGAAAAGTAATAGGTTGCTTGAGTGTGCACAATGCTCAACCATTCGCTATGCACTTGCGCAATTGAATGATCTCCATTGACCTATTCAAGGAAGCTTTTGTTCAAAGGAGATTCCACATCAATAACTATAAAAGCATTAGGCAATGCTTCCACATGAGGGCTCTATAGCTCATGTATGTACTTAGCCATCTTCAACATGGATTATTTTAATTCTTGCTTGTCCCTTTGGTCTTTCCATATTCAATGGGAGATTCAAGAATTCCCTACACTCCAAATTTTCATGTTAGTAGCCCTTGAAGTGGGACTGAGGATGGTCTTTTCTGTTGCATAGTCTTGAGGTTGTATTTCCTATATGCTCTTCCCAGTTGTTGGCTTCATAGCCTCTACTAACCACTACCTTGTTTCATCATCAATGCTCAATATAGTATCTATCATGGGATTTTGGTTTTAGGGGTCTTCCCAAGGAATTTTTTGACCATGTCTTTGACCAGGAGGGTTGTTGGTACTAAAATTCACTTCTTATAGGTTAGGTTTCATATATATTTTTAGACCACTGATCACATTTTAACCTTATGGGCCATCATTGAGGAGGCTCGCCACCACTCGGTAAAATTCTATTGTTGTTTGGTTGACTTTCACAAAGCCTTCAACTCTATTCCTTACGTGGCTCTCTTTCAACATCTTAGAGACATCGAGATCTCATAGATTCTCCTTACAATTATTATGAGGTTATACAAGTGTGTTGTGGGTAGATTCAGGACTCCATAGGGCTTCTTTGACCCTATCCAGAGCACTATCAAGGTGAAACAGGGCTGCCCTCTCTCCCCCACTCTCTTTGGCATCTTGCATTAGGTGTTGATCTCTATTGTCCTATTTGCTGATGATGTGATTCTCCTAGCATCTTCCCTCCATGGCCTTAAGTGGCTCCTTGATGGCTTGGCCTCTTTTTGTGACTCACATGAGCTTGTTGTAAATTTGGGGAAGACTCGGGTTATGGTCTTCAATTGTTTGAAGACATCACACCTCTTTTTTTTCTTCCAAGGTACCAAGATCAAGATTACATCTTCATATACTTATTTGGAGGTTAATTTTTTTGGACCTTGGTTCAGCTTGAGACCAGCCATGCACCCCAAAGTCAACAAGGGGCTTGACTCCCTTGCTATTCTTGAGCAGCAATGTTTTTGACACAAATTCTAGGACACCACAACTAAGATTTCCCTTCTTGACTCCCTGGTCAATCTGACTATCCTGTATGGTTCTACTATTTGGGGCCCCTCCCTCTTAGAGTCTAACTAGGCCTCTATTGAAACTCTTTTCCTTCGGTGCATTATTAGATGTTATTAGTCGACATTGCACAACATTGTTCTAGCTGAGTTTGGTGCTCACCCTTTCAGATTGGGGACCATCTGCTCACCCTTTCAGATTGGGGACCATCTTTGATTTAGTTTGGCTTCTTCACCGGCTCTGAAGCTTTGCTGATTCCTCTGATGGTCATCATAGATATTCCTACTTGGCTTATTGTTCCTCTATGGAGGTTGCAGGTTTGGACTCTAGACACAAGTCTCATTGCTGGTACACCCAAGTCTCTACCTTCTTGGTCTTGGTTGGTATTGGTTTGGATCATCTTCCAATTTTCTCTAGACACTCCAACCCATCTTCTTCCACCTCAGCAAGATTTGAACGAGCATGTTAGACTTGACATCTACAAACAATATGTTATTGTGACTTGAATGGAATCCCCAAGGTGGGGTCTGCTCGCGTATGACCTTCTATGTTGAGCACTTCCTTGATATCTAGGAAAAGATCATCTTATGGCCCTGGTATCTCACACTCATCATTGGACTCACACTCTTCACATCTCCTTGGGGTATTTTAGAGTGGGATCTCACTAGCTACATATTTAGACTGATCACCAGATTGGCAGGGAGGACAAGATCTATCGGCTTTGTCACCTCGGGGAGGTTAGGATCAAGTCTCATTTTATTTTTTGTTGTCCCATTTACAATGAGATCTAAGGGAGATTCTATTATTTGTTCAGAGAGTGTCAGTCTCTTCCCTCTTTCTTTAGATATATTGACCAACATTGTCTTGCACTCTACCTTCAGGAGACCATGTGGCTTCATGAGCACACTATACAACTCTAGCTTTGCTAGACCTCGACCTCTATACAACTCATCACTTCTTTGTTCAGTCCTATAGTCCTTTTCCAAGGATTGAAGTGGCCTCCCTATACTATCTCGGTCACACTAGATCTATGCGACTCTGCAAGGATCACACTTGATAGCGACCTTCTAGAGTACTTGATTTCTCTAATGTCCACCTTTCCATTATGGACTACTTCTCACCTATGAGGAGTTCTTAGTTGTTGTTATTCCTTTTCTTGGTTCTTTTTTTGTTTTACTTTCACGTTCATTTAGTGGACATTGTTTGGTGCTCCCCCTGCTGGTATTTTCTCTAAGTACTATTTCCAGTCCCTTAGACCCTCATTGGTCTCCTACTAGACATTAATAAGTTTATCTTATCTTGCTCATAGAAAACTCAAACCAATTACGTACCAGATTATTATTCTTAGGGGGAGGAGTATGTAGTGTGGGTGTAGAACTGAGAGACATCACACCCAATGTGGTAGTGCCTTCTATGATTTGTTCACAACCCTGTTCCATTCTTCCCATGAGAGATTCCCCTATTTCTTCTTGATCTTCTACTATGTCTAGCTCTATAGTTGCAGGCTCATCATAGGACACACTCAATTTCTTTGATCATTCCTACTTCCTTCAACTATGAGAAAACATCCACTTGATAAACACGGGGAGGTGAACTAAACCTTGGATAGGATACTCAGGTTCAACACTAAGCCTTGACTTACCTATAGTGGATGAAGTAATAATTTTGTTAGAACTAGAAACAACCAAAGGTGAGCTTGAACAAGCTTGAATCCTTTGAACATTAGATGCTCCTATTCTTGAATGCTTTTTACTTGTGAGCCATTGCTTTATTAAGGCTAAGACAGGTGAAGTTCTCGTGTGTAAATCACCCTCTTCTAGCACTGACCAATCAATCTCTGGTAAGGGATAGGCCTCAACTTTCTCAATAGACAGGATCGACAACTTCTTCTTCATCCTCCTCTATCACCCCTGAGATATCAAATGGGAGATTGAAATCCTTAATTTGTGAAAGAGTTAACCTAGACTAGAGCTTTTTCCTAACTTCAAAGTCAATTTGACAGTTGGCCCAAAAATCCTCTAAATGGGATATGTGTTTATCAGAAGAAGCAATTTCTAAATACTTCATGGCAAATTTGTGGTTGTAAAAAATTAGCCTAGGGGAGTAGGTCAGTAAGTTTAGGGGTTTGATCTATGTTTTGAGTTTGAGAGGATCTTGAATGGTTTTGCATTTGTAATGTCCAAGCTCAATGGGGAAGTTATATCCTGAACTTTCCTTTCCTTACAACATTTTTCAACCTCCACCAAGTGTATGCACACTTCAATTAGCACCATATGGTCTAGGCAATATTAGGGAAGCCTCAATGGTTTACCTTTGTAACCCCCAATTTTGATATATGTGAACCATGAAAATGAGGTGAAGTAACTACCATAAATGTCGATCAAATGGGTGGCCTCTTCCATCAATCTAATGTTTTCTCTCCCTTGTAATTCAAACACCATTTTGGCTAAAAATGTGTCTTGGACTATCTTGAATCCCTCAAGGCTTTTTTCCTTCTGCAAGAGTGGGTAATATTCATAAATGGGCATACTTGGGTTCTAATATGAGTGTGGAAGACCCTTCCACTCTTTACAGGTGCAAGCTAGGATGTAGAACAAGTAGGAAGTCATGTAAAAACCAGTAGTTCCAAAGAACTGGGAAAGTTCTTCTTGCAACCTAGCCACTATTATATCTACCCAATCAATGTATTTATCTTCCCCTAGAATAGTATGAACAAAGAAATACATCCAATTTCCCCAATAGAAGGCATGGGAATTTCCTTTTACTGAGTTTAGTAATGTAATAACATCTTTAAACTCGAGGATCGTATGCTCTCTAGTCAAAGGTTTTACAAGGCAAGAAACCCCTCTTTTAGATTTGAAGAGCCAACTCTTAGCAATATTACTGTTTAACTCTATGAGATTTGTGGAAAATTGAGCATAGGAGGAACTGATGGTCTAGTCTTCATGCACTTCCCACAAAGGAATCCCTGGAGCACCCATAACAACAACTCTACTCACATATACCAAGATTTTTCCATTGAAAGTGTGAATACATTTCTTAGTAACATCATATCCATCCCTACAAGCTAGGACTAATTGAAGACAAGGGAAAGCCTTTGGGAATGCAAATGCCTGCAATAGACCACTATCTGCAACCTTTTGAGATATGGAGCCAGGTGGTGGATTTTCAAACCTAGCTATTAGTCTATTCATATCTTCATTGGTGAGGAAGGTGTCTTCCATGTTACGGAGGATGCTACTTATCACTGAATCTCTAATCTTCTTAAGGAGTTTTTGACAAAAATGGGTAGTCATGATAGGAACGAATAGAAAAGAAAGATATAGAATGATTGTACAATGTTAAAGAAATGTAGAAGAAAAGACATCTTGAACGTGAAGGACTAGGGACTCGCCAAGCTTAATGCACACAAATTTGTAGGAAAGTAAAGCTCAAACTATTGTTGCATACACCTAGAGAAGACAAACCATTTACCCAAAAGTGAAAATATCAAGGAATGGAAATAAGACAAGTTTCTTTTAAAGTGTGAAGCCTGGACTTGAAGGATACATACAGATGACACAAGTGGTGACAAGACATGAGTTATGATCATTACCAACTGACCCAAGTTCCACATGCACCACCACATCCTTTTTCATTATTACATTTAACTCTTCTTTAATGCAATTCTTTTCTGTAGATTTAGCAACTTATGTTGTTGTCTAGCTGTCAAAAGACATGTGGCACTTGGAGCATGCATCTTTATGACTGGGTGAACATGAACGATTTAACTATGAGGTAGTTCCATGTTCAAGTTCAAAGGTCGCAAAATATTGGAAACTATTCTCATGACTTGACCTATAATGAAAACATACTTGTGAACCTTGAACTTGAACATTGAACAAAGCGTTCAATGTTCACCTTCATTTTTGGCAATGAGCATTAGCATCCAAATATGACTGACTTCTTTAAAATGCCTAAGACACCTAGTGAACTTTGAACCTTGAACACTAAACAAAGTGTTCAATGTTCAAGCTTTCTTGTCTATTCAACTGAAGGACTTTTGAGATGAGAAAAACCAAGAGAGTTTATATTGACAACAAAATATGTATAAGGCACAACTCTTTTTCAATACTCATCCATTATTACTTGACCATGTACCAAAAATAATTGTGGACCATTCATTGGTAACACGTCTCATGCTCCTTGAAGATGTGAGCTCAACATGTAATTAACCATCATCTGGTAACTCTCTTCATAGTTGATGTCCTAGTTATGAGATGATCTGTTTATGAATTCTAAGATATGTTTTAGCACTAGTCATATTAAGTGAATCTAAGGTCCACCCACCTAGGTCTTGCAAAGCCTAAAGTATATGAGGATTTTTTCCTTGTTATTTGGTCCTGCCCTTCCTAGATCTGAGTATTGGATTTGGCTTGCTCCTTATAATTTTTGTTGAAGAGTGCTAGTAATAAAATACCATTTTGGGGTACCAACATACCCAAAAGATAAAACTTTAGCTTTAAGTTATTCACTCACTTAGGGAGGTACATTGAAAAAATTAATAAAATCTAACTTACGTTTTAGGAGATCTAGGTGCACAAAGTTACCCTTAGGGGCTACTGGGTCATTTTCCCTAAGCACTTCACTCACATGTATGGAGGTTTATTGAAAAAATTGACAAAATATGACTTATAGTTTAGGAGTTCTAGGTGTGTTAAGTTATCTTGGGCAACTACTGGGTGTTTTCCCCTAGTGGATAGAAGAATGAGCAAGAGAAAAAAGGAATATATTAGTAAAAGATGATAAAAATAGCTATTGCAACCCCAATTCATGATGACTTTACAATATTTAACTCTAGACCTGCAAATAGTTATAAACATCCTTCTCTTCACTAGTTCTCTTTCATTCTCAACCAACATGATTCTTCTCATTATAAGAGATTCTCCTATTTTTTATGAAGCCACAACAACCTCTTATTCCTTGACTACTTGATTTTTTTTTGTTACTAGGTTCTCCTTATCAAAACCCTTGTTAGGAATTTAAAAAGTATCAATGTCCCTCATTACCACTTTGAAGCAAGTACCCTTAAATACCTTACTATAAATTTTTTTCCTTGGAATTCTCTTATTACACTTAACTATAAATAATTGATTTCCTTTATGAAAATTAGCCAATTTTTTTTAATCTATTCCCTTAAGGTGTCCTTGCTTTCTACTCAACGTATCTTCCACCTTCAACACATACTAATAAGCATCCTTAACCAAACTAATCTTTAACATACTTTACTTGTCTTGAATACTATATGTCAAACCATTTACATATCTTACAACCTTTTCCTTAGAAGATTCACAATGTCCAGATCTAATTTGCATCTTGTAAAATTCTTCAATATAATCCTTAACTAGTAAGTCCTTTTGCCTCAAGTTTTGCAATTTCTTAAACAATTCAAATTCATAGTCCTTAGGAAGAAACTTTTCTTTAAGTCTAGAAACTATATCTTTCCATCTACTGATCTTAGATTTACCATTATCCTCTCTAACCTTCTATAAATATTTCCACCATAAGGCAACATGACCCTTCAACATAGTTTGTACTAACCTAACCCTTTATGGATCTCTAACATCTTCAATCTAAAAATAATATTCAAGCTCGTTAATCCAATCAATCAAGTCCTTAGGATGCAATGAACTAGAGTAATTTGAAACATCTATTCTATGATTCTTACCAACTTGTGTTATAGCTCACAGTAACATTTCCTCTTCTACAAGGATATCTACTTCAAGTACTTCAAGATCTTCAACAACTTCTTCATGCTCTTCCTTTTTCTGAAGATTTCCTTTTGAACCATTGAGAACATTATGAATCTTAGGTCTCATTTCAACTTTGAATTCCTCAAACATTTGGTCTAACCTCCTAGGATTCATCCTTTTAGGTGACATACACTACTACATTTTGCATCAATTTATGAAGATAATTCATCACATTAGTCAATGATATTTTTTTGGGTAGATGAATAAACTCATCGTCACTAAATGAGTGTCAACATTGTGACAGTTGGTCATCCAACATCAACTAACTTTAGAAAGCACACCTTAGAGATGTTAGAATAGAAGAACGATGAGAAACATTTGATTGGGGTTGTATAAACAAGATTTGTTCACCAACTATAGTTCTAGGTGCAACTACCTCAATCTCAATGTTATGTTTACCAACATGAATAAAACAAGTCCACTAGGTCAGTAACTTATTCTACATCCTAACTTGTGTAAGTTCTCAACAATTATGAGCTAGAACAATGTTTTTCCTCCTCAAAACCAAAAGACTGAGGGCTTTACAAGTCACCAACAAGCTCTAACCATGCATTAATACCATCTGATATAGTACAAGGTTGGTGTATCCCCAAACAAGATGAGAAACCCCCAATAAAGAGTCACATAGAGAAAGTAAAATAAGATACAACTAAAAATAAATTCCTTTATTAATAGGAGATCCAATTTACATCAAATGTACATCAAACATATCAGGTTGTATGAATTTCCTAGTTACAACCAATACAAAGAATCTATATTACAGATCAAATCGCTCTCACAAACTTCTAGCCTCTTCTATAACCTATTCTTCCTATAGCCATCTACTACTTCCCTCAAGATATATCTTACATTACATGTGCAACCATCAAGACATGAAGGCTGATTTTAATAGCACAATTTCCTAAAATAGGAAACATATTACACAATATAGGACTGACCCCAAAATATTAAATGACTACATACATAATAAATAATAAGAAAACCAATGACCTTAGATATAGGTCCTCACAGGATCTAAGGGCCCATGTGTAAAGTAAGGAAACCCACAAGAAAAGACGAATGTCACATAAGAAAAATACCATGCATAACTTGAAGAGCCAACGATGAATACACCACCTGAGAATAATGAAGGAAATATCCATGCATAGAAAACATAAAGAAATGAGACCTTAGGAAGATGATCCATGATATATCCTTGATAAGAAAATAGGTTCACATAATCTGAAAAGTGTGATCTAATGATCACCACCTTAAACACTTAGACTAGAAACTAGAAAAATGAAAATAAAGAAAGCATTTTTTGGTTGATGCAAGATTGTCAACAACCCAAGGATACCCCTGCATCAGTTTTGTAGAGCTCAAATTGAAGAAGGTGTATACCTAGCCTTGTTGTGTTAAGTTTTATCATCTTGAGTTTGTGGACAAGGATGTATATACAGTCTAAAATTTTAATTTCATGGTCTAGGTTCTTTGATTTGTCTTAGGATTGAAGGTAGCAAGAAAAAATGCTAACCCATTGTGAAATATTAAAAACTTATAAATAATAGAAGTCACACTTAAAAATGTATAATCATTTCAATTGACATTAGTAATGTCCAAAATCAAGGTGTCCTTGGAAAAATAAAAATATACACAACTTTTCAAGAGACAGAATTAAAGGTACAATACACTCATGTACTCTAGCAAATAGGATGGTCAACAATTTGTAGAGTTTGAAAGGCTTCATAACTTTACAAAGATCTACTACTCATAGAGAGAATTCCATAAAGTCAAGTGTTTACAATATCTTGACCCCTTGAACCATGTGAAGTGAAAAGTTCACGAGTTATAATATTACTTGAGTAGGTGACAACAAGATTATATTTTATTACTTGTACTTCAACAAACTTTAATCATACACTCATTTATAATTTATTACATTTTACCTTCTCTTTCTATTTTATATTTGATGTTATAGTGCATTTGTCAATGACATCAATAATTATAAAAATGCACACAAAAAATAAAATTTAGATTAATAATTCTAATGTTACTTTTTAGATTTTACATCTCTAATAGAGTGGCATCACATAGCGACTTACACTTTTTTTCCAACATTGACACTAAAATGAATATTCTAAAAAA
The DNA here is from genome assembly GCA_028749045.1 of Cupressus sempervirens. Classification (NCBI taxonomy): domain Eukaryota; kingdom Viridiplantae; phylum Streptophyta; class Pinopsida; order Cupressales; family Cupressaceae; genus Cupressus; species Cupressus sempervirens. The sequence goes on from CM053784.1 coordinate 531,861,758, forward strand.
AAAATTCACATTTGAACTATTGCTAACTGTTACACATTTGAAGATAATGTAAATTAAAATTTTTAGCATTTTATGTGTAAATTCTAAATAAAATTTTTAATTTTTCTTTTGTAATTGATTTGTGTCCACTTATCTATCTCTTTCAAAAGCTAATTATTAACCAAAAAATAACTTTTTTTAAAGAGTGACATTCACTTGCTACTGCATAACTTTCTTTTTTGTTAAATGAACAAAAATGTGATTTTTAAAAATTTAATTTGAAACACTGATATATAGTGATTATAATTTATTTGATTTGATTATCTTTAATAATTTATATTTTTTGAGTTTTAAAATGAGGTGAAGTATAATTTAGACATAGTTCATTTATTGCTCCATAATTGGTTCTATATGTATCCAAATTCAATTTTATTATTTTTATTAGAAAGGATACATCAATGTCTATTAAGAAATATTTTTAATTTATTGTTTAACTTAGTTTACTAGTTTTCCATAATTGTTGAACACATAAGTTGATATACAGTAAAAATTATATGTTTAGGAAAACTAAAAGTAAAAACTCATAATAAATTCAATATATATCAAAATTATAATCATTGAAAAGATCATTTTGAGTAAAATAATCCTGCATCTGATTTTGTCAATAGTATTGTGTTTGATCCTTTAATGCGAGCTTTGAATGAAAAAAGTTTGCAAAAATAAGGTGACCTTGGGGGAGAAGCCCATTGTAGGGGCCTTTGATTAAATACAACTTCGATTGAAGGGGTTTGATTGAATATCATTGGTTATGATTGAATACAACCAACATAAAAATTTATGTAAACAACTTCAAGTGAACACAACTAATACTAACAAATCATGTTCAATTGAAGCACATAATTTTTTTTTCTTAAAAGGAAAATTGTTGGTTTCGTATAAATATAATTTTTTTTCTCATTACAAGGATATGCCTTCATCACTTTTTACATCAAATTTTCATTTTTCTTGACTCGTTCAGAATATAACATTTGCTTCCATACACTTTTAAATAAAAAATATTAGGTTTATAGTCATACCATAATTCAAAAGGTGTTTGATTTGAGTCCTTCTTCAACTGAACTTGATTTAAGGTATGAACTGTAGTGCTAATTGCTTCCTTCTAGTATTTGATAGAAACATTCTTATCTATCATCAATGTTCTTGTACAATCCATGATTGATTTATTCCTTACCTTTGCAATGCTATTCTACTAAGGTGTATCAGGTGCAGATACCTATCTTTTGATTCCTCTTTCATCGCAAAATTTATTGAATTCATTAGAGATGAATTCTCCTCCTCTATCTGATCTTAAACATTTTGGTTTCTTTCCTATTTCTTTCTCAACTTTAGCCAGATACCATTTGAATTTTTGAAAAGCTTCTAATTTATCCTTTAAATACATAACTGTCATTATCCTAGAATAATCATCAACAAACAATATAAAGTACTTATCTCCAGTGTAGATTTGTATGCGAATAGGTCCACAAAGGTCTATATGAACTAGCTCCAAGACTTCTTTAGAATGATAGTTCTTTATTTTAAAACTTGTCATTCCCATCTTTCCAATTTGATAATTCTTACACATGCCCATATTAGGTTTCTTTAGTCTTGGAATGTTTCTAACCCTTTTATTCTTGCTTATGTTGATTAGGTTATCAAAATTCACATGACACAACCTTTTATGTCATAACCAACTTTCTTCTACTTGATTTATGAAACATGAATTTATAGTTAGATCTAGGTAGAATAGATTACCTCCTGTTTGATTTCCAGTTCCAACTAGATTTCCATTTCCATCCAACAACTTGGCTTTCCTATTCATGAATTCAACCTTTAATCCAATGTTATTCAATTGTGCCACACTAAGTAGATTATGATTCAATCCTTCAACCCAATAAGCATTGTCACATCTAAGATCATTGGTTAGTGTAATACAACCTTTTCCCTTCACATGAAAAGGTTCATCATTTCCAAATCTGACACTCCCACAATCATAGTGTTTTAAGTGCTCAAATTTATATTTATCACTAGTCATATTTTGAGAACAACCACTATCAATCATCCATGTATCATTCTTACTAACATGAGAGCTGAGGGCCATCTTATCATTCTCATCATTTGATTCATACTAAACAACAATGTAAAGCATTTCATCTTCTTCACTACTATCAGAATCTTTAGCCATGCAATAAGATTTCTTACCTTTTATCCTTGTAGTCTTTGTATCTTTTCAAACCCTTCTTTCCTTTTTACTTGTCATGCTTATTTTCTTCTTTTCCTTATTTGTTTGGATACCTTGCAGTTGTTGGGTGATGCGACGTGCTCCCCTGCCCATAGGTGGTTAATTATGTGGTTTTCCATGTTCACTAACAGTCATGGCTTTTGGTGCAACGGAAAATGGGCCCCACAATTGGTATCAGAGCCTGGTTTTGGCTTGGTCACGGGTTTAAATCTCCCCGGTGCCTTCCTGACCCGCGTAAGCACCTGGTATGCGCGTTGAGGGGAGATTGTTGGGTGATGCGATGCGCTCCCCTGCCCACAGGTGGTTAATTATGTGGTGTTCCATGTTTACTAACAGTCATGGCTTTTGGTGCAACAGAAAATGGGCCCCACAGCAGTAATGTGACCAACTTCTTCATAAGAAAAGTGGATCAAAGGAATTTTGTCTTTGTACTTTCCTTAGCCTTTGGGAAATCTTCTTGCAAGCAATGATTCAATAACTTCAAGATCATCATCAGAGTCATCTTCATCTTCATTATCAAACTTCTTGCTTTTAGACTTTTTAGCTTTCTTATTGAGTGATAGCTTGGCTTGAAATGTAGCTCATAATTATCAAAATTATCTAACTCAAAGTTTGTTAACCTTCCCACTAGTGCATCCAAGGTTATATCATTCTTAGGATCACATCTCATTTCTTGAATAGCTAACACTCTGATTGCATAAAAAGGAAGAAGTGTTTTGAGTACCTTGCTTATCATTGTTATATCATCAATTTTCCCACCTAAGGCTCTGATTGCACTCACACTAGTTTTGATTCTTTTACTATATTATGCAATGTTCTCATCTTCTTTCATCTTCATTTGATCAAAATAACCTATGAGACTTTCTATCTTAGCTCTCCTTACATTATCCTCACCTCCATAGATATCCTTCACCTTATTCCACATTTCATGAGTAGTACCACAGTCTTTAACTGCATCAAATTCAACATAATTGAGAGTGGAAGAAATGCCAATCATTATTATGTTATGGTTCTTCTTTTCCATATTCTGATCCACAGTCAAAGTTCCAATTGGTGCCACATATTTGTTCTCTATATATTTCAAGCTTGTATCACCAATAATTTCCAACTCGAGCTTCATAAGTTCCTACCATGGTTGGAAGTTATCCCTATTCAGCTTAGGAATCTCCCTTTTGTAAGACATTTTGATCTTTAGCTTAGGTCCTTGAAACCTTCTCTACAAGCACCAAGAGCTTTGATACCTATTGTTGGAAATATAAGAGGAGTAACTAAGATGGGAGGGGTGAATTAGTTACCACAAAAACAAATCCAAGATCCCTTAAGATGTCAATAGAATTCAAAACCAAACTCTTTTGAAACTATAATACTGTTGTAACTTGGTTAACACAAGAACACTAGGTTAACACTAAGAATTATTGTCACTTGGAAAACATTGAAATAATTGCTTCTTAAGATTTTTAGTGTAATTAAACTTAATTAACTTGCACAATCATAAAGCAAATAACATGAACACAAGAGACATAAAGATTTCGCGTGAAAATTCAATTTGGCAAAAACCACCGATTTATTGTTTTCACTCTTTTGAAATGAGCCCTTTTAGGAGCCAACCCTGTTTAAGGTTACAAAATACATTTTTAGGTGTGACATTGTTAAATAATTTAGTTCACCCTATTCAGAGTGGCCATTTTAGAGGTGTTTAGACACTTCAATCTAGAAATGCAACCTTTTTAGAGGATTTGGCAAATAGTTGTTAAGCTAACTTGGTTAGGAGATTTGATTCACTGCTAAAATTATTTGAGAGTAACAATGATATGACCTAATTTCTGATGCAACTATCTTTACTAATTTCAAATCTTTGTTCTGGCTTGAATACTTGATCCTCCTTGATCAAAATGTTCTTTACAGCTCGGTCAACTTAGATACTTTGATATCCTTCAATTCACTTCCTTGATTTATCTTTCCATTCCCATGCTTGTTCTCTCATTGACCTTATAATTATATGTTTTACCTTTTCAAGTCAACTTGAATACAATTTCAAACAAATGAAATTCATCCCACAAGTTAGTTAGAACTAACCATCAAAACTGTCAGATCAAATATATTGATATACAAAAATCCTTCGTTAGCCAACCCAACTCAGTCAACACTAACACAAAAATGACTTTCCTTCAAACCTCCTTTGTCAACTGAGTGATCTCAGTTAACACTCATTCCATGCCAACTTTTCTTTGGTTACTAAGTGAGCTTAATTAACACTAGTTCCAAGTAGACTTTCCTTAGGCAATCGAGTGAGCATGGTATACACCGATTCTAAACTTGGTTAAAGTTGAAACACTCATTATACACTAGAAATTCCTTTGAATCCTGAGTGATCTTGAAATGCACTAATTGCTTGATATATACTTGACATTTGTGTAACTACATCAAAGATAACATACAATTGAATGATTTTATCCAACAAGAGCATCAACATTCAACGGGCTTTTTGCAACCACAAACCATTCCAGAGTGGAAGTGGGTTACTATATCTATTGATTTTATCATAGGGTTACCTATGTCATCATGAAAATATTATTGTATCATGGTGACAATGGACAAGTTGTCCAAGGTAGCACATTTTTCACCCATGAGAGCATCCTACAAAGTTGTTTTGTAGTGCATGTTTTCTTGGAAGACATTGTTCGGTTGCATGGAATCCCTCTATGAATTATATCAAATAGAGATCTAGTATTTACTTTATCACTATAGACATCTCTCCAACATGTTCTAGGTGTGCAACTCAATTTTAATTTATCTTACCACCTAAATACTGATGATCAGATCGAGAGAGGTAACCATATTCTGAAAGATATGCTTCACATGTATGTGATGGACAGTCAAGTGAAGTGGGAGGACTATCTATACCTTGTTGAGTTTTCTTATAACAATGGGTACCATGATTCTCTTGGCATGTCACCTTTTTAGGCCTTGTACAGTAGACCATGTTGTACCCCTTTAATTTGGGATCATTTAGAGGATCGAGTGCTTTTAGGTCTAGAGATGCTTTTGGATATGGAGTAGTAGGTTCTTCATATTAGAGAGAATTTTGTTACTACTCAAGATAGGTATAAGATGTATGCAGATACCCATAGGTTGGATCGTCACTTTTCAATTGGTGACAGGGTGTTTTTGAGAGTGCGTCTGAGGAAGAGCCCCATCCATTATGAGAAAGACTCTAAATTTGCGCCACATTTTTTCAAACCATTTGAGATCCTTGAGAGGATCGGTCTTTTTGTTTATCAACTAGTGTTTCCACCTAGCCTATTGCGCATCCATGATATTTTTCATATTTATATTTTGAGGTAGTATATTCTTGATGTGAACCATGTACTTGATTGGGATTCTTTATAGGTGGAGGATGAGAAGCTTTCTTCAGAGCCCGTATCCTTTAGCATTAGAGGCTGACCCTTAGAGTTTAGGACATAGAGGAGGTAAGGGTCTAGTGGAACCTGAGTGATGCAACTTTTGCTACTTGGGAAGATGCTACCCAGTTGAGAGATTTGTACCATTATCTTTTTGAAGGTTTCCAAGAGCCTATGCCTAGTGGGGGAGGATATAGTGCCTCTTGTGTTTTCATTTTGTACATTGTTATATTTTGATTTTGAGAGATACTTTGATACTCATGTTTGAGGACATTTGAGATGACCTGATGGTCAAATAGTTTATTTTGAATTACTAGTATCATAGATGTTAGATGCTATGCTGTTTATTTTGATCATATCTACGTGATGATATCTAGTTATTTTATATTTGGAAATATACTCTATTTATGATTATATGATGGACTTATTAGATTCTGGATACTTTGATTTGATGCTATGACTATTTACTTCATTCTTGATTTGAGATATTTTATGATGCAATGAGCGATTTAAATAGATTATTTTAATGCAATTAAATAAATGGTTATTAATGTGATTTAATGCATTTATCACTTTAACTATATTATTATATGTAATTGCACTTGATCATATTTTTCACTATGTAGGATTTATATCCCTGGTAGTGGCACATGAAGTTAGTGATTTGGTTGTTCTTACCTAGCCAATGTCATCCTTGTTTAGTCAATGTACCTTATTTAATTGATTAATTAAACTCTCCGATGATTTAATAAATCTAGACTCATTTGCATTATGTGTTTAGACTTGTGAGTGTGTATGTGCATTTAGAGGTTCGTAATTATTGTGAAAGTTATTAAGAAATTTGTGATTTATTAGTTTACGAGAATTTTATATTTGATTTAATTATTTTAATTCTTAGTAGCTTTGCCATAGTTTAATTCCATTTAATTAGAATTTCCCAATTTTGTTTGGGTTGAAAAGGGTTGTTTTAATGGGCCACTTAATTTCCCTAATATTAAATTCCACTTTTAAAAGTGAATATATATTGCAAAAAGGAATTATTTCCTCACTTCTCACTTGCAAAATAGGAATTTGGAGAGAAAATTCCAAAATCCTCTTTGAAGGATTTATCATTCTATTTGTTGTAGGAGCTACAGGCATGGGACCAGGACCCATAGATTGTTTGACCAGGACTTGTTGTATTACATTCTATTGTGATCTTGGTTTCAGTCCTCTGTACTATTTGGCATGAGTGTTAGCCATGGATGATTGTATTATGTGTGTTTGAGGTTAGATCACTATCTCCATCAACATGATGGGAGTTGGCCTACGGGTTCTACATGGTTGGGAGGCATAGCTACCTTTACCACTGCTAGGGACTAGTGTATAGAGTTGGCCTTCCTCCATGTTCAGTTATGAAGTTGGATGCTTACATATTTCTCCATATCTTTTGGAGTATGTTTCCATGTGATTTATGCTATTTAATTTTATAGAGATAGTTGATTTATGCACATGTATGTTCACTACGATGTTGCTTTTTGCATGATTACATTAGATGCTTGGATTAGATTTAATGGTTGAGATGTTAGACTTATGCAATCTTCCTTATGCTTTCAAGTGTTTACTCCTCAATTATTATGGATCTGATAATCCTCATTTTGGAGGTTCTAACTCTTTTTCCCTTCTGGTTGTTCTTTGGGCCGCTTCTTTGCAATCTTAGGTGACAAAAGTTTAGCATTGGGCGATACTAGAAAAGTATCACATGCCTTAGAGAGAAATATCGTGTGATATTAGAAAGTATTGCACACTAGTAATAAGTTCTATCGTACGACACTGATAAAGTATCACATGGTAGTAGTAAGTTATATCATGTGATACTAGAAAGTATTACATAATAGTTTTAAGAAGTATCACGTGATACTGGAAAAGTATCCCTCAGTAGTATTGAAGAATGTCATGTGACATTGGAAAAGTATCACCTAATTTCTTTGCAAAAACCTGCTTGGGCAAATAGCAGGTATCTACAAACTTGTTGGTTGAAATTTGAAGGGTGTTTTGGGTACCCTCTTAGGTTGTGCGCCTTCCTAGGTCTTGATAGGTCAAAGATTATTGGTTCTATTTTGCATAAACTTCATAGTTGGTTTTGGATGCATTTGTAAGTAGTGACACTTGGAGATTTGCTGGATGTCTGGATTGCTTGGTTAAGTCTTCCATTTTGATATTTTGATCTATTGCATGTTGATGTGTTTGACTCCATGCTTGTTCTTAAAAAAATTTGTATTTATCTATCCTTATTCCAAGGATCTCTAGGTGGGACATTACAATATATATATATATATATATATCTGCAAGTATTAGCATATTTATATTATTTTTTGTATATTTATATTTATGTTTTTTTTCATTATAATTATTATTTTAGAACTATATATATTTATTTAACATTTAAAAAATATATATGATTTTTGAAAAGTTGTCTAGTTAATTTTATATTAATATCAAATTAACTAGACAACTTTTCAAAATTCATATATTAAAAAAATGTTAAATCAATACAAATATAAACAATTTTATAAAATCATATGCTTTATATATAAAAAATTCTGAAATAATAATAACTAGACTAATGTTAAAAAAGACAAAAATATAAATATATAAAAATTATTAAAATATATGTTAACAATTGCATTATATATGAATATAATCCTCCTTGGTGTCCCTATTTCATGGCATAAATATTGAGGTAGGATCTAACCACTCATGTCCTCCCTTGCCTTCATTCAATCACTCAAAATCTATTGTTCACACTGTAGCAAATCTTTTCTTGAAAAATGCACCTAATTTCTAATATTTGAGTCCTATTTTAGGACCCCAAGAGAATCCCAAGAGTTTTGGGCCCTAGTTAGTAGGAATGCAGTGCATCCCTATTAGGCCAATTAGGGACGAAGTGGGTCCCTTCTCGACCAATATATATATATATATATATATATATATATATATATCCTTGGTGTCCCTATTTCATGGTGTAAATCTTGAGGTAGGATCTAACCACTTAGTTCCTCCCCCACCTTCATCCAATCACTCAAAATTTATTGTTCACACCATAGCAATTTTTTTTTTGAAAATTGCACCTAATTTTTGAGATTTGGGACCTATTTTAGGACCCAAGAGAATCCCAAGAGTTTTGGGCCTTGGTTAGTAGGAATGTAGTGCATTCCTACTAGGAAAATCAAGGACGAAGTGTGTCCCTGCTTGACCAATTAGGGATATACATACATACATACATACATACATACATACATACATACATACATATATATATATATATATATATATATATATATATAGCATTAATTATTATGATTATTATTATTATTTTCAAAAAATTATACAATTTTAGATACCTATTTATATTTATATCAATTTTTAAAATAAAATATATGAATTTTGAAAAGTTGTCTAGTTAAATTAATATTATAACAATTTCATATTCTTTATCTTTCAAATAATACATATACATATATACACATATATATGCATATACATGTATATGGTAAAAGTGAAAATCTACTATATATTAATATTAAAATAAATTGGTTCAAAAGAGCTTCTTAGGGAAGGAACTAGAAAGAAAATCTTCATTCATTACTCATATATTACAAAAATATCCATCTTCCCTATAGACTAAAACAATGAGTCGGGAACACCCCAAAATTGACCATATAATTGGTCTTATAATCACTCCAATTTACTATGTAACTCCCTAGTAAATTGGTCAAAAAGAAGAATGACCTTATAAGATTTCCTTATAATAAATATTCCACACTTTTATGTGAAATAGAAGATACCCTTAAATCATCTAAGCCACGATCTTGATCTTCATTTAAGCCATAAGATTGAGCTAGATAAAAGGGACATATTGAAAATTATAATTTGTGCATCCAAGAAGTAATGAAAATATACCATTCAACACTTGAATTGTCCCTTCACATATCATTTAACCATGAAGAACCCAAGAATTTTTTCAAAACTAAATGACAATTTATTAAAGGTTCAAATTTGTAATCCAAAAAAAAAGCATAAAGAACCCATGGATGCCTTTGGCCAAAAAGCAATAGTTGTAGTCAAAATGCATTGTCTTAAGAAGGCTTGTAATTCTTGACAGGTACAAATGACATTTTAGTCATAGATACCTCAAATTAATTTACCACAAACCAAAACTTTCATCTCCATCCCATTTTTATGGGTATTTGATGTGACATACTTCATTAATATGTTTTTTCCAAGAAAGGGATAAATCCTCCACTTATGACCTCTCTAATAGTTTTTCTTGAGGCATCAATAATCTCAATATGAGTTCTTGGAGGTGGACCAATTGTAAAAATTTTAACCCTAAGATTCAAAAGACCCTCTGCAAACTATTTTAATATAACCAAAAAGCCAAGAAATCCACCTTTTGGTCTTCTACTCTTACCAATTGTCCATGCAATACTAGCCTCTACATGGAATTATATCCTGATTGCATGTCATTTCTGTAGAAGAAAATATCTGCTTCAATCCTCAAACTATTGTAAGAACCTTAACTTGTCAACTTGACATTCTCTTCTATTTTCTCTAAGATGGCCTTGGCAAGATTGGTTGCATGCTCTAAAGGAACTAAAATTTTGAACCCATCTTTTCGTGTATACCCTATTCTAATAAGATGACAAGAGGTTCTATTGATATTAATCATTCAAAGGTCACTAAAGAAATTTTTTCTCAAATGTTCATTGGTTAGCTTTTGAAGCATTGATGCAGAGAGAGGGCCTTGGAGAGCCAAAAGAGATCTCTTTTCATGCATGTGCCAATGAACATCACCACCATGTGCCTTGAAAATAATCATATGAGACTCAATATGTGTTAAATACTTTTCTCTACACCCTAAATTTACCACTATATAGATATGCTAATCATTGATTTTTGTTACGATTGAATCATCTATAGCTCCTTTCTCAATAGTGGAAATACTAAGAGTTCTAGATGGAGGAGGTAGCCTAGCTACATTTGCAACCACTATCTTCTCAAGGAAAAGGAACATAACACTTCCCTTTCAAATTCAATCTACACATATGAGACACATTAACAAGGCTCCTAATACTTCTACAGTTAACAATGGAGTCCATTATTGAGTTCTTATATTGGACAGACATGCTCGACCCTATAAAGGGCATCATTTTGCCCCTATTTTCAACAAGAAAATCATAGGACTTTTCTTCTTCAATAAGTTATTGACAATAAAACCTTTGCACAATGCTCTTACATCTTCCCTTCTTTTCAACCTAGGATATAGTTCTTCTCACAAGCCTCCCCGCCTACCTAGTTCCATCCACATCTTGGATAAGAAAGTGGGTATCATATATCTCAATCAACAAAGTCAAAAGGACTGCCTTCCACTATTTTTTTGACATCTAAATGAAATTGAGAAGTGTCCAAAGAGGAGAAAATATTTATTCCCTTAAAAAATTGAATGCTAATGTGGTTGCATTTATTGTAAAAATTCAAAAAATATCACAAAAATTGTTGAAGCAGCCAAACTACTCGGCAAGGTAAGGAGACAAGATAGAGTAGTGTCGAGTTTCTTAGCACCAATAGGGACCAAGTTTCTTAGTCACCAAAGGGAGCTTGATAGACAAGGAGCTTGGTAGAAGTAGAGACCAAGCTTCTCAGTCAATGTAAGACAAGTTACCCATATCAAATGCAATCCAGGTAATGTGGGGGGAATTAGAAGCATTCTAGAAAATATGCAAACAAACTTATTTACATCTCCTTCATTTTTCCAAAACTACTAACATGCATAGCAAAATATATGAATGGAGAAAAGATTAGAAACACAATAGATTGGAGATTTGCAAGTATTCTTTCTTTCTTTATAGAAGATGCAACTTTACTTTCACAAAAAACACAAAAAGTCACCTACATGTGTTGTTGTTGAGTCTAATAAAACTTTCTACTTTTGTTGTTCTGTTGAACACTTCTCACTTTCAGAATGTCTAGGATCTAACTTATAGAATGAATAAATATTCCCCCCTTTTGTCTCTTGCTATCTACACAAAATCTCCCTCTCATTTGGAAATTCAAATTGACCTACCTCATTTAATGTCTTTGACTATTGCATCTTGTAGTGTCTTCTGATAGGTAGGTGTACTAGAGGGTCACATGACAATAAGAAAAATATTAAATATTCCAAAACTGCCCCTTTGTCCCAAGCTGACAAACAAAAGATCACTGTTGATCCAAATCAATTATGCCAAGACTCCTTATTAAACACACATAACTTGCTATGCCCAATGGCTTAATGAAAATGTCTGCTAGTTGTTGCTCAGAGTTACAATATTTGATTTTGATTCCTCCATTTTCCACTATCTATCTAATTAGATGATATATGATCTCAATGTGCTTTCTTCTCCCATGGAAAATTGGATTCTTTGTCAATGCAATTGAGGAAAATTTGCCAAGATTCTTCTTAGCCGAATAGCTTGACATGTTATTGCATTTTCTGCTATGTATTCAACCTTTGATATAGATTGAGAAACAATTGGTTGCTTCTTGGATGCCCATGAAATTTCACCCTAACCCATATAGAACATATAACTAGAAGTTCTCTTCTTATCATCTAGACTTCCAACCCAATCACTATCAGTGTAACCAATTAGTCTAAATTCATTATCACCAATATACAAAATGCCCAATCCCTTGGTACCATTCACATACCTTAGGATCCTCTTTCTTGCTTGTTGATGGGAATCCTTCAGAGCTTCCATGAATCTAGAAATCACACTAACTACATGCATCATATTAGGTCAAGTTGCTATCAAATACATCAAGCTTCCAACCATACTTTTATACACTACTAGATTCACATTGCTGCTACAATCTTCATTTCTCAACTTCATTCCTATAGTAGTTGGTGTTGTGGCTGCGTTACTATTTTTGCATTTTGAACCTCTCCAAGATCTAATTTGCATATTTTTCTTGAGAGATAAAGATGCCATCATGCATTTGTTTTACTTCTATGCCTAGAAAGTATTTCAAGAGACCCAAGTTTGATATCTTAAATTCACTCATCATGGCCTCTTTGAACTCACCAATTAGGAAATTATCATTTTCAATGAAAATTAAGTCATCTACATAGAAGACAATAATCAAAACCTTACCATTTGTTGCCTTCATGTAGAGAGTGGGCTCCCCATCACTTTTTTTAAAGCCATTTTTCGTCAAATATGAGGCAATCCTGCTATACCATGCCCATGGAGCTTGATTGAGCCCATAAAAATCTCTCTTCAACTTGTACACTTCTGTGTTACTTTCGTAGAACTTTATAACTAGGTGGCTGCTCCACATACACCTCTTCTTTCAACACTCCATTTAAGAAGGTAGACTTCACATCCATTTGATATACCTTCCATTTGTGTTGGGCTACAATTGATATGACATCACACATGGTTTTTGTTCTTGCAATAGGGGCATATGTCTCATCATAATCTCTACCATATTGTTGTTTATACCCCTTGACCTCTAATCATGCCTTATGCCTATCTATTTTTCCTTCAACATTGCACTTGGTCTTATATTGTCTTAAATGAAAGCACTTTCATGTTAAGAGTCTTTAACCCTCTGAGTAAGTGGTATGGGGTCATGTCAAGTGCCTTGAATAGTTCTTTGCATGGATCTAGCTATTTTTCTCCTATTCTACTTCTCTCTCTTTATTTATAGCCTATTTCTAAGAACTTTCTCTGTGAAATTGAGAACTTTGAATTTCTAGATCAAGAAAAAATTTTAAGATCAAGGTTGACCTTGACATTGACCTAGGTCAAGGATGACCTTGATCCTAACCTAAGGAAGGTTTGACCTCATCCCTGACCCTAGGCTCAATTTTCAAGTTCTGGGTGTTTCAAGACATTGGGCTTTAGAAAGTTCCATTTTCTTGCTTTTGGATTAGTTATTTTGGGTTTCAAAATGGTAAACTCTTAAATTGCATTTAATTTAGGTCCATTTATAAAGATTAACTGAGATTTAATGCTCTCATGTTGACCTTCTCTAGAAGTTTGTGCCCTAGATCTCTATATAAGGAAGCCTTCTTCCCTCATTTTATGATATATCGATTATCCATCATCTATGTACTATGAGTGACTACCTATTTTTCCCAAGGAAATATTTTATTGGACAATCCATTATCAAGCATTCTATCATTCAAGCATTCAAGATTTCTATTGAAGATGAAGGATTGAAGCATTCAAGCCTTTGAAGGGATTTGGTTCAAGCATTTAAGAATTATCATTCAAAACCCTAGATCTAACCATCATGGTGTGTGATCATCCTTCAAGATCCTTTTTTCATCTTCAAGATCTATTCATTCTTCTATGAAGATAGATTCCAAGCATACAATCATGGAGTTTTTGATTAACATTTGCTAATGTTATGTTCAAGCTTTCATACAATATATTTGTTTACATTTTAAATACAATTGCACATCTATTGAGTATCATAGCTTCATTTCTAGATTTATGTCTACTACTTACTAGCATTCTCTATTTCAATTCCATTATAAGGTTGATTCCAAACTGGGGTTTGACCAAGGAAAACCCCTCATCCAAACAAAAAATCATTTTTCTTGCAAATAAAGGTACAAGACAAAAAATTAAAGTGCAGATTTGGATACCCTTTTCACTGAACTTGTGGGATCCATGAACATAAATTTTGTCGAAGCACTATAGGTCAAGGTTGAATTTCAAGGTATAATTGTGTACTAGGGTAAGATTGTGCCCATCTATCTAGGTCAAGGTCAACTTGCATTCAAGAGGAAAAAAGTGTTCTTTATTTTCTCTATCTCAACATTTCTAGTGTAGAATAGGTTGCAAAATTCTTTGAAATTGTACACGGACATCAAAAATCAATATTTTCTAGATTTATCCCACTTTCTAGATTTCAAGTACTTACTTTTCCATACAAATATTATAAGATCTCCTCCTTTCTCCCCATTCTCCATTGCTTGATCCGTTTCTACATTAATCACTTCCTTGTGGTTAATCAATTTGGATCATTCCTTTTGGAAATTTAGGTTGAGGATAGGTCCTATTTTTACCCTATTCATTTTGGTGAACCCAACATGCCTATCTCCTATCTTTTATGGAATTAGGTACCATATTGTCTTTGGCAGTGTAAAAGTTCATATTTTGTAGGTGTTTTCTTGCATTAAGATTAGATTTAGTTTATTCTCTTTCATTTTAAAATTCAAAAAAATAAATTAAAAAACTATATATTCATTAAAATAAAAACATTTCTCACATTTCATTTACTATGACAATTACTAAGATTCTTTGGTGTGTGGTTATGCTCTTTATTACCCTTCTTTTAGCATCTCTTTACCATAATTATGATATTTATGAGAGTATTATTTATTTTATTATGCTCATGATCTTTCATTTTATTCTTGCTTATGATTTTGTGAATTTGAGCAATACTAGTCTTCCTACATTCAAAACTTTCATTAAAGATTCATGTGGTAAAATTATTATTATTTTGAGTTATATGAAGGATTTGGTAGATGATACATCATCTCTTAAACTTCCTAATTTGAATCCTATTATTCCTAATCCGATGCCCAATTCTCCATCTGTTAATCCTTGTTCTTCCCACACTTATGGTAGAATTCAAGCTATAGTTCACAATGCAGATGTGCAAGATTTCTTTGATTTACCTTCTCCTCTAATTCATGATGATATTAAAGGAAAGGATAAAGAAACTTTTTTTGAACCTATTATTCCACCTTATATAACCTTTACTCATAAAAATGATAAAAAATCACCTCTTGTAGAAGCTTTACATGATATGTACACTACAATATATAATACGATAACTAAAAAAGGTTATAAATGTTTTTATCCAATTCATATACCCTCTAAATTGGATTTTTAAGGTGTTGGATGTTTGAAATCTCAAGTTAAGGAGGGAGATGTTGATCATCGTCCTCCTCTTCATAAAATTTTTCCTACACCCACCTTGGATAACTCCGATATTTGTCAAGAGTGGCTAAATATGTGTATGTTGAATTAATAAATTCCAAAAAAAAAAATCTTTAAACCTATACCAAAAGATGCCTTATCCAATTACAAATGTCCTTTTCATTATCCTAATAGACACTTACTTTCTGATTGTAGACATTTCAAATTATATATTCATGAACAAGTTGCTTTAGGAATTATATCTCACTTTCATGCAATTTTATAATTCCTTCATAATTTTGATATAGGGGATTCTCCTCCTCCTGATATAATATAGATCTCTTCTCCTCCTATCTCTAGATTGGGGGATAAGAGGTGTATTTTCATCCAATCTTCTAGGACCCATTAGGCCTTTCATTTGGCTTAATTAGTATTCTTCCTTCTTAGTTTCTATGATGCTCAGTTCAAGATATCTTTTCTAAGAAATTTTGTTTTGCAAAGGTGTCCATTATCTTCCTCCCTAGGGGGCAAAGGTTCTTTCTTCTTTCTCTTTATCTAGGGAACCATTTTCCTTAGCTTAGTGGCATTTGTTTCTATTCCCATATAGTTTCTTTATATTGATTGATGTTTTGACTATGGATAATCTTTCTATGAGAGGTTATTATCCTAGGTCATCACCTCTTCTCTATGTTGCAAATTATGTTCTTTATAAAATCTTACCCTTGCTTTGGTTTTATATTTGCTTTCCTCGTTCCAAAGTTTCCTTTTCCTCTCTTTTTATAGGAGTCTTGGCGATTGAATCTTTGTTCCCAGGTTTATCTTTGAAAGATGATATTTTATCTAAAAGTACCCCTCTATGGTGGGGGTCTTTTTGATAAGATCTCTTTCTTTAAGGATCCTTTTTCCATAAGTGATATATCCTTTTCATGATTATCTATGCTCTTCGATGTAGGGGTCAATATCCCTTGTTAAGAGTATGGTATACATTGTTGTTAAACATGATAACTCCTTGCCTTTTGAAGTAGGTATCCTCTTCCTCTTCCTTATCATGTCTAGTAGACATCCATGATAAGGAGGGGGGCATATATATGGTCTCCCTTATACTCTAGTTTTTAAATTTATATGCTAAATCTTGGAAGGTAATGCACATAAGTTGCTAAATAGTGAAGAGACACACATTTTTCATTTTTTTAAATAAATATGCTACCCTAAAGGTAATACACATAAGTTGCTAAATCTTGAAGAGACACACATTGCTAAATCCTCTAAAGGTAACACAAATAAGTTGCCAAGTCTTGAAGAGATACACATTCTTTTCAATTTTCAATATGCTAAATCTTTTGAAGGTAACACACATAAGTTGCTAAATCCTAAGGAAACACACATTTTATATTCATAGTGATAGAATAAGGTGGATCTATAGATATTCCAAAAGCTATTAGAAGACACATTACAATTCCAAGAAAATTTTATGGGTGAACTATTAGGTTTGGCCACTTGTTGGGCTCTCCCTCTCTTTTGGTGATTCATAGTAAGGTGGGCATCTTACTGGGTGAGGTAATCACTTCTTCTTTTCTTTCTTTTTTTTCTTTCATGTTAGTAGGACTAGATCATGAAGTTATGTTTTTTATAGTGTTGCACTTATCTTTATTATGTAATCATTTATGCTTTTATGATAGTTTTCCAAATATGATATTAGTATGATAAATATTTCTTAGCAAGGTTTCTTGTGCTAGTTGATTTGGGTTTGGTTATACTAACCCTTTCTTTTGTGTTGTTTCAATTTTCTTTTCTTTTTTGTTTTTGCACCCTTGTGTGTGTATGTTGAGTTAGAATCCTTAAACTGGGGCTTTGGGTCTTTAGTTAAGTGTTATTTTATCTCATTGTGAATCCACTCGGATCTCTTCTTTCTTCTCCTTTACCAAGAGTTTGCATCCAGTACATACTCTTACTAAAGTGGGGGCTAAATGTATCTTCTTAAAATGGAAGCACTTCCATGTTAAGAGTGTTTATGTTGAAAATATAAGAGGAGTAACTGATAGAGGAGGGGTGAATTAGTTATTACTAAAATAAATCCTAGATCACTTAGATGTTAGTACAAATTAATTTTATGAAAGCTTACTTCCGTTGATGCTCAACAAACAAAGAAATATTATAACTCAGTAAATATTGAAAATGCTCAACAAACACTTATCATGAAAATGTTAAGATGTTATATATGATTACTTTATCTTAGTTACAAACACATAAAATATAATAGCATGAACACATTTGACACCAAAATTTAACGCGGAAACCCAATTTGGGAAAAACTACCAATTGCAACTAGTTATTGATTTTCACTCTTTTGAAGTGAGCCATGTTAGGAGCCAACCATGTTAAAGGTTACAAAAAATGCTGTTAGGTGTGACCCTATTAGAGGATTTAATCACCCTATTAAGAGTGGCCTCATTAGAGGTCTTTAGACAAATAGAACTACCACCTTGTTAGAGGGTTTAGAAATAGTTGTTAAGCCAACTCTATTAAGAGATTTAGATCACTGCTACAATGGTTAGAGAGTAACAATGAGATGATTTGATTTGGATGCAACTGAATTGCTGATTACAGATCTCAATTCTAGCTTGTACTTGATCCTTCCTGATTGAAATATATCTTTTCACATTCTCAATGATATTCTACTTATCCTTCTGAGTCGCTTCCTCTTAGCATCATCAAATCTTCAATTATCTTCCATGCATTCTTACCTCTCTTCCTCAACTTGATCTTTTATTTATATCTATCATATTGTCAAGTCAGCTCAAATACAACTTAGAATAATTAATATTCATCTTCTTAGTCTACTAGAACTAATAGATAAATCAATTAAACTCAATAAGCCAAAACAAGAAAATCCTTCATTGGCGACTCTACTTGATAGAAACTAACTCATAAATGATTTTCCTATGTTAACCAAGTGAGGCTCAGTCAAAACTGTATACACACAAAGTTCCTTTGGTAAATGAGTGAGCTCAATCAGCACTAGTTCCATCCAACATTCCTTCATTAACCAAGTGATCTTGATTAACACTCATCTTCCATAAACTTTCCTTTGGTGCCCGAGTGAACTCGGTAGAAACTATCTTTTGAATAGAAAGAACTGTAGAATGTTCGGTATCCATAGAAAACTATTTTCAATGCCTAAGTGAGCTTGGAATATACTAACTAATAATGATATGACATTTTGAGTAACATCAAAGACAATACACAATTAATCAATTATTTTAACAATTAATCAATTATTTTAACAATCTCCCTCTTTAGCATTGACAACAACACACCATGTCATAATACAATGAAATTTTGGAGCAAGAATAAAGTAAGGAACATATCCTTAGTTTTATTCTAATTCTCATCAATGAGAACTCCCTCTATCAGTGTGAACTCTATCTCCAATTTCTCCATCTATTAGAAAGCTTCTATCAGCTAGAACTTTTGCCAAGTTCATTCTCCCTCATTAAGAATTCTTTCTACAAACTTCTCTCTCTTTTCATCAATTTTTTTTATAAGATATGATAGTAAACTTCTCACTTTTTCATATCTCATGCCAAAGACAATAATCAATGAATATGAATGTACCTCAAGTGCAGATTCATTTGCACACTAATACATTAGGGGTGAATTTGCGACGTCAATTTGCGATGGTGAGAAAATGTAATGTGTTTTTGGCTTCTTCTTTTTTCAATTATAACCCGACAATGTCGCAATTGCAAAATTAATGGGATATAAGGGGGGAAAAAAAGGTGCATTGGTCATTTTCAAAATCCATCTCTAGAGTGCACAAGGGTTTCAGAAGGTTTGTTTCCTTTTTCTCTTTTCTTCTGTGGATTCAGCAGCCAGGGCTTACGATGAGGGTCATGGGATGTTTGTTAATGGTTGCCAGGATCTTTTACAGGATTTTCAAGGGGCATTTCCAAGCATAGAGGAGTTGCAAGGTAAGGGCATTTCTCATTAGGCAGTATTTAAAAACCTATGAATCGTATGTAACAACTAAACAATAGATATAGGAATCGTAGTGATGTTTAGATAAGTTGTATCAATTTGGTGTCTAGAGGAATCAGTATTGCACTTTTGATCAATAGGGCATCCAACTGTTCCACGTGATCAACATCATCCAGAACAATCAACAAGTTTAAAATTTTGCTCCTTTGGATACGATCGCTGAGACAACTTGTTCCACCCTCTACCCTTGAAAATTTGAGATGATCTTCATCAAAGATATCATTGAGAAGCTTCATTTGTAAAGAGGGCACATTGCATTTCATAGAGGAATCCCGAACATCAAACAAAAAATAGGATCGACTGTATTCAGAATGCTTTCTATTGAAGAATTCTTTGCAGAGAACTATCTTGCTGAGCCCACCCATCCCAAAAATGGCAACGATCTTAGCTTCCCCTTCTCTTCATTTGCTTATTCCGCACTGCCTTTCAAAATTTTCTACAACCTTATTCATACAATGCTTTTCAAAATCTACTACAAACTTATGAAGTCCAACTGGATGTTTGCCGACATATAGTGTTTTCTTCTTTTCTACTTCCTTTTGCACTACTGAAACTATCTTCTCACAGTCACTAAAACTTTATATATAGAAGGGATATTCAATGAGATGAAAAATAAGCCCCTTTAACAGGAGAAAAAACCTACGGTATGAAGGAACTACACTAGAACCATAAAAATATTACTTGTTCATAGGCAGTTGTCTCTGATACAAGATGGACTTTTTAATTCAACTGATAAACCGAAGACATAATCATTTGCAAAGTCGAAGTCTTTGCATTTTTTAAGCAATTAATGTAGACACATCTATCTCATCTATTTGGCATTGTTGAATAATATCATTCTCGTATATCAGATATTTGTTTCAATAGCATTATGAATGAATAGATTTTAAATTAAAATTCAGTAATCACGATGACTTTGATTGTCTTGCACGCCTCTTGTACGCCTTCGGCATAATCAATTGTTCATAAAATATTTTTATGAGTGTCCTTAATTGCTTGCTTACTAGTTCAAAAAATATAAGCTATTTTATGTTTTCACCAAGAGCTTTTCTTAAAGTCAATCCTAATTA
The DNA here is from genome assembly GCA_028749045.1 of Cupressus sempervirens. Classification (NCBI taxonomy): domain Eukaryota; kingdom Viridiplantae; phylum Streptophyta; class Pinopsida; order Cupressales; family Cupressaceae; genus Cupressus; species Cupressus sempervirens. The sequence continues at coordinate 531,882,486 of CM053784.1, forward strand.
TTCTTTCCAAAATTAGAAATTTGGCAAATTATTAAGGAATACTATAACTGATGTAGTCACGGCAGAAATTTCTACTATAATCATCTAAAGTATGATTGATTTAGAATCTAAAATCCATTGAAGAGATATTATAAGAGGGGTTTCGTAGAATTGAAAACATGGATCATGCTCTACTTCAACTACATTTCCCTTGAGAACTAATTCGGCTGAAATACAAATGGGTGAAGGATTAAATGTAGTATCATGAAAGGTCAATCTCCAATATATATCAAATTTGAGATACCTCCGTTCAAGCCAAAATTAAAGCTAAACAAAGATTTCGCATGCTCTCCATTATCCTCTTCTCTGCAAGGTCCATCTCAATAACACATTCAGAAATACAAATGTATCATTCTAGAGATAATATAATATGTATAGAAAGGCATGTGTTAGAGAGAGTGAGAGAGGGAGTGAGGAAGGATTGGGAAAGAGATAAATATAGTCTTTTATTCTGACCAATACAATACTATTAGCTATACCATTGCATTGCATCTCATCAATGCAAGTACTAGTATATACCATTTATATACCCATTGCATCTCATCTCATCCAAATTGTAAGTACTAGTATACCGTTTATCATTCAAAGTGTGCGAGTGCTAGTATACCATTTATCATAATAGACACTCAAAATTGTCCCTAAATGCACCTAAATAATTTCACGTAAATCTTCATCTGCTTTATTTATTTTGTCTAGTTCAATTTCATATTCATGCTTCTTGTTTTGATTTTTATTATTACAAAGATATAAAAAATCCTCTTATCCCTATGTTCATGAACTTTCATCATTTCAAGCAGTTTACTATACTTGAGTCGTATCAAAAGGAATATAATTTTGAACACAAACTTATAATTGATCCACAAAAGGTACCAACATCTACATTATAGGGAAAATCACCTCTAGCCTTTATAGAAGGCTCAGCACCAGTAGAATCCCAAAAGCCAACAGGAACCAGAAGACCAACACAAATATTTTCAATGTTATCATTGACAACATTGTAACATTTTTGTAGTTTTGCAATATGAAGATTCATATGCACTCTAAGGCCCAAGAAAATATAAAATGCTGATGATCACCTTGAATATCACAAAAAACATGATGATATGGTTTTTATCACATTCGACTCTCTTTGACCAAATACGCACAATGCTACCTAGTTGGTCCTAAAGTATAAATCCATGCCAACTTTGGCTTAAAAATATTGTTTTCCATTACATCATTGGTATAAATTATCGATGTAATTTATTATACTTATTATGCCCTGCTAGGAACTTAGTTAGTTTTGGCCTTCAATCTAAGCTTGAGGTGTTCTTGCATGATACTCCCGAAGAGAAGAAGTCTAAAGTCCTCTTAGAGAAAAATTGATCCAAATCAATACATTTCTTCCTAATTTCTTCCTCTAGCATCCATGTGGCTTCCAAGTTTTATAGTCTGATCCATTATCAATTATTTTTTCCCATTACACCTTGTGCCTTGTCATTTTGGAGTCTCTAGCATCCACAATAGCTTTAATCTATGTTTCCTTTGTCAATGGTAATTTAGACACCTAGTCTTTGTCATTTAGAGTTGAATATGTTTGTTTAACACCTTCATCCATAAAATATTTGAACATGGTCAAATCTTAGATATTGAATATAGGAGAAAGACCTATATAAGGTGGTTACAACAACTTGTAAAAAATTTCTCCGTACTTTCCTGGGATCTAGTAGGAACCTCTAATTTGTTTGACTGGAGGTAGATTCCTAACACCTTTTATATGTAGTCTCATAAGATATAGCTGTTTAGGCTTTCTCAATCCAATTCATGGTAATTGAAAACCTCCAAATTGATTTCTTAAAAACTACTAATTTTCGTAAAAAGAATATAGTATATTGTTTTATTCCTTTTTTTGACTCAATTTATTTTACATGTTTATCTAGAATTATGGTACTACTAGCTTCCAATTCCACTTGGAAGAAGTTTTTTAAAGTTACTAATGGTCTTGACATTTTTTATCACCACACTTATCATTTTTCTTTATGGTACCTCTAGTTCTTGTGTTGAGACCAACATCCCCCTTAGTAGTCATGATAGAACCAAAACCAATTGTGACATGTATGCAAAATGTGGAAATATAGACAAGGCACATGAACTCTTTGAACAAATTCATCTAAGAAATGTGGTATCATGGAATGCCATGATTGCATGATATGTACAAAATAAATTTTTTGAAAAGGCTTTAGAAACTTTCAAGAAAATACTATTGCTAATGATTTATTGCTGCTCTATTTTGGTATTTGATGATTGTCCATGCTTAAACATTTAATGTCATTATGGTTATATGAATGGATTATTTGCCTTAGTACACTATCATCTTCAAAATTCTATATGAAATCTATATGACCATTTCATATTTTCAATATGCCCTATGGATGTCCCTATCTAACTATATATCTTTTAATTGCATATAATAACTAATTTATGTGCTTTTTCATGACTATGTTCGACTCATATAATTGTGATCTCTGTAGCACTATGATGTCATTTAATATGTCTTGCTAAAGCTTGTAATTTTTGTTCCTTTTTCCATGTCATGTAATATGTCTTGCATTGTCACTTATATATTTTAAAATTGTTGTTAGGCCTTGTAGCTTGTATAATTTGATTGCTGGAGAGTTTCTATTGCTAAGCAAGAAGGTCATTGCACGAGTTATAGCAGCGCGCCCGGGTATGAAAATTGTATATTTTTTAATCTAATGTATATTTTAACTAGACTTTTAGCTTATATGTTTTAAAATTTCTTTTAGTGGCTTAATGTTGTAAGGTCTCTTGAAATAAGACCTTCAGGCGGTTGGTCAAAGTTTTACAAATAATCTTATCCATAAATTTGCCTAGAGCAATTGACTGAATGTTATAAAAGGTGATTGGGTTAAATGTATTAGGAATAAAGTCAAAGAAAGTATTTTTAAAATATTAAAGTATTTAGCTAGGTCTAAGAAGATTTGTGTACTTTTGACAATTTTGCTTAGTTTGTGAAAGTTGTAGACCAAAGTTTTCATAGCCCGATTTTTGCTTCCCGTGAAGAACGATCATGTCAGATAATATAAGTGAAGAACAAAATAGGGAGACAATCGCTAGATTGTGGTCTAACTTGAAAAGAAAAGGTGATGGAAAATGTTATTGTCCTTCCAAAATTTGTAAGGGCTTAAACCGTAGAAGACTGCTAATCAAAACAGTTAAGAGACATTGTAGGGAGAATGGTCACATTGAAGGGGAGCATGACTATCATCCACTACTAAGTTGTTCATTATATCATTTTAACAATTTATATACATATGAAATCACTTGATGATGAGTTGATTATCATGGTTTATTTATATTAATCAATTTTATATAGGTTGACCTTCCTAGGGAAGTACATGATATGAACCAAAACAATCCGAAGAATATGGTTTTCGAAGTGGAGGAACATGGAGGTGCGAATATCCAAGGTGAAGATAATGATCCCATGGAAGATGATGATCATGCGCCAGAAAACACAATTGAAGATGATGGTATAAATACATTGATCCATGACACATTTAATCCAAGTGTATCTGATCATGATGATGATGATAGCCTCGATGTACCTCTACTTGACAAGGCATACGAGCCCCTATACAAAGACTCCCAAACAACTCTTCTCTCTACTGTATTGTTGTTGTTGAACTTGAAGGTTATGAATGGTTTATCCAACATAACAATGTCACGTATGTTAAGGTATGTCATATATGTCTTTATAGTTAACAAAGGGTGAATAATGTACCACTAATATTGTTTATATTAACAACTTATATGTTTTGTTGTAGATTGATAGGCAATTTTCTATTACCACCATCAAATATTCTACCTCACTCATATCAAGAATTATCTGCTGTTATGAAAGATATTGGAATGGAGTATGAAGCAATACATGCTTGTCCCAATGATCATATTATATATTATAAAGAACATAAATTTGTAAAACAATGCCCTGTATGTCATATGAGTAGATATCAAAAAGATCGACTAACAAAAAAGTTGCCTCAAAAGGTTCTTCGTTACATCCCCATTATTCCATGCATGCGACAATTATTCAAGTGTAGTAGCTTGGCTCAATTTATGGATTATCATGCACGCAATAGAAGTCAAGATGACATTATTCGAATTCCTGCGAATGGTTTGGCATTTATGCACATAGAGGAAAAGTGGCAACACTTCAAAGAAGAACCTCGTAATCTCAGGCTTTCATTGGCAGGAGATGGTGTCAATCCATTTGGAGAGATGAGATCTGTTTACTCAGTGTGGCCTCTTTTTGTTATCAACAATAACATTCCTCCATGGATGTCAATAAAGAGGGAGCACATTATGTTGGCAATGATTGTTTCAGTATCTTATCATTTGATAGTTATTAATTTACATGTACTTACAAATCTTGCAGTAAAACGGTCACAATAATTATGTAATGTTACTGTTCATTCAAGTAGGTAAATATCAAGTAAAAGATATGAATGTATATATTGAGCCTCTTATTGATGAGTTGGTGGAGTTATGGAACTTTGTCACTATGTATGACATGTCTAGACCAATAGGACAAAGACAATTTTATTTCCATGCAATACTTGCATGGACAATACATGAGCCCCAGGGCTAACACATTTTTGTGGTATATTATAGTGAATTCAAGTTGCACACAATAATTCTAATTATAAAAATCAACATTTTTAATAAACCAATTATATCATTATCTTGTAGGTCTTCAAACAAAGGGAAAATTTGCATGTCTAGTTTGTGGTCCAAAGATGAAATCTCTTCATTCAAAAAGTTTAGGAAAGCAGGTGTTTGATGAGTGTAGACACTTCCTCTACAGGAATCATAAGTATCGAAGTATGAAAAAATATCTTTTCAATGGGAAAGAAGAGACTACATCAAAGCCGTGAAGAATGACACCTCGCTTATGGAAGTTGGAATATATTAGAATTAATCATTGAGGTAATGCCATTCCACCTAATGGTTTATGTTTGTAATTTATATATTTCTATTGTGATTTTTGTTTACTAATTGTGTAATTGATAATCATGAAGGTCGTCAAGGTAGTACTGACAACCTTCCAAAGGGACTATAAAGCTATCCTAGACAATTTAGTAGGTTGCCCTACTACGAGCACTTACAAATTGTGCATTTGTTTGATACTATGCATATTGGAAAGAATATAACAGAGACATTGTGGAAAATATTGGATGGAAGGCATGACAAAGAAAAAATTGTCAAAATTTGTAATGACATTCATGAATCCAATCATGCATTGAAGAATTTCATTCACTTAAGTAGCAACAAAGATCAGATTAATATAAGTGCCCTTCCTTGGTTATTAACGGAGCAACAAAGTGATGCCATAAAAGAAGTCATACAAAAAATTTGATTTCCCACAAGATTTTCTGCGAACATAAACAATCTCATATAAAATAAAAGTGAATTTGGGCTAGGGCTCAAAATGTATGATTGGCATACTTTCATCAAGGTAAGTTATGTTCTTCTAAATTTACAATATATTCATAAACTACGTGTACTATTTGTTATGTTATGTTAGAAAATAATGAAATGATTGGTTTATAATTACTGTAGTACGTGCTTCCTCTATCTCTCCCAAAGCACTTCAACAATAACATCAAACAAGTGATATACAATCTTGGAAAATACATGAGGTAAGAAGTAATATCTGTTCAATTTGTTGTATATATTTATTATATTCACGATTTTTTTTCTTGCTATGTAATATATTGTATATTATTTTGTAAAATCTTGTTCTATATATTTTTTGTGACTTGAATCTCTTAATGTAGGTGGTTTTCATCTAAAGAAATCCATAAAGAAGATATAAACTATTGAAAGAGAAGAATTCCTCATTTACTGTGTGAAATGAAAAAGTGTCTACCTCCAACTTTTTTCAATGCACAGGAACACTACCTCATACACCTAGTTGAGGAGATTGAATTGTGTGGACCTGTACACACTAGGTCAATGTGGATGGTTGAGAGGCACTTGAAATCTTTGAAAGCTTTGGTTCGACAAAGAGCACATCCTGAGGGTTCTATGGTAGAGGGATATATGTTATACATTACTGAATATCTTCCTAAGATTGCATCAAATATCCATGTAGGTCACATTTGGGATCTCGAGCCTTTTAAAAAATTAGAAGGGGAGTACTTGATGGAGAAAGTTACATTGAGGAAAGTGAGAGGTAATAAATTATAAGATGTTATTGTAATAAATTATTTCTTAATCTTCAAAATAAATCAGTTGTAAGTTGTTTTTTTTTTTTTTTTTTGTACAGGTGCTCGAGAGTGGGATGCACTACATTTGTATATTGCAAACAATCTTGATTAAATGACGGTATGGATTGAATGATGTCAACATTCTGGTTGCACATTAACATGGGAAGGTGTATCTTCATTGGTTAAAGAAGCTCATTGTAATGGAGATTCCAATGTTACACAAAGGGAAATAGATTTAGCATGTGGTTCAAGAGATTTCCATGTAAATACAAATTTATTAATCACTCGTATGTTTATCAACTCACGATACAATAATTTTGACATGTTTCACATATTATTGCAGGTTAAACACCACAAGGCTATGTTCTGTAATGTTCAAAAATTTTGCGTCAAAGTGTTGGATGACACAAAGAAAACTTGTGATTTAGAAATAAATGCAGTCTTTCAAGTGACTAATATTTCATCTAGAAACAACTTACATCCTCAAGAGTCTAAAAATCAATACTATGGCATTTTGGATGATATACTTGAGTGTGACTTTAGTTCCTTCAAATTAGTACTCTTCATTGTCAAATGGTACAGGCTACAACTTAATACAAATGATCTTGATAGAACTGTTATTGAACATGATAATGGATTTACAATGGTTAATACAAGGTTGTTTGAGCAAGTTGGGGATAAGCCCTATGTTCTTCCAAGCCAATGTGAGCAGGTATTTTACTTAGAGGTTTCACATAAACTAGGTTGGTCATTTGTTGTTAGACATGAATTGAGACGAAGGCCAATAAAGTATAATGTGATGGAAGAAGAAGATATCGAAGAAGTAGAAGATGATGTAGATAGTGATCATGATTGATAGTTATTGGATGATGTTCCTGACACAAATTTTCATGAAGAAGAAGAAGATGATGATGACGATGATGCTGCTACTGATGATGATGATGAAGATGATGATGAAGATGACGACAATTATGACAACGATGATGACGATGATGGTGAGGATGATGATGATGATGATGATGATGATGATGACAAGGATGATGATGATGATGATGATGATGATGACAAGGATGATGATGATGGAATTTAGAGGTATGCCATCAATCCTTAATCTATTTAATATTCATTTCTTGATAGAAATATATTTGTCTTATATATATGGTTACATAGTTTATTCATTATCTATTTAAAAGCTACAAGTTTCAAATATAAATAGAATACTACTAATCCAAATTAACTATTAATATAAATTAATTAAATAAAACTATTTAAAACACATATTGATGCATGAATGTATTGAGCTTTATTTTCTTTCAGGTCAAAAGCATTTGTAAGTGTTTAGTTCAGAAAAGGGAATTCATTAAATATCTATAAAAGGGAGTTGTACCTAGAATAAAATTCATAGGCAAAACATAATATAAGTGCTTACCCAATTTGTTGGTTAATAATTCTACCTTTGTAGGTGATGCAGAGACCCTAGGCAGACTTACAATCATTCATAACAAGAGGGACTTCCATAGTGTTCTCACAACACCAACCAAGCATCTTCATAAGATCCCTCTCCTTGATCCAAGCCAACTCCATAACCTATCAAAGTGCACACCAAATCCTTATGCCACCTTAGGTTCTACATCTTTGGAATAATCCCATGAATGTCCCTCAATCCATCCAATGGATTCATCCAAGCAATCTAATCAACAAACTATCAAATGCTCACAATGCCTCAATAGGCGCCAAACTTGACTTCACCTTAACTAGGTGTTTCCTCCACCTCCAAAGACATCAAAAAACTTCAAATAGCATGTCACCAAGGTGACTAAGCCCTCAACTCATCAACTGATACAAAAACCTAGTTTTAGCCCTTCACTAGGCCTACTTCCCTAGTAGGCTTATAATGTGAGCCTGATTTAAGTGTTATATTGTGTACCTTTTAATGTTTTTAATTTTTATATGATTCTTATGATGGATTTTATTATGATTATGATGTGATTATTCTCACGATAATTGAATTACATTTGCAAGAAACTGAACCCCTTTCAGGAGCATCTTGCACAGTCTCATGGATCGATAGGTATAAGTCAATACTCCTTATAAACAATCTATTTAATACACTTATCAATAGTAAGATTGATGTCTTCTAAGATCTCTCCAATTTGCAGGTACCAGTGAATAGGTATTTTTCAGAGGTGTTTTCCTCGAGTGAGGGAAATATAGGAATAGAAGAGAAAAGTGAGACATGCAGTTTATCTAGAACAGGGAGATTAACTAGAGGTCAAAGGACTAGAAGGAAATTTAATAAATGCATAAAATTTTTCCTTGCTCAAGGGGGATCATGTTCTTATGATGATGAGATGAAAGGCGACATCGAGGTGCCCTTGAGGTACCAACATCTATAGAAACATTGGGTACCCAAGGAACTTCCTCCAATAAACACTAATTTTTGTGTTAACGAGAGAATATATCGCATAGCACCATCATCATTACATGGTTTGGGCCTATTTTCTATGGATGGCATAAAGGTGTCTTACAATAAAGTTTCTAAATTGATGGAGTATGTTGGACCATGTTACGATTACAAAATTTGGATGCATATTGTTCAATATAAAAAAAGTATGCCTAGGTATGCCCTCTCGAAAAATTATATACAACAACAAGACAATAATCAAAGTAAAAGTGTGGCTATATACATTGATGGAAGCCCAAAAGCAACAAGGAATATTTCGGTTTTATAAATAGTACATGACCTGGGTCAACTATAAAGCAACCCAATTGCATATTTGAGGCGCGCGAGGGAAATTGTGTATTCATCTGTGTGATAAAATCAATATGTGCAGGGGAAGAGCTTCTTATTGATTACAATTTGAACCGCATAGATACAAATGAGGCTACTATCATGGGGGTGGTACATACTATTAAACCAACTTCTAATCAATGAATCCAACATACCATTTAGTCAATAAATTTTTGGCTAACATTTTTATACTTTATCTTTGACATAGGGGCACAATATGGAGCAACCGCCTAGAGGGGATGCTGGCAATGTTCTCGGCTCATCTACACATGAGCAGGTAAAACTCATTGTAATTGTGAAAACTAGATAGAAGAAAAATGTTATTTTTTTAATGTTGTTTTCTTCATTGTTTTGGAGTAATTTTGATAATACTAATACTATTGTTGTCACAGAGGGCCAATGGTCGGAGAGAGGGTAAGCAAGCTGTAGTCCCTGATCAGTAGCCCCCCCTGAGGAGGACCCTTTCTATATTGATTTACCAGAGATCGATGACCCGATTGGTTCGATTAAAAAGTTGCTAAAGAAAATTGGCAGAGAAATTATAGGTTTGGCAACCATAAAGCCTACTACTGAGGAAATAAAAGATAGGAGATCTGAATTGTTGCACACCTCTGAAACCTTAAACGTAAGTATTAATAAATTTTTTAATTATAACAAGAGTTCAATAATGTTTTTTTATGTTATGCTCTTTTATGGTATTAATTGAAATATGGATGTGTTGTCTTTACAGAGTTTTTTGCATGATTTCGAGCCCCATTCCCATGATGAGGGTGCTGCAGGTGGTTCAAGTAGATCGCATGTTCCATTCCCCACTTGTGTTTTCCACTGAATATATATAGGAATGATCATAATCATTGACAATACATGCTAGAACAATCCTTTTTTTTTAATGCTATAACAATCTTGTCCATGCTAGTCCATGCGTTCTATATTTATGCATGCTCTAACAATTTTATTCTTCAGCTTCAAATCAATAAAATCCTACGACAACGCCGCCTCCATCTAGGACAACCACAAATCTCTTTCCTATTGTTGAGTCAACAAAACGTAGCTTACAAGCATCGGCTGTTGCACCATCTACTAGTACACAAATCCCTCTTTTTCTCTCTTATGACAGCAACAAACAGTTTTTTTTTTACAACTTTTTAACATTAATTATCATTTGTTCTTTTATACTTCATTAAAAAGACTTATGAAACTTTTTGCAATAGGAGCTGCAACATCATTTCTTGGATGTTCCTATGTTCCTAGTATAGGAACGGTGAAGGATGTCATGTTGATCGTCAACGACGATGAAGGCATTCCATTAAAAGTAGCCAAAGTTCCAGGTACTTTAAAGTTATTATTATTATATAGTGATATAATAGTAATTTAGTTTTTGATCACTCTTCATCAACTAATGATCCCATGATTGTTTTGTAGGGAATGATGTTTTTTGGAGAAAACTTGGTGATGAGTGTTTGCGAATATTTGGGCCCACCCTGCATACCTAGTGGAACATCATATCCTAACTAAAACCCCAAACCACTATTTTGATTTCATATCATTGCTGGAATAGTTTTCCTTTTCATCCATTTCTTGAACTATATTAAAGGTAGCTTCACTTCATTTATGAGTCTAACATGTTTTTTTTACTTAAAAGGTGGAATAACCAAGCCAAACTGTTAAAGGATGATCTTATAGAGAGCATGACCCAACTCTTTGGACCTCATGCATTTGAGAGAAACAAGCTCCTTGAAAAAGCTGGTTTATGTTTGAAGTATATTAGGGACCAGTATAGAAAAAATTTATGGGATAACTCTAGGTATGAGCATCTACCCTATGTTCTTGAGGCTGAGTGGTAGGCTCTGATTTTGGATGGAAAGTATAAAGATGACAAGAAAAATAATATTACACTAGTGGAGAGTACAACAAGGTATGTGATACTATTGAGAATCTAATTATGTACTAATTAACCTCTATATTTATACTATCTAACATATTTCAAACTTTTCATAGATTGCCTGACACATCAAAGGCAACAAAGGCAAGGCTAGAAAAGTGCGAGACACACAAGCTCGGCTCTGGTGGTTTTTCAAAAATTTAAGCAAGAGTTGTAAGTATTAGTAAATGAAAAATTGTATCAAATTTTTTATATAATGTGATAGGAAATGCTAGGATAGACTAGCTTGTCTATGCTCTTGATCCTCAACTTGGATCTCAATGTTCCTCCACACCAATATATGATGTAGAGTAACATGCTTTGGAAGCACGAACAAACTCCTAGCACCTTGGAACAACTAAGCAATTCAAGTTATCACCTCGATCCTCTATTCTCCGCAAGAACATTCAAGGCTTGATTCACCTTCAAACAAGGAACTAATCTACTATTACAACTACTCCTTTAATTCATGGACCCAACTCATCACATAAGGCTACATACTAGTTACTTCTCCCTTGTAACATTCAAGGCCTCATACACCCAACCTTGACACCAAGTGTTTTGGACAACTCCAACCCTCTAACATAAATGGAAACCAAAACAAACATCAACACAACCCAAAACAAATCAGGTATAAGGAAAACTTGTTGTTACCAGTCACAGGGCAGATTGCAACACTTGACCTTTATTCTACACACCCAACCAAGAGTGCAATTGGATCCTCTAGGACTCCCAAACACCAAAGACAGTTTAGAACAACTCCAACATGACCAAAATAAGATGTAGCAATGGTTGGAAATTCTGCTAACTATTTACCATTTCCTTTTGATATTTTAACTACCCTCCATTGGTTGATGAAACAATGCAAGTAAAATTCACCATACCACACAAAAATGTAGGGCTTAGAGTTCAAGAGATGCCTCATAGAACATGATAAGAGAATTGGCTTCCAACAAGGCTATAGAGCCATGGCTAAATGGCTACAAGCTGAAATCAGTGTGGAAGGTTCTAATAATGATGCATCTAAGCCACAGGTAAATAAGCTAAATGAAATTTATTTCAAATTGAATACTTTACCAATTAGTCTATTTGATGTTAAGTTCCAATATAAAGTGAGTATATCTATTTTAAGCAAGCAATGATAACAATGCATAGGATATTGGAATGCAACCTGACAATCCTTCTACACAATCTGTGGATGCTGAAGGTTCTCATGATGTGCATCCTAGTGGTGGAGGTATACATTTGCTATTAAATTTTCTATATGTAATTGTAGTAGGTGTTTGGATTAACATAACATTTTGTATAGAAACTATAGAGGAACAAGGGGTTGATGTTCATGAGCGTGTTGACATTGAGTCCAGACAAAATGATGTGGTCAGATCAAGTAAAGAGCGCCATAGTTATGTTATTTAAAATAATTAAATACTTGTAACAATTATAATAAATTATTTTTAATTTAACTCTTTTATTTGTTATTGAAGAGGACCCCCCTTTGCAATAGCATAGGAATTTGAGATCATCAAGAAAAGAGAACAGAACAACTGATGAGGGGGGAATTGATGATGACACTGATGCTCCTCTTAGAGCTTACATAGAAAAAAGAAATAGAAAGAAAAAAAAGAAATGATTGTCATCTACATACCTTAATTGATAATGACTGAATTTTATGTCTCAATGAATTTAATTATGTGCTAATGAATGTTCATGAATCATGTGTTAATGCAGAATATTGATGAATGTTGCATGCTAACGAATCTAATGTGTTAATGAATGTTATCACATGATATTGATTGAATGTTACATTTTATTAATGGTTGATAGAATGAATGAATGTTAGATGTTAATGGGGAATATAGAGTGATGTTAGGGGAAGGGGGGTGGGGCCAAATGAGCTTCCACCTTTACGTGGTTGGCCCTTTTTAGTAGAGAATATTAAACTATTCTCGAAACAAAGTGAAGCTCAATAAGATACTAAATATTTCTCTATTTTTTCCTATGTTTAGACTATTGTCCTATGCATCTAAGGCTTCATGCTTTGAACTGTCATGAAGTTCTAAACTTGTAGCTTTTTTATTGCATCCTTGGATCTCAGCACTGTCTTGAGACTGTGTTATCACCAATGATACGATTATCATAATTAACTAGAGAAACAATGAGTCCCTATGTTTCATTGGATCTCATGCAACAATATAAAGGCAATGAGAGTACAAATACTTGTGATGACACTTGAGAAAACCTTTGCGTGTCTACCCTGCATTATCATACAATCAACTTATGATTGATGCATGTGTATAAGTTCTTAAAATTTACAGTACAATTTCCTCACTATCATGATCAGCCTCCCTTTTCCAAATGATGCCTAAATCAACAAGCGAGAGGGGAAAAGGACTGACCAACATCCACCTCATGCCAATAGATTGTAGTTAGACAATGTCAGAATCAAAAGATCATAATTCAAGTCAATAGAAATAATTAAAATATTTCCTATATATGATTTGCAAAACACAATCAATTTTACCAATCTTATTTATAAATTATTCGAATAGGAGGACCTATGAAAAAGATTTAGACTAACAAGATATCAAGTCATGGATATTCGTAAAATAATAAAATACTAATTGAAATAAATTTGTATTTAGTATCATCACATTTAGTTCATTGTATCGAAACATCAAATGTACATAGATAAATAGTAAAATTCATATAAGGCATTCGAGAAGGAATTTAAACTACTTAGGGATGACAGTAAAATTGTGGCTAAAATTTATAACACATAACAAATAGAAAATTAGAATTTACAATCTGATTTAGTAATATCATTGCTTGATGAGTCTGTGAGTTAGTCTTTCATGGATTGGATGAATTTCAAGTATAACCACTATTGTAATGATCTATAATTGATATAATGTGTTGCTGTTCCTGATTCTTGTCTCTCTTGTTCATGTGATAACTTATTATGATGCCATCTCTTGCTAATGCTAGATGCACATGTGATCTTTGTCTCTTGCCAATGGTTGAATAATTCCATCTTTTTGGTAGCTATAAGGCTCTTGGAGTGCTTAGTTTGTGATGTATATAAAATGATCTTGATCAATGCCTTTGAAGGAGTGGATGATATACCTTTAATAGTGTTGAAGAGACATGAATATGAGAGGTTGCAACTCAAAACAAAATCATAGCCTTTCATGTAATTATTTGATATCATGGTTTTAGTTAACTTCAGCATCTGTTATCCTTCCTTGTGCAGCGATAATGAGAATGCACCCATTACAAACTTGTTATATTGAAATTATGGATTTTGACAAAAGATCTAATAAGAGACCTCAAAAGTGAATAAACCTCTATTAGCTAGTATAGTATTATTTAAACTTGTGATAACTCCCTTCCATGACTTCACAAATGATCATATACCATTACCTTTATAACAATATTTTCATCTAGTTACTCTAGGTATATCTTTAACATAATTTTTTTAAAGCCATTCACACTTTTTTTTTCTGAAGAAGACTGCAACCCTACCATAAGTTCTTAACTTTTCAATATAAAACCACTTGATTTTCTAATTCTTTATTTCAAACCACTTGTATCTCATACCATCTTCAAGATATTTATTTCTTTGAAACAGATGGCAATAAATTATGCAAATGAAAGCTTGAAAGTTATACGATATGATGAAGAAAAATCTAACGCATTTTCATGTTGTTGTTTCCTCCATTTTGAGCACAATCTTCATGCCTATTCAATGCTGGTCTGTGCTTCAGGAATATCTTCCACATTCATATATAAATATATCTATCATATTATTTCCTTTAGAGAAAAAATCAATAATGATGCCAACCAAACCAAAATGTATCAATCGAATCTACCTGATCTCACATTCACTGGCACATAAGAGTAATTATTGCTCTTTAAATGCAAGATAAAGGATAATTAAAGTTCTATTTTATTTTAAATTGGTCCTCCAAATCTTTCTTGAAGTCAACAAATGCCAATTCACATTGAACTTCTGTTCAATCTACTCAGAAACTTCTAATTACTTTTCTAAACCATTTTTGCATTTATAATTTACTCTTCATCCTTTTTCCAAGACATTTTGAAGTTTAAATTTTTGTTGAGAAATGAAAAACAGGTGGTAGTTTTACTATGACTGTATAATTGATATAGCAAAATGCCATTTGAAAAGAAAGGATGTATAACATACCACACTTCTTTACGAGGAGTCTTCATTTCTTCTTCACAGATCTTATAGCATAAAAGCTCTGATACCATCTTAAAAATGGTAGAGTCAAGATAGATAGAATTTGGTCAAACCATTGATTCAAATGGATTGATTTTACAATGATGTGCATTGGCTATATAAAGACATTATTTTCCACATGACTACCAAAACTCCCTTATAGGAAATTAACTTCCCAGCAACTAACAATTTATTAAATATTTTATTAATCTAAACTATAAACTAAAAATTATCCTACATTAATTTAATATTCTCCAACAGTTTTTGCAATATGTAGAAAGCCTTATTTGAGTGCTACTGGATCTTATGTCAACTATGATCTCTCCATCCAATATCATTAGGCTGAAAAGGAATTTCGAGATATGCGGATAGCACTATCATATTTAGAAACCTGATGATAGCTACCCAACTTCAATTGGGTTAGTGACATTGTTGTTAAACTCTATTTCAGACTATGAATTCATTTAGCAGTAGAGGATACAAATGGATAGCAAGAAAACTATTCCATGTGTCATCATCTAATATTTTTCTCATGCACTATATAAAAGAAGGTAGCTATTAACATTCTCAACTATTCTATAGGGATTGTTAAGGAGTTAGAAATGTTAAAAAGACTATAGAATAGTGAAGCTATTTATCATGCTTGAAGCACAAAAGGTGGTTCATTCTATGCATTCTTTAGTAAGACATCATTTTGCAATAATGAGCTGATTCTAAAATAAAATGATGCTATCACTCCACTGTATCTAATTTTTCACATTGTTGCTTTACACAATATTTTAGGAGTCATGGCAATTAGTTATTTAGCAAGGTAGTTAATATCATCACACAAATTGATGAACCTTAAAGAACATAACAATAGATCTAAAAGCATAAATTTAACTTCTATCTGTACTTATTCAGATCCATCCAATTTTTAACTTGCTTCATTGGCAGGTTCCTGCACTTCATGGTATTGATATTTCTAAAACAATGGCATCTCAAAATGAAGTTTTGAGCAAAATATCTCATCTCTTTGGGGCAGTGGAGAGTGGTGGATGCTTCTCAAAGCTCAAAGTATGGCTATAGGAACTATGATGGTCCGTTGGGTGTACAAGTATTATGATCCCGTCATGGCCACATGATGGGTATGTTTCAAAGCTATACCAATAAAATCATCTGTATACTTAAAAATCTATAGAACTTCCAAGCTATGTGGATTTATTATCTAATAATTTTTAACATCTTTGATTATGTTGTCTTTTTTTGTTTTGAAAATATTATAGGATATGGAAAAACCAATAAAAAATTGAATTGTTAAAGCTTTGCCTCGATTAAATATAATTGTAGCTTAGAAATAAAGTTGTCTTAAAGGCTCACTTTTGCTACACTTAAGGTACTTGGGCAAAAGAGATACTATGAGATTATAATTTATATATAATGTTGAATGTAATGGGACTACTCAAGCCCAATAGAAACTCTACATTGAATTCATTTACTAAGATTCTTTTTCTTAAGAATTATGAGGATAAGAATGTGACTATTGCAAACCTCCTAGAAGAGCTCCCTATTCTTATAGTTAACACCTGATGGTTATTATGATTCTCTAACTAGCATTGGCTTACTCTTAGCATCACAATAATATAATTTTATGGGATGCATGATGCTTCTCTTTGGGGTCTCTGACCCCCTAACTAGAGGGAAATACACATCCATGAATATACATGCATTTATAGTGTAGTTCATGTTAGAGAGAGGCTTGACCATCATCCAAGTTGACCTTGCATGATGTCGGCATTTATCTACATAAAAAATCAAATGTGGATATATACATAAATATCAATTTTTTCATTATCTTTTTAGCTTATTACTATTTCTATTTTTATTCTGGATATATTTCATATAGTTTTAAGAATGGAAAGTTTCATATGCATTACATTAATGCCAAGTCCAATGGTGATTGATATATGAGAAGTTAGAATTATAGAGTTAAAACTTTTGTACCATTGGTATGAAAGGCCTTGCACACATAAACTAGTGGTAAATAACTAGCACAAGCCATTGGACATGTTATGTCATGCAAATGCTTCACATCATCTTGTTTATGAAGTAGCATAATTTTTTCCATGATGCATAGGTTGAGTTATACCATATAATAGATCCTTTGTCTTATATGATGTAAGTTGCAACAATGCATGAATTCAGGTTATTTAGTATTCACGTAGGTTTTTAGGTTAGCTATATAGTTGTTGACAAACAACTTTAGTATTAGAATATGTTGATATCATCATATTCAACCCATATAGAAAAATGATTATATGTTGTTTCAATCTTAACAATTTTATAATTAATTTTTATAAATGTAAACAGGATTGTCCACCCATAGAGCGGTTCTCCAGCTGGGTACAGGGAGGTCAAAATCTAGAGGGGATGGCTTTTGGAAGGGATGGTGAGCTTTTGAAAGGAACACTTAGATTATTTGTTTTTTAGGGCTCCTTTCATAGAACTTGGTTGGTTTTTTTTCCATGTGGAATATTTCTTGCCTCTTAAGGAAGCATATACTGTCATGGCGTACCCATCTGTGCATAAATAGACATTGGCGAGAAAGAGTTTGGGGTAAGAATTGAAATGTTAGCTAAGGTGAAGGGATTGATGATTGTAGACATTGGGTAATCATTGTAATTCATTTTCTTGTGCCTAACTAAGAATTTTAATTTCACCTGTGGGTTTTCATTGCACTACAGGATGTATTGCGCAGAGTATTTTACCATAGCAAGTCAAAGATGGGTAGCACATAATTTTTTTAGAAGGGAGGCTTCAAAGTTTCTTCACAAGTAATTTAAAATCTATTTAAGACTTAATTGAATCTCATTCTTATTTAAGCAGTGTTAATTGGTAATATTTGGGCATTGGATTAGTCTATCCATGCTATTTCTAATACCAACATCTAGAATAGCCCATTTGAAAGTGATTAGAGAGGTTACACAGGAGTACCAAAATCTAATTAAAGGTTTGATCACTCATGATGCATAGTTCTATATTTCTGAAGGAGGTTGAAGATAAATCTGGTATGAAGAAGGATTGAAGATAATAAGTACCCACATTGCTAGTTGATTAGGAAGAAATGAAAAATCAAAAGAGTCCATAAAGAGGTTGACCTTATCAACGATATTTAGTAGGAGTCTGGTTAGATACATGTAAACCCAAATATGGCAAATCTAGTATTTAGAATGGCATTCCTCTTTCAAAAATGTTATGAATGAATATCTAATTAACATAGATTTAAAATCTCTCTAGAAATGTAAAACATCATAAATTGAAGAAATTGAAAAAGGAAAAATAACATGGGATCTATGACTGAGCCATTTAGGAATCTTATATTTTATATAATTTATTATAATTTGTTGACCAAATTTCTAATCCCCCACTATTATTTATTTGCAATCTATGAGGTTTTTCACATATTTCATAACTTTTATACACTTGCTGGTGTGATGTCCTTTAACATAGTGAAAACCACAAAAGTCATTTTCATTGTACCATGTGGCCTTAGGTTGACTAATGTCTAATGTTTGGGTCTACGGATAGATAATGAGGTTGTCTTTGATGAATTTGTAAAAAATGACATCAAGTGGTTCCTCTAAGGGAGTATAGACTCTATTTGTCTTATTATGGATACATGGCCTTTACCTAAGTACAAATATTATGGAATTCATTTGATTTGTTGGTTCTTGGTGGAATGATATATGCGCCTCTTTTGATATTGTTGTTGTTGAGGTTCTTGATATGGTTTTTGATAAATCATGATTTATTTTTTATAGGTTTTTTTTGCTAGAATTTTTGTTGATAAGGTGGGTTTGATGTGTTAGGCATTATGATAACCACATTGACATGTCATTTATCTATGGATCCATCAATTACTCTTTTTTTTCCAGTATCATGTTTTATCATTTGAGTGACCCCACTCTTATGTGTTTTCCTTATATATATTTATGACTCCATTGTCTATAAGTCCTTGATCTAGGCCCATGCCTTTCTCTTTGATGTCTTTTTACATTTACAAGTAGCTAATGTACATATGATGTATGAGCTTAGGGTGTGCGTTGCTGATGAACATCTTGATGAGGTGTCATTCTAGTAAGGTGTGAGATATTCATGGTTTGAGGGTTTTACATCTATGTAAGAAGTCAATGGTTCTTTCACCTCTTTTCTATTTTGTGTAGGCTAAATCCATTATTGTTAGTTATGTTTCAACATGGTGAGCATATTGTGCAACATAGACTTTTAAAAGTTATGTGAATGTATTTACAATCCCATAGGGTATCTAAAAAGAATCACTTAAGGGTAAGGCCCCCGAGGCTTTTTGGGAAGAGGCATATAAGAAAAATGCCATTGTAGACCACCTCCTAGAAATGCATGTTAAATTCTTTCATGTGTGACTAGATCCCCCTTCCCCTTGAAATTGTCAAATTTTTGGATTTAAAAGTATTTGGGGAAGCATGTCATTGTTATAGCCTTATTGAATGGATATGGGTATACACTTTCAAACTTTAAGGCTTTAGAATCTATTCTATCCTTTAGTGCTTTGAGGATGCTCTTTATCTCTTGCCACTCGAGGTTTACAAGTGTTGTAGTTAGTGCCCTGAATATTGGTGCCCTCAATGCATGGTATGTATTTGATGTACTAGGTGAGTATGGACGTGAGTATTGTAGTGGGTGAAATGTTGATTTCCTTGTTACCTAGATAGGGGTTGGAAGTTATTGAAGTGGTGGGTGGACATAATGTTGCACTTGTAGGGTGAATTGCTTCTAGTATTGTGGATATTTCCATGGAGGATAGTTGTTTGATTATTTTATAAGTGGGTGACCTTTTGATGTGCTTGTATATGTTGATGTTGTCATTACATTTATTATGGTTGTGGGGGTTGATATGTTAGTGAAATGGTTTAGAAGCCACATTCTACCCAACATAGAATGAATGTGCTCCTACATAAGATGGTACTTGGGTGTTAAATGGCACAAAGTAATTCATATAAGGGACTTCCCCCATTTTTGGTTGTTTCTATGGTAGCATGTGTTGGTTACTTTCTAGGAGAGGCATGGAAAAATAGCCGGTAATGGGTGAAAAATGATTTTTTCATGGAAGGTTTGGGGGTTGTTGTTGTGCTTGGAATATTAGCATGAAAGGATTTCTACTTGGGAGGGTTGTCGCCTTCCCTTTTGGTTGTGGTAATCCCCATGGGCCAAGTGGAAATAATGACATTGATAAGGATTTTGTTTCTCATCTGGTTCATGAAAACCTTTAAGATTGATGGAATAGGTCTCAATTCATTCATCTATTAGGGAGGTGGCTCAAATATCACTAGGACGGTCTATGGACTGAGTTTTGTGCTTTCCACACCAATACTAGGATTTAGATCCATGTCTTTCTTCTTCATTTTATTTTGTTTTGATGTGTGGTGGATGGCATGAAATGATGATGCACCTAAGGGTGGTATGCAAGATGATGTGATAGGAATTGGAAAGTGCAAGATGAGTTCTAAGACCTTTTAAAGATGAGATAACATATAATCTATGATGCAAAGTATTTATTGAGATCTAAAGACTTCTGAAAAATGCAAAGGAATAAACATGTGGTCATACAAAGGATGATGATGAAGGATTCTATCCCAAGGGATAAAACTATGATGAGATAAGTGAAAAGTGTGTGAGGAAGAAGAAGGATCTAATTGTAATAGCTCTAAGTCGTGAGTTGGATAAGACTACAAATAACTCCACTTTTATCCTTATGTTATCAATCTTGCACTCCAACTCTTCTTGTAATGTGTTTTTAGTGCCTTCTTTCTCAATTCAATCTAGCCTAGCAATCCTTGCCTATATGGAAAAATAACTATATTGACAGGGGTGGTTAGTATGGGCAGGTATTGACAACTGAATATAACTAAGGATTTTTTTGTTTGTTTTACTTTGTATTTGTCGCAATTGGGACATCAACCACAAGCATTGCGACGGGGTTGCTGTAGTAGTGATGCCATCTACCATCACAATTGCTTGGGTATCTGTTGCAATTACGACATCTGCCACAAGAATTGTGACGGGGTTGTTGTAGCTACGACGACAACTATCATCGTAATTTCCAAGGTTTCTATCGCAATTGCGACGTCTGCAAAAAGAATTGTGATGATGTTGATGTCACAATAAAGTGGTTGCATAGTGATGGATAAGTGTCGTAATTACAACGGTATAGGATAAACGTCATAACTTGTGACTATAAAATAATGACGTCTATTACTATCGTAGTGGCAACACATTTCTGTCATAATTGCGACACAACCGTCACAAATTGATGCCAAATGTATTAGTGGCAATATGCCCTTGTCAATATATATATATATTTTTTTGATCGGTAAATGGCCGTAGCCATGATTAATTTTATTATATTGAAAATAGAGATACAAGTAGTTCCCCCATTCTGACGGGCACTAGTAGGAAAAATGAGGAAAGAAAACCTCCAATCTAGCTCAAGACTACAGTCCTATATTATACATTAGTAAAAGGGGCATACCCCAGTGATTACATCATTATTATGTTCAATACATTAAATTTTCCTTTTCGACAAAGCTCCAAATTGGAAAAATTATTATCAAAATCTGTCTATAAGTCACCACATTCAACAAAATGTTAAGGGTTAAAGATAAACCAAAATCATCAATCCTTAGAATGTAACCAGGAGAAAACCATTTCATATAATAATTAAATACAGAGACATTTAAGGGAACCAATTAATAATTAATTAACAAATTTTGTTATATTTATTTAAATAGTATACAATTAGCTTAATTTTTTTACATATTGTATTATTAATTATTAGAGTAAATATGGGTTTGGAAATAATCATAACTAGACATGAGAGATACTCGTGAGAGCTTTTAAAATTCATTATTAGTTAATGCCAGATCAAATAATTATCAACCAAATCCAGAGGGGGTAAGCTGAAAAGGACCACAAGAGTATATAGAAGGGCACCCAATCACTAGTTTTATACAATATTAAAATAAGTTCTAAAGTTAATCCATCTATGTGTGAAACCTAGAGATGGAGGATTGTAATAATCAAGATAAGATTTGAAACTTAACCAGTGGAACCGAAATGATAAGAGAAATTATGATAAAATCGAACCCAGATAATGAGGCTGAATTTTATCTTTAAAACCATTTCATTAATATAGATGATATGTACAATAAAAAAAGTAGCCCTGATTAGTATTGATATGGAAAAAATTAAAATGTGCCCTGCAAGCTTTTTGACCAAATTATAGCTAGAGCTGCTATCTACAAGAATACCCATAATTAAATAGATCACTAAAATCCAAAATTTTGTGTTGAAGTATTATACAAAATGACCCAATAACATCTTAATATCATGATTTCATAAAAACCATATAGATTTATGTAGCTTCATGTAGAGTGGTGGCCTTGGATCCTTGGAGGAACTCGTATGTTGACCTTCCCCTGCTAGTTCTATCATAATTTGGTAAGCAGAATTCCACATCCTCTAGATTGTTAAAGTTTACATCTGGATGAATGTAGGCATCATACACTCATAGGTAATTGGTTAACCAGTCCCTTTCAGGGTCTTCAAAAATTCCCCTCCACCTTAACATAAAGTTGATACTCAACTCCATTCACGGCCATTCTCTAAAAAACTAGACATTGTCCCTAACTACCATGCAAGGGCATCTTAGACTCCTTCCAATTTTGGGGTTGTTCACATCAAATTCCATGTAAGCCTCTAGGAGAGGGATACGAAGCCGAGCATTAATATTTTCAACAGTAGTTTCCAACCCAACTGACCAGTAGGGCTCAAAAATATTATGAGTAATCCTGATGATATCCCATTTTTCTACCCCCACCCTAGCCAAGCAACCTACCCAGAGCCCAACAATGTCACTATTGGTCCTCCATGAGTATTCATAATTGAAAACACCCTCTCCTAAAGCCTGACTAACTGCTACATGACTGATATCATCTATGGGCCTTAACATACGATTCCAACACTCTTGTGTAATCGACCCACAAAAGGCCATGGTATGATTTTCAAATGTATGAAATATGCATTTATTGGAATCCATAACACCCAAACTAGACTGCTACCTGTCTATGGAAACAACCAAACACACACTAAGGTGAAAAGAAAGATAGCCCCTGGTCCACTAATAAATAGGTGAAATCAAAAATTCTAGATGCCTAATAATGGTGATGACATTTGAATAAATAATGTCATTCCTTGCAAATTCATCATTTAGAAAGGATAGTATTACTTAAGTGAGAGATTTCCACAATATTGGTACTCTGCCCAAAACATGTGAAATCACTTCATGCACAAGAACTTGAAAGAATATGATTATACCAAAATTAATGAGGGTTTAAAGTTGTGATTAAATGTTAGAGTATTAAAACCATCGGTGCCTAGATTGGCTAATATATCAGCCTCCTTGTTGCCTTCTCTGTAAATGTGTGCATATCTTATTTCTTCAAATGCCAAAAGAGATTTGATGATAACTTCTAATTTGAAATTTAGCACCTAGTTTGGGGTAGTTCCTTTCCTAAGAGCATTAATGATGATTTTGGAATCCCCTTCTATAATAAGTTTTTTAATTTTAATTTTAATGCATAGGTTAATTCCTTCTTCTAGTGCTTCAAGTTCAGCGATATTATTTGATACCATTTCTAGAGACTTAGATCTTTTAACAATCCAATCACTTGATTCATCCCTTATAATGCATCCAATTCCTGCTTTACCTAGATTTCCTCTTGACGCCCCATCAAAATTCAACTTCATCCATCCTGGTGGGGGAGGTTCCCATTTACACTTAAGTCTAGCTAGGTCATTCTTCTTTTTGTAGTAGAGGGGAGGATTAATTAATAGTGGCCATCATTTTTTGATTTATGCATCCTATTTGGAGAAAGATCCCTCTTCTCTAGGTCTCTTTCTAAGATCACTTTTCATCACTTCCAAAATTGCTACTTCTATTTTCATAAAGAGGGCTTATTTTGATAGACATTGGTCTAAGAAAATTTGGCAATTATGTTCTTTCCAAATTTCCCAAAGAACAATAGCCGAAGAGATGTTCCAAAGTTTTCCATAGGTTTTCTTTGGATCCTCTTTAGGCCAACCCAATAAGTGATATACCCATTTACTTGCTAATAGAGAGGACCAATTAAATTTACTTTGAAGCCACCTCTAACAATCCTGAGAAAATTTGCATGTGTATAAGAGGTGTTCTGCATTTTCTTCATCCTCTTTGCAAAGAATACATCTAGATGGCCCTTCAAATCCCATTTTCTGAATTCTATCAGTTGTAAGTATTCTCTTTTGCATGGCTACCCAGAGAAATGTTCTTGCTTTAGAAAGACCAGCTGGATGCCAACATAGGTTTTGGGGGAGGGTACTAATTTCCCATTTCTGTGAGTTTGTGATCATTATGTATCTTCTTTAACTTTGTATGTCCCATCTTTTGATGCAGCCCATATTAGCTTGTCCTCCCTATTTTAAAGTATAATAGTTATGTTCTTTAGAATATTTTCCAATTTCTCTTTATCTTCTTGGTTAATATCACAATCTAATAACAATTTCCATTTCCATATCTTACCCATGTTTGAGTAAATTTCCTCTAAATAATCTTTCATCTGTGTTCCCCATAAAGTTTTAAGAATAGATATTGCTTCTAGAGAAAATTTTGCCCCTATCAGAGGTGGGTTTCTATTCCATGAATCTTCCCAGAACAATGCTTCGTCTCCATTCCCTATGTCCCAAGTGAGGTGTTTGGAGATCAAACTACGATTCTTCATAAGAAAATTCCAACCTACAGATCCTTTGGGGGGGGATTTAATTTTGAATAATGACATTTTGTCTAAGGGATTAAGATATTTATTAAATAACATTTTAGCCCATTTCCTATCCCTTCTTGATAGAGTCTCCATACTTGTTTGGTGCCTAGTGCTTCATTTTTCCATTCTAAATTTTTTATTCCTAATCTGCCAAATTCTTTTAGTTTGCATATTTTACTCCAGCTAATTAAGGCTGCTTTTTTCTTGTCCTCTAATCCTTTCTAGAAGAAGTTTCATATTTACTTTCCAATTTTGCGTTGATATTTTTGGGCAAATGTGAACACGAAAGTTGGTAGGATGGGATAGCTGCTAGGATGGCTTTGATCTTTGTTGTTCTCCCTGTCTTTGTTAACCATCTTCCTTTCCCAGATTCAATGTGGTTATTAATTTTCTTAAGAATGTGTTCCTATCCTAGGTTCAAAAGCATACTCTTGTCAAGGTAGATCCCTAGGTATTTGAATGGTAAATTGCCTTTTTTGAATCCTAATTTTTGACAAATTTGATCTTCAACTTCTATCTTTGTATTTACGAAAAATATTTCTAATTTCTTAGCATTGATCATTTGTCCAGATGCTTTTGTATATGTTTCCAAGATGAATTGTATCTGATTTGCCTCTTGTAAGGTGCTAATTCCTACAACTATAGTGTCATTAGAAAATTGCTAGTGGGTAGTGTTGTCAACTTCATTTGTGACTTTCACTCCTTTGATTTTTCTTTCCTCTTGTGTTACCTTGATTGCCCTTCCAAATGCCTCTTCCATTATGATGAACAGGAATGGGGAGATTGGGTCTCCTTGTCTAATACCCCTTTAGATATTAAAAAAACCTTTCTGGGTTCCATTAATGAGAATCAAAATTTTAGGAGTTGAGATACATTGAAAAACAATATTGACCCATTGTTTGGAAAAGCCAAATACCTCTAAGGTTTTACAGAGGAATCTCCAATCTACCTTATTATATGCTTTTTGGATATCTAGTTTAAGCAACATATAGGCTTCATTGTTTTTTATTGCTGAATGGATAGTTTCCTATATAATTGATATGCCATCTAATATGGATCTACCAGGGACAAATATGGATTTTTCTTTCGAAATGAGTTTAGGAAGGAAGCTTTTGAGGTGATTAGCTAGAATTTTTTAGAACACTTTATTTATAGTGTTACATAAAGTAATAGGTCTGAAGTCCTCGGGCACATCACTTTCATTCTTTTTAGGAATGACAGTAAGAAACGTATGATTGATTTCTGTTAAAATTGCTCCTCCCTTACATGTGGCTTCTAAGGCTTTCCACAACTCCTCTCCTAGAATGTCCCAACACTATTAAAAAAAGAAGGCTTGGAAGGCATCTGGACCCAGAGATTTATCTGAGTTCATACTGAACAATGCAGATTTCACCTCTTGGAGGGTAAAGGATTCGTTAAGAAATTTATTATCCTCTTTAGAGATCGGCTTGGGGATTTGTTTTAACATCTCATCTTCGGCAGATTTGTTTGATGAATCAAAATTGTTGAGTGTATCATAGAAATACTTGATGAGTGTATCAATAATTTCCTCTGGATTCTCAGTTTGCTCCCCCTCTGGATTTTTGATTTTAGAAATGTTTTTATAGTTTCTATTGTTAATAGTGCTATTATGAAAAAATTTTGTATTTCGGTGCCCTTCTAGGAGCCATTTTTCTCTAAATTTTTGTCTCTAGAATATTTCTTCTTTAGCTAGAATTTCTTCATGTTTTAAGAGGTACTCTTTTTCTAATTGGTAAGATTCGTTATTCATTCCTTTCAAGAGGATTTCTTTATTTAATTTACTCATTTTTTCTTCAATTTCAATTTTTTCTTTGAAAATGTTTTTAAAATGTAAGCTATTCCATTTTAAATTTTTTTGTTTTATACTTTTCAATTTGGAGACCAGGCAAAACATTTTTGAACCCTCAAACTATTCCTCCTG
Organism: Cupressus sempervirens; assembly: GCA_028749045.1. NCBI lineage: Eukaryota > Viridiplantae > Streptophyta > Pinopsida > Cupressales > Cupressaceae > Cupressus > Cupressus sempervirens. The sequence continues at coordinate 531,909,560 of CM053784.1, forward strand.
CCACCAACCTCTTATCTGATCCATAAAAGCTTTATCCATAAACCACATTTTTCACATTTAAAGGGGTTTTTGCTAGGTTTAATTTGCTCTTTAATTTCCATTTTCACTGGGAAGTGATCTGATCCAGCCATCGTTAGAATTTTTGCATTAATCAAATTATTCGTGCTAAGATCTCCTTTTAGAAGAAATCTGTCCAGTCTTTCTGCTATATAAAAAAATCCTTTCCTTCTGTTGTTCCAAGTATATATGCCATTCTTTGTTTTTATATCCATAAGAGAGTCTTTCTGGATCCAATTTTAAAAATCTTCCATAGCTTTTCTTATTTGATTACTGCCTCCTTATTTTTCTTCCTTTCTTAAGACCACATTAAAGTCTCCTCCTATAATGACTATTTCTAGGGGTAAAGAGTTGATAAAGGTGCTGATTGTATTCCAGACTGCAAGCTTGTCTTCTGTTGGTGTCGGTCCATAAACATTAATTATAACTATCTGTAAATTAGATTTTATACTAACAACTCTAGCTCTCATCTAATTTTTTTGTGAGGGGAATACTTCAACATTGAGTAGCTTAGGATTCCATATTATACCCAGTCCTCCTGAGACCCCCTGTGACTGCTGAAATTATGATTTCCATTTTCCTAATTTCTGACTCAACTTTATTCCTTCTTTATTTAATTTAGTCTCTTATAATAATGTAATAACTGAATCAAATAAGGTGAGATTACACTTTAACAAGCATTTTTGGCGTTAAGGCCCCTAGCATTCTAGGTTGTGATTTTTATTCCTTCTTGGGAAGGAATTTCCCCTTCCCATTGTGAAGAATATCAAAAATCTTTGTCTGATCCTTGACTAGCCCTGCAGCCTCTCTGAGTTCTTTAAGTGATTTCCTACCATGTTTCTATTTTAATTTTCCACAAATTGGTGTTTTCATTCCTTCCTAATTTATTGCTATACCAATTTTTTCAAGATTTTGCTCTTCTAATACCCTTTCTGCGATAATGGATACCTCACCCTCCTAGTTTTCTTTCGTGATGATTTCCTTAATTATCTTTTTGTTGATTTGCTATTCCTTTTCCTTTAATACCTCATCCTCTTTATAGAAATCTTTTTTGTTTGGACTCTCTATTGACTCACTCCCCAAATTTTGATCTATTTCTACTGAAAGTAATGATTCTCTTAATGTTGATCCAATGTTCTCTATTTCTACTGCAAATATGTCTTTCCCATCATTAGGTATTTGCTAGAACTTATAACTTTTCTTTTTCCCTTTCTTTCTGATGGTAATGTTTCCCCACTGGGTATAGTCTACTGGTGGGATGATGACTCCTTGCTTTGTTACTTCTTCATGAGTAGCCTTTCCTAGCGGTGTTTATCATTCTTGTTCTACTCTTCTCTCTGATATTTTCTCCATTTGTATTGGTTTATTATTCCCAATGTGATCTAAGTCAGCCTCCTACTTCTGATCCTTATTCTGACTTTCACTAATTCCTGATATCTCCCCTATTTTAGTGATTTGAATCCTTTTCCCTTTATGTTCCTTATGTATTTCTTCTGCTAATATACTTTGATCAATTAACTCATTTTGAATCAGGAGTGTTTCATGAAGGAGCTTGTTTAATTTGATAATATTCAAGTCCATTTCTTAAATGACTTATTTTTCCAACTGGCAATCTTTACATTTCTTGAATTTATTAAGTGAATATTGATAGCTAATATTATCCTTCCCTTCTATTTCTTTTGTTTTGTCTAGATCCTTCTCATTAGTTATTGGTTCTGATCTTTAATCTGTATCCCCTTTCTCAGGAAAGTTTGCTTCTATTTCTTCAATCAGAGCTTCTTTGAGTTTTGAGCTTTTTAGTATAGCCTCATCCTTCCTTTCTACTATTTTGCCTAGTCTCCTTTTAATGGTTAATTGGTCTTTGATATTATTTTTGATACAAGATTTTGAGAAGTCTGCATCTATAATTTTTAGTATTTCTCCTAAATATTCGTTAAAAGTTAAATTGTATATGGATCTATTTGTGATGATCTTCTTGCTAACCGGATTGTTTTGATCAATTTTAACCAAAACCCTGATTTTATTGGATTTATTTTGATTCTCTTCATATCCAATTATAGTACCTAAAGAGTTACCAATTCTTTTAATAGTGGTCTCCTCCATTAATTCTGACGAGATTTCTATGCTCTCCATCCATTTGATAGTTTCAATATTTTTAATATGGTTTTTGTTAAAGTTTGGTTTTTAGTTTAGAAATTTAATATGGTATCCTTTATAAAAGAGGTCTATTTTCAAAATTTCCTCTTTATCCCATTCATGTCGACATAAAATGAACCAAAATTTATCTGCAAATGGGTTAAGAGTACTTACCTTGTGACCCCAAATCTGAGATATGATGCATACTAGCCTAGAACTTTTCCTTGACGAACCATTCCAATACATGTAGATGCCCTTATCCTTACATTCCATCCACCTTCTTTCACTATGTGAATTGCTAATGATTACTTCATCACATTTTGTGCTCTTGTCTGAGAAACTTCACTGAGACCTTTCTTCTATTCTTCCTTGGAATACTGTTTGATCTATCTTTCGATGCGGTGGGATATAAAGTGATTTTTCTTTAATGGAGTTATTAATTCGTAGATTCTTGTTCAATGAATGCTTTGGTGGAACCTTCATTTTTTTGGGGAACTTTCCCAGACCTTGCCCTAGAGGGATGGCATTAACTTCAGAGATCCATCATGGCCTTTCTAGCTACTCCTTTTGGAAGAGATTTTTTCCTAACTTAATAGTAGATTTATCCATAGGTTTTGGCACATATTTGGTGTGATAATTTTTTTTAAAAAATTCTAAATTTTTTCTCCCAATTCTTCTTGTTCATGCTAGATTTGGGACCGCCCTTCTCCTATGCACTGAATACCAGCCATCTTCTTTTTTGAGGGTTTGAATGTTGCAAATTTCAAAGTTACATCTGGTATGTTGTTTGACAAAAGATTCAAATTTTTTTTGGTCTGCATCATGAATTTCTTCTTGATCTAAGTTTCATTGAGAAAGGGCATCAAATTTTTTTTTAATCACCAGGGGAGGCTGCAGATAAGTCTTCTACTGGTATGCAGCGAATCTCAAAATGGGGCGATTGAGTTTTGTTTGAGACTTCACTTTTTTCGTCATTGTAGCAAAGCATTTCTGTCTCATCTTTTATTGGTGATATGCCCTTGTCAATATTGCACCAACTAATTGTTTTTTAATAATGCTTTGGTTGATGCATCACTAAAATTCATTTAGTTAGCTTCAAGATAGGGGAATGATCCCTAGCTTACCTCTTAGATACATAAATGCATCCTTAGGTAATGACTTGGTGAATATGTATGTAATTTGTTCTTTTGTATTTACATATTCCAATCTGACTTCTTTATCTTGCACCTACTCTCTTAAGAAATGATATTTTATAGCAATGTGCTTTGTTTTGGTATGCATCACTGGATTCTTTTATATATTTATTGCATTAGTGTTATCACAGTATATGACTACTGGATCCTTTATCTCCATCTTCATACCTATCATCAATTATTTGAACCAAACAATGTTAGAACAATTAACTACTACTGGCACATATTCTACCTCCGTCGTGGACTAAGAGATACAATTTTGTTTCTTGCTTGTGCAAGACACTAGTTTTTTACCAAGAAAGAATGCTCCACCACTAGTGTTTTTTCTGTCATCAATACTTCTTGCCCAATCAGCATCAGTAAATATTTTTAAGTCCAAATTGCCTCCTATTTTGTACTATAAACCATATTCTTCAATACCTTTTAGACATCTCATGATTCTTTTGATAGCCATTATGTGATTTTCTTTGAGATTTGCTGAGAATATTGCCACCATATCGACTACTAATGCAATATCATGCCTTGTGTGTATTACATATTATAATTTTTCAATCATTGATCTATAAATGCTCTAATCTACTTCTTTGGAATCATCATTCTTGAAAATATTATGTCTAGTAGACATAGGGGGTCCAATTGGTATTGAATCCTCCATTCCAAATTTCTTTAGTGTTTCCTTGATGTATTTAGATTGCATAACATAGATATCATCTTTCTTCTATTTAATCTACAATCCAACAAAGAATCTTATCTCTCCAAACATAGACATTTCAAATTCCTTACTTATTTCTTTTGAAAATACCTTGCACAAGTCATAATTTCCTGTGACTAAAGTATCATCAACAAATACTTCTGCCAACACAATCTTCTTATTTGGTCCTTCTTTGATGTACAAACTATTGTTATTATTTGTTTTTTAAAAACTAATCTACATCAAGTAGTTATGAAGTCTTTCATACCAAGATTTGGGAGCTTGCTTGAGTCCATATAATGTCTTGTGTAGTTTTCAAACCATGTCCTTTTTGCTAGGATCTATAAAACATTCAAGTTGTTCAATGTAGACTTTCTCATCTAGAATTCCATTCAAGAATGTAGATTTTACATCCGTTTGATAAAATTTAAATCTTTTGTGAGCTACATAAGCTAATAAAGTTATAATACCTTCTAATTTTGCAATATGAGAAATTTTTTCACCATATTCAATACCTTCTTCTTGAGAATAGCCTTTACATATCAACCTCACTTTATTTCTAGAAACTTTTCCATCTTCATTCAGCTTTTTCTAAATACCCACTTTGTGCCAATTACATTTTTATCCATGGGTCTAAAAATAAGAGTCCAAGTTTTGTTCTTCTCTATCTATTCTATTTCTTTAGTTATTGCTTCAATCCAACTTTCATTTTCCAAAGTATCTTTAATATTTCTAGGTTCAAATTCAAAAAGTAAACATGTACCTTTCAATTTGCTTCTTGTCATTGTTCCATCTGATTTGTCTCCAATGATCTGATTAGGTGAATGATGCCTTTTGACATATCTTGCTAACACAAGTTCTTTTGATTTGGAATGAGTATCACTAATTTGATCACGAACTTCAATATCAAGCTTAGGTCCCACTATTTGTGACTTAGGTCCATTAGATTCGGTTTGCTCTAGCTTAATAGCCTCTAACTTGGGTCCTTCAAATTATGACTCAAGTTGCACTATCTACAGCTAAGCAGCTATTGGAGATTTTGGGGACTTAGGAGGTGAAGCCCCTTTTCTCTCAAATAAATTTGGCAGAGTATTAGGTTCATAGTAAACAAATCTTCTGTAATCCTCTAGCTCTTTGTTGCTTTCTTCTTCACTCTTTTATGCAAACTCATCAATTTTCACATGTGCACTTTCTATGATTTTATGAGTAAAAAAATTCAAACATTTGTATGCTTTACTTTTACATGAGTATCGTACGAATATGTCTTCATCACCTTTGACATCAAATTTTCCTTTCCTAGATTCTTTCAAGATATAACATTTGCAACCAAATACTTTAAAGTAACTTACATTAGGTTTGTAGCCATACCATATTTCATAAAGAGTTTGATTTGAGTCTTTCTTCAGCTATACTCTATTCAAGGTTTGAACTGCAGTGTTGATAGCTTCTTTCCAGTATTTGATTGTAACATTCTTTTCTATCACCAATGTTCTTGCACAATCCATGATCGATATGTTCCTTCTTTCAGCTATACCATTCTGCTGAGGTGTACCAGGGCTGATACTTATCTTTTAATCCCCTTTTCTATTTAGAATTAAACATTGAGTTCATTGGAGATGAATTTACCACCTCCATCTGATCTCAAACATTTTAACTTCTTTGTAGTTTCTTCTTCTACTCTTACCAAGTACCACTTGAATTTTTAAAAAGCTTCTAATTTTTTTATAGATATATTATAGTCATCATTCTAGAATACTCATTAATGAAAAGAATGAAAAATGTATCTCCATTGTAATTCTCTATTCCAATAGGTCCAAATAATTCTATGTGCACAAACTCTAATAGTTCTTCATAATGATAGTTCTTTCTTTTGAAACTAGTGTTTCTCATCTTACCAATTTGATAATTTTTGCATAGACCTATATCATATTTCCTCAAACTAGGAATACCTCTTACTCTTTTTTGTTTGCTTATCTTAACTAGATTATCAAAGTTTGCATGACATAATCTTTTGTGCCATAACCAAATTTCTTCTACTTGAGCAATAAAACATGAACTTTCATTGAGATTGAGATAATATATATTACCTTTTGTTTGCTTTCCAGATCCAACCAAATTTCCTTTTCAATCTAGCAGTTTGGCCTTTCCATCCATGAATTCTACCTTGAATCCAATGTTATTCAACTGTCCCACACTTAGTAGATTATTCTTTAGTCCTTCAACCCAATAAGCATTATCACATATAAGTTCATTGGTCAAAGAGATACATCCTCTTCCTTATGTATAACAAAGTTCATTGTTTCCAAATCTTACACTAGCACCATCATAATATTCCATGTGCTCAAATTTTCTTGTCTCTAGTCATATGATATGAGTAGCCACTGTCAATAATCCAAGTATCATTTTTGCTAACATGAGAGATAAGTTCCATCTTATCTCCTTCATCATCATATTCATCTTTTACAACAATATTTACCATTTTATCTTCACTGTTATCAAAATCTTTAGTCATAAAACAAGATTTCTTCCTTTTGTCCTTGTAGTTCTTGAATTCCTTCTTGCCTTTGTACTTATTTCTTTTCTTCTCATCCTTGTTTTCTTTGTTTGGACACCTAGCATCAATGTGACCAATTTCTTCACAAAAAAAATAAATTGGAGGAATCTTTTCTTTGTACTTTCCTCTGCCTTTGGAGTATATCTTTGCAAGTAGGGCTTCAACAACTCCAAGATCACTATCAAAACTTTCTTCTATTTCTTTTTCACTTCCTAATTGATTGGCCTTTGATTTAATTTTTTTCTTGAGTGAGAGCTTGGCTTCAAATGAAAACTCAATACGTTTGGAACTAGGAATATAGTTATCATAGTTATCCAACTCAAAGGTTGTCAATCTTTCAACTAGAGCATCCAAAGTCATATTTCTATTTGGATCACACCTCATATCTTGAATAGTAGAAACTCTAATTGCATAAAGAGGAAGAAGAGTTATGAGTACCTTGCTCACAACTATTTTTTCATCAATGTCTCCTCCAGATGCTTTGATTGCACTCACACTTGTTTTGATTCTTTCCACATATTTTGCAATATTTTTATCTTCTCTCATTTTCATCTAATCAAATTGACCTCTGAGACTTTTTTCTTTAACTCTTCTTACATTTTCAACTCCTCAATAGATGTCTTTCAGTTTGGTCCACATTGCATGAGCTATTTTGCAATCTTTTACTTCATCAAATTTAGCATAACTAAGAACAGATGCAATATCAATCATCATGATGTTATGATTCTTATTTTCAGCAATGTATTCAATTGATAATGTTCCAGTAGGAATCTTGTATTCAATATCAAGATATTTACAACTTGAATTACTGATACTTGCCAAATGTAATCTCATAAGTCCTTGCCATGCTGCAAAATTGTCTCTATTCAACTAGGGAATCTCTCTTTTGTAAGAGATCTTGATCTTTAGCTTAGGTCCTTGAAACCTTCTTTGCAAGCACCAAAAGCTCTGATAACAATTATTGGAAATATAAGAGAAATAATTGAGAGGGGAGGGGTGAATTAGTTACTACAAAAATAAATCTCAAATCCCATAGATGTCAGTACAAAATAATTCTGTGACAACCTAATTTTGTTGATGCTTGGCAAATAGAGAAGTGTTGTAACTCGATAAATACTAAAAATGCTCAAAAAATACTTATCATTAAAATCTTAAGATGTTATCTTTGATTACTTTATCTTAGTTGGAAACACATAAAAGAAAATAGCATCAACACATTTGACACCAAAATTTAACATGGAAACCCAATTTGAAAAAAACCACCAATTGTAACTAGTTATTAATTTTCACTCTTCAAAAATGGGCCCTATTAGGAGCCAACCTTTTTAAATGTTACACAACACACTGTTAGATGTGGCCCTTTTAGAGGATTTAATCACCCTATTAGGAGTGACCTTGTTAGAGGTTTTTAGACAATTCAATATAACTGCCACCTTGTTAGAGGATTTATAAATAGCTATTAAGAAAACTCTGTTAAGAGATTTAGATCACTACTACAATGGTTAGAGAGTAACAATGACATGACCTAATTTGGATGCAACTGAATTGTTGATTACATATCTCAATTTTGGCTTATAATTTATCCTTCCTGATCAAATATATCTTTTTAGCTTCTCAAGGATATTTTCTGCTTATCCTTCTAATTTACATTCTCTTAGCATCATCAAATCTTCAATTATCTTCCATGCATTTTTACTTCTCTCCCTCAACTTGATCTTTTATATATATCTTTTATATTATCAAGCTAGCTCAAATACAACTTAGAATAATTAATATTCATCTTCTCAGTCAGCTAGAACTAACAAATAAATCAATTAAACTCAATATACAAAATAATAAAATCCTTCATTAGCTGACCTTGCTCGGTAGACACTAACTAAGAAACAATTTTCCTGTGTTAACCAAGTGAAGCTCAGTCGACACTAACAGGAAAAGTTCTTTTGGTAATCAAGTGAGCTTGATCAACACTCATCTTTCACAGACTTTCTTTTGGCACCTAAGTGAACTTGGTAGAAACTGTCTTCTAGACATAAAAAAACTCTATAATGCTTGGTAGCCATAGAAAACTGTCTTCAATGCCCGAGTGAGCTAGGCATACACTGACTAATAATGATATGATATTTTGTGTGACACTAAAGACAATACACAATTAATTGATTGTTCCAATAGTTTATCCCTCCAAGTAAGTGGTTTGGGGTCATGTCAAGCATCTTAAATAGGTCTTTGCATGGATCTAGTTGTTTTTCCCCTGTTAAGCTTCTCTTTCTTTATTTCTAGCCTATTTCTATGAAACCAAGAACTTTTAATTTTTGGGTCAAGGATGACCTTCTAGGTCAAGATTGACTTCAACCCTGATCTAGGGTAGGGTCAACCTCATCCCTTACCCTAGGTACAATTTTTAAGTTCTAGGAGTTTTGTGACATCGAGCTTCAAATAGTTTTGTTTTCCTACTTTTAAGTCAATTGTTTCGAGTTTTAGAATGGTAGACTCTTAAATTACATTTAAGTTAGGTCCATTTCTAAGGGTTAAGGTTAATTGGGATTTAATACTATTAGAATCTGAAAAGATTAATAACCCAGAAAACTAGTGCAAAGAGTAAATATCTAAACTATGAATGCAAATGATACAAAATCAAAATAGCATCATAGAGTTAGTCTCCAAGAGAGTAATGCAAATGCTGGAAGCAAAATAGCATTAAGAGGATACAAAAATAAGAGATACAAATACAAGCCAGGTAGCATGCTTATATAGGCAAGGAAGAGGGAGGATGTGGCAACACCAACCGATGAGGAGCAACCATCTATCGGACTAAAGATAGCAAAGTATCTTCCCAAGATAGCTAATGGATGCTCACATGTAGGAAGATGACACCTCACAACCATTCACCTAATAAGACATGCTTTATTAACCTAAGCGAGATTATTAAAAGTGTAGGAAAAACCTAGCAAAATAAAAAAAATAAAAAAACTACACTAACACCCCCCCATAAGCGAAGCTTAGGTGGATGTAGAAATGGGTCCCGGCAACGAGGCCATGTTACGTACCCAAGTACAATGCAAGAAGATGCAACCTCTGAAAGTGGGAAAAGAGAGAAAACCACAAGGGAAAAACCCTCCCCCAAAAAGAGGTAAGAACCTAGTGAAGAACTGAAGAAGTCTCCCACTAGGGAAATTGTCCCCTAAAACAGGAACAAGGAGTGATCATGAAGAAGCAGCATCACTAAAGCATGAAGAACCGCAAAACTCTGTCAAAATGCTGATCTGTAGAACCCCATGGAAATAGAAGGCACGAACCATCAACCAAAGGAACCTCCATGGAAATAGAAGGCACGAACCATCAACCAAAGGAACCTCCATGGAAATAGAAGGCACGAACCATAAACCAAAGGAACCTCCATGGAAATAGAAGGCACGAACCATCAACCAAAGAAGCATAGAACAACAATATATCCTCCCCTTAAGGTAGGTGAGGTGAAAGGCAGCTGAAAAGATGGGCCAAAAATCTCCTACAACACAGGAGCCAAACACATCGAGACTGAGGTACAAACACAAATAAAGGCATGTGTCATCGACACTACATGAGGAATTAGAGAAAGAGGGCCTATAAGTGGCAAACAACTATCCCCCCCATGGCACTTTATATAATAGTGCGAGTACAACGAATCACAATGATGAAAAGGATCCCGAATCGCAAGAGTGGCACTTTATCTCAGTGTGTTGCATAAAGATGCTTACAGTGAATATAAAAAATGATCAGAAAAAACATAAGGCTAAAACAACAGAAGGTAAAGCCCAAAACGAAGCAACTGAAGCAACAAAATCGATCTTCGGAGTTGAAACAAACAAAATATCCACCAGAATGCTAAAATGCAAAAGACTGAATAGGATGTGTTTGGAACAGAATATGGAACAACAACCAGCATCACTGGAAAGAGCACAGAAAGATCTTTCCAACGATATAAAGAAGTCTAAAATTGGAGATCGGAAGCTCAAGATATGCCTCCCGGAGTGCAAAATAGAACATCTGACTTTGATTGCTATAATAGGCAACCAAACTATATCAAAACTCAAAAAAATCTATACTAGTATCTCTGTCTCAGAACTAGCTTTTCGACGCTTCTTTCAGATCGGAAAAATACCTCCATATGCAAAAGTTATGGCCAAAAAACCACAAGTAGGTCTTGATTTCAATGCATTACAAACCCTCATGAAGAGCATATGTTAAAAGTGAAACTTGGGCACAATAATCAAGGAAACGAATAGCACCACTGCGATCTACTCGAAAAATCATGCACTTTCAAAAAAAGAATCGCCTCGATATGAGGTCGTATGAGAAAGTTATGATCCTCCGAAGTTTCCAAAATAAGAACTGTGCACAGTCACGGCTGAGAATCTGCAATTTCTGAAGAATTCATGCATGAAAATCAAAAAATAACTCCAATAGTGGATAGAGCACAAAAAAATAGCCAAGTTCATAACAAGAATCATCAAAATCGAAGTCCGTATCAGCAAGAACGAGACATTTGAAAACTGCATTCAAATCTGCGGCTGCCAACGGAGAGGGGTATGGCTGTAGCTTTGCATGCTCGATTCTGAAAAATATATAGCTTGCATGCAAAATCTAAAAGATACCCAAATGGTTTTTCGGGGCTGCAAACAAAACCCAAAAAGTGTTTTTCTTGCTGATGTACAGAAGATGTTGTTGTAGTGTAAATTAGACGCCTTTAACAGTAAAAAATGGCTCCAAAAATCAAAAAATGACCCCAGCAACCAGAATATGACATGCAAATGCTGGATCAACTTCCTAAGTCCATCGATGACATGTTGGAACCTGCAAAACTGATTGAAAACTCCAAATATGCAAGTTGGTTGTCAGATTTGAGATTGAAACCCCAGAGAAAAATCATTTTTGTCAAAACTCTTCTGATTCTCAGGATCATCTAAAGATGCAAGAGAAGAGCATACTTCGTTTTTCAAAAAACTACAATAAAGTTTATTTGCCCCCCTGAATCTCTCAAATAAGGAAACTAAAATCTACTCTTGCACATAGAAAAGCTCTGATACCATGTTAGAATCTGAAAAGATTAATAACCCAGAAAACTAGTGCAAAGAGTAAATATCTAAACTATGAATGCAAATGATACAAAATCAAAATAGCATCATAGAGTTAGTCTCCAAGAGAGTAATGCAAATGCTGGAAGCAAAATAGCATTAAGAGGATGCAAAAATAAGAGATACAAATACAAGCCAGGTAGCATGCTTATATAGGCAAGGAAGAGGGAGGAGGTGGCAACACCAACCAATGAGGAGCAACCATCTATCGGACTAAAGATAGCAAAGTATCTTCCCAAGATAGCTAATGGATGCTCACATGTAGGAAGATGACACCTCACAACCATTCACCTAATAAGACATGCTTTATTAACCTAAGCGAGATTATTAAAAGTGTAGGAAAAACCTAGCAAAAAAAAAAAAACTACACTAACAAATACTCCCATGTCAGACTTCTCTAGAAGTTTGTGCCTTAGATCTCTATATAAGGAATCTTTCTTCCCTCATTTATGATTTATCTATTATCCATCATCTACTTTCTATGAGCAACTACCTAATTTTCATAAGGAGATATTATATTAGATGATCCACTATCAAGCATTCTATCATTCAAGAATTCAAGTTTTCCATTAAAGATCAAGGGTTGAAGCATTCAAGCATTTGAAGGGATTGCTTCAAGCATTTAAGATTCATCATTCAAAACCCTAGATCTAACCATCATAGTGGTGTGATCTTCCATCAAGATCCTTTGTTCATCTTCAAGATCTATTCATTCTTCTATCAAGGTAGATTCTAAGCATACAATCATGGAGGTTTCGATTTACATTTGCTAATGTTATGTTCAAGATTTCATATCAATATACTTGTTTACATTTCAAATACAATTGCATATCTATTATCATAGCTTCATTATTAGATGTACTTCTACTACTTGCTAGAATTCTCTATTTTAGTTCCATTATTAGGGTTGATGCCAAACGAGGGTTTGACCAAGAAAAAACCCCTCATTCAAACATAAAAACCATTATTCTTATAGATGCAAGTACAAAACAACAAAGTAAAGTGTAGATTTGGATACCCTTTTCACTGAACTTGCAGAATCTATGAACACAAATTTTATCAGAATAGTGTAGGTCAAGGTTGACTTTTCAGGGTACAATTGTGCCCCAGGGCAAGATTATGCCCTTTTATCTAGGTCAAGGTTGACTAGCATTCAAAAGGAAAAAAAAAATTCTAGATTTTCTCTGTCTCAACATTTTTGGTCTAAAATAGGTTGTAGAATTCTCTGAAACTATACAAAGATATCAAAAATCAACATTTTCTAGATTTACCCCACTTTAAGGGGAGTATTTTTCTTCTATTCATTCCAAATTTCAAGTACTTGCTTTTCCATATAAATATTATAGGATCTCTTCGTTTCTCCCTATTCTGCATTGCTTGATCCATTTCTGCACTGATCACTTCCATGTGGTTAATCAATTTGGATCATTCCTTTTGAGAATTTGGGTTGAGGATAAGTCCTATTTTCACCATATTCAAGGCTTATAGACACATTTAACTCCAATTACTTGTTTCTTGGGAGGTAAGACAATTAACTCTCAATGTTTTAGTTCTCTCTATATCATCTATTTTATCATCCATGGCATTACACCATTTCTTTTCTTTCATGGCTTCGTTGAAATAAATTGGATCACTATGAGAAAATAATGCCAAATTAACACTCTCATCATAATCTTCATTATACATTTCATCTTTGTATATCTCCCTTAGACTCTTAGTCATTCTTGAAAATAAAGAGATGAGAGTGGAATCATAATTTTTAGTACTGCTACTTCTACTATTTTTCATACCAATTTGGAATTGTCTAGAACTACTAGGAATTGATTCTTGGCATGTTTGAGGTTGTTTTCTTTTTTGCCTCTTTCTAGAGCTATCGATATCTATTGATCCTTCATTTTTCTAATCACCAACTTCATTTTCTTCATCAATAGTTGGTACTTGAAGTGCTTGAAGATTCATGCACTGAGTCATCCCATGACTGATTTGTAAAAACCTCCATATCTCTTGAAATGATGATCTTCTTGGTGATTGAATTATACAATCTATAGGCCTTTGATTCTAAACTATAACTTATGAAGATGCACTTCACACCCTTGTCATCCAAATTTTTCCTTTTCTCGTTTGGCATGTATGTATATGCTACACACCCAAACACTCTCAAGTACTCAGCTGTCCATCTATGTCTTGCCCATACCTCAAGGGAAATCTTGTCATGGACTACCTTTGTTGGACAACTATTTATCAAGTATATTGTTCTTTATATATTCTCTCCCCAATATTTAGTTTGGAGTCCCTTTTCTTTCATCATGCTCCTTTTCATCTCAATAATGGTTCTATTCTTCCTCTCAATCACTCCATTTTACTACAGAGTATAGCTAGTTGTAAGCTCCTTCTTGATGTCATTTTTCTTGAAAAAAATTGCAAAATAATTGGAGGTATACTCCCCTCTATCTAACCTTAAAAATTTTATATAATACCCTCATTCATTTTAGCCTGGGCTTTAAAATCAACAAACTTATCAAATATTTTGTGATTTTCTTTTCAAAAAATACACCCATGTCCTACAACTAAAATCATCTATGAATGTCATAAAATAAGTATTCCCCCCAATAGAAGTAGTTTGAATAGGTCCAAATAAATTAGAATGTACTAGCTCTAATAGTGCCCTCACCCTTCTGGAATTACCAAAATTTAAAAAAATCCTACGTTGCTAACCCAAAATACAAGCCTCACACTTGTCATATAATTCTACAATATTAGGAAAATCATCTACCATTCTTTTCTTGGATAATAAATTTAAACTAGAAAAATGAAGATGTCCATACCTTAGGTTCCATAGGCTAGAGGGGTCTTTAATCACAATTTTTAGAGTTCATTGCTAATGTACTATTATACATGCATGTTTGGGAGGTGTAGAAACAATTTGAGAAGAGAAAAAAAGTCTCTATCCTCAAGTGGAACATCTAGTTCCTTGTCATTTGGACTATTTCTAGAATCTTTTTACACCCATCTTTCTCATGAATAACACACTTGTCATTTTCCATCAGCACTTTGTAACAATTTTGAATGAGTTGTCCAACATTCATCAAATTGTGCTTCATACCTAGGGAAAAATATATTTTTTGAGTTTCTCTTTTCTCACCTTGCTTTGTGTGGACCATTATAGATCCTTTTCCCACAATAGGAATGGTTCCATTGTTTCCCATTCTAATTTTAGATTTGAAATTCTTATTAATAAATGAAAATATAATTTTATTACCACTCATGTGGTTGCTGCAACCATTGTCCAAATACCATACCTGAAGGCTTCCTTCTTCACCAATGTTGCACATGATGAAGCTTGTGGGATTTTTTACTTCAACCACATTTTCATTTTTCATTGACTAATCACCTTTCTTTTCCAATATTCACTTGCATAATGCCCAAATTTATGGCAATAATAACATTCTACAATACTCTTGTTAGAGTTTTAGTTCTTCTTACCTTCTCTAAAGTTATTTTGAGAGTTTCTTGCTCCCTCTTGATTGCTTGCACATCTTGAGCTTCCTCTTCTAGCATTCTTTTGTCTAAAATTTTCACAACCTCTTCTTGTAGAGCCTCTATTGGAGTCATTTCTTCCTCTCCCCCTTCCTCTTGTATTTAATTAAGATTTAAAAGCTTTCTCTTGGGAAGATTTTGCTAATCTATTAATCTAGTGCTCATGGATTTGAAGTGTACCCATCAAATCATCCATTGTCAAAGTAGCAAGGTCCTTTTCCTCTTCAATGGTCATCACAAGATTATCATAATTTGGAGGTAGACTCCTCTATATATTTTCCACCATTCTTTTCTCCTCATAATCTTCTCCATATGATTTTAACTAGTTTATCAAATTAGAGATCCTTGAGCTAAAGTCTACAATAGACTCGTTATCTTATTGATCTCATATTGGTTTTGACAAATGAGTGTCCACACACTTAAGTCATTTACTTACTTCATGAAGAACAAGTAGTGCATGTCGAGCACAACATATATATAATAGAGCATGCTGAGTCCACAGTGAGTGCCAAGCCACTCATGTGTTGAGTCACTCAAGTGCCAAGAAAATAGTGTATGCCAAGTGATTTAGAAGTTGAGTAAATAGTGAATGTTGAGTTTTAGCATAGAAATTAGTATATGTTGAGCGTTAGAGACTTCAAATGTTGAGAGAAATAGTTTTGACATAATTTTTTGTGAAGACACAAATAGCTATATAAACTATTTTTGAACTGACTTAAAGATGAATTACGATATTTTGGATTATAAGGATGAATCTTAATTTGGATTCACAATGTAATTACATGCAGCCAATTAGAAAAGGGAAGGTTTCAGGGGAAAAGTAGATGAATCACAGTCATTGATTTATACCTAACCCTAAGTCACCTAAGTCTTTTTAAGGAGGACAAACTCTGAGCTCTCAAAGTGTGAAAAGGTGTATGAAGGAGAAAATATAGAAAGTTTGCATGTGAAAACAAAGCATTCATGGTGGCTAAGGAGTTATGATCTGAAATTGTATTGGAGAATCAGTTAAAGGAGAATAGAGGAAGAGAAAAGAATATATCAAAGAAACATTTGATCAAGAGGGATCAATAATACATCAGTTTAGAGGTGATCTATTATGAGGCAAGAAAGCACTAATTATAGGACCATTTTTGAATCATTCTAGTATGTGAATTAGTCAAATCTCTTAATAGAGTAGTCCTAATAGATTGTATTAAAATCCTCTATCAGGGTGCTTACTTAATTGTGAGTTAAAGTCCTTTAGCAAGACACACTTCTAATAGGTTGTTGACATATTTTAATAGGGTGAGACCTAATAGTTTCTGTAAGCTTTTAATAGGACATACCTTTCATAGAGTAGCTTATGTCTTATGATCAAAACGTTGTAACCTTCATTAGATACACTTTATTAATACAACAGTGAAGGTTTGTGGGTGTCATCCCTACTCTAGTTTTACCTTCTCATTGGAGGGTTTCTAAGTGATTATATCTAGTGTCATATGTGTGTGAATGTTTACATGATTACATGATTTAGATGTACATGCGTTACATGGTATTTCAATTTACTTATTGAATGTATGAGATTGACGTTTGGTAAAAGTTTTTATGGGTCATAGTTTAAACTACTAATTCACCCCCCTAGAAGTTTACCTTTCCTATTATAATTCTAACAATTGTTATCAGAGCCTTGTTCTCTAAAAGAGAAGCTTTACAACTTTGAGGAAAGATCTTTAAATGGAAGTCTACAAGTTGGGAAAGATTATTGAGAACCAAAAAATTGAAATACATCTCATTCTACATCAACTAAATGCAGCAAGAGAAGAACTAAAGAAATATTTGAAGAGAAGGAAGAAAATTTCTATTAAGGAGAATGATACACAATAAAAAAAGATGGACACTACTAAATTATTTACTGATGGAGACTCAATTGAATTTGATGCAGTAGTTGTAGATCTAATGGAAAAGAACAGAGCCCAAGCTATGGAAATCAAAAATCTCAAGTTAGAGCAAGAATCATAAGTCATACTACTATGTGAGGTGACTGAATAGAAGAATAAAGCTATGGAAGACAAAATCATGATTGAAGAGGACAAAAGAATTTTGGTCAGATTGGAAAAGAAATCATTAGAGCTAACTAAGATTTTCAACATGCAATTGGATACTTTGAGCCAAATGATGAATGCCAACTATGAATTGAATGTCAAAGACATTGAGATAACAACATTGAAATTGCAAAATGAACAATTGCAAGATTACCTAAATAGGGAAAAGGAATTTGCTGAAATTTTTAACAAGCCAAATGAAGCCATCAAATACTTTGAGCAATTATTGAGATCCCTTAGATCCAATAATGATACATCTAGACTAGGATACACAAGCACTAAAGAAGGAGAGTCATCTAAAAGTGCAGAATAATGGAGCAACAAGGGTAAGAACTCCAAACCTACTTGTCATAATTGTGGTAAGAAAGGACATATTCCTAATGTGTGTAGGAGCAAGACTATAAATCAACATGTCAAGCACAAGAGCATGGTTCACTATCATAAGTGCAACAAACAAGGTCATCAGGCACATGAATGCAGAATCAAGACTATGCACACTCCAAGATTTGAAGGATATTATTACAATTGTCAGAAGTATGGACTTAGAGCTTTTAAGTGCAGAACCAAACCCATGTGGTCATCAAACAAGCAAACAAAGGTAAGGTAAAATGACAACTCTTATAACCAAGATTATAATACAAAATATAGTTGTCATTATTGTCAAGAATATGGACATGTTCTTGAGAATTGTATTAGAACACACTTCAAAGGTAACTACAAGAGATGGTTGAGTAGAACCACATGTTTTAGCTATTTGAAGACTAGTTACATTAGCAGATATTGCCCAACAAAGTCAAATGCACCAAGTTATGAGTTTTATAAAGGAAAAGGCAAGAGAAATGTTGAAAATGTTAGAAATTCATGAATTGAACAAGATGTGGAAGAAGAAAGATTATTGCAACACATCAAATGGAGAGGGGATCACTTCACCCAATGGGTCAGGTGGTCACACCTCATCAAACTAAGAAATTAAGAGGTATGTGGGATTGGTATTTAAAAGTTATATCCTACATTAGTTCCAAGAGGATTTAGTACTAAAAAGATTACATTAGCATGAATAAAGATGCAAGATGCTATTAGGAATCCAAAAAAAAATCTTTAAGCTTTTCATGTTACTACTGAGCATGAAAAGTTTCTTGTATGTGCCAAGTGTAATGCAAGAGGATGCCAAGCTAATAGATTGGCTAGTTGATGTTGAGATCATAATGGATGTTGAGTGAATGAAATGTTAATGGATGTCGAGTGAGCCTAAAATTGGTTTATGCCAAGCTTACAACTGTGTAAGCACTCAATATTAATTGTAGAGTTTCAAAAGGGTATTTGATCAATTTGTGACTCATTTTTCATCATTTTGAAATCAAGAAAGAGAAAAGAGAGCAAGAGGAAATTTGGAAATCTATTCAAAGTAATTGTAAAATATTTGAGCAGAAATTCAAACACCATTTTGTTAGATTTTACAAGGTATTTATCAAGAGCTAAGCTACGCAGTTTATATTTTTGTAAATCCTAGTTTTGTAGAATGGCATCTAGTTTGAAGAATGTAGAGGGTGAGAAAGTTTTAAATGTTCAACTAGTTAGCAATGAGGTTAAGCAACCTATATTCAAGGCCATACTTGAGATTTCTTACAAACAAGACCCCTTCGATGCATTATCCATGATACCACCAAATGTTTTAATGGTGCAAGATGTTAGGAAATGTTACAACTACAAAATAGGAAGTATTGGGGATATGGAGATTGAACAAGCATATGGCATACTTTGTGTGTTGAAGAAATAATACAAAATTATATAGAAGAAAAGATTAAGATGAGCTCTAGATTTCCCAAAAGTCTTTAAAATTGAATGGATTAGGATAGTGTTGAGCAAGATTCATGATAGTTCATTATGGTTGGACAATGGACCTATCAAGATAACTAAGAGAATAATTCATAGGGTTACTGGATATGCAACCCTAGATCAGCTTAAGACATTAAGGAGTAACTCAAAAGAAGTGATTGAGAAGAATATAGGAGCTATATGGAACAAGAGAGGCATGACAATCGACATAATTACTGATCCTTTGATAGAGTTTGTAGTAAGGGTTATATCACACAAATTTTACCAATCCAATAGATTGAATAGTATGCCCTATATAGAAGTGGATGTAGATTATAAGATTGTAAAGAAAGATCACACATATGATCTTGTAGAGTTACAATTACAATAATTATTTGAGAACCTAGGAGCAATTAAAAAGTCAAAGAGTGCTCAATGCAAATTTGGTTCTATATTGATATGCATTTTCTTTTATGTTCAAAACACTTTTCCTACATTTAGCATAGTTGTTTGGAAAAAAAATTAGGTCAATAGAAGTGCAGATTGGTGAATTCATTAAACAATTGTGTGAGAATTTTGAGTCAATGATGACTAGATATTTTGAAGACTTCAAGCAATAAATGAAGAAAATATTGAGAATTCTAGTATCACTAGTAGAAAAGCATTATGATGATATTTGTTTCCTACTAGATGCTAACTATACTTTTTTTCAAGCAGCAACACCAAGGGGTAAGATGGTTGAGACCCTTTGGATATGAAATCAATGTGGATGAAGCCTCTACAGCTATTACTAAATTACTTGCAAAAGAGGTAGACAAAAATGCCAAGACCTTTGGCAATTATGAATTGGAAAAGTCTAAAATCACTATGGAACTCAAGACTATCTCTATCATTAAGAAGAAATATAAGTTGGTGAAGAAGTTGAAAGCCAAATTTGGTGAAGGTGTCGAGTAGGAGGAAGAAGAGGATGAAGAGGATGAAGAGGAAGAAGACTCTCAAACCCAAGAACTACTAGTTTTAACACAAGGAATGAGAGAAGGTTGGGAAGAGGAGGAGATAAAAGTTATTGAAGGCATCAAGGGAGAAGAAGATGAAGAAGCACCTACTCCCACTAATCAAAAGAAGAGGAAGGCCATGGCACAACCTATGACAAGTTCTAAGAAGACTGTCAAACCAAGCCAACCCAAGCCTACAACACCTAGTACAAGGGTTGAAACATGTGCAACTACACAACAGGCAAAAGAAAAGACAAAACCTACAAAATAGGGAGGTGTAGTGCAAAAAGACCAAGGAGGAGGTATGTTGCACAAGCTGAATCAGATGAGGAGAAAACGTAATCAGATGAAAACACCCAATTCAAAGTGGTGAGTCACAATCCTTTGTCAAATTTAGAGAATCTCTATGAAAATGTTAAGAATAATGCAAGCTTATCAAGATTTTCTCATATAGATTTTGATAATCTCGGTAAAGTAGAAAAGAATCAAGTGGAGGAAGCTATATATTCCATAATGACAAACTTTAAGAAAGCTCCACTAGAAATTGCTAACTCTATGCTAAAAAGCTTATATGAGAGAGTTGAGCAGAATTTTCACTATTGTTTCGACATGGAGAGACAAATTAGGGAATCTTCACTTACAAAAGTGATGCTTGAACTTAGCAAGGCACAAATTGCTAAGTCTATGAAGAAATATGCAATTAGGTTTGTACCTAAATATAGAGTCTTCAACATTTTGCAAAATAATATTGAAGATGTAGTTAAGAAGTCCACACAAATGTGGAAGGTAACATAAGGGCTTGCTACAGTGAAGGAAGGTGAACAGGAATGTATAGAGGTTAAATATGATGATGAAGATTATAACAAGGATGACATTGTTAAAGGAGGGATAGAAATGAAAGAACATGACAAGGCAACAATCAAGGTAGAGAAACAAGAAGAATTGTATGCACCCAAAAATGGTCGCCTAGACTATGGGCCCCCATTATTCAATTTATCAATTTATCAATTTTTCTGAATCAATGGTTTGTAATATTTTATTAAATCAATTCAAATCAATTTCCTTGATCAAATTCGATTTATTTCATTTCTAAGATTGATCATTTTATTCCAAGTCTTATTTAATTAAAAAAAAATCTTCTCTTTTAATTAAATAAAATAAAATCCCCATTTAATTAAAAGAAAACCTCTCTTTTAATTAAACAGTTCATCCACATTTAATTAATTAAGAGAAAAACCTCTCTTTTAATTTAATTAAATATCTTCTATTTAATTAAAAAGAACTTGCTCCCTTCTAATTAAATAAAAATTCCACTTAAATA
Organism: Cupressus sempervirens; assembly: GCA_028749045.1. Lineage (NCBI taxonomy): Eukaryota > Viridiplantae > Streptophyta > Pinopsida > Cupressales > Cupressaceae > Cupressus > Cupressus sempervirens. The sequence goes on from CM053784.1 coordinate 531,931,054, forward strand.
TCTCTTTTGATGAAAAAAGGAAATAAAATAAATTCTTTTTATTTAATTTCTCTACACTTAAAAATGTGATCTAAGTGGGATTTATCTTTCCACTTTCTCCTCAACCACTCCTCTTTTCTAATTGGTGGAATCTCGTCTCACATGGATCACCACTTTTTTCTCAACCACTCCTCTTTTCTCATTGGTGGAATTTTCTCTCACATGGATCAAGCTCTATTATCCCATATTGGTTGTGAGAAGCCTCTCACCTCCATAATTTCCTTTATAAGGGAGAGCCCTCTCCTCATGTTAGACACCCATGATTATGCTATCGTTATGTTGCAGGTTTGAAGACCAATTTTTGAAGGAGTTTGAATACAAAAGCTTTTTGTGGAGAACTTCTATTTTATTATCTTTTTCTCTCTTGTACCCATCATGAGCTTTTAGCTTAGATCTTGCATTTATAGACTAGATTTTGCTTTCATAGATTAGATCTTATTTTCATGCATATTTGAAGATCATGGAGACTAGCATTCTTGCTTTTCCTCTTTGAATCTCTCATCTCATGGTGTACTTGCATGGGCACAAAAATAGGTCAAACTGAGGGCCTCCATTGCAAACCCTTGCACTCTATGAGTAGAGAGCTATGGATCGATTTGTGAGGGCTCATTCTTGAGTTTTCTTACATGTAATGATTCATAGAAGTGTAACAACATTTTAGCACACATTTTTGGCGCCCACCGTGGGGCTTGAATCAAGTTTCTAGCTCCATTTGCTTTTATTTTTCATCTCTGGTTTTTTACAGCAGCATATTGGATCTAATCAAGTGCTTTTGTAAATTTTTCACTTTGGTTTTAAGGCCAACCCATATATAGATTGGTTTGCAGGCAAAAAAATCTAGTTGGTTAAAAGATTCAATCATATCTTTTAAACCACTTAGATTTTAGTTCTGAAATTTTTTTTGTGAGTTGGTTATGTTCTTAACATGTTCCAGTTCAATTTTAAGATCATTTTGACATGATTTGCGCGAGTTATGAATTTCTCTTTATTTTTCATAAAAAACCGTTTCTGATCGCAAATCAGCGTATTTTTCAGAAAAATTTACATTTTCAGAAATCTTTTTGAATTCTAAGGGGGGTTCTTTCTTTTTGTTTTGAATTTTGAGGCCGTATTAAAGATCAAAAATTCGATTTGATGAATCTGGCCTATTTTGAAAAATTGGGTCCCTAGGGCACAAATGGAGAAATTTTTTTGAATTTCTTACATTTTTGGAAAGTTCTTTAGTTTTTAGCAAGGGTATCTTCTTTTCACTTCTATTTTTAGATTCAAAATCATAGCAAAAAAAAGGTCTAATCATGTTGACTAGGTTATTCATATTTTTTTTTGCAGGGATTTTCGTGTTTTTCTGGTTTTTTCTGCTAACTGCTCACTGTTTTGGGTTTTTCTGTGTTTTTTGATTTTTTTGAAACAGCATAGCAGCAAGTTGTGATTTCATTGGAAAAATGTGCTAAAATTGTTTAAAATAGGTAAGATCTACTAAGCGTGTTGCGAGGACTTCAGGTATTCTTCTTTGGCTGATAAAACTTTGATTTGGAACCTTAAAATGAACCTCTCATGTATCTAGCTTGTGTGTTTTTCTTATGCTTTTATTTTTCAAAGATATGCATAATTGATACTAGGTTGTAATCTTCATTGATTTTTATTTAGCAAGCTTGATTATTAGTGATAGATTGAGATAGCTATATTGGGTTATTGGACTCGCTGAATCTGTCGGCCCCTCATTCCACCCCGTGGTTGCAAGATCAGTGCCACATTAAAGGGGAGGGGTCTACAGGATAGAAGTGTTAAGTGCTCCACTTGGCAACCCTCTTGTGCTTTCTAAAATTCACTAATCTTTGAGTTGTGGACTCATTTTGGCTTGTGTGAGGGGTTAAGTGTTCCACATCTTTGGACTCACCTTGCATTAGTTAAAGCGTTAAGTGTACCACCTTGTGCTTTTTGATTATTCTTGGATAGATTTGCTTTTGGGGAATTAACATCTATACACACATAGTAATTAGGCCCCATGAATACTATTTGTGGATCTTGAGGGAGTGAGTTCCTAGTGAAACTCCTCTCAAAGACGGATTCCTTGTAGGTGGGGAGGATACTTTGAGAATCTCTTAGATAGATGGATCTTCAACTTGTTGATTGAGGCATCCTTTCTCCGGAGAGGTTGATAGATCACTAGGGCTTGATATCATAGATCTTGAGATAATCTTAGTTAGCATGTCGAATTAATCTACTTGCTTTGATTGGGATAAAAGTGAAAAGGTGTCAAAACTTTGGATCTAAAAGCTAAGTCCCCTTGTGGTCCACTATTGTGAGTTGGTCACCTTTAGAGAGGGTTAACCATAGCAGACAATCCCTATACAGGGAAAACTGCGAACGGAACCTCAAGCGGTAATAGCCACTTCTGCCGTGGTTGCAACAATCGCTATATAAATGTCCTTGTGGAAGAAATCTCCATGGGGTATGGTTCATTGTGGGTTGTCAGATCTCCCTAGTAGCTCTTGAAGATTAAGTTCTCAGACTGTGTCAAAACCTCGGTGCGCTGGGATTGGAGGTCACCCCTGTGAATCATAAAAGTTGCAGAGTCAAACCATTACTAAAAACCTTAGAGAGGCCAACTTTAATTTTCTAGGGATGTATGCAATGATTGTGAAACTCTTTGAGAACATACACAATTAGCTCTCCTAGGGATTAGCATAAACTAAGTCACTTGATTGCTCATGCGCAAGGTTGCTTTGCCCCTTGTTCATTGTTTGAAGACTGTTTGCTTGAAATCCCTATTTTCTATCTTGCGTGCTTGGTTTATGATAAAGAATCTATTGATACATCTAGTTGGATATTTAAAATGAACAAAATCTGAGTTCTTGAGTTGAGACTTTACGATCGAATAACTTTGTTGTCCCATTATTTTGAGTCTCCCTAGGTTAATCCTATTTGGATTAGGCTACTTAACCCATTGTTAAAAGCCTTTTTGCACCATGGGTTATTGTGCTTTGACCTCTTGAATTAGTAATCATTGATTTCAAAGAGACCTTGTTTGGATTTGGTAAGTTAGAAACCGTCCTTATTGAGAAAGATATACACTTGGATCCTTTGATATTACACTTGGAGAGTCTTAGTAATCTCTTGTCCATTCACTTTCATCAAAGTTCAATTTTAATTATTTATAATTTGGGTCAATTATCCTCCTGGTCCATATGTGCTAGGGTATTCGCCCAAAGTTGTGGGCACCTCTGTGGTAGTTTTGGTTTACACCTATTGCAAAATTGTATCTTATCACATCTCTTTTGGACAAGTGAGAGCTTTTACTATCCTAGTTTGGTGCCAATGTTTCTTAGGGTTATCCTATCAACTAGTGCCTTTTCTTTCATGTTGATTACAAGTGCTATTACATATTGCTCAACATTCAAATGATCTCAAATGGTATCAAATTTTTCAAAATGACTCTTGGTCTTCTTTCTTCTTTATCTTCCATGTCTTTCTAATTTGTCATTTCCACTCTTCCTCTTCTTCATGTCTTCTTGATTATTTTCCTCCTATTATCATATAGTCTACCTTCTTCTATTCATTCTTTCTCTTCCTCCATACTTGATTCTTCTTCTTCTAGAACCATGGATCTTGGATATCTTTTTAGGGATCCTCATTTGAGCTCAGATGAAATCCATCTCCTTCTTGAATTTGAAAAGTGTTGTCACTCCAATAGATGCATGGATGCTAACGTTGCAACAAAAATGATTAAAAAAATGGATAAATCAGACACCTTTGCTAGGATCATGTGCAAGATCAAATCACAATATCCTTCTTCCAAATATTTTCCATCTTCCAAGTCTTATCATGATTCTTCTAAATATCATACAGATTCTTCATCCTCCAAGTCTTATCATGATTCTTCTAAATATCGTTCAAATTCTTTATCTTCCAAGTCTTATCATGATTCTTCTAAATATCCTTCATATTCTTCATCTTCTAAGTCTTACGATAATTCTTCTAAATATCATTCACACAGTTCATCTTCTAAATCTTACCATGACTCTTCTAGATATCATCCATCTAGGTCTTCACCTACCTCTTTTTCATGATATCATTCTTCTTCTACTTCTACCAAGAGTCTTATTCCTCTTATTGAGATAGATCATAATGAACAACATGAAAAGTCTTGTGATATGCCTATCTATAATTCCTGTAATGACAATGATTATGATGATGATGACTATTACATTCCTATGATTCCTAAAAGTCCTCCTACTCCTATGCTTGTGCTTAAAGGGGATGAGTCACATAAAGATACTCATGGTAATCCACATGAATCAAATTTTGAAAACAACATTGATAAATTTTGTGAACAATACCTAAATGATAAATATGCATTTTTTGACGAAGAGAAAGCATTTTTTTGTGCTGAAATACAACATCAATGGGATAAGAGTTCCTCTTCTAAGAACCCTCATGTTGAAAATAAAGATTACACTCTTAAGCAAGATCATGTTAATGTTGAACCTTTGTCTTCTAATGCTCCCCTTCCATCTTCTACTTCCTCCACTATCCATACATCCCCTAAAGATTCTAAGACTCTCAAATCTTCTACCAATCATTCATCCAACAAAGATCCTAATGCTTTTCATGCAGTTCCCTATAGTTATCCTCAAGGGCTACCTCTTAAAGAAACTCAAGCTAACCTTCACCTGGCTGCAAATACTTTTGATAATGCTAAATCTAAAGATCCTAAGCCTTCATGTGCTATAATGCCTACTTCATCTAGTCCTTCCTCATCTATTCCAAAGTCTTCCATACAATTCCAACATGCTTCCTTCTCCTTAGAAGTGGTTTCATGTCAAGAGGACTCTAAAAATGATAAAGAAAAGAATATAAAAAAAGATCAAGATCAAGAACCTTCCATGTCATCCAATCCTTTTCACAATGTTTCTGATACATTTCATGGTTCTTTTGATCCCTTACACCCTTTCTCATTCATTCCACCATGTCTTAAGTCTTCTCCTAAGCAAGATCAAGATACTGCTTGCACCACTGAGCCTATTGACAATAAAAATGGCCTTAGTACACTTTCTCCTTCCAAAGATGATACTTCCATTAAGGTTATTAAAAATGATGCTATTACTTCCAATGTTGAGCCTATTGAAAATCAAGAGAACAATTCTATGCTTATGTTATCCAAAGATCCTTGTCAAGATCAAAGTCTTCCATCTTCTTGTTCTACCACTCCATGTTCCCTTCCACTTTCTACTCTTCCTAAGTCTTCTCAAGCTATAAGTTCTCATATCAAAGAAGTTGCTCCTATTAAAGATGTTTATGTTCCTATTGAAAATCCTGATGATCACTCTAAAGATGCTGATGTCCTTGATTGTGATATAGATGTTGATGAACTTATTGATTACCCTTTTGCATCTTCTACATCCATCCTTGGACCTCCCCCACCAATACTAAATCCTTCACATTTTTCTTCCATCTTGGGTCCTTATGTCCCTTCTCTTTCCCCTCCCAATTCTCCTAGTTCTTCATCCATTTTTGGTTCTTATGTCCCTCTCTCTCCTATCTTTCCTCAAGATCAACGTAGATGCATTTCCTTGAATCCTTTTCATCCACCCACTCACCTAAACTAGTCATATCATCCTTCTTCTTCCACAAATCCTAATTATTTTGGAAGTAACTTGAATGTTCAATACAAGAAAAAGAAGCAATTCAAGAAGCCATATAAAAAGGTAGACCACCATGTCTCATCTAATCCACATGGGGGCATAAAGTCAAAAGAGATATATAAGAAAAAAATTATAAGACAAGTATGGGTTCCAAAATCCATCATTGAATATATTATCTCTACATCATCAAAAAGAAATGAAAAGAGGCCTACGGCTATATGGATTCCAAATTCTTTCTTGAGAAAGTCTAATGTTGAACAACAATTGAAGTTGACATTCAAGCTTCCAAAGAATTCTGCTTCATCTTCTTCCAAAAGCATTCTTCCATTCCATGTGCCTAAACTGCAACCTTTTCTATCCACTTACCATATTCCTTCATTCACATTTTCTCCATCCTTTCACCACCCTTCAAGGCATGTGTTGACATTGATCTTGCCTTCATTTTCATTTTTTAATCTCACTCACTTTGCATAAAGCCACATCCTCCATTTTTTTGTCTTCCATCTTCCTTTCCCTATCAGCATCTTTGAGCATATCATTTGAACTCCTTTGCATGTCATGGTTTAAACTTTCAAGGAGAATTATCTATAAAGCTTGAGTTCTTCCAAAAAAAAAAATTGAAAAAGATTGAAAAAAAATGAAAATTTGCCTTGGTGAAAACCTGATAATCAAGCACCTTGGTAGCAAAAGTAAATAGAAATAAATTCATCCTATGGTGAAAACCACTCCCTTGTGGTGCCTTGGATAAGTACCATGATGAAAACCTAACAAATAGGCATCATGTGTAGTTCTTCTACATCTTTCATTCATTTCGTCTTCTCTCTTTGATCTTGACAATGTTAACCTATAGAAAATCATTTGGCTATCTTGTGAGATATCTTATGATGATCTTGTTTTCATTCCTTTCATGTTTAGCCTTCATATCTATTTTCCTCCATTCATTCTAGTCTTTCGCTACCCTTTTCCCATTTACCCCTTTGGTCTTGATCTAATAAAATAGAGTAAAATATGATGCTATAAAGCCTCTTGACATATCTACTTCTTTGGATTGCATCTTTCCCACTTTTACATTATGCTTTCTTGAATTATCCTATACTGGCCTTTCATTTCTTGTCCAAATGTTCTTTACATGAGAAATTTTCCCTAGCTTGGGTACTCTTGAGGAGTCAACCTTTGAAGATCACTTTCACTTGCTTCATACACTCCTTCCTTATCCATCATATTTATTAGCTTATTGCTTCATCATGTCCTCCACCTTGTTAGACATTGGGACTGCACGATGTAATCTTGCTTAAGAGTTTAATGCCCATTCTGTCTAGGGGTATCTTTGTACATATTTATTGATCCTGAAAAAAATTCAAAAAAATTGATATATTTCAAAAATCCAAAAAAATGGTATATTGCAAAAATTCTAAAAATTGAAAAATGTCCTGAAAAAATGATCTTCTTAGTGACAACCTAGCAATAGGCACTTTGATGTATCTCCAAAAAAAATTATATATTCAAAAAAAAAAAAAAATTATAAAAAGTCCTAGAAAAAAAAAAAAAAAATCAAAAAAATTGATATATTTCAAAAATTAAAAAAATGATATATTGTAAAAATTCTAAAAATTGAAAAATGTCCTAAAAAAATGATCATCTTAGTGACAACCTAGCAAAAGGCACTTTGATGTATCTTCAAAAAAATTATATATTCCAATAATACAAAAAAAATAAAAGATTCAAAAATTCAAAAAAATAGAAAAAGTGCCTTGGTGAAAACCTAGAAACAGGTGCCATGGTAGCAAAAATACAAAAAAATTTTGAAAAAAAAATTAAAAAAAAAAAAATCCAAGTGGTGAAAACCTGGAAACGGGCGCTATTTGAGGCCTTTGCACCCTTATTTTTTAGCGCATGTCCTCGACACTTAGCCTTTCTCCACCATGCCTTGTCCTTGTTACCTTGGTTTGGAATTGGTCTTTGTCTAGGGGGCATAACTATGTTAGCTTTGGTTTCTTAGATGTGTGAGTCTTTAGGACACCTCGCAAATGGTGTTTTTCAACACCCATTGACATCGAGTGTTTTTCAACACTTATTGGTTTGGTCTTACCTAGTATCATCATGTGATCTTACCTTCCTGCAAGCATTTGATCCTTATCCTCGAAACTCAGTATTAGTTAACAAACTTAAATTTTAAATGCAACACTTAGTGCTTGACTTATGTCATGATTTTTTCTTTGTGTGCTAACTATTATTGATTTTTGTTGAGTGTCCTTGTCTAATAAGTCTCTTTATGATGCATCGCTAGAGGACTTGGGGCATGGGACATGTTTTTATTTGTTTTTATTTGCTTGCGGGCATGGTCTTGAACTCTAGAGTGTCTTTTGTTGTCCCCTTGAAACACTTAGGAGATTTGAGACATCATCCTTGATTGTTTTTGCACAACCATTCTTATAGTCATCTTGGCATCTATGCCTTGATGCGAGCATAGTTTTTCTATATTAAATTGGGTAAGCTAACATCGAAGTCATCTTGACCTTTATGTCTTTGATGCTTATGTTAGAATCTTTCCACATTTCAATCCAATATTAATTACATTCATATCTTCATAGTTGCATTTGTAACTAGTGATGATTGTGTGATTTTTTTGATGTCCGTTAATAATGGCCCAATGATGAAAATAAGTTCTTTTACATTCTCTAATGAATGATGAACACAAAATCCTATGTTACAATTGCTCTTTTGCAAGTACACCATTGCATTTCATGTAGCTTGCATTATTAGACTTCATGTTAGTTTGCATTTTTAGGTTGCATTATGAGTTTGAGAGGGTTCTCCTTTCATCTTTATTGTGGACATTTAATCAATTGTGGTCACATTTTGATCTTCATTTCCTTATTTTCTTTCATGATCTCAATCAAAATTTCTATCTTAAACAGTTGATTGATTTTTGGAGCATTTTCTTTTCTTATTTCTATTTCTTTCCATATCTTTCAAACTTCTATCTTCCATTTTCTTTTTCCCCACTTCTTTTCTTCTAAATCACCTTTGGGGAATAATATTTCATGCTTGATGATCTACCTTGGTTCTATGATTCTTATATCTTTCATCTTACATCAAGAACCTTATCTTTTGTTCGATTTGATCAAATTTATCAATTTGTTGTTTCTCCTCTATCTCATTTCGATTTCGATCACGAGGGGGCAGTAATTATCAATTTCAATCCTTGATTCAGTTTTATCAATTTTATCCTCGACCTTTTCAAGTTAAAATTTATTTGTATTCTTTGTCCTGATGTGTTCTCGAGTCGACCACACATCTGAGTTGTTTTGTGATCCCAAATTGACCTCACACTTCAATTTCTTTCTTTGACTACATGTGTTCCCGAATCGATCACACATTAGTCAAAGAGGGGCAAATGTATGCACCCAAAAATGGTCGCCTAGACTATGGGCCCCCATTATTCAATTTATCAATTTATCAATTTTTCTGAATCAATGGTTTGTAATATTTTATTAAATCAATTCAAATCAATTTCTTTGATCAAATTCGATTTATTTCATTTCTAAGATTGATCATTTTATTCCAAGTCTTATTTAATTAAAAGAAAATCTTCTCTTTTAATTAAATAAAATAAAATCCCCATTTAATTAAAAAAAACCTCTCTTTTAATTAAACAGTTCGTCCACATTTAATTAATTAAGAGAAAAACCTCTCTTTTAATTTAATTAAATATCTTCTATTTAATTAAAAAGAACTTGCTCCCTTTTAATTAAATAAAAATTCCACTTAAATATCTCTTTTGATGAAAAAAGGAAATAAAATAAATTCTTTTTATTTAATTTCTCTGCACTTAAAAATGTGATCTAAGTGGGATTTATCTTTCCACTTTCTCCTCAACCACTCCTCTTTTCTAATTGGTAGAATCTTGTCTCACATGGATCACCACTTTCTTCTCAACCACTCCTCTTTTCTCATTGGTGGAATTTTGTCTCACATGGATCAAGCTCTATTATCCCATATTGGTTGTGAGAAGCCTCTCACCTCCATAATTTCCTTTATAAGGGAGAGCCCTCTCCTCATGTTAGACACCCATGATTATGCTATCGTTATGCTGCAGGTTTGAAGACCAATTTTTGAAGGAGTTTGAATACAAAAGCTTTTTGTGGAGAACTTCTATTTTCTTGTCTTTTTCTCTCTTGCACCCATCATGGGCTTTTAGCTTAGATCTTGCATTTATAGACTAGATTTTGCTTTCATAGATTAGATCTTATTTTCATGCATATTTGAATATCATGAGACTAGCATTCTTGCTTTTCCTCTTTGAATCTCTCATCTCATGGTGTACTTGCATGGGCACAAAAATAGGTCAAACTGAGGGCCTCCATTGCAAACCCTTGCACTCTATGAGTAGAGAGCTATGGATCAATTTGTGAGGGCTCATTCTTGAGTTTTCTTACATGTAATGATTCATAGAAGTGTGACAACATTTTAGCACACAAGAATATAGTGTACTAGATACACAATTACCTAATGTCATCCTTTCACATGTAAAAAGTGAGAATATTGAAATAATAATAGTTAAGGATGTTTCTGATATCACAACTCTAAATATCAATCCCCTTATAGAGGAACATCTCAAGAAGATACTAGATTAGTCTACACTACAGGAAAAACTATGTGATAATCCTATTTTGGTGAGTGTAGATGAACTACAAAAAATAGTGACTAAAAAAACACGGGAAGAGGTGAATACACAAGAACCGCCTACTATCATCCCTCAAGTCATTAATGTACAACCTTTGCATAAAACATCTGAAGCTACATCAGAAAATGTTGATATAGTTGAGAAGAATACAATGAAAACCCAAGCCACTACTAATGCACAAAGTCAAATAGGTTAGATGGACTTATCTACACCTACAACACAAGATCAAGGTGCAAGTCAAGGCATTGTGGTAGAATAGAACAAGCCTAAAGAGGTAAAGTTGACACCAAAGGTGAAGGGACAAGTAGCAATCTGAGCCTTGGTAACCTTACTAGTAATTGGCACTCCTTCAAGTCATATTCTTTAGAAGTTGAGCATAGATGCAACACCATTGTAGATCTTAGTGTCGATTCCAAGTACATTAAAGGCTGAAGAAGTAATTGAATATGGAGATGTGAGCCTTGATGAAGAGATTGTGTTACCAAAGTATGACTATGTAACAATGACAATTGAGAAGATGGGCATACTCCAAGATGCCCTAGCTAGAAAAAAGTATGAGAAATTGCTTAAAAGGGAGCACATGTAGAACAAAGCATTGTAGGATATCAAAGACATCTTTTTAGATGCATTTAGTCTACCAACTCTAGATGAGACCAAGCCACTCATTGAACAACTAAAAAACATAGTGGAAAAGGTTAGTGATGTGGACCTTGACACAAATGAAAAATTATTAGATGGTTAGAAAAGAAATTCCAAAGCAAAGTAAATGAGAAAATATTAGGTGACATAGCACTCACAGAAGTTTCATTAGCAACTAAGGTTGAGGATGTGAAGAAGGTACTTGAGAATATTTTCTCATTGTACATTAAACTATGTAATCCAACACTCTTCACCCAAGAAACTAGAAGTCATATTTTGAGTCTAGAAAGCCAAATTAATGCATCAACTACTAAACTACCTATGAATCTAGCTTAAAGTGGGAAGCACTCCGGAATATTGCTACAAACCTAGAGTTAGTTAGTTTCATTGTCAGTAGGAGAAGCCAATATAAGGGAAAAACTAATTAGCATCCAAACAACACTCACCCTACACATGGAAATTTTGCACAACGAATTGGGCTATGTTGAAACATTTATGAAGAAAGACCCAAATCTTTCAACATTAGATGGCCTAGTCCACCTTACTGTCGAGTTGGCAATCCAAATCAAGTCTTTGGATGCGGTATGTGAAAATTGGGATGCAACTCTCAAGATTATATTGGATGTCCACAAATTCTTTCTAGAAAAACACACTATAAGTGTATAGCCCATTGACATAAGTGTCAAAAAGGGGGAGAAATATTTTGGGAGAGTAAGAGAGATAGAGACAAAGGGAGATATAGATTTTGGGAGAGTGATAGAGTAATACAAAGGGAGAGTAAGAACAAGGATAAAGAAAAGATAGAACAAGCTAAGGGGGAGTAAGCATAAATAAAGCATGAAGTCAAAGAGTATCAGTACAGAAATATTTACCTAGTAGGATTACAATACAAAAATTTTGAGTATAGATTAGACCTATCAACACAAGGGGAGTTATCAATTTTTTAGGTATCTAAGTTGTTACAAAATTTCAAAATTTTGAAGTTTTTTATATAAGCCAAGTTAGAGATATGTTATGCTCATAAGATTAAGGATATTAATGTATGCTCAAGTGTTTTTGAAGCTCATGTCAAAAGGGGAGATTGTTGATCTTAGACACCAGATTTAACGTGGAAACCCAATATGGGAAAAACCACCAAGTAACTAGTCACCAATTTTCACTCTTCTGAAGTGAGCTCAGTTAGGAGCCAACCCTGTTAAAGGTTACAATGCACACTATTAGGTGTGACCTTGTTAGAGCATTTAATCACCTTGTTGGGAGTGGCCTGGTTAGAGGTCTTTAGAACAATTCAACTAAACTATCACCTTGTTAGAGGATTTACAGAATGGTTGTTAAACCAACTCTGTTAAGAGATTCTAGATTCACTATTACAATGATTAGAAAGCAACAATGAGGTGACCTAAATGATATGCAACTTATCTTTTGCTGATTATAGATCTTCTGTTCTACTTTACTGGATCCTTACTGATTGAATACAACTTTGCAGCTCCTCCAAGATCTCTAATCCTTCATCAAAATTCACTCAATATTCACTTATTCCATCCTCATCCATATACTCATACACACTTTAATTCACAACTTGAACATCTAAATATATACCTTTCAGATTATCAAGTCGGCTCAAATATAAGTTACAACAACTGAAAAAATCATTACATCAGTCGGCTGCATGAAACAATTGAACTTAATATCAAAACAATAAAATCCTTTATTGGCCAACCCAGCTCAGAGATCACTACTCCAGAATGGTTTTCTAATGTTAACCAAGTGAGGCTCAATAAACACTGCAAACCTTGCAAAAATCTTTTTGAGACCGAGTGAACTCGGTTAGCACTGACCTTCCTTTGCGAAGCTTGTGAGCTCGGTAGAAGCTAACTCTCTACCACATTTCCTTTGATAACTGAGTGAGCTTAGTAGACATTAACTTTTCTTTGTTAACCTTGGGAACTCGGTTAACACTAAATTTTTTCTACAAGATCCTTTGATGCCCGAGTGAGCTCGGTAAACATTAACTTTTTGCTACAAGATCTTTTGATGCCCAAGTGAGCTCGGTAAACATTGACTTTTCTTTGTTAACCTTGAGAGCTTGGTTAATACTAACTTTTTGCTACAAGATCCTTTCATGCCTGAGTGAGCTCGGTAAGCATTAACTTTTCTTTGTTAATCATGGGAGCTCAGTTAACATTGTAAATTGCTTTGTTGATCATCTGAGCTTGGTAGACTCTGTCTGATGACTAATATGACATTTGTGTAACATCAAAGACAATACACAATTAACAATTGTATCCAAAAATCTCCCTCTTTGGCATTGATGGCAACACAACATGTCATAGTAGAATAAAATTTGAATGAAATTTGAAAACAAGTCTAACAAGCCTTTTTCTGTCAAAACAACTTTCTCTTTTAGATAGCAAACTCTCCCTATTTCAGTAATCTCTCTCTGTGAAGGAATTCTATAGAAAACTCTTCTTCTCAAATTTTTTTTAGAAATATATGACAATAAAACTCTCCTTCTTTGACAACACATGCCAAAGACAACACAATTCAAATGGATTTTAATGTACATTTAGTACTGATTCATATGCAATATTTTCTAATTATGTTGCATCAGCTGATAGATCTTCAACTTGGTATGCGTTGATGCATCACTAAAAATTTATTTTAGTGAACTTCAGATAGGGGAGTGACCCCTAACTTACCTCTTAGATACAAGAATGCATCCTTAAATAATGGCTTTATGAATATGTTAGCAATTTGTTCTTTTGTATGAACATATTCCAATCTGATCTCCTTATCTTGCACCAATTCTCTAACAAAATGATATTTTATTGCAATGTGCTTGGTATTGGAATGCATCACTGGATTCTTAGATATGTTTATTGCACTTGTATTATCACAGAACATAACAATTGGTTCTTTGATTTCCACCTTCATGCCTTCCAAAAATTGTTTAAACTAAACAATATTAGAACAGTTTACTATAGCAGCAACATACTCTGCCTTTGCTATAGATTGAGATGTACAATTTTGCTTTTTGCTTGTCCAAGAAACCAACCTCTTTCTAAGAAAGAATTCTTCTCCACTTGTACTTTTTTTTATCATCAAGGTTTTCTACCCAATCAGCATCAATAAACACTTTCAAATCTAGATTACCTCAAAATTTGTACCATAAACCATAATCTTCAGTTCCTTTCAAGTATCTCATTATTCTTTTGATTGCCATCATGTGATTTTCTCTTGGTTTTGCTGAAAATATTGCTACAATACCAACTGCAAGGGCAATATCTGGCCTAGCATGAACTACATACTGCAACTTTCCAATCATAGATCTATACAATTTTTGATCATCTTCTTTTGATTCATTTTCATTGGTAAGTTTTAATCCAGTACACATAGGAGTCCCAACTGGTTTACAATCTTCCATACCAAACTTTTTCAATATCTCCTTGATGTATTTTGATTGAGTGATGTAGATAACATTTTTATTTGTCTGAATTTGAAGACCAACAAAGAATTTGATCTCTCCAAACATAGACATTCCAAATTTCTTGTTCATTTTCTCTGAAAATTCTTTGCAAAGATCATCATTCCTTATGAAAACAGTATCATCTACAAATATTTCTGCCAAAACAATCTTATTATCTGGTCCTTCCTTTATATACAAGCTACTGTTATCATTAGTTCTTTGAAAACCAATCTGAATAAGATAGTTATGCAATTTTTCATACCATGCTCTAGGGGCTTGTTTTAGACCATACAATGTCTTGTGTAATTTGCAGACTATGTTCTTCTTATCTGAATCAACAAAACCTTTAGGTTGTTCAATGTAAACCTCTTCATCCAGTATACCATTGAGGAATGTTGACTTGACATCCATCTGATAAACTTTGAATCCTTTGTGAGTAACATATGTTAGTAAGGTTCTAACTCTTTCCAATCTTGCAATAGGAGCAAAAGTTTCTCCATGGTCTATTCCTTCTTCTTGAGCATATCCTTTGCATACTAGTATAGCTTTATTTCTTGATACCTTACCATCTTCATCCAACTTGTTTCTGAATACCCACTTAGTTCCAATCACATTTTTATCTTTAGGCCTGGGTACAAGAGTCCATGTCTTATTTTTCTCTATCTGCTCTATTTCTTCATTCATAGCCTCAATCCAACTATCATTTTCCAATGCATCATTGATATTTCTAGGATCAAAATCAGAAAGTAAACAAGTACGTTTCAACTTACTTCTTGTCATGGTTTCTTCAGATTTGTCTCCAGTGATCTGATCTGCTAAATGATGTTTCTTGACATATTTTGCTAATACAGTTTCCTTGCCTCTTAAAAGAATTTCATTGTTATCCTCTTGTACTTCAACTTATGGTTCTTGCTATTCTGGCTTGGTAGATATTGGCTCAGGTCCTTCAGACTTGGTAGACACTTGTTCGATAGCTTTTGAATGTAACTCGAGTTGTTGTAGCTCGGTTTGAACTTCTTGTAACTCGATTACTGATGACTCGAGAATAGAAGATTCCTGATTGACTGGTACTATATCAAGTTCAGTGAAAATAAACTTTCTATAATCTTCTAATTCCCTTTTTCTTTCTTCTTTAGTCCTTTCTGCAAACTAATCAACTTTCACATGTGCACTTTCTATGACTTTGTAAGTAGACAAGTTCAAACATCTATATGCTTTACTTTTGCAAGAGTATCCCAAAAATATTCCTTCATCATCTTTTACATCAAATTTTCCTTTTCTAGATTCTTTCATAATGTAACATTTACTTCCAAATAATTTTAGATAACTTACATTAGGTTTATAGCCATACCATAGCTCATAGGGAGTTTTGAATGAGTCATTTTTAAGCTGTACTCAGTTCAAGGTATGAACTGCAGTGCTGATAGCTTCCTTCCAGTATTTGAGAGCAATGTTCTTTTCAATCATTAAGGTTCTTGCACAATCCATGATAGATCTATTCCTCCTTTCAACTATTTCATTTTGTTCAAGAGTTCCAAGGGTTGATACCTATCTTTTGATTCCTCTCTTAATGCAAAAGTTATTGAACTCATGTGAAATGAATTCTCCACCTCTGCCTGACCTCAAGCATTTTAATATTTTTCCTGTTTCCTTTTCTACTCTAGCCAAATACCATTTAAATTTCTCAAATGCTTCTGATTTGTTCTTTAGATACATGACAATTATCATTCTTGAGTAATCATCAAAAAAAAAAATGAAGAACTTTTCTCCAGTATAGCTTTCAATTCCAATGGGTCCACATAAATCAGTATGAAAAATTTCTAATATATCTTCTGACTAATAGTTTTTACTTTTAAAACTAGTCTTTCCCATTTTACCAATCTGACAATTTTTGCATAGACCGACCTCAGGTTTCTTTATATTTGGAATGCCTTTTACTTTCTTAAATTTTCTTATCTTTACCAAGTTATCAAAATTTACATGACAAAACCTTTTATGCCATAACCAACTTTCTTCAACTTGAGCAATAAAACATGAACATTCACCAAGTTCAAGATAAAATAACTTACCTTTTTTTTGAGTGCCTAATCCAATCAGTTTTCCTTTGCCATCTAGCAATCTTTCTTTTCCATGCATGAATTCTACTTTGAATCCATTATTGAGTAGTTGTGCCACACTCAATAGATTATGCTTTAGTGCTTCTACCCAATAGGCATTATCACATATAAGTTCTTTGGTTAGAGAGATTCTTCCTCTTCCTTTTATACAACAAGGTTCATTGTTACCAAATCTTACACTGCCACCATCATAGTCTTCAAAGTACTCAAACTTAATTTTATCACCAGTAATGTGATGAGAACAACCACTATCTATGATTCATGTATCATTTTTTCTCATATGAGAAATGAGTGCCATTTCCTCATCATTATTAGACTCATCTTTCACAGCAATGTAGACAATTTCACCTTCTTCTTCATCATTAATATCATTAGAATCTTTAGCCATAAAACATGTTTTCTTACCTTTATCCTTGAATGATTTGAAGTCTTTCTTGCCATTGTACTTGTAACCTTTCTTTTGATCTTTGTTCTACTTGTTTGGGCACCTAGGAGCAATATGACCAATTTCTTCACATAAAAAATAGATTAGAGAAACTTTACCTTTATATTTTCCTTTGCCTCTAGAATATTGTCTTGCTAGTAGAGCTTCAATCACCTCAAGATCACTATCTGAACTTTGGTCTAATTCATCTTCACTTCCTGACTAAGATTCTTTTTTCTTTTTACTTTTCTCTTTGAGTGAAAGCTTGGCTTCAAATGCTGATTCAATATTTTTGGAAGCTGGAACATAGTTGTCAAAGTTGTCTAGTTCAAATGCAGTTAATTTTCCAACTATGGCCTCTAGATTTATCTTATGATTTGCTTCACATCTTTTTTTTTGAATTGAAAAAACTCTGATTGCATAAATGGGAAGTAGAGTTCTAAGAACTTTACTTATAACTGTCTCCTCTTTGATATCTCCTCTAGATGCTTTGATTGCACTGACACATGCTTTGACTCTTTCAACATATTTTGCAATATTTTCATCCTCTCTCATCCTCATCTGATCAAATTGTCCTCTTAGACTTTCTGCTTTGGCTCTTCTTACATTATCATCTCCTCCATAGATTTCTTTCAACTTTTCCCGCGTTTCAAAAGTAGATTTACAATCCTTGATGTCATCAAATTCTTCATAACTCAGAGAAGATGCTATATCTATCATCATAATGTTGTGGGTCTTCTTTTTAGCAATATCATTGACTGATAGCATACCAACTAGTTCTGCATATTTTTTGTCAAGGTATTTTAGTCATGTATCTCTAATAGAAGCTAGATGAAGTCTTATCAACCTTTTCCATGCTAAGAAGTTGTCCTTGTTAAGTCTTGGAATTTCTCTCTTATAAGACATCCTGATCTTTGGCTTAGATCTTTGAAATCTTGTCTTTCAAGTACCAAAGGATTTGATACCAATTGTTAGAAATATAGATGAAGTAACTGAGAGGGGAGGGGTGAATCAGTTACCACAAAAATAATTCCAAAAATCCCTTAGATGTCTATAATATTTACTTACTGCTGATACTCGATAAATAGTGCAAGAATACTGTAACTCGGTAGGTTAACTAATTACTGATCATCTAGCATTCATAGTTACTATTATGCTTGCAAACGTTAAAATAAATGAACACAAGAGACACCAGATTTAACGTGGAAACCCAATATGGGAAAAATCACCAAGTAACTAGTCACCAATTTTCACTCTTATGAAGTGAGCCCCGTTAGGAGACAACCCTGTTAAAGGTTACAATGCACACTGTTAGGTGTGACCTTGTTAGAGAATTTAATCACCCTATTAGGAGTGGCCTGGTTAGAGGTCTTTAGAACAATTCAACTGAACTGTCACCTTGTTCGAGGATTTACAAAATGGTTGTTAAACCAACTCTATTAAGAGATTCTAGATTCACTGTTACAATGATTAGAAAACAACAATGAGGTGACCTGAATGATATGCAACTTATCTTTTGCTGATTACAGATCTTCTATTCTTCTTTACTAGATCCTTACTGATCAAATACAACTTTGCAGCTCCTCCAAGATATCTAATCCTTCATCAGAATTTGCTCAATATTCTCTTATTCCATCCTCATCCATATACTCACACACACACACTTTAATTTACACCTTGAACATCTAAATATATACCTTTCAGATTATCAAGTCGGCTCAAATATAAGTTACAAAAATTAAAAAAATCTTTACATCAATCGGCTACATGAAACAATTGAACTTAATATCAAAACAATAAAATCCTTCGTTGGCCGACCTAGCTCGGTGACCACTTCTCCAGAATGGTTTTCTAGTGTTAACCAAGTGAGGCTTGATAAACACTACAAACCCTGCAAAAATCCTTTGGAGACTGAGTGAACTCAGTTACCACTGACCTTCCTTTGCTGACCTTGTGAGCTCAGTAGAAGCTAACTCTCTACAACATTAACTTTTCTTTGTTAACCTTGGGAGCTTGGTTAACACTAAATTTTTGCTACAAGATCCTTTGATGCCCAAGTGAGCTTAGTAAACATTAACTTTTTGCTACAAGATCTTTTGATACTCAAGTGAGCTTGGTAGACATTGACTTTTCTTTGTTAACCTTAAAAGCTTTGTTAATACTAACTTTTTCCTACAAGATCCTTTGATGCCCAAGTGAGCTCGATAAACATTAACTTTTCTTCGTTAATCATGGGAGCTCAATTAATACTGTAAATTTCTTTGTTGATCATTTGAGCTCGGTAGACTCTATCTGATGACTGATATGACATTTTTTTAACATCAAAGACAATACACAATTAACAATTTTATCCAACACACTCATGTGCTAAGAAAATATTGTATGCCAAGTGATTCAAGAGCCAAGTAAATAGTGAATGCCAAGTAATAAAGATGTCGAGTCTCAGAATAGAAATTAGTATATGATGAGAATCAGAGACTTCAGATGTCGAGTGAGATAATTTTGACATAATTTTTTGTAAAGGCACAAACAACTATGTAAACTTTTTGAGCTAATTTAAAGATGAATTATGATATTTTGGAGATAAGAAAGAATCTTAAGTTGGATTCCCAATGCAATTACATACAACCAATCAAAAAAATCAAAGGTTTAAGGGAAAAAATGGATGAATCACAGCTGTTGATTCATGCCTAACCCTAAGTCACCTAAGTCTTCTTAAGGAGGAAAAACCCTAAGCTCTCGAAGTGTGAAAAGGTGTATGAAGGAAAAAAGAGAGAAGTTTACATGTGCACATAGAGCATTCATGGTGGCTAAGGAGTTATGATTTGAAATTGTATTGCAAAATTAGTTAAAGGAGAACATAGGATTAGAAGAGCATACAAAAAAGAAACATATGATCAAGAAGGATCGACAATACATCAGTTTAGAGGTGATCTCTTATTAAGTAAGCAAGTGCTAACTATAAGATCATTGCTAAATCATTCTAGCAAGTGAATCAATCAAATCTCTTAACAGAGTAGTCCTAATAGACTATATTGAAATCCTCTAACAGAGTGCTTACTTAATTGTGAGTTAAAGTCCTTTAGCAAGGCACACTTCTAATAAGGTGTTGAAATCCTTTAACAAGGTGAGACCTAATAGTCTTTGTAAGCCTTTAATAGAGAAGACCTTTCATAGGATAGATCATCATGTCTCATTATCAAAACATTGTTACCTTCATTGGATACACTTTATTACTGCAGTAGTGATTTATGGGTGTCATCCCCACCCCAATTTTACCTTCTCATTGGAGGGTTTCTTGGCAATCATATCTAGTGTCATATGTGTGTGAATGTTTATGCATTTACATGATTTAGATATACATGCTTTAAATGGTATATCAGTTTACTTATTGAACGTATGAGAAGGATGTGTGGTGAAAGTTTTTATGGGTCATAGTTTAAACTACTAATTCAGCCCCTCTCAAAAGTTTACCTTTCCTATTGTAATTCCAACATATCCTTCATTTGAAGGTTCTCAAACTCCCTTCTAATCATCTATAGCTTTACTACATGGACTTTATTAGTCCCTTTGAAATTCATCTCAAGGATATATCATGCTTCCATTGAATAATTACTTGCTGCTATCTTAGGAAAGATTGTTTCAATCATGGTTGCCTCAATCAAACTTGAAATTTTTGCATCCCTTCTTCTTGAATCTTGTAGGTGAGTCTTTTGATGGTTGGTGATGGCAGCATATCGTGTTGGGTTAGTTACATCATTGATCCCATTTACCACAAACTCCCACATGTCATTTGCAACCATAATGGTTCTCATCTTCTTTGCCCAAGTGTCACAATTTTATCCATTAAAGTATAGTGGTTGTTGCCAAGTCTTTCCTATATCTCTAGCCATGTCTCCTACACAACAAACTTCAACACCTTGAAAAAATGCCCAAACTTATGAGGATTTTGGGCCTAATGGTTATGATACCGTGAAAAATTTCATTAAATATCATAAAACTTGTTGAAGCAACTGAGTTGTTTGACAAGGTAATGAGCTGAGATAGAGTAGTGCCAAGTTTCTTGATACCAATAGGGACCAAGTTTCTCAATCACCAAAAGGAGCTCGATAGACAGGGAAATTGGTAGAAGTAGAGTCCAAGGTTCTCGGTTAATGTAAGCCAAATTGTCCCGCTCAAACACAAGTCGAGTAATGCATCAAGAATTAGAAGTATTCCAAAAAATACGTAAAAAAACTTATTTATATCTCCTTCATTTTTCCAAAAATACTAACATGCACAACAAAATATATGAATGGAGACAAGATTAGAAACATAATAGGTTAAAGATTTGCAAGTATGTTTGCTTTCTTTCTATTAACTAAATCAAACTGATACAAATCTGGACAATGATTGACAAACCATATAAAAAGAAGAATATCTAAAAAAATAAAAAATAAACTTACAATAACATATAACTACATACAATAAACCTAAAACAATCACTGCTCATACAAGATGAAACTTTAATTTCACAAAAAACTCAGAAAATCATCCACATGTGATGCTACTGAGTCTGGTAGAGCTTTCTACTTCTACTATTTTGTTGAACACTTCTCACTTTTAGAATGTTTAGGATATGACTTATAGAATGAAGGAACATTCCCCCCCTTTTATATTTTGTTGTCTACACAAAATCTCCCTCTCGTTTTTGAATTCAAACTAACCTACCTCATTTAATATCTTTGAGTATTGCAACTTGCAATGTCTTCTAACAGGTAGGTGTATTGGAGGCTCATAGGAAAATTAGAAAAATATTATGTTTTCCAACATTTATAACCATTAGATCAAACCCACATAATTTGGAGTGCACTAGAATAATTTATTTCACTTTTTAGAATTTGGGTGATGATCCACCTCCCACCAAGTTGATAGTAGATTGGATGGGTAGGTAGCTTCTTCTATGGATGAATCATTTGTGATTTTTGGTGACAAATTTTGGAGCCATTGAGTCAAAATAAATTTGAACAACCCAAGAGTTGGATTCATTGATTAGGCAATAAATTGGATAACTATATTCAAAGACTATCAACATTACTTTGTTTTGACTACAGATCCTTGAACTGTCAATTTACTCATCCAATAAGGAATACCACTTTTATGTAATTGGAACAAATAGTTGAATCTCCCAACTAGTTTGCAGTAGCCAAAATTAAAACATCCTTAAGTTAAGCACCAATCTAACACAAATAATTCTTTGTTTTGATTTTCATTAGGTCTAAAAAATGCCATCTAAGATTTTCAAGCATAACTTTTCTATATATAATTAGTCTGATCAACCCTCAAACCCATCTCATCGAACATTACTAATATATTATTTATTAGTAAAATAAGTTTCTAAAATTCATATATTTTATTTCTAAGTTAGTACTAGTGATAGACACCTAAACCCGATCACACAATTACATGATATTTCATCATCTTCTAAGGCATTGTTAATTAATTATTAAATATTTAATTAATTTATATTATACCAGAGTTAATTAATTAAATTAATTAACTATAGTTCAATTAATAATCAAATGACAATAATAGTCTAATTTATTAAATAAATCCCCATTCCTCTATTAAATAAAATAAATGCACAACCTATTCAATTTACTCCCTCAAACCTCAACTAGCCCTCAACCCAATAGCTAACCTAAATACAATGATTAGTTTCCAATAATTAGTCTATTTAATTAAATAATTCAAATTATTTAATTAATCCATCCACTTGCATTTCTCTAACATAGCCACTTTTGAGTCACATCACCCTCTTGTCTGAGTCACATCACCCTCTTGTCTAAGTCACACCACCCTCTTACCTTATCCACCTCTCCCACATCACTTGCACAATTATAGGAATAAATTAAGTCTTCCTAACTACATCTTCCTCTCCCACACAAGAGCAATAAATTCTACCTTGGACCTCTTTTACTTAACTATCCTTGTAGAATTCCCATCCCCTCACACTCATTCTCCTTGCAATGTTTATCATGAGGCTATGAGTTTGAGAAAGCACAATCCATGTATTCACCTTTCCTTGCATCCTAGCCCTCCCTCATAATTTTGTTTCTTTACATCTTTTTCGTCGATTTCTATCATGCCCAAAATATCGGGGCAAAAACACATGGATTTTTTTTTAAATTAATCCTCTATGTTAGTACATGTTTGACTAAATACATACAAGACACATTAGGTTTTCTAAGGTTTCCTATTTATTTTGTGGGTCGATTCAATATCATAGGTGCATTGGTTTCATCATTTCAAAAAATTTGTCAATTACCTTAACACTTTATTTCCATTGTTTAAATGAACTTTTAACTAGTTAAAATCATTAAATATTGATGATTAAATTATTTAAGACATTCAACTCATAAGTTAATTCAATGTTAAAAATCAATTCGACCCTTACCCCTAGTTATCTATCATATCTTTCTACTAGAACCATAATCTAATTTAACCCTAAAACTAACCCAATAGATAAACGATCTTAGTTATTTATTCAACTTCATTAAATCTATTAAATTAAAATAGATATTCAATTACCTGAGTCATTAAAATATTTAAATTTAAAAGCTAAGTCACAAGCATTATAAAACCTATTCCTTCTTTACTAAAATAAAACATCCATACTTACCGTTTTCAAAGACAAGACATAAACATAGTTTATCAATTTTAAAAGAAATACTTAAATCAAAATTAAATTAAACTAAAAATAACTAAATTACATCTGAAACTAGTTAATTAGATAAACTAACCCAAAACTAATATCAAACATATTTAAATCACTACTAACTACTAACTAATCTTAACCCTTACTACTTACCTTCTAACCAGTTAATTAAATCTACTCACTAATTTAACACCAAACATGATAAATAAATTTCTAAAACATCACATCCTAACATAGCTTTATTAAATCACTAACCCACATTAACTAAAGTCTAATCTAAACCTCACTAATCTAAACACCCTAACCATACTAACTAACCCTACCACCTAACCTTAGTCTATCCCTAAACTGCCCTACTTGCCATGGACGGTCCCCAATATCCTGCACGTGATCCTAACTCTACCATGGTGTAGATTTTGCCTCCACTAAAGTGGTACACATAGCATGGGTATTGTTTTATAGTTTTAAACTTCCCTTGTGTTTGATTGGAGGAAGGGTTGCATTCCTATATAAATGCATTCAAACAAATTTTATTCCCACCCCAAGTCAACATGGACAAGAAAGGGCCCTAATCACATGAAAAGTATGAGTTTCCCACAAAAGAGATAAGGGAGATAAACATAGGTGTTTGGAAAGTGTGGAGGTGGTGAGGAAAGCATTATCAAGGTGAAATTTCATTTAATGTTAAGTATTTGCAATGAATCAACCCCTTACCACATATCATCGACCACTGAAAGCATGAGGTGTAAAAAAATGACAAGGCACATGTGGAGGACTTTGCAGGCCTTGATTTTCTTTCAGTGCCCATGTTGGAGGAAAGATATTTAAAAGTAATGTTTAAAAGTTTATTAGGTGAGATAGGATAAGGTGAGATGGGATAATGTAAGGGTAGAGTGTTACTAGTTTTTTTTTTTGCTTTATTTCATTTTATAATTACATATCTATTTTTTTGAAATATGTCAAGGATTTTAATAGGAATCCTTTTAAGAATATTCTCTGTTGCAAAAAAGAATTAAAATTTTTGCATGTAAATTCCAGAGAGCATTTTTTTCTCTAAAAATTATGAAATTTCCTAAGGTTGATTTTCTCCTCCAAGAGTTAGTTTTTTTTTTTAAATTTATTTTCTCATCAAGTGTTAGGTTTATTTTTTTTATTTTTTCCATAAAAATTTCAACATGGCATAGGGGGAAATTTTTTGTTCATTTTCATGGAGGGAATTAAAGGAATAGTTTTTTTTTTTGATGTTATATTACACATTCAAATAGGAGTATATAATTTTTTTCAATAGTTACTAACAATGCAAAATAAAGTAACATTCACTTGAATCAATTTTCCTCTAACACCTAATCATAATCAAATTGCATAACTTTGTGTAACATCATTGTATCTATTTACTTTTGATTGTATGCATATGGAATGAATTATCAAGAGTACATCAAATATCATAAGAAAGGAATTTCTCTTTTTTCAAACGTACATGGACTAGCCACTTCATATATATTTTATTAAAAAACATGATTCAAAGACTCAATCAGGAAAGAATCATGGAAGAAAACCTAATATCATTGTCGTTGCAAATATGAACTTAATAATGAATTATACATTAGGATTATTTTTCCCAAGGAGAAGTCTCCATAACAATGGACTCAAAAATACGACAACTCTAAATCTAGTTTTGCTCCATATTAGGGTATCAACTAAGCAATTTACAAATTAACATCAAGACAACCATGGAGAACCAAAACTAACTGAGTGACAATCAGATTCAAACACATAGACATGTTCAACAAACTAATCCCATCCCAAGTTTGCACAATAGGTTCTATATCAAACCAAGACCACGGAGAAGGTAAATTTTTCTAAGGTAAGAGATGTCAATCACAACACCAAACATATGCCTCTTCCAAGGTTAATAATCACAAATAACTTTTTTCCTTTCACTACTTATCTCTCCAAACACAAAATAGTTTGTATTGAAAAGTATGGGCCCATAACGCCCTACTTTCTCCCTCTCCTCATCATGAGGAGAGACTCTGTACGAACTCAAAGTACAACTAAGGCCCTCCTCACATACATGGCCACTTCTATGCTATCTAAGGGTGAGCAATGCCAAGATACCCTTAACAACTTTCCCCTCCAGAAAAAAGAGAAAATATGAAAGGAAAATACATAAGAAACCCACAATAACCCATCCCTCACATGTTTCATCACACACACGAAATACACACACATGCAATAGGTTTAATTAAGAAAATAAAAACAAAGCATGAAGAATAAGGACATAAAGGATCCTACCTTTACAAAGGTTATGGCAATAGAGTTTTTGAGAAGATCTAATCCTTCTTCTTCTTCCAATCCAAGCTTGACTCTCTCTAAATGTAGAAAATGGGTAAACACCTTTCAACCCTCAAAATGGAAACTAAATAGGCTTCTAAACTCACCCACCTAAAATGACAACAACTTCAAACATGAATTAAGCCTTCTAGGGTCCTCCCACTTGATCCTACCATTAAGACAACCTTTTGAGTGAAGTGTAAACTTGGTAAACTCATGAAGATATTCAATTTTCACACTAAAGGGAAAATGAGATATTTAGGAGGTCATAAAAGTCAACAAAAGGATCTAAAAGGGAGGAAAATGTCCCCAACCCATACACATACCCCCTAGGCACTTGGATTACATTAATTTTGTCCCCCTAGTATCATTTTAGGACCTATACATTGGCTTGAAATATTTGAACTTTCTAAAAACCCTAGGAATGCAAAAATTTTACTAAACCCTAAATAGGGTAATTCATCTAAGCAACCAACTAATTAGTCTTAAGTTACTAACTTAATCAGTCTTAGATTATAGAGTTACTCATTTAACCCTAATTAACATGATGATACACATATACAAATTACAAGTGTCAAGTGACACCATAATATTCATTGTTACATAACATTAAACACCTTACAATTATAGAATGATACACATATTCAAATTAAAATACAAATAAAATATGAAATAACAAGGTCTACATCCCTTTATTAGACTCAACCTTAGTTTCACAAATTAAACATAGGGTCAATTATTGATTCTCCATTAGATTCTATGGTTAATAATTTTGCACACTTAATTTACACATTAGTAGCTCGAGAAAAATCACATGTATATATTTATAACTCATTTGGATAATCACATTAATCAAAACATCAAACTTTCATTTAAATAACTTTTATCTCAGCTCTACACACATATTTAATTTTTACAAATTTTCATAATTAAAGTATTTAACATATTCATAATATTGAATTTATTTTTTGTAATACATCATTATTATGCATGCTTATAAAACATCAAATAACATGATTAAGCATTTTTAAAGTAAAGCATCACATGGCATAAAATAATCTAATAATGTCCAGTCCATCAGATAATGTCTCAACATATCAAGTCATAATGCATCAAAATAAAAATGTATCAAATGTGCTATGATGGATTGAGGAAAGGCCTCAAAATTTCCCTTTTCCCTAGCCTATAAATTTAACCTTTTATCCTTTACAAATCATCCACCTTTTGAGTAAAGTTATTATGCTATTTTGAGAGCCAAAAGCTATACAAGCACCATTGCTCTACCCAAATTTACATTTATCATCCATCATTGAATCCACATTTGAAACTTGAAACAATGTCGTGAAGAACACATTCCATCCTTGAACCAAATCTACTCAACAAAGGAGTTGTTTGATTGCGATGTTTACATTTCAATTATTTTCAAGGTTCGTTTTAGTACTTTTTATATGTTTTTTGTCTAATTAGTCTATTTGATGTTTATCTTTGGTTTCATATCCTTTTCATTCTGGTTTTTATAGTGTATATTTTGGCACTCTCAGTGGTGTTGGTGCACAAAATTGTTCGTTAACTTCCAACGAGCTTGCCTACTCTATGCTAGGAAACTCAACACAGTTTTGGTCAAAAAAGAAGGTTAGATTTGTTTTTGTTCAACCTCCACACTTTAGGCTCTACAAGACTTAGGTGGTTATACCTATGCTAGAGGTGGCTAATAGCTATAAGTGCAGACTTAATGATGCCATTGAGTTGGCAAAGGTTCTGAAGGAGAAACCAGAGCACTTTGAAATTCTTTAAAGAGAGTGAAAGTATGATGAGGTAATATGTGTAATACCAATGGATTGAACTTCAATAGCCTATGACCATACATATAAAATTATAAGAAACATACAATGAGTCCTTTTGGGAAAATAAAGTCAATTCCCACATAGTCTTATTATTTGAATCCTTAGAGATAGTGTGCACCCCATTCACCACTAGATAAAAGTAGAGATAAATAAAATCATATTCTTAGATGAATTTAACCCCAACTTAAAGATACCAATATAGAACAAGTTCATGCATTATTTTCGTTCATCGATACAGTGGTATTGATCTAAGAAAAATATTGAAGAACACGAGATATTTAATACACCATAAGCCAAAAGAATTGAAAGGACCTATCATTATATTATTTCTTCTCAAGGAAATAAAAAAGAGGAGCATAGATTCAAGAGCCATTCAATAAATACATAGAGATAAAATTATTTAATTCATATTAAAAATTGCAAAGTTTTCTCTCTAATATTGTTCTTCTTCCCCCCACTTTTTGTTTTAAAATGTTGCTATAATAAATATAGGTCTTGGTACCTTTTCCTTACAAATTGAAAAGGTGTGAACAAGCTTCAAACCTTTACATAACTAAAACTAAATTACCTAATTATACAAAAATAAAGACATAAAATGCATACCATTATCAAGATTCTTCGACCTCTTCTTCTACAATAATAGTTACATCCTTGACCTGCTTAGGCACGTTCATATACACTTAAATCCATTTTGATATCTGGATATGCATGGGCCATGTAAATGTAGAAACCATTGGGGGAAAAGCCTATAGATCACTCCACCTCTTTCCCTTTGCTATTTTGACCTAATTGATGAATTTGGAAAACTTATTCTCCATGGCAATCAACTTGTTAAGTAATTCATGAAATGTATCCATCTAAAAGGTCATGTCACCCTTGTATCCCATGATTACTAATTGTTAGAAAAATATTAATTTGAGTGTCTAATCTTTGAGTGATTTAATCTTTCCATATTTATCAAAGATTAAAGGAATACACAAATGCTCAACAATAGAGATTGCCTTTTTCTTCTCTTTGAGTTTCTATTTTTCTTGATTCATATAAGCCATATTTTTTCTAAGGAAACTAATAATATTCCTAATATGAATAGGTGCATCATGGTCCCTTTTAGTAACTTCAAACAACTTATTTAATTCAAACCTTGACAGACCCTATTATATATCTCGTTCTAATAGCTTTTCTATTCCTTTCACAAAGAAATCTAGCATGTTTGAAATATTATTATATCTCTCAAAAAAAAATTTACATTTTTCTAAAAGAACAATTTCTCTATACACAAGAACTTATTATATTGTATTGAAGACATAATCACGATGATCAATCAATCCTATGCTAAGACTTTCTTCTTCAACAATGACATGAGCTTTCTGAATAACCACTGCACTGGAAACTTCGTTGGAAACCTTTTCACTCAATTCTTTTTCTATCCTTTGAATCTTTACATGCATTTCGTTAATAATAGAATTTGTGTCCATTTCTCTTTTTTGTAACTCTTTACTCATTTATGTCATATGCCTAATTTGAGCTTGGTTTAACATTGACTCATGAGTGATTCTTGTAGTAGGAAGTTCTGGATCTTTATTCTTGGCAGTTTAGATTAGGACCATTCCTTCTTCAACTTGTGAAATTTCAATCAACTTTGGCTTGTTTCCTTTGAATGTTACCCAAGTGGTCAATGTCTTTGTTCTTGGATCATAACCTATTCCTTCCACCTTATCCAGTGAATCAAATTCTGACACCAAGGTAGAATCCTCTGACTTCCTTATCTGGTAATGTATGAACAAATCCTTGTGAGTCAAACTTGGAAAAACCAGGATATCACTCTTCTTAACCATCTCTCTAGCTTCATCCTCAGTGCAAGTGATATTATCTAGATCCAATTCAACCATCATCTACTATATAATTTCAGCATGTTGTGACTCATCCACCCCTTCAAGTCTCTTGGTCTTTTTCTCCTCAAATTCCTTCATTTTTTACTTTATCTAGAAATCCTTGAATACTTGTGATTGAATTAAAATTTCATGTTTGGTAAAAACATAAATAAATGGCTTCTCTCTCATCTTCATGTATGAAACTAGAATTGGAACAATTATTGTGTTGTCATTGATGTCAAACCTTATTGGTGAGATAATTTGTTATTTTATTTTAGTGTCATATCTATTTGATTGATGGAGAGGATTTGAGAAGTTGGTCATAACAAAAGCACCTAGAGGAAAGCTTGAGTTATGAAGAGGAAACTAAAAATAGACACTTGATTAGTTAGACTTTGAAAAAATAAAGTGATTGCTTAATCTTACTAGAAGAGATGAAGATAGTTATATTGAAGCCCTGAAGAAGTGATCAAAGATAGAGAAAATACATAGGCTTGACTGAACAATAGAGAAAAAGATTAAGAACTTACAATACATGCTAAGTGATGCTAGTGTCAACCAAGACATAGTAAGTGCCAAGTAGAAATAGTGTTGATAGAGCATCAGTATTGACCAAGTGATAGTATATGTGTCAACCAAGGAATCTAGTAGCAATTGAGTAATCCAATGATGATCAAGTGTCAGAATATAGTGATTTTCAAAGGAAAACATTTTAATAGTTTATAAGAAATCATAATTTCCATCCAACAAAATTGATTTATTGGGATATATAAAGCATGTTGAAGATAAGGATGGATGACCTAGAAAGTTTAAATCAAGGAAAACCATGTTTGCATATTTTTATGCAAGGATTCAAGGAAAACTTTGGAGAAATTTCTAGAACATAAAGAGGAGAAAAAATGTTGGAAGCATTCAATGAATTCGACCTAAACCTAGAATCTATGGTGGTGTTTAAGTGGAAAAAGATTAGATTTACCTATTTAAGGAGGTAAAAGGACTAACTTTCAAGATGGTTGAAGGTTGGAGTAGTTGTTGATGTTATTGATTGTTGAACTTAAGAAGAAAGCTAGGAAGAATTGAGAAAAGGTGAAGAGTGATTGCTTGAAGGATTTCCAAGAGAACAAAGGCCAAAATGACAATGAAGGTCGAATAGTGAATCAATATTTGAGCTAAATTGAGATCTGTATTTGCAAAGTGATTTTTATTTGTTTGATCAAACATGGTGTTACTTTCTAACCATTGTACTAGTATTGAAATCCTTTAATCAAGGTTGACCTAAGAGTCATATGTAAATCCTTTATTCAAGGTGGCATTCTAATGGAATGTTCTAAAGTCCTTTAACAAGGCCACTCTTAACAAAGTGATTAAATTATTTAACAAGATCATGTTTAACTGTGTGTTTTTTAACCTTTAATAGGTTTGGATCCTAACAGAGCTAAATTTAGAAGAGTGAAAAGTTAATTGCATATTACTAGTAGTTTTTCCCAAATTGGGTTTCTATGTTAAATCCTAGTCTCAAACTTATGTGGATGCTATATGTGATGATTTACTATTAGTATTTATATTTTGTAGGTTTTTTATATTTAAGATAATGGACTACTAGTTAATATTACTAAAAGTATACTATAGAGATTGAGCTAATGAATGATACCATATGAAGTTGTTTAAGTTTTTGTTTGTTTAATTGGTACATCTAGACCTGGAATAATTGATTCACCCCCCCTCCCCCCTTCTCATTTATTCTAAACATTTTAACACTTCAATATCTATTATCGAATCATTCTCCATTGTTTGTGCATCATATCCATACTTTTCTATAGAGTACTTGAGGGAAGGCCCTAAGAGTCTAGGCCCTTTATCATTTTTCAAGCTCTTAAGAACTTGAGAAATTTTTGTAGATGCTTCATCATCAGAATCATCATATGAAACTAAAGATATGGTGGCTTACTCCTTCTACTATGGTAAGGATGTCAAAGTGATAGAACTAGGCTCAATTGTGTCCACTTTTCTCCTCTTAGCTTGATGAGAAACTAATGTTTCCTTAATATCTTTAGCTTTTTCTTGCTTCAAATCCTCTTGGTATAGTTCATGAAATTTTTTAATGCTCTTTTCAATTCTCATCACTTCTAAGTATACATTTGAGTAAAACTAGGGCAAACCCTTAACTATTTTTACTCAATCTTGGACAGGAGATGCCATCTCTTTAGTCTCTAATAAACTTGGGCCAAATCATCAAAAATTTTGATAGCATCATCTTCTAAGTTTAGCTAATGGGTGTATCTAGCCTTAATATTTCCAATGTGCCCTTTAGGGTCATATTCCCTACTCTTTTAACTAGTCAACCAATAACCATTCTTAATATACTCATGTACCTTGAGAGTCATATTATACCCAATAATAAAACCATCGAATCAAATAAAATTTGGGAGCATATACCCTTTCTTCTTAGTTGAGCTATATACTTTTCTATCTACATCATCTACCAAATTAATTCCAAAAAATCCAATCTCTCTAGAAAAAATAATGGCAATTTATGAGGAGGTTGCCTACATCCATATATCCTCAACAATGTATACTTGGGTTTCACAATCCAATTTCCCAAATTGAAAAGAAAACCTTTACCAAGCTAATTGTCTTTAGGACTTAGCATATTCTTTATTACTTGAGGAATTCTCATTATGGGTTCTCCAATCATCTTGATTATCCATTGAACAAATACACATATGAAAACATTAAATTCCTCATCTCTAGAATGAGTTTCCCAAAGTGGGGACCACCTTTGAATTGACATATGAATAAAATCACCATCAACAGTTACTAACTTTATAGAATTTCTTAGCTGGTCAATATTCTGGTAAAATTTTAAGTGGCACAATAGTGAATAATTTTTGAATGATCTTGAAGTTTTCATCTAATTAATTGATTATTAAAACTCTTCTCAATCTCACTAGTGAATTCAAATTCTAGGTAGGTATGTGGATTCTAAATCTTCATACACGTGTACATGTAATCTAAGAGAATCTTTTTCTTTTCATCTTCTCCAAAAAGTTGAATCCATACATAGAAGGTATTTTTTTAAAAATGATAAATGAATTAACTGGATGGGGGCCCATATTGTTCACATACATTAGTTTATTGTTATAACCCCTACACATGAAATAAGAAATTTCCCTATATTTCCCAAAATTCATGATTTTCTAGATATTCATTCTTGAAATCCTCTCTGCCAATTTTTGTGAGGGCTTGGGTTCTCAATCCAAAATATTGTTCAACACATGACTTGGTAATTACTAATAAGGGCATGCCATCTAGTTTTCTCACTATTCTGATGGCAAGTTCATAATGTTTTATTATTATGTTTATAAGCTCAACATCCACAAAAATATTACAAACAACTATTTTTCCTAGGCCAAGTCTCCAAGGATTGTTATGGGTTCCTTCTCATTTCTATTTGCAAAGAAATATTAGAAAAAGGACCTACCATGCAAAGGAAATCTTGCATCCCTACACTCTTTGAATTCATCTTGAAATATAGACATTTGACCTCCTAAAGATGACTTGGGAAAAAATTCTGACAACATTTTCTGAATCAATTTTACCATGTGTTCCTCTTTTTATTCCTTATTACTAACATTTTTCTTTACATGAATTTTGAGAAAATTATAGGTAGATGGGAGGAAATTATAACTTACTATTTTGAAAGCTAATTTCTTGCAAAGGTAAACTCCAAATATTTTGTCTTCTTCTTTGCTCCACATTTTTTTGGTTTGTGTAGAATAACTCATTCTCGATGATTTATCAGCTTCAAGACATTCCTCATTTAGTGCTCATAAATTTTTGTGTATTTCAGAATTCATGCTTTGCTCCATATGTCACATCATAGAGTACTTGAACCTTTTTTTCAAGTGTGGTCATTAATATTTTGATATTTCAATATCTTTCAATAATATTTTTTCCCTCACCGAGTTAGCTTTTGGATTCTCCTTTGAAACTACAAAATTTGGGAACTTTAGAACCATAGCTTGAAGGTTACTCTGAAATCTTAAATTTGAGTCATCCTTTCTCTTCAAGGCAGTTTGTTCTTTTAAAATTACAAAATCAAAAAATGATCCTAAACTAGATACCAAAATAGAGAAATTGGAGGCTAGCACTTTCTTTCATCCTAATTTGAAGAAATTTGGTAAAATTCATAGTTCTAAATAAAATTTTGAATACATTCCATGATGAAGGAGCATCTTGGGTTTTCTTGGTGACTACTTTGGAGGTCATAGGAGGAGGCTCAGTAGTTGCTTTGGTGGGTGCTTGAATTGGTACTCAATCAAAGAAGGATTGTGCTCGACATACACTAGGAGCTCAGCATGGTCTGGGAGCTCAGCATGGTCTTGGAGTTTGACATGGTCTAGGAGCTCAGCATGGTCTTTGGTTGCTCGGCATGGTCTAGGAATTTTGGTTATGGAGTTTGGTGAATTTTGGTGCTCAAAATACATTGGGAGCTCAGCATGGTTTATGGAGCTCGACATGGTTTGGGAGCTCAGCATGGTCTTTGGAGCTCAACATGGTTTTTGGTTGCTCAGCATGGTTTGGGAATTTTTTGTCTATTTCAGGCCATATAACTAATTTTTCATAATGAGTAAGAGAATGAAAATTTCAAGGATTGAAGAGAACCTAGATTTCTACCTATGATTCGAAGCACGAATTCTAATTCATTTAGAGTTAGGAGATATCACAATTTTTCTAAGACATCAATTTTGGGCATTTAATTGTTGTTGTTGGCCGACTTGTGGCATTTAATCATGTATTTGTATTTAATTTGTGTTTTAGGCCTACTTGTGGCTTATATTAGTACAAGTAGGGGTTGTGGAGAAGTCTTTAGTCATTATTCATCCACCTTGGAGAAGAGGAGGTAGCTGAAGAGCAAGTTTTTCTGAGTCTGTGAATAGAGCACCAAATGTGAGACAGTTTATAGTAGGATTGTGATGGAGTTGTGAATGTGTGGATAGAGCACCAAATGTGAGGAAGTCTACACTTGGATCTTGGGAAAATTTTGAGAAGGGCTAGTAGCTGTGGCTTGGAAAATAAGGATATTGCTTCATGGGATTGCGAGCACAAGTTAAGATCTTCCTTGAGGGTTTCTACTAGAGTGTTGATCTGGACTAGCTAGGATTTGGATTGGATCTTGAGGGATCTTGTAGAACTATTACTTGCTTTGTATTTGGTCATAATCAGGAAGGCCTTACAACCCAACACATTGCATGTAATCAGTTATATTATATGAATATATTATTGTGATTTGGTATTAGATCTTACATTATTGGTTCTTGCTATTGTGTTTCCACTATGTGGTAATCTTGTTGGGGGCTAAGACATCACCTTCGGAGATACTCTTGCCTTGCACTACGTCATTCCATCAAGTAGGACCCCACAATTAGGTTAATTTTTATCCATGCTTTAATTTTATCTAACAAAGGTCTAATGGATTATCTAATGATTTTTTGCATTTTAGTGGTGTTATTGTTTAGTTTCCTAGGTCTTGCAGGTTGAAGACATAGGAGAAAGCAAGGATGACACCCTAACTTCAATCAAAATTTACACAACAAACCAAAAAACCTTTTCAGATTCATGATCTTGCAACTTCGAGAAAACCAGATCAACCAATGAGAATATGATCCCATGCCTATGAGAATGTCTACTAAATATTCAAAATTAAAAAGAATGTTAAATTTTCCTTTTTTATGTCTTCTTGTCTCTCTCTTTCAATCTCACATTTGTAGAAACATGATTTGACCTAGGAAGAACACTGGTTGACCTTACAAGATCATTGTCTCTAAGGCTTTAGGAAAATTCTAAAGATTCACTAGACT
Source organism: Cupressus sempervirens (assembly GCA_028749045.1). Lineage (NCBI taxonomy): Eukaryota > Viridiplantae > Streptophyta > Pinopsida > Cupressales > Cupressaceae > Cupressus > Cupressus sempervirens. The sequence goes on from CM053784.1 coordinate 531,966,678, forward strand.
TGTGAGAATGCTCTCTATGTATTTTGCACATTGATTGCTAGTTTTTAGTATGTTTTTTATAATTGTCATTTTCAACACATTTCTTGAGCCTATGAGAACATGATACCAAAACTAAAGGAGAACTTCTCAAACCCACATGAATGTTCCTATTAAGTTTTTAACCTATGTTTGAGTATCCAGGAGAGAATTTCTAGAGTTAACCTTTAAATCCTAAAATTAATCCACAATTCATTTTTTGGGTATCTAAAATGAACCTTGTATGAACACACATCACACTTTAATTTTTTGCTTTTAAAATTAAGCAAACACCATCTTGATTTCTTAAAAGAGAATGAACATTGCCATGCCATACTTTTTTTATTTGGGTTGAAAATGAAATCATCAATTCTTGAATACTTAAGAAAGTAGTACTTATTATCTTTTGCAAAAAAACTTTTCCTTTCCAAAGCATACATAATTTTGAATTTCCAAGAAGAACCTTATACGATAATAATGAGTGTTTGCAATCATAGACTAGAGAAACACAGGATTAATTAATTACCAAATTAGAAATGAAATATTTTTGGCATGTTTGAGGAAGTGTTTCCCAACACTTCTATGGACTCATTTATCTTTCTTACAAATAAATCCCTTAAATTAAAAAGACATGTAAACAAAAAAAGTTAGCAAGACCATTTGCAACAACTTTAAGAGAATTTCTAGAGAGACATGTCCTTTGGGAGCATGTCCCCATTAGAAAACAATCTCGAACCATTAATTACCTAGATGGTATATAAAAATAGTGTTGAGAAAACTCTCATTTATCCCCTCAAGCTTAGGTGAGGATTGTTGAAGTAGAATTGTTGGACTAACTACCAATATTCGCCTTTGAGATTTGTGACATGGCTTAACCCCCTCCTATGTTCTATAAGTCTAGTGGTTGTATCAGGAATTAATAGGCCAATCTTTTGGTGCAATGGAAACCTTATCTTGTAACAAGTGGTATCAGAGCTTGGTCACAAATTCAAATCTCCTTGGGTAACATTGAGGGGGGATTGTTGGACTAATCGCCAATGTCCCCCTTCAAGATCGTGACATGGCTTAACCATTGTCTGTGTTCTATAAGTCTAGTGCTTGTATCAAGCATTAACATGTCAATATTTTGGTGTAATGATAACCCTATCTTGTAACAAGAATAAGGTAGGTGAATATCCCTAAAATTTTGGCATGGTCTAATAGCCTCTTAAGTGAGCCACGCACATAAAAATTGACTCAGAGGACACCATTGATCTTATTAGAAACCAATTCTAGAAAGCCACTCCCATATCCTTGGTATGTAATTCATGGTGCAATATAATATAAGAATTCTCTGAAGATACCTACCATAAGCATTTTTCGTAGTATAGGCATAATGCTACTTGGGCTTCATCTCTAAGAGTCATTGACTATGTAGAAAGGTGGCTTCTATTTTCCATACTTAGAAGGTTCAATGATGTGTAGTTTTTTCAATTGACTCTTGTATCAATTCAACTCTTAGACTAAGAGGGACACAATAACCTAGAACTAGAAAACATCAAGCTTGGGCTCCTCCCTACAAGCCTATTGATCAACATGTTGATGCCAAATTGACCATAGGGATAACATGTGCTTGAAGTACCTTTCTTGTGATTGACCGCATAATTTTTTTTGTTGAACATACATATTATTGGCTCTACTGAAATCCTTTTTCCAGAAATAGATCATTTGTGTGTCTTTCTCAAAGTTGCTTTCTTCTTTGAGGAATTTCTTGTTCACTTGATCCATTATCAAAATTTATATGTCTTCCAAACTAATTTAGGGTGTACTTATTATAGTTGCTACCTAAATCAGAAATCTTTTTTCCATTAAGAGTTAAGCTAAATTTCATGACATATCAAAACAAGCCAAAGTTCAAAAAGGTCAAACTCAAACCATTGCTAACCTATAGAGAAAGAGAAGTAGAACTCAATATATTAGTACCCAAACAAAGAATTAGAAAAGAACTTAAAATTAAGAAACAAGGTATTAAAGTAGCCTTACAAATAGAGTGGGATTACAAATTCTAGAACATGACACTTAAATATGGGGTCAATCATAGATTCATCAACTACACAAGCTACAACCACTATGATTAGATTCATTTTCTTCCTCACACATTGTGCACTTGCACTATCTTACCTAGAGTTGTTATTAGGAGTTATGATATAGGTCATAATCCCTTATTAATTTCTAGATCCATCATCCTTAGAGAATATATTAGAATTCCTTATTCAAGTTCTCATCTAATTAAATCCTAAATCAAACCCCCCCCCCCCCCCATCATATCATATCATTGGTATTATTATTGTGGGGGTTATCTATCCTATACCTTACATCCATCATATTATTGCAACTATCTCTTAGACACATCTACCTAGGATAGGTTATCTTGTCACTTGTGTCCTTTATCACCTTATTCTATAGGTTGGGTCCCATATTTGATTATCCCATGTCTCACAAAATGTTATTAGTCTACCCTAGGTTGACACATCCACCATTATCTTAAAGCTTCTACATGGAGAAAATCTTGTCCATCCCTGATACCAAGATAATATTTTTGGTCCTATATTCATCATATCCTTAGAAATAATTCTTCACCATTCTCCTTTGCATCATTGCACATCCTATATATTTTTCATTAGTCACCATCCTAAAATTATTTGAAAACCCTTGTATCATAGGCCTTTTTCTATCTCCTCATCACCATAAGGTCTTAGAACTTACTGTACACTTTTCATCCCATACCTAGATACATTGTGATTTCATTCCACCAACCACACATCTCAACAAAAACAAAGAGAAGAAGAGACATGTGGATCCTAATCCTAGTGAAGGTTTATCTAGTTCAGAGCTCAACCCAAAAAATTCCATGGTTCTAAATGACACAACCCCTCATGATACATAAATAGTTACTAAAACCATCCTAGGTTCAAGTTCTACTGAAACTACCTTAGAGGCATTAATAAACTAACTTGGGCACATAATACTCATCAATTCCATCATTGATAGAATAAAAAACACCATCATAGAAAATATATGGAGAGATAATGTTAGCATTTGATTTTAGAAGAACATCACCACCTGTGGGAATACAAAACCCCACACATCCTTTATTTGGTAGATTACCACCACCTATTGGTCCTTTTGAACCCATTGAACCTATTTATATTCATAGTGTAGGAAACCAACAATTGATAAAATAGGTCATAGACCCAAATTCAAGATATACCTAGCTTAGTACCCCCCATCCCTTACAATAACCAATCTTCAATCACCTAATAATTGGTTCATATCACACAAAAAAAATCCACCACATTGTATGTAGTATCCAAAAATATTCTAATTACCACTACTGCTATCACAACCCATGTCTACCTCACTAAAAACTAGAAGGCCTACCATCACTCAAGAAACTATCTAAAATATCATCATTCAATAACCAACACTAGCAAAAATACCTAACTTACTAGGAGGGCCACCATTCCATCATAACCTAGTTCACAATAATTACCATAATACACTACAAGGATTCCTCATATGGGACCCAATAATTAACCATGTCCTACATCTAGCACTTCTACCAATCCATTTTCAATCACCTAGGGCATCCCCACCTCATCTCCAATCACACCACGGGCATTTAACTAAGCATAGATGTATGCTATAAGCATCCCAACCTTCACTCTCCCTATTAAAACTCAACCAAAAATGACCTTCCATCCACAAAATCAACCAACAACACTACCACTTTTAGTTCACTACCACTCACCACCAACTATTTCATCATGCCTCCTCTTGGGAGTAAGAAAGACATCCACCCACTACAACAATATCAAGATGGGATGGATCCTTATGAGAATAGTCCTACGTCATCCAACACCTATGTCACTCAACATGTAGTTACACATCCTTTACACATTAGGAAAACCATATCATCTCAACCTAATGCACATACCTATCCACCCTAGCAACAACACCAACAAGTACAAAAATAGTACATACAATAAGTGTAACAAAAAAATTACCCATTTGTAGAAGAATTACACAATCACCTAGCACAATAGTACTCACCAAATCCAATGTTACACTAGTAGTATGTCCAACTAACCCCACAAAAACTACACACTCCTATTTAGTGGTAGGTTAATTGTAATCCCAATCACTTCATTTTATGCAATAAAATCTTTCATATTCACCCACTCTATCTGATACATATCACACACATACATATCTTTCATATTCACCCACTCTATTTGATACATATCATACACTAGGGGCACCTGGATTGAGGGCACTTCCTGTAACACCTATTAATTTGGAATATTTAGAGATGAGAAATGCAATCAAGGAACTTAAGGCTAGAAACAAAACCAAGACATTTAAATTTGAGAATGTATACCTATATCCCTTTGACAGCTCTATCACAATAACATATTTTCCAAAACACTTTGAGATACCTAAATTTGACAAAACTAGAGGGAAGAAAAATCTTGTGACCCATGTAAAGGAATTTTACATACACTATCAAGAAGTGGCCTATAGAGATATATTACTCATCTTCCTATTCCCAAAGATTCTTGGAGCCTATACTGTGGAATGATTTTACTTAATAACCTATAACGTAATTAACACATTTTTAGAACTCTTTATGATTTTTTTGCACAATAGGTTCACCTAGTTTAGATTGAGCTATAAGTGGTTAACTTAGAGTAGTGTTGGTGAATAGAATGTCTTTTCAATTATTTAAGAAAATCACTCTATGCCCAAGGTATTGGAAAACACAAAAATGTTAACAATAGCTGAGAAAACTTCATATTATTTTGTTTTCTCTCTGCATTTTAAAGGTACAACTTCCTTATAGAATATTCAATGAAAAAAAAGATTATCTTCACACTTTTACCAAAAAGTACATAAGGTTCTCTCACATACTCCTAGGTAGTGAGGTAAGAATTCATTCAAACAATAAAGAGAAAATTTATCAAACTCTGCTTCCACAGAAAATATGTTCAAAGAAATGAATAATACCACAAATTGGTATCAACCACTCAAGAATCCTAATTAAAATGAACTTACAGTAGGAACAACATATATCTTGAATCGATAAATCAAAGCCCAAAAAGTAACAATAATTTAAACACTTTGAATGCGAAGTTTCCAAGCCAAATCCAAGATGATATATATATATATACATATATATATATATATACATACATATATGTATATATATACATATATATATGTATACATATACATATATATATATATATACATATATACATATATATATATATACATATATATGTATATATATATATATATATGTATATATATGTATATATATACATATATATATGTATATGTATACATATATATATGTATATAATATACATATATATATGTATATATATACATATATATACATATATATATATATATATATGTATATATATGTATATATATATATATATATATGTATATATATATATATATATGTATATATATATATATATATATATATATATATATATATATATATATATATATATATATATATATATAACTTCCTTCATGCACAGAGTCATTCAAAAAGTAAACATATATATGCTATCTTTTGATCACTAATTTAGAGTATCTCTTTATCAAAATTTCTAGCTATCTATTTCTAACCCTTAATTAGTTCAATGCCCCAATGTTTATAGTTTCATTATTGATCCAAAAAGCATCCATCAAAACCTAGTCATTTTGATTTAAACAAGGAACAATTATAAACAAGAAAATATTTATAGAAACAACTAGCAAACATAACTAAAAAATGACTATCTTGTTCAAGCCCTGTTGCTAGTTTTCTCTTCTTTGCCCATGGTTTGTCGCACCAACTTCTAGCTTCTAAAGGTGTTCATGAACTCTTGCATTGCATGGGAATTTAGATTCTTCAAACTCAGCAGCCTAGCCCTACACGTGTGCTTTTTCCATTTGAACTCCTTGATTGTTAGGTTTTGACATGGCATGAGGTTCTTGTTAAGACATAACATGGATTTGATATTAGCCGCTATAGTGAAATAACTAGTAGTGGGAGATTCATTATCCCTTATTTTCTCAATGGTTTTATTGAAGATTTTAGTTAATGTTTTGGAATCTATGTTCCCATCATCAAATTGTAGAATCCCAATAGGGTTTACTATATTCATGTCTTTAAGGAGTTCCTCATGCATCTTAGCAATTTTTCTTTTGATGGCCTGCATTTCTTTGATTGCTTCCTTATAAATTGATTCTTTCTAACCCATGTTTTTTTTCATGATGAAAAACATGCAGGGATCTAAATTCTACATCAAATTTTCATTTAGAAACTTGAGTACTCCAAATTTCTCAACTTCATTTACCTAGAATACAATGGCCTAGAACTGACTCTATTCAGTTTCCCATCCTAGAATCAGATTTTGAATTTCCCCCAAAAGCATTTCTCCTTTGGCATATACAGTGGTGAATTCAAAATTAAACTTATTACCCTCTTTGATGATTAAATCCACCCAATCTTTAATAGCATCTAATAGCAGCTTCCCCCTTTGCATTTTCTTTACCAATTGCTGACTATCTACAGAGTTCAGGTCGAAGGATTGAGGGGCTTGAACAACCGGTAGGGCTCCAAGATTCATCAAAGAGTCAATATAAGGAGCCATAGTCATCACTAAACCTTTAAGTTCCTTTTTCTCCCTGCTATTTTTTATAGACTGAGTTAACATATGGTCGGCAGAAAACTTGTAAAAGTGATTGCATGTGCTTCTATTAATGGTTCCCAGTTCAAGTGAAGTGATTTTGAAACCCTCACTATCAATCTCCCTAGACTTTGTCTTTTGCTTGTAAGTAGCTACTTCAATCATTATCTTTCTAGTCACTAGAGTTTTAGTTACATGGGCATCAGTTTTCAATTTCTTAACTTTTGAACCTCAAGTAGCATACTTGGTTACAATATCCTTTACAGGTGTTGAAATCGGCTGTAGATTTCTTTTCTTATCGATTGTATTGGATAAATAGGACATGACAGAAGGGCTTATAGAGATTTCTTGAGCATCTCTGGTGGGAGTCATGAACCTTGGCTGATCCACTATGGGGGCTTCGATGAACTGCACATCACCATCAGCACCATCCAAGAGGTTGAAATCATCATTTGAATCTTCTCCCTGCATTGACATCCTTTCTTTTTTAACCTCATGCTGCTTAAGGGCTTTAGATTTAGCTTTAGACGTGGTTCTCAGAGCCATATTTTGTATATGGATTGGCATCCTCTTCTCCTTACCTTGAGCCAACACACTACCTACAACATGAGACAAAAATTAGGTGTCAAATGTTGATGGTTTAGAAAGAGAAACCACCCTTGAAGAGGGTTCATTGACAACTTTCTTTCTCTATTTCTTTAGCCAATCATTTGTGTAAGTGAGTATAAATCTAGCCCTTAGATTTATATCCTCTTCCTTGTCCTGACTCTATTCTACTTCCATTGATTTCAATTCATTAGATTCCTCCTAGCTTGGTTCAATCATGTCTAAGCCATCCTCAATTATCCCTTATATTTGAAATTTTAGTTTCAAGGAATTGATTTGTTGCAATGTCAATCTTGAATGATCTCTTCTCAATACTTCTTCCTCATCTTTACAGTCTTGCCATAAATCTTCTAATTGTGGAGTTGTTCATGGGTGACCTTTAAGACCAAGAATTTGAACTACAAAGCCTTTTTCTTTTGCCGTGGTAAGAAACAAAACTAAACCCAAGTAGATAACTTTATATAATAGAAGCATTAATCATATTGATGGCCTATATTTCTTTGATTGCTTCCTTATAAATTGCTTCTCTCCAACCCATGTTGTTTTTCATGATGAATAACATGTAAGGATCTACATTCTTCATCAAATTTTCATTCAAAAACTTGAGTACTCCAAATTTCTCAACTTCATTTACCTAGAATACAACTGCCTGGCATTGGCTTTATTCAGTTTCCCATCTTGGAATCAGAGTTTGAATTTCTCCCAAAAGCATTTCTCCTTTGGCATATACAATGGTGAATTCTAAAATAAACTTATTACCCTCTTTGATGGTAACATCCACCCAATATTTCATAGCATATGATTATACCTTCCCCCTTTGCATTTTCTTTAGCAATTGTTGGCTATCTACAGAGTTTAGGTCGAAGGATTGAGGGGCTCGAACAAATGGTAGGGCTCCAAGATTCATCAAATAGTCAATATAAGGAGCCATAGTCATCACTAAACCTTAAGTTCCTTTTTCTCCCTATTATCTTTTTCAGACTGAGTTAACATATGCTCAGTAGAAAACTTGAAAAAGTGATAGCTTGTGCTCCTATTAATGGTTCCCAGTTTGACTGAAGTGACTTTGAAACCCTTACTATCAATCTCCTTGGACTCTATCTTCTACTTGTAAGTGGCTACTTTAGTCGTTATCTTTCTAGTCACTGGATCTTTAGTTAGATGGGCATCAATTTTCAATTTCTTAACTTTTGAACCTCAAGTAGCATACTTGGTTACAATATCCTTTACAGGTGTTGAAACTAGTTGTAGATTTCTTTTCTTACTGATTGTATTGGATAACCAAGACAAGATAGCAGGGCTTATAGAGATTTCTTGAGCATCTCTAGTGGAAGTCATGAACCTTGGCTGATCCACTTCAAGGGATTTGATGAACTGTACATCACCATCGACACCATCCAAGAGGTTGAGACCATCATTTGAATCTTGTCCCTGCATTGACATCCTTTCTTTTTGAACCTCATGCAGCTTAAGGGCCTCAAATTTAGCTTTAGACCTTGTTCTAGGAGCTATATTTTATATATGGATTGGCGTCTTCTTCTTCTTACCTTGAGCCAACACACTACCTACAATAGGAGATGAAAGTTGGGTGTTAGATGTTGATGGTTTAGAAAAAGAAACCACCCTTGAAGAGGGTTCATTAACAAATTTCTTGCTCTGTTTCTTTAGCCAATCATCTGTGTAAGTGAGCATAAATCTAGCCCTTAGATTTATATCCTCTTCCTTGTCCTGATTCTAGTCTACTTCAAATGATTTCAATTAATTGGATTCTTCCTAGCTTGGTTCAATCATGTCTAAGCCATCCTCAATTATCCCTTCTATTTGAAATTTCAATTTTTGGGAATTGATTTGTTGCAATGTCAATCTTGAATGGTCTCTTCTCAATAATTCTTCATCATCTTTACAGTCTTGCCATAAATCTTCTAATTGTGGAGTTGTTGATGGGTGACCTTTAAGACCAAGAATTTTAATCGCAAAGCCTTTGCTATCAAAATTTCTTCTATCGTGGTAAGAACCAAAACTAAACTCGAGCAGATTACTTCTTATAACAAAAGCATTAATCATACTAATGACCTACATTTCTTTGATTGCTTCCTTATAAATTGATTCTTTGCAACCCATGTTGTTTTTCATGATGAATAACATGCATGGATCTACATTCTTCATCAAACTTTCATTCAAAAACTTGAGTACTCCAAATTTCTCAACTTCATTTACCTAGAATATAATCACCTAGTACCAGCTCTATTCAATTTTTCATCCTAGAATTAGAGTTTGAATTTCTCCCAAAAGTGTTTCTCCTTCGGCATATACAGTGGTAAATTCCAAAATAAACTTATTACCCTCTTTGATGATAACATGTACCCAATCTTTCATAGCATCTAATAGTAGCTTCCCCCTTTGTATTTTCTTTACCAATTATTGGCTATTTGCAGAGTTTCGGTTGAAGGATTGAGGGGCTTGAACAATTGCTAGGGCTCCAAGGTTCATCAAAGAGTCAATATAAGGAGCCATAGTCATCACTAAACCTTTAAGTTCCCTTTGCTCCCTATTACCTTTTTCAAACTAAGTTAACATATGGTCGACAGAAAACTTGACAAAGTGATTGTTCGTGCTCCTATTAATGATTCCCAGTTCGAATGAAGTGACTTTGAAACCCTTACTATCAATCTCCCCCAACTCTATCTTCTTGTAAGTGGCTACTTCAGCCATTATCTTTCCAGTCACTAGATCTTTAGTTAGATGGGCATTAGTTTTCAATTTCTTAACTTTTGAACCTCGAGCAACATACTTGGTTACAATATCCTTTACAAGTGTTGAAATCGGCTGTATATTTCTTTTCTTATTGATTGTATTGGATAACTAGAATGGGATAGTAGGGCTTATAGAGATTTCCTGAGCATCTCTAGTGGGAGTCATGAACCTTGGCTGATCCACTTTGGGCGTTTTGATGAACTACACATCACCAGCGACACCATCCAATAGGTTGAGACCATCATTTGAATCTTGTCCCTACATTGACATCCTTTCTTTCTGAACCTCATGCTACTTAAGGGCCTCAAATTTAGCTTTAGACCTTGTTCTAGGAGCCATATTTTGTATATGGATTGGCATCCTCTTCTGGTTACCTTGAGGCAACACACTACCTACAATAGGAGACGAAAGTTGGGTGTCAAATGTCGATGGTTCAGAAAAAGAAACCACCCTTAAAGAGGGTTCATTGACAACTTTCTTTCTCTATTTCTTTAGCCAATCATCTATGTAAGTGATTATAAATCTAGCCCTTAGATTTATATCCTATTCCTTGTCCTAATTCCAATCTACTTCCAATGATTTCAATTCATTGGATTCTTCCTAGTTTGGTTCAATCATGTCTGAGCCATCCTCAATTATCCCTTCTATTTGAAATTTTAGTTTTAGGGGATTGATTTGTTGCAATGTCAATCTTGAATGCTCTCTTCTCAATACTTCTTCCTCATCTTTACAATCCCGCCATAAATATTCTAATTGTGGAGTTGTTGATGGGTGACCTATAAGACCAAGAATTTGAACTACAAAGCCTTTGATATCAAAATTTCTTCTGCCATGGTAAGAACCAAAACTAAACCTGAGAAAATTACTTCCTATAAAAGAAGCATTAATCATAATGATGGCCTACATTTCTTTGATTTCTTCCTTATAAATTGATTCTTTCCAACCCATGTTGTTTTTCATGATGAATAACATGCAGGGATCTACATTCTTCATCATATTTTCATTCAAAAACTTGAGTACTCCAATTTCTGAACTTTATTTACCTAGAATACAACTACCTAGCACTAGCTCTATTTATTTTTCCATCCTAGAATAAAAGTTTGAATTTCTCCCAAAAGTGTTTCTCCTTTGGCATATATAGTGGTGAATTCAAAAATAAACTTATTACCCTCTTTGATGATAACATCCACCCAATCTTTCATAGCATCTAATAGTAGCTTCTCCCTTTGCATTTGCTTTACCAATTGTTGGCTATCTGCAAAGTTCAAGTTGAAGGATTGAGGGGCTTGAACAACTGGCAAGGCTCCAAGATTCATCAAAGAGTCAATATAAGGATCCATAGTCATCACAAAACCTTTAAGTTCCTTTTTCTCCCTATTATCTTTTTCAAACTGAGTTAACATATGGTCGGCAGAAAACTTGAAAAAGTGATTGTCCGTGCTCCTATTAATAGTTCCCAGTTTGACTAAAGTGACTTTGAAACCCTTACTGTCAACTTACTGTCAATCTCCTTGGACTCTGTTTTCTTCTTGTAAGTGGCTACTTTAGCCATTATCTTTCCAATCATTGGATCTTTAGTTAGATGGGCATCAGTTTTCAATTTCTTAACTTTTGAATGTCAAGCAACATACTTGGTTACAATATCCTTTACAAGTGTTAAAACTGATTGTAGATTTCTTTTCTTATTGATTATTTTGGATAACTAGGATGGGATAGTAAGGCTTATAGAGATTTCTTGAGCATATCTAGTGGGAGTCATGAACCTTGGCTGATCTACTTTGGGGGCTTCGATGAACTGCACATCACCATCGGCACCATCCAAGAGGTTGAGACCATCATTTGAATCTTGTCCCTACATTGACATCCTTTCTTTTTGAACCTCATGTTGCTTAAGGGCCTCAGATTTAGCTTTAGACCTTGTTCTAGGAGCTGTATTTTGTATATGGATTGGTGTCCTCTTCTTCTTACCTTGAGCCAACACACTACCTACAACAAGAGATGAAAGCTGGGTGTTAGACGTCAATGGTTCATAAAAAGAAACCACCCTTGAAGAGCTTTCATTGACAACTTTCTTGCTCTATTTCTTTAGCCAATCATCTATGTAAGTGAGTATAAATATAGGCCTTAGATTTATATCATATTCCTTGTCTTGATTCTAGTCTACTTCCAATGATTTCAATTCATTGGATTCTTCCCAACTTGGTTCAATCATGTTTGAGCCATCCTCAATTATCCCTTCTATTTGAAATTTCAGTTTCAGGGAGTTGATTTGTTGCAATGTCAATCTTGAATGGTCTCTTCTCAATACTTCTTCTTCATCTTTACAGTCCTACCATAAATCTTCTAAATGTGGAGTTGTTGATGGGTGACCTTTAAGACCAAGAATTTGAACTGCAAAACCTTTGTTATCAAATTTTCTTCTGCCATGGTAATAACCAAAACTAAACCCAAGAAGATTACTTCCTATAATAGAAGCATTAATCATACTGTTGCAAACCAAGGAACCAAGTTTGATAGGGAAAAATGTCTCCCAATTCTGCTATGGTATGTTATCTTTAATAATAGAGAATAACTGTCTGCAAATTTCAGCTAAAAAAAAACAATCCAATGCATATCGTGGAAGCTTTATTGGTTCCTCTATGAATCCACCTATTCTCAAATAGGTGAATTTGGGAAATTGTATGAAATAGCTTCCGTATTGTTGAACCAATCTTTGAGCTTTAGAAGACAATCTGGGCATGGGTGCTTTCTTTGAAGATACATGCACATTTTCAATTAATACATCGTGAATCTTGCTAAAATTTTCTAGCACTGTTTCTTTTTGCAATGAGGGGCAATATTGATAAACTATTATTTCTTCATTCCAGACTTCATGAGGGAGAGGAGAAAGATCACTAATGCAGGCAATGTAGTATGTCAAGTATGAGGCCATGTAGAAACTTTCCCTATATTCTTTGGCATGTTTTAGTTGCATCCTCAATGAATTAGCAATAATGTCAGCCCAATCCATCCATTGCTCTCCTTTCAAAATGATTTCTACATAACAATACATCCAGTGCTTAAAGAGGAAAACACTAGTTGAACCTTTGACTCTTTGTAATTGCACTACAAGGTCATGAATATTAGGCTTAAGATGATCCTTGGTGACTATCTTAGGTAACCTAGAACCTCCACCATAGTTAGTTTTAGTCCATTTCCTAGCTAGAATACTGTGATATTGGTTTGGATTTTCTCAATATTCAGCCAGGACTTGAATGGGAGAAAATGTGGCAAATGTATTTTCTGGTAGACACAATGCAGAGGAAATGGTTTCCCTTGAAATTGATAATACTAGTTCACCATCCTTATTTACAATACTTTTACTCCTTACATCATAATGATCAATACAAGTTTGAAGCAATTTGGGACTTAGAAGGACTGGGGGAAAAGCTACGGCTTCAACTAGACCACTGGTCAAAATTTCCATACATCCATTGATTCATTAGCATGCTCAAGAAAATTTGTTTGCAATTTCTCCAACTTAACAACCTCTAGGTTGGTATCACATATGACAGGCCTTTTACATTCTAAAAATGTTACCAAAGAAATTTAACACATATTTCATCTTTAAATCAAATACAGTAAGGCTTCAAACTAATTATCTTGGAAAACACAGATATTGCAAAACAAGAACAAGAATTTGTATGTTTCTCACCTGTAATCTATTGAAAAAAATGGTTTTCCTTTCTTTCCTCCTTAATAGCTTCTTCTTCAAATTCTTAATTCTTCACACATCAAACAAAAAGGGGAAAATTGAACTCATTTTAAGAAGGAAAGAGTACTTACGTGTGAAAGTATAGCCTTGTTATGAGGCATTCATGAAAAATCACCTACATTAAGGTTCACATGTTCAAAGGCCTTCTAACATAACCATCTTATTTAATGACTCCCTTTGTGTCTATATTAATAATGATTACCCTCATTATAATATCCAATCCCCTTTTCAACGAAAGATTTTCCACTTTAATCATAATGATGACTCTTTGCATTGGAAATTAAAACACCTTTTTAATTATTACTCTCTGACACAGTAATCAATGACTTGTGAAATGATGGCCCATTTGTACAACATGATGCATTTTCACCAATAAGCTTTTATTGTTGAACTACTTTGAACCGAGGTTCAAACTTATTAAAAGTGATTCAAAAGAACACCTCACTATTTTGGCACATGTTCTTGCAAGAAAATTGTTAGTGTAGAAATCCTTTGATTGAACTACTTTGAATTGCTTTGAACCAGAGTTTAAAGTGGTTTAAATGAAGAGAAAATGATGGGAAGTATTCGGGAACTTTGTACAACACTTCGAATGATAAAAAATACATGGAGCAATAGAAGAAGGACTTCAGCAGCTAGATGGGCAAAAATTTAAGGAAAGATTTTTAAAAATGGTGACTCATTAGATAACTAACATCTAGAAAAAATAGAATGGAGTTGAAAGCATTGCTGAATTCCTACAAATATAGAAAACCCTTACAACATGAGTATTATGAAACTTTTTAGAGAAATACCTTATTAAGATGTTTATCGGCAACACATACCCAAAGATTGTGTATAATATGCACATGAACTATCTACAAACATAAAAAGATATCAAAGACAAGGGTATTGACCTAGAGAAAGGACTCATTGAAGATGGATTCCTAAAACTATACAAACAAAATACTCAAGATTAAATTCATTCTAATGAAAAATCATGATACAAAAATAAAAATAGGAGCATGATTATTGATGGTGCTACTGACATGAAGTACGTCAATGTGGTGGGAGCTATGCAAAATCCACCAAACTCTTGTTAACAATAACAAACATTGCATCAACAACAACAACCATATCAACAAACATCCTATCAACGACAATAATACCAAAAATAAGTATATCAAGTATATGCACAAAAAAATCCTCAATAGACATTATTAAATCAAGAAAATGCCATAAATGTCATAGCTGGACAAAAACCACATGTCCAGAATGACCCAAAATAAGTATTTACTCCCCATTGGTAAGCCTTTTGATGTTTTTGATTAAGGGTTAAAACATTTTTTTTATAGGGGACTCAAAACCCCAATAATCAAGACAAAATAAAATTTTAACTTTAAGACATTATTGGAATAATAACCAGCACCCCTAGACAACCGATATAAACAAACAACTAGCCAAACTATAGGGACAAGAACCAACACCAAAACCAAATTGATAACTATATGAATAAGAAAAAAAATTACGGTGAGGCCTCACTCTAACCTATCATAGCATATCATAGTAGTTTATGTGCATTTTAGATACTTTATATTTTGAGACCTTATTAAATGTTAGACTTATTTGGATAGTTATTCAGACTATGGGATACCATCTAAAGTTTTATTTATGATGTTAGAATTTATTGATGATGCTTGATGATTAGTTATGTTCATGTACTTGGTTGGTTATTTCATTGGGGAGTATGAAATTATATTTGAATGGAAAGGTTAGATGGATTATATATTTGAAAATCATGAAATGTAGCAAATGGTCATGTCATGTTCAATTTTATTATACTAGTATTATATATGCACAATGGTTTAGAAATGGAAAATTGTTATTTGAAAATGGATTGAGAAATTGTTTTTTTTTTATTCAATTATAAATATAGAATTGGTTTAGGATGTATATATGCATATGATTTATTTATCTTGGAAAATTGATATGCAGTTTTAGTGTGCATGAAATAAGGATGATAAAATGGAGAACCAATACTATACCTTTATATCAACTTAGAATGCCAAGGCTACATCTAATGAAGAGATATTAGCCTCATTGTTTAATATTTTACTTTTGTATTTTTAATGGGAATGAGTATTTCAAACTAGATTTGTTTTTATGAAAATTGATTTGTCACTCATAATGTAAAGTATATTTTATAATGTCACTTGGCACTTATGATGTTATGTGTATAGTGGCAAGTCAAATTGAGACATTGGAAAAAGATACTGAAGTTTAATTAAAACAATTAAAGATGTTTAAGATTAATTCAGTTGCATAGTACATGTAAGGAAACTTAGGTGTGGAAATAGCTTCCTACACTAATCTCTTAAGAGAAGTATGGTGCAAATCCTATTAAAATCTTTTACACTTACAGATTCAATATCATGTAAAAAACAATATTTCAGCAGACCAAGCATAAAGAATATAGAGAAAGAAACACATAACACAAAGATTTTCTAGTGGGGAAAAACCTTTTGGTAAAACAACCCCACCCCTCCAAAACCTATACAATGTATTGTCTTCAACACAAGGTTACAATACACTTGCAATGCAAGTTCAATAGTGACAATAGAAGACTTCAGTAGTAACTCACAGTACCAACAATACACTTTCTCGCATACATCCTTTTCGCAACCCTAAAAATGCTTATAACATGTGCTTCTCTTTAGGGTTACTCTCAAAGGTAACCGTATTAGGGTTTTACCATTCTCCGAGAAAATGGGAACCCTAAAAAAATTTTACCCCACTATTGGGGTAGAGTGTATAGTACTTGAATTTATCAGTTTCCACATGTCTTTAGCTATCATTGAATCTTCCTGACATAGCTCTTACATGTTATAGGAATTTGTGATAACCGTTTTAGCAATGATCTCCTTATACACAATTCAAGATGCTGACACATCAACATTATTTTCAAGAAATACATATTACAAAACAAATAATAAGAATAGGAATTATTCAAGGTTGAGATACCGTATTCCTCATAGTACAGTCATTAGAAGGCTTTAATTTGATTAAATTAGGACTTCAATTTTAGGGTGACTGTAGAGAGCTTTATTAGAGTCCTAGGGTTCTTTTAGTGAAATTAACTTACCTACATGCTAATACTACATGTTAGGGCTTTAATTTTGACCTTATTTTAGTTTTAATCACTTTTCTAACCCTTTTAAAATCTCATTTATCAAGTGTTGAGAAATTGATGAAGTCATACTCAACTTCCCATCTTATCTTCAGTTAGCTAGAGTTTCAGTCGAGTAGGAAGTCTTAGGTGGATTTTAAGTGTTTTCTCTCATTCATGATGGGAGGAAAAGTAGGAGTTTATAGTCCTATTAGAGGGGAATTTTAAAATAGAGTCATTTTTCCTCCACTCTCTAGTTTTAGAGATATAGTTGAATTGGGAGATTTTTTAAGCAAGGAAAAGAGATGGCTCTTCTCAAGTTATTCATTTTCCATAGCTTAGGATCAAGGTTGGTGGATTTTTCCATGGAAAAAATATCATGCATTTTTTTGTTTTCATTTTGTGATTGTGGCAAGAAATATATGTGAATGCATGTGTGTATTGTAAAATATGTTCATGTTATGTGGTATTGGGTATGCTTGATTTGCTTTTCTTCTTTTTCTATTTTGATTTTTGCAAGCATGATGTTCATGGGTGTGGAAGGACATTACTCACCCTAGAAAGGAAAGCAATGGCATTTAGGGAAAATGGGTTAGTTGGGCCTTTCCTTGAGTGCAGAGTCTCTAGAAAGAAGAGGGACAAGCATGAAAGTATGGGCTTTATGTGCCAATATAATGTTTTTTATTTTGGGAGAGATAAGGGGATTTTTTTGTGAGATATGGTATTTTCTTTGTATACCTTGTGAAGGAAAATTTCATTTATGCATTTGGCTTTTCCTCATGGCTTAGGCACTCCTTCACCCATTCTATTGGTTTCTATGGTAACCTATTGTATAAGCTCAAAATGGGAGTTATATTCTTGCTTGATTGTTACCGGTTGGTCTTGGCTCTCCAAGTTTGGTGGGTGGTCTCATAGAGACCTAGGTTGGGAGGTGAGCTCTTCATAGTTTTCATTTGTTGTTTCTACAAGTTTCAAGATGGATTTGTGTTAAAGAAAGAGCTTGGTAGATTACATACTATGTTTATATTTCCAGATGAAATATAATGAGTCCTTGTAAAGCTATTGAATTGTAAAAGACCATATGTTGATTCTCATGGTTATAATTATTATTTGATGAAATGGTTTCAAAATAAATTATAATATTAGATGTAAAAATCCAATCTTATATATACACTTTCCCCTCATAATGATTTCTTGAAAAGTGGATCAAAAGTTATAAGAAGTTTTTCTTCTTGTATTCAAATGATAATTGAAAATGTGTTGAACTAGTATTTCTGATCTAGTAATAATCTAAAAATGAATCTATATTTTTTCTTTATATGTTTAAGAAAAATGATAGTATGTATTGTGCATGTCTTGTTCAAATTCTAGGCATGAAAAATACATAGACTGGACAAACAAACTAGCATTAAGATGCCTCCACCATTATCTCCTAATTTTCTTTAATCTTCTTAGTAGAAACTTTGACATTCTCCTTAATTTGTTCCTATATCTTTTCCTTCAAATTTCTGGTGGCAGACCTAGTTCTCTTCTTGCCCAAATTTTATTTAGTCTCTTTTGCCTCATCCAAATCCAATTCCATAATGTTGTCCACCTGCATATCCACATTGCCAATATTTTTGTTTTATATTTTCTACAGAGGATTACATCAATTTTTGGTAATTTTTGATCAACTAGAAGTATTTCTTTCCAAATTCCCACCCCATGAATCTTCTCTTCCACATTAACACCAACATTATCATTCCCTACCTCCTCATTCTACTTGTTCTCAATTTCCTCCATTTTAGCATTTAGAGCTCTATAATTAATATTGAATTTTTTAATGGAATTGAAAATCCACTACTCCATTGTGAAAGTGTACATTGAAATTTATTTTTCCATTTAGAGAACTCCAAGTGGGGGTTGGATATCAATGCATTGTAGGGCTTCCTCCAACAACTTGATGTGGACCTCTTCCATGATCATTATATTTGCAATAGGGAAACACCTCTCTATGTTTTCCTCAATCTTCTCCTTAGACTCTTTAAGTGCCTCATTTAGATGGGCATTCTTAGTCTCAATAACTACATAGTGAGTGACATTTTTCTCAAAGAATTTATAACAAGGAGCCTCTTTATTATACTCATCTTCTTCCTCCCCTATCTCTACATTCTTGTTTTCCTCCTCTTCTTCACCAATTTCCAAATTTGTGCCTTCCTAGTCCTCTTTTTTCCTAGATGCAAACCTTCTTCTCCCTAGAATGAACCAAAATGGGGGAAAGATAGGTACTTAGTGGAAGGAAAAGAATTTTCACAGACTGACCAGAGAAATCACTCTCTACTTCTCCTCTGTTTCCAAAGTTTTAACTTTATCCTCAAAGACTTCATCTAAATTTGAATCTATTTCCTTATAGCTTACATTCTTTTTAATTCTTTTGGCTGACTCCATTTTTACCTTTCCCAACCCAGCAATCCATCTCTTTCCTATGTCTTTACTACTAGTAGGGATTTTAGGGGTTTTCTCTTTTTTAATTGGGATGGCCAAAGGGAGAGATTCCTTCATATTATCCATCATAAACTCAAAAATTAACTGCATTAACCCTTCATGAAGAATTTTTTTTGGATTTCACCTTGTACTCTTTGATGCTATGAGAAAGAAAATATAGAAAATAGAAAGGGAAACAAACCCTAATTTTATAGAAAAATTGATTAAGCAAAACAAAATCATAGTTACGAGTCGTATCACACATCCCATCACAAGTAACATACTAAATTACAATTTTAATAATAAGTTTCCATAATTTCTTGATGGAAGAAGCAACCACAATCCCTCCTCCTCTTTTCCTTAACTAGAGCCCCATCCTTAGCCTTAGGAATTTTTCTAATCACTTCTTCAATAATTTCTTTGTTATGGTAGAAATTCATACCTTTGTTGTTAAGACCCCTAATCAAGACTGTAATATCAAAATCTATTTTAAGATGTCGCCCAACAAGAGTCATTGTGCTCACCTCCCATCCATTGCTGAAAGATTTAGTAATTTTTTACTTAATATCATTCATTCTACTCATATACAATGATAGACCACCTTTGTCTAGCTATTCCCAAGCTTTTAGTTCTTTTCTCTAGTGTTTGTAGTTTCTTGCCTCCCTTCTTTTCAAAGCTCCACCCATGGTGATACCTTTGCAATTTTTTCCAATGCTAGAGAAATTAAAAATGTAACTTTCTAGAAACCAAGAAAAACCTAAATAAAAACTCGAAATGAAAACCACTCACAAAATGTGAAAGTTTTTTTATTTTGGAACCTAATCTTAATATAAGTACACTCATTATTACACTTCATGTCCCAATGCATACTTTTCATTTATAACCATATTATTAAAATATGAAACTTTACAAAGAACATTGTCATGATCAATTACAACTTTGATATTTTCGTACTCTTATAAATACTCATTCCAAATTATGGGAGTTGCACTAGAAATTGCAATGTTGGTGACTACATCTACCACATTTTCTTCTTCTTTGTAAATGTGCCTTATTACCACTTTGTGAAGAATATTAATAATACAAAAATAATTTAACATTATATTATGAATTGACTATGAATCTTTAGCCCTTTTTGTAAACAATTTAGAATATTCAAATAATCTCCTTCTATCCATAACCATTTTCAGTTACACTTGACTACTAACCTCAAACCATAGAGAAGACCCAACAGTTCTGCTAAGTAGTTGGTTTGACTTCCAAGCAGAACCACCACAACCTTGACTATATTGCCATGTTCATGTTACAGATTATAGCCCCACATCTAGTAGCCTCCAAGTTCCTTGTTTCTACCCTATCAAAATTCAACTTACTCCACCCTTCTAGAGGGCTTGCATTATCTATTTTATTGTAGTGCCTGCCCCTAGGTTGCATTTTTGTTATCATTGTCGAACTCTTTTAGGGCTAGTTTTATGTTGATGATTATTAGTAACATTATTTTGAGATTATTAGATATTGTTTCAGATTCAGTTTATTATATGATGAGATTACTTGGTACTTTATAGTTCATGTATGCATGATGATTATTCAAGTGATTTCAGTTATTGATGATGATTAGATAGATGGTTTATTCTGTGTGTGTTTTCTTATGGATACTTACCCCATACTTGCATGTGTATGGTGTGAGTGCTTGTTTTCTTTCTGTATGGCATTTCTGATGTGGTTAAGGAAGGGAGTCGTAGTCACCTGCTAGTCAGGATCTACATGATGCACCACTTCCTATCATTTCCCATTTATCTTAGTATATATTGTGCTAGTACATGCATGGATTTTATGTAGGTTGCAGGTACCAGGTATCAACTTCCCTGAATTGCTAGGATGAGTGTACCCTATCACATTATCTCAATAGTAAGAGAGGGGAGATAAATTCTCAAGTCCAAATTCCAACCCTTTAAGCCATTTGTGCTAATTAAAAATTAAGACAAGTATCTGAGTCGAGTACCCTTTAAATACATGGGATGATGTAATTCGTGATATTAACCCCTTAGTTTGATTTTGTATGTGTTTTGCTTTGATGGGTTTTTGTATTTTACTTTATGAGTTCTTGGTGTATTTTCCATTAATTAAGTCTAATTAAAAGATTTAATTAATGATGTAATTAAATGGAAAATTAATATGATATTTTAATATTTATTTTATTTTAATTAATTAGAAAATTAATTAAATGAAAGAATTAAATTTGAAGATAAAAGTTATAAGTTTAGATTTGGAATGTGATAATATTTATTTAATTTAATAATAATATATTTAGAGTTCATTTTTAAATAAATGCTAAATAATATTATTATTTAAGTTAATAAATATTTTATCAATTAAGTTTCAAAAATTAATTTAAAAGTGGAAAAGATATTAAAATTATTAAAAGATTCTAGATCACATGATGCGTGCATGTGATTAAAATATATTAAGATCAAAAAAGTGGATTCAATTAAGCGAGTGCATGAGATTTGAAATTAATAAATTAATTTAAAAAGAAGTCGAGTGATTATTAAATAGAAAAATTTAATTAAATAAATTAATGTGCATTATTTTAATATTTATTCACATAGGAGTATGCGAGCTCTTGGGAGTTGTCATGTTGACAACACAAGAGTTTGCACTCTAATTATGCACATGTTGTCTACACTTAGGAGTTAGCACATTATTTAAACACATGGTTTCTACAACATTCTAGACATCTCATCATGTTTATCTTCTTATTGTGAAAGTTATGTGCTTAGTTGTTATGTTTATCTCTTAGTTCTTTCTAGACACATTCTAGATGCATCTTAGAGGCCTTTAAATAGAGTCTCTCCTAGTGTGTTTGGACAAGCTTACATGCATTCGAGAAGCTCATATGCTTCTACATGCTCATATGCTTCTACAAGCACTTCTAGTCACTTGGGGGTTTCAGTTGGTTTGATTCTTGAAAGAATGGCGAATGTTGGAGAAGGAAGGAATTTTTCTATGGACTTCTGAGGCATAGAAAATTAGCATCAGTATCCAGGTGCACTCATGATTTTTGCATATTCCATTTGCACTCTTTCTCTTCCTATCTTCATCGTGTCTGTTATGTGTGTTTGAATAATTTCTCTATGAATGAATCTTCAATTTTGTAATTCAAGCATGCATATTGTTTCATCCGGTTATGGGAATTAAAAATATTATTGCAATCTTCCCTTAGTAGAATCAAGATTTGGAAATTGATTTGGGTTTGGGTTCGAATTAAAATAGAATCTTATTATTATGCATTAGTTTTATATGATTTATTAAATAATCTAATTTAATTTAATTTAATTAAGATTAGTTAATAGTAGAAGAAGTGTAATTAATTATTAGTCAATTTAAGTAAATGGATTTTTTAATGAGGGAAAATTAAAAGAAAAGAGATATTAATAAGTGTTTATTGGAATTAAATAATTGAATTATTAATGAGATTGATTTTACTTAAAATCAACGAAGATCATTTTAAATAAATGTTTGTCCTTGAAGTGTTTTAAGGAAATTGTAAACTAATTATTTGAAAGTTGACAAGTATTATTCTTATTGTTTGAATAATGGGAGATGCTCTTGGAATTAAGGGAGTTTCATTTAATTATTAGTAACATTTACTTTAGTAAAATAATGCAATGATTTTATTAAAAGTCAATGGGAACTAGCTCAATGATTTAAATAAGTAAATAATTAACTTATGATTATTTTAGAAAATTGTTTTAAAATAATGGAAGGATAATTCTATGCTTTATTCAAAAAAATAAATGGTTTGAGTTGTAGATTAAATTAAGAATCTTATACACTTGAAATGTACTTGAAAACGAAAACTAAAACCTAATATTTGGCTTAACCATGTGATTGCGGAAGCAAACTAAAATATGTGTTTGTATCTTGTACTTTATGCTATCCATGTTTGGGGTTTGGGTGGTCCTAGAGTGTTGACCAGTTAGGATGTCTACCAGAGGCTTGGGAGTTATGCGAATGTGATGGCATGTTGATGTTATTTGGTCTCGATTCTTTTAAAACCAAACCATGGTAATGTGATGGCATGCTCTATGGGATGTTTGTATTTACTGATTGTTATTGCTGAGGTGTATGTAATTGAGATACTTGACTTAACATTTTGAGTCATCGAACAGTTATACTTGGGTTGCTTTCCAATCGCCATGATGGGATTGAAGTGTTGATTTATTTCTTGATGTTGTCATGTTGTGACATGTTTTGACTTGACCATTTTGGAGTCTTCGATCAATATTATTTTCTTTGAGATGCCTTTTTGGTTGCTTGTTGAGAACCAATGGATATTGTGATTAATTTTGAGATTCCTTACAGTTGCTTGTTGAGAACCAATGGATATGGTGATTTATCATTGATATGGATATTGAGATTTATTTTGAGATACTATACGATTGCTCAATGAGGACCGATGGATATTGTGATTATCATTGATACCTTCAGTTGCTAATAGAGAATTGTTGTCATCATAATTATCAATGGATGCTTTTTAGTTGCTCATGGAGATTTGATGTTCTTATTGTGGATTTTTTTTGGCATTTTTCCAATTTCTTGTTCAAGATTGGGTGATTTTATGTGATTATGTTTGTGCTTTTATTGAGCCTAGGGTAAGTTATCTATTGTAGTGTAGGGAAGTGGCTTGCAATGGGGGTCGAGGCCCTAAGTGGCTGCCAGGGTAACTCATTATAAGTTGTTTTAATAAGTGAAAACATTTACACTAAATGGGGATTAAAATGAACCAAATAAGATAATTGTTTGTTCTTGCCCATGCCTCGAGTGCTAGTACAGACTAGGATGGGAGTAGAGAGAATTCTTGGTTGCGACCTTGCATTCCATAGTATGCCTCGTCAGTATGAGAGGATACTAGTGGCTGCATAGGGATCACTAGGGGGCTGAGGTCTATTAAGAGACTACCAAGGTAACTCTAGCGTGATTCGTGCAATGACACTTTCTCGCTTACATAGCAGGTTTTCTACATGTCTTTGTTGTGCCTTTCATATTAGATGTCAGTTTGTGATTGGAACCTTTGAGTTAGTATACTTTTAGGATTCTTGGACTTAGAGAGTATTTTTGCTATGTGGTTTGATAACCTATTTGGGACTTGAGATTATCTCCTCAGCATGGTGGGAGTGGACCATTAGGTTCCACATGGTCGGGAGGTAGTGCTTTTTCACTCTTAACATATGAGATTTGTCTGAGACACTGTGGCTGATGCATTCCTTGTTGGCATCTATTTTCATTCTATTCTTGGATTATGATGATGGACATGTATCCTTGTATTGATGATTAGCATATGATAGGTGTTGTTATTTACTTATCTTATGTTTTTAATTTGCATGTTAGATTTCCTTTTGCATATATTGTAGTATGTTTTAGGACTGACATTCCTACTATGATAATATAGATGATCTCTTCGGTGACTTGGGATGTTACGCGCAAGGATGGCTAGGGCCCACAATGGTCTAATGATGCTATTTACAATTGGGAGGAACTATGCTTTTAGATAATTATGTGTTGTGTCTATGATTTATGGCTATCTTTTACAATGGATGTTTATATCTTCTATGATGATGTATCATGTATAGAATTTGGTTTCATTTACTTTATTGCACTTGCATCATGGATTAGAATAGGATGATGTACTTCATTTTCACACATGTATATTCTTTTAAGCCTTTTGTACCCTGTGTCATGTACAATGGATGATTGAGCATTTTGAATTTAATTGCCAAGAGGCATTCGAAACAAATGTGTAATATGGACATTGGACTTTCTATTTATTCTTTCATTTGGATGGGGTAGTTGTTAGTCTTAGTTTTAACTAAATTAAATGTGACTCAACATCTTGGGAACCTTAAGGAATGTAACCTGTTATGTAGGCTTACAGTTGATTCTATGCTATTATTTTCGCTACTATGTGTTTGATATGAATGGTTTATCTTTCATGATTAAAAAAAAATTGTTTGGAAAACTTAGTAAAATTTTAGGTTAATTCTTTTGGATCCCTTGGTGGGGCGTTACATTTATCTTTATTGTTCTCTTTTGGGATTTGAGATATATCACCTAAAATTCCAATCTCAGAATCTAATTTACTATTGAAGTTGTTGTGAATTTTCTTGATTACATTGGGTTTGATTATAGTGGCATGTAGACATAGACTTCTAGCAACATCCTTGAAGACTATTATTTCTATCTTTCTAGAGGTTCCATATCACATGGGGGGCTATCAACTTCTAGAAGCCTTTTTCGACAGGTGGGAAAAAACCACACCATATAGACCAAAGATTAGTTATTGTTCCACAAAAAAATCCACTAAAGATTACAACATTGTAAGAGACACAACCAAGTCTCCCAAGCATAAGGATTTCATTAAAAGATACAATCCCTAGACTAGATGACCCCTTTACAAAGAAAATACCTATTATAAAAAGACATACCTCTTTTCATCATATTTTCAATCATGAGGCTATTGTTCCAAAGAACAAGCCAAAGGAATAAATTAATTTTTTTAGTAAGATGTTGGTTCCATGCCTTAGCCCAAATAGGAGAAGGAGAGATGAGAATTTGAAGAGAACAAGTCCCCAAAGCCACAAAATAGGAGTCACTAGGAATACCATCCCAAATAACCCTGTCCAATTCATTACTTACCAACACAATTGAGTTGAGGTCCAACATCAATGGATTAAAGGATGGGTCAAGAGAAGTGAGATCCACCCACTTACCATTTTTCCAAAAGTCTACAACCTGAGATCCAATCCAAAGTTTACATCTATCCTTGAAGGGAGACAATATTATTAAATTATTAATTGGATGTTGGAAGATCCACTTATCTTCCCAAAAATCCACACTAGTTCCATTTCCCACTTTCCATCTGGCTTTGGATAAAATTAACTCTTTACCTTGCTAGATTCCATTCCAAATACTAGACCCATTTATTAGATTTTGGGATCTCAAGAAGTCCATAATATTTAGGTTATTGATATGATGCTTACTATTTAGGATTTTGTTCCAATCTTTATTATCTTAAAAAATGCACCGAATTTGTTTCATTGGGAGAGAAGAATTAAATAATTGTAATGAGTGAATTCCTAAACGACCATTCACTTTGGGAGTACAATATTTATTCAAGGAAACCAACACAGCCCTTTATTTAGGCTCAATGTCAGAACAAAGAAAATTCCTTTTTATCTTTTCAATGGTGTCCAAGAACTTTCCAAGAATTTTAATCAAGCTAAGAGCATACATTTGAAGTTTTTGTAAAGTAGACTTGAGCAGTTTGGATGTCCCTTCTTGACTAAGCAAGGCACCTTTCTAGCCATTTAATTTAGAATTAAACCTATCAACTAGCTTAGCCCATAAGGCCTTAGGAGGTTTTAATCCTAAGGGAAGACACAAATAAGAAGATGGAAAATAATTAGTTTCCCATTCCAAAATTTTGGCTATCTTATCTTGTCAAGAGATAGAGGTATTCACAAAAAGGGTAAATTTTTTCTCCCAGTTGATCAATTGGCCAATATCCTTATTAAAGATGTGAAGACAATCTTTGAAACTTTTCACTTTGTTAACATAAGATTCTCCCATCATTATCATATCATCCAAAAACTACTTGTGAGAACAAGTGAGATCATTAGAGGAAGGCTTAAGACCCAAAATCCATGCTCTAGACACTTGAGCACTAACTGATCTTCCTAGCATCTCCACCATAATCAAAAAATAATAGGAGAGAGAGGATCACCTTGTACTATTCCTCTTGAAGGTTTACTATTTTTTCAAGAGGATCCATTAAATGAAGAAGTACCAACTAGTTGGGCAACAAGTTGATTGAATCATTCTCCAAATCCAAAAAAAATCAACACTTTGAAAACAAATTCCCAATAAACTCTATCATAGACCTTTGACAAATCAATCTTGAGCTGAAAACCTTGAGAATTCAAACAACTAGTGGAATGAATCACCTCATAGAATTTGGTAATGGAGTCCAATATTTTACTACCTGACACAAATCCATTCTATTGCAGTGAAATGATAAAGGGAGAATAGTCAATAATATGGATGTTAGAACTTTACAAAACACCTTATCAATGTAATTACACAAAATGATCAGCCTAAGGGATTCTATCATTCTAGCCCCTTCGTTTTAAGGAATAAAAAATAAATTTTGAATTGAGTTCCTTGAGAAATTTCCTATGTCCAAAAAACTCTTAGACTGTAGCACACACCTCTTACCCTACCCCATCCTAAAAGTTTTGAAAAAATATCGCAAATACATCAAGTCTTGGGGATTTCTCACCTTCAAAAGAGAATACAAATTTATGAATTTCATCCATAGAGGGGATATCAACCATCTTTCTATTTGTCTCTTCATCCATCAGAGAGGGGATAGACTCCAAAAAATGATTTTGACTATTAGGGAAAATATTAACCTCTTTTATCAAAAGATTGGAGAAAAAGTACACAAAAGCTTATGAGATATCCCCATAATCCTTTGGATGTTATCTTTGACAAAATGGTGAAAAAAAAGGCATGGTCTTTCCACAAACACAATAACTTGACAAAATTCAACTAAACCCCATGTGGTACAAAGAGAATGGGTTTTGCACATATCATCGAGTCAAGGGACATGCCACTGTCAAATGTATAAAGCTCAAAGGTTATGTGTAGGAGCTTATAGACCACAAAAAATAATAGCAAGGAAAAATGTACAAGCTTCTCCAAACACAAGATTATAAATCTATTAAAATGTAGTCCCACCCATAACAACAAATTAGAAAAGGCACCCACCCAAGACACCAACAACTCCAAGAACACCACCACTATAAAATATGAGAAAGGTGACTTTAGTGACAAAAATGATTACACCACAACCTTCATCAACTATGATAATTTAATCAGTTTTATATCCCAATATGAGTCCTCTATCAATGTCATACATATAAAGAGTGTTGAGGATCAATATGTTATTTCAACCCGATATGGCTAGATGATTATCATAGGTCCACCTATGACTACTCCCTCAAGACCATAATACAACATCCTAGAACACCTTGGAAATACACTAGCCCAAATTAAACATCTTATATATTCTCCACACTAGCCCACTCCATCAAGAGATCCTCAACAACACCCTCAATGAAACCTATGTCCCCACATATATCAATGTAACTAAATTTAGGAACAACAAAGGAAACATATATATGTCATGTTCCCTATCATTAAAACTCTCTAATATTAATGAAGTTGAACTAGACCACAACCTTCCAATCTGCATCACTATCATGGTCTTTGATTTTTTTATCAAATGGATAATGATAGATAATAGGTTGGACCAATGTTTATGTACTTTTAATTTCATCAAACAAAAAGGGTATAATGAGGAAGACATCATGGATAGAGTCACCACAATTAAGACATATGATAACTTAGAAAGAATGCAAGAAGGCACTATCATATTTCCCGTCAAAGTTGGCCCAATCATTTAAGAGACAACATGCCATGTGGTTGATCTTAACCTTCCATACAACATCCTCCTCGAATGACCTTTGATTCATTCGATGAAGGGTCACTAGTAGATTTGGTGTTAATTTTTGACCTTATGCCATTTTCCATTTGATCTTAATTTTTTTTTGTTAAGATCATGAGTTGGTCAAAAATTAGGCATTTCAACATTTTTTGGTCAAAATTTTGACCAACAAGGATTATAAACAAAAATAAAAAGAGAAAAGTGAATGTCATTTTTCACTATGAGCTAATCACTCGTGGGCACTAGAGGAGGGATTGAGCTACAAGTGTGTCTCCAATTTCTCAATTAAGTCATTGATCCCATGCAATTTTGAATGCAAGTGAATGCAAAAGGAGATACAAGTTGCAGGATTTTGAATGCAAGTGAATGAAAAAGGAGGTTATAATATCCATGCTCTCTAATCTCAAATAAATCAAGCTCCTTTTTGTTTTTAGTAATGGTAGAAAGAAAGTGAATGCAAAAGGAGGTTATAAGCTGCAAGATTTTGAACCAAAGTTAAACCCTCAAGTGAATAGTAGAAAGTAAGTAAATGCATAAAACCCTCATTTCAAATTAGAGCCAAACCATCAAGTGAATGGTAGAAAGCAAGTGAATGCATAAAACCCTCATTTTGAACTAGAGCCAAACCTTGGCAGCGATGAAATTAAAAGAAAGAGAGCTTGAGGGGAAAAAACTTAAATCCTATGGATTTACCAACTCTTACCTATGGATCAGTGCCTCTTATCTCATAATTAGTATATTTTGAATAAATATTTAATTTATTTTGTTGCTAGATATGGCTCAGACCATTATCACATTTTATTTTGATGAGACTTCAAAGTGCACATCGATAAGTATCACTTCAAATTTGAAGTGATGTGGACTGTCAACCCCCAATTTGGATCTTGTCTAAAGGAATGGTGGAAAACTAAATTTTTAGGAACATACATGTTCAAGTTATCCAATAAGTTAAAATTTCTTAAAGGAAACCTCAAAAATTGTAATAAGTTTCAACAATTTAAGATTGCATGTGGCGTTGAACAATGCCCTATGATCAGATCTTTTAGGTAGGAAAGAGAATCCTTAAGTATTTGTCGTCTACTTTATCATGTACAGTATTACAAATGGGTATAAACTTATTAGAATTTTATTGCACTATTATGATCTTAATTTCTTTGACAGTAGTAAATTAATTTATCAAACTATTTTAAGTAATATAATTATATTAATAACAATTGTTTACATTCATCACATCTCATAGGGACATCACAGATATAATTTCAGCTAGCCATATAATTTTCACATTCATTCCTTTCAACTTTTTTAATATATTTTATTTTGAATCAAAAGTTATAACATATATAAGACTATGATATTGTGTAGTTTTTGAGTCAACCTTATTGACCTATATTTCATGATTAGTGATTTACACAAACCCATATTTCATTGTCATGAAAGATAGGTTTGTCCAAATCACTACTACTAAAACATGAGTCAATGAGAATGACTCAAAAACTACATCATTAACTTCCTATATAAAATATCTCCTACCAGACTACCACATACTAAACTTTCATATTTATCTTCAATCATAAAAAGTAAACATTAGTCACTTAGTTATATGGCCCCTTTTTTACACAAGTCCATTCACATTTTAATTCTATACCAACATGTATTTTTTGTATGCCCTTGTCTAGTAGAAGCAAAATAGTTGACATTACTTTATTTTCTTTTGATATATCAAGGTCTTCAATCTTTGACCTTACCCATTTTTTCATAAACTTTTTTCTATCATGGCCTATATAGACTTAGTTGATATTATCATCACAGTTATAAACAATATTTACATTTTCAAACATTAGTCATTGGTATGTTTAAGGGTTTCACAGTTGCATTGTTACAACTCAAAAGTGAAAGAGAGAGAGTTTTTATAGGTCTTTATCTCAACATAAGACTACTGACTAGCCTAGTTAGTAATTATTGCATTCCCTTTCCACTTTCTACTAATGTTGTGTAAGTTATACTAGAATCTAAGGAATGAGATAGTAGAAATATTTCATAAACTATGTTTTCAATTTGTATCTAATAGTTTAATAAACCACTAGAACCCATTGCTATCTTTTACAAATGATAAATACATTTGAGAGGCCATGACCAGTTCTAACTTAATAGAAAAGCCCACTGGCTAATATGACACAAAAAGTCTCAAAGAAACTTAAAATTAGTAGAGCTATAACTAATGAATATAAAACATAAAAAGAGAGGAGGAAAAAGAAATGAGAGAAAGGGATGACAATAAACACACCAGGAGTATCAACGACACTAATGATTCTCCCATTCTAGAAAGTTGTTTGTAATTCAATGCTTCGTAATAGAGGATTCATTACATTCTAATTTGAAATTAGGAAACATACATTGGCTTTATCTAATCCTAGTTGGTGCTAGAATAATGACCCAAAGAGGTTACAAATTCTTAGACTTCCCCTACTGATCATCCTTTCACTAAAGAGATCTTGAGGAAATTCCTCATTTATGGTAGTTGGTCTATCTGGAAAGAGAAAAACAATATGATTTTCAAATATAGAAAAATTTTAATGGTGTTTTTCAAGCCCTTATCCATAAAATCAAGGAAAATATGATGATTTTGCATCCTTTTAGTCATGGTTGTCCTCTCAAGCCCTTATATTGGGATATAACTAAAAAATGAAACCTTGTGGAGTGTCATAATAATTACAAAAATTTTATGGTTAAAATAAGAAGAAATATAAAATGACCCCCTAACCCCTTGTTATTGGTTGTTGATCATATGATTGACAATAATGTGGTGGTATCTCATATTTGTGGAGTGTAGTCTAGTGATTTGGTTTTAGATATTGAGAAATAGTTGTTACAATATGACATTTATTATCAATGTGTTGAGAAGGAAATGGATAAGAAGTATAAAATTGTATTATAGGTATGGTCCCTTATTATAGGTTAGATCAAAACATGTATGGAGGACATTAATATCCTCTAAAAATATTATCTATAGTGGCATGCCATGTAGTAGCCAATTTTCAAATACAATGTGAGTAGATCAAGAATGATCTTAGTGATATCAATAAAACCTACAGAATTATCAAGGATTTAAATGGTGTGTATAGGAAAAAAGTCAGTGAGCTATAGATTGAGTTTCTACCTCAACAACAAAAGAGGGAAGACTTGATGAAGATATTTTGGCTTACAACAGATATGACTAAAGTTAGGATGGAGCAAGTTGCCAATCTCTTGGCTCATGCAAAACCACTAGCTCAACACTATGGTATCAATACCAAAACAACAATAAAAACTTCTCAAACTTATCCAAGCGACTTGTTTTGCAAGCTCGTGTGCACTTGCACAGTTTGAGAAAAATGAAAAATTCAATGCTTTGGTTGTATGCTATTAGCACATTTAAACTTAAGATTTATTCCCTTTACTTTGAATCTCTTATACGAAAGAGGGCATTGGTTTTATTTTTATGGTGAACACATAGTCTATACTATTCCTACCTTCTTCTTATATAACAAAAGCATTTGATCTTTTTTCAATTAAAATTGACTTACTACAGAAACAATGTTTGTTAATTTTCATTAATCTTAGTCTTAAAACTACCATAGTGTAATACCTCTATTATGAATTACCTAGAGACTTATTCTGTTTACATAATTATGAGATCATATGTACATACACTAAAATTATAACAATGATTTGTTTCTTATTTTGAATCATTTTTTATACACTAAATGTGACTTATCTTTCTTTGTAATAGCACATATTGTTGAGCATATTTTGATAGAATTGGTAGTGTGGTAATAATTTTTTTATTTCTTATCAATACACCACACTACTCCTACCACCTAGCATTTGAATTTGTGTTTTATTTTCAATGTCTTGTAGTTTAATAATGTTTTTCATCTACAACTATATTTGATGTATGTCAAGGATATTAATTCAAGTTCATTAGCTTTTACTCAATAACAAAATAACATAGAGTATCTTTTAAGCCATGTTTACAGATTCTAAATGCAAAAATAGTGCACATGTGTTATTTTTACAAATGCTTCAGAGGCACATGATCTCAATGTCTAAAATAGTAAAACATTAGAAGATGCATTAATAAAGTTTTGAATGGATTTAGAAATTAAAAGAAAATGCCAATAGTAGATGCATAGCCATCTTCAACCACCTTTTTCAAAATGCTTACTATCTACACAAAATAAAATGAGATTGGTTGTGACATATTTATTATTCACTATTTTATAAAAAAGCTTGCATAGGAAGGCCATTTTCTGTGTAAGTCTGAATATTGTCAAAGTCTAAAATAAATAAATGAAATTAATCTAATTGTTATAATATCTAAATTATTCTTAAGATTTCATATTCTAAAGGTTCAACTTTAATAGCTCATTTAAATTTTTCTTAAGATTGTATACTCTAAAGGTTCAACTTTATATCCCATTTAAATATCTTGTTCATAAGCTAATTGTATCAAATTAATAATAATCAACCATTTTTTATACTATAGAGTCAAAAACTTATACAAGAACGCACTAGTGCCTTGAGAGATGTTGTTTGGAGCAGCACAGAGTAGGGGAAAGGAAATTAATAAAATAAAAGGAGATTTTCCAACACTAGGTGAGACAATAGGACATGATTGATTCATAAAATGGTTAGTCTTAAATATTATATAGTAGTAAAATGGATATCAGTCAAATCGAAACATGTATGGAGGAAATTAATATCTTCTAGAAAAATTGTCTATAGTGGCATGCCATGTAGTAGCCAATTTTCAAATACAATGTGAGTAGATCAAGAATGATCTTAGTGATATTGATAAAACATACATAATTATTAAGGATTTGACTGGTGTGTGTAGGAAAAGAGTTAGTGAGCTACAGATTGAGTTCTACCTCAACAACAATAGAAGAAAAATTTGATCAAGATATTTTGGCTTACAATGGATATGATTAAAGTTAGAATGGAGCAAGTTGCCAATTTATTGACTAGGGCTAAGAGCTTTATGAAAAATTTCCCCATCTCAAGCTAGATATATAGGATATCTTGACAAGTTGGTGGAGTGTAACAATTTAAGTGCTCAATTGGGGAAAGTATTACAAATTAAGAAATGTTTTTTTGGTGCTAAAGGAGAGGTAAAAGGAAGTATTTACAACTAAATCTTTTTTTTGTTTTCGTAAAATTTCTCTAGCTCTTTAGCTTTTTTGTTTTTGCTAGTTTCAACCATTTCCCATTATGGAAAAAATGGGGGAGAAATTGTGTTGAGAAACTAAAAGTATTTATCTACTCAAGGGGAGTTCTATGGTTATCAAATCTTTATTATTCTTTCATAGTTAGGATCAATTCTGATCAACACTTTTTTTCTTGGTTCTTGGCCCCGATTGTTCTTTCTTTTTGAATTCATTAGAATGATAGGCAAGGTCATAAATTTGTCTAATGATTATAGGTTTCCATCTTTTAGACTTGGTTATGGTATTCTTGTGGTGTCAATGGTTGTGATACAAATTTCTATATCTTATGCCTGACCTATCACAAAAGGCTAAAACTTTCATTAATTATTACAAGGCATTTGGGAACCCCAAAGCCCCTAGGTAAAAATTACCTCTATGATTTTTCTCTCATTTGATCAGAAATTCCATTGCAATTGGTATTTGTTAGCTATTGCATAAGCATTTTGATATGTAGATGCTATTAGTATTTGTAGATTAAAGTCCAAATCAACTTAGTTTCTTTCTCTTTCACAAAATTTAAAACTAGTATTTGCTCTATTATTAAGGGGGAGCCTCTTATTTTCTTCTTCCATCCATCCTCACAATCTTGATGTTATAGCCTCTTATTTTCTTCCTCGAAGCTGATTTTGGGCATTTTTATGACTTTAATTATTTCTTACAATAATTCCAATGAGTTTCTACATTTCACTGTAAAAATGAGTCGTGTCATTTTCCCCTTGGCCCAAATCAAATCTTACTAGATGGACACATGTAATAGATATATCATATCATATGACATGAATTAAAGGGAAAAAAACTTGAATGATCCATTAGGTGCATAAAACTGATCTATTGGTTTGGTGACCTCCTACAGACCAAGAATAAACTATTAGATCCAAAAAATTTGACCCATAATCTTCCCTTTCTGATTACTTGCTCAAATAACACACTATAATGCTAAATACATAGTCATATTTAGCCTAGAGCATCAAGTTTGAAATGACTATTGGGATTTTCCTACCTTGAGCCTTTAAAGCCTCAAAATACATCCTACCTACTTGCATTTCACTAAAGGATATCAATTTCCAATAGTGAAATTGCAAGTTATGGTCATTTCATGGCTTGAAACCCTTGAAATGAGGGTTTTAGATCCGCAATCAGAAAATTTGCTATAACTACCTCAAAACTCAATCAAATTCAACCAAATTCAACCATTGTAAGCAGACAACATTTCGCTGATTATAACATGGGTGAATTTGAGCAAGGTGACCAAAATTTTCTTTCAAAAACATACATGCAGAAATAAACATTAAGTACAACATGTCCAATATTTTTGTAGATATACACATTAATTACACCAAATTTTTCTTTCAAAACCATATGTGTAGACATTAACATTAAGTACAACATGTCCAATATTTTTGCAAATATAAACATTAATTACACCAAATTTTTCTTTTAAAACCATATGTGTAGATATAAACATTAAGTGCAACATGTCCAATATTTTTGTATATATATTTTCCTATGAAGAAAGACCACACCTGGAAATATGAACCCAGAACAAAATAACAAGACAATTGCTGGATTATGGTCTCAGTTCCAAAAAAAAGTTGATAAATGTAATTATCCTTGCAAAAAGTGTAAGGGCTTAAAGAATCGAAGAATTTTAATCATAACAACCTAGAGTCATTGTAGGCAACATGATCACGTTGAAGGGGGCCATGATTTTCATTGATTGGTGAATGTGGGATTTCTAATTGGAGGAACATTAAGGTGTGAATATCCAACCTAATATTTTTTCTTATCTCTTCTTGTTTCTATTTGTAGAGTTTCATGTTTATATGTGTTATTGGCAAGCCTTGCACATGTAAAAATTTCTTCTATTTTAAGGCATTGTTGTTTCT
The DNA here is from genome assembly GCA_028749045.1 of Cupressus sempervirens. Taxonomy (NCBI): domain Eukaryota; kingdom Viridiplantae; phylum Streptophyta; class Pinopsida; order Cupressales; family Cupressaceae; genus Cupressus; species Cupressus sempervirens. Next base: position 532,002,849 of record CM053784.1, read on the forward strand.
AAATTTGCAGGCTTCTCTGGCCACCTTTTTAAAATTAACGTGACTAGGGTTAAGGGTTATTTTTTAGCTTTTCTTATGATTCAATTTTTACCATATCTCCAGTTGAGAGTATAAACAAAAGAACTTATAGAAATTTTTATTTTCTTGCATTTACTAAAATGCAACTTCATCTCTATTACATGAAGAAGTTCTAAGATGCCTAATGTGTCTTAAAGATATTGGCAAGTCATTTTGTATTATGTCATGTTAGTTGCTCTTTAGAATGTAGGGAATCATAGTCTATGTACCTCTTAAATTTAGTTATAAGTTTTCGAGTCCTGTATTGATTGCTTTACATAGGTTTCCTCAAATAATATTGTCTAACTCTTTAATTATTGGAATTCAAGGAAAATTTTAATACACTCTGTATCCTTGTTTAAAGGAGGGAAGCTTGAAGAGTAAAAAAATTGAATTAGTATTAGGATCTTGCTAGGGTGGATGTTAATAGTTCTAAAATTATTATTGGGAAATATAGAAAGAAAAGTGCTAATACATACAATTATTTCTTCTTTCCATTTTTTCCTTAATTATAGCTACAATGTTGAGTGCATCTTAATTCTCAAGTTAGATATACTAATCAACTTCTTTCTATCCACCATTATTAATGGAAGCAGTGCAACTTTTAACTCTCAAGTTTCATCTTGGAGATTTTTGATGAAATTTTGAATAGGAAGGGAGGTTTTGATCTTTTTTGGAAATGTTGTATCTATAGCAAGCACTAGACAATTAAGGTTAGTTTGGTGTAATAAGATTTCCAATGTTGCAAATTAGTGCCATAAAAGGTTGTAATGCATTTCAATTGTAAGGTGAAATTAGGATAGTAGATCTTGGTGCCATTTCTCACCATGGTTTTTCCACATTGGATTTCTACATGAAAACTTGTGTGTTGCACTCCTACTGGTGTATCATTTTGGTTTCTAATGTTGCATATTTCAAATCTTTCATTTTTTAGATAAAAACTTGGCAGAAACTTTAAAATGTTAAAAAGGATTAGAGTTTTGTTTATAATAATAGTTCAACCCCCACCTCCCCCTCTCTCTAAGTAGTACTTCTATGTTCTACAAGATCAACTACTAAATTTCTATGGTAGAGAGCATGTTTCTCACTTGTAGCAAAACACCCTTTAAGTATCATTGCTTGACTTTCAAAACATTCAATTGATTAAAGTTGGCTATGAGAAGATAGAAGATTAATTCAACATGAAAACTTGCTATCAACTAGACATTCACAATAAACCATTATAGACCCAACTCTTAATCATGTATAGTTAAATACCATCTCCAACTTTTTCAATTCACTATTTAACATCCCTATAAAATGTCTAAAGAAGAATGTGATATTTTTGAAAAGATGAGGCCACTAAAACCAAACAGCTATTAGAAACTTATGTTAGCAATATTTTGGTCATGGTATTTCCATTGATGTCAACAAGGAATCTTGTATTGTTGACATTGATGTCAAAGGAGAGAACTGTCATCAAAGAAGAAAGTTCCCACAAGCCAAAGGCCACTAGCAATTCAAGGTAATCATTAAGATCATTATTGGGCCAACCCATGAGAGGCCAAGTAGAAGATATTGCAGTAGAATCTTTATTTCTAATAGGATACATTAAAATAATAAAAGTTTGGCTACTTCTCTAAATGACCACACCTCCTAGCCATGTCCCCGTGTATGAGGAAGAAAATAAAAATGAAAGTTGCATTCTTCTGAGGCCAACCTCCCTCATATAGACATAGTCTCAAAGCTACAAATGACACAATACTATATTGATATCATGCAAGTATGTGTAGAACAAATACATAATATATGAAAAGAAAATAAACATAGTTTTATGCATTTCTACACAAATAGAATATAATTATCTTTTCATTTGATTTAGTCACTTCATGTTATCATTTTTTATAAAAAATTTAAAACATGTTTGACTTACTATCGTATATTCCTTTCTTAGAAAAAAAATAGATAAAGCTTTTGGCCATCTAAGGGAAGACTATAGTAGATACATATTTGAATGGCCAACAATATGAATGTTATTTTATGTTTGTATATAAACTATGAGGGAATAGTTTACCAGAATCTTGTTTATTCTTGTATGTTTAAATTTGTCTATGATATGTGTAGATTCTACAAAATTACTAACCCAACCTTCATTTCATTCATAGATAAAATTCATTTTCTATTATGCAAAGATGCATATAAAAGAGGAAGTGAATCAAAGCCAAACATAGGCATTTATCTTCCATATTGGTGTCAATATGTAACAAAAAAAGTGGTTTATTTTCATCTAATCTATAAATACACAGAGAAAAATATAGATATGCATTTAATTTCAAGTAAACTAGCTATGAAATATGAAATTACAGACAGTTTTTTTGGATATCTATAGGCTAAAATTTCTTGAGTTAGAATCTCTTGTACACCACCCAATTGATTATGCCTAGGTAGGATAGAAAATTAGAAATGAGGTTAACATAACCTTGGTTCATCTTGAGGGTCTTTTACCTTCTACATATAATGGTTGTTTCTATCATGACATCTACTACTAGTGGGAATCCTTTGTCAGAGGAAAACCTTCAAAAAATATTGGATGCTTTTGATAGAGCTCTTACACTTGATGTGGAAAAAAAGAAGGTTTTGGATTTTGTGGAGAGTAGGATGGGCTACATTTCCCCCAATCTACCAATCATTGTGGGCAATGTAGTAGCAACAAAACTAATGGGCACTATTGGAGCTCTTTCCTCATTGGCCAAAATGCCTACTTGTAACATTCAAGTACTAATGGACATAGTTGTTATTCATAAATTTTCTTATCATATAGAGCATTTTTTAAATCTTAGATATCTTGGTTTTGTTCATTAAAAATTATTACTAATTTGAAGCCAATTTTTTTTATACTCAAGAAGTTGATAGCATAGGTCTTGACTATTATTTCTTAGACCCATAAAAATGCTTTAAGAGGGGCTTTCAAGAAGAAGAAGAAGTACATGCCACTTGACTTGTGCCTAAATAAGGAAGCAACAGAATTGGTGGTGACACATAAGGGCTATCTTGGTCTCGGAGCATGTTCACATCGAAGTTGTGATTTGTAAAAGTTGATGTCACATTTGTTGATGAAGAAAAAGAGTGAGAGGAATCTTCAATCTCAAGTTCATCAACTATCTTCCAAAAAGATACACATTTTTATTGATTCGTTCATATTTGAAAATGTTCCAACTTCTCCTTGCAAACCTTTACCTCTTTCATTTAATAATATTGTTAAAGTGCATGATTTATATAGAACATAGCAAACCTTACCACTTGGTATCATGTTTAAATCAAATGTATTAAGAATATTAGAGCAATGATATGGGAAGTCAAGTTTATGGCTCAATAGCTCACTGGATAATCAACATTACGAGTGTAGTTAAATAATGTTTTAAAATTCCAATTGACTTAACAATATTGGGACAATGTTTTGGTGTATAATGTATTACATACAAAAACTTGAGTCCTCACTAAGAATAATTTACTTATAATTTATTTTCCAGAGTTGATATTTGAGGGAGATTAACAAAGTTGGTGATGTGTCTTTTGGGGTTCAACCTCAAGTTTGCAACATAGAAGTCATTCAAAGGAATTGAGAACATTTCTCACATTCAATTTTTTTTATTGAGAACTTTCTCACAATCAATCTTGACCCTATTTAGGATATGTATTTCAACGATGAAGGTGTCAAACCAGTTTTGGAGTAGGTGCTATCTCAACCTCACTTAAAGGAAAACTAGTTACTTTTTCCTTTTGTCTTGATTTTTATGAACATATGTAGGTGTGAGGGTGATAATCATCAATAGGATAAGGTTAACTCACATGCCTAATGCACATGATGTTCTCTGATATCCATGCCTAATATATTTGGTAAGTTTTCATTTGTAGTACTCATGGCATATGTAGCAATCGAGATTGTGGTATAGGTGGGCCAGCATGCTATGACTCTAACATAAATTTTCTCCCTCTCCATGGTCCAGATGTAGGCAATGAGACACCCTGATAGATGGGAACCTCATCTATCTATAGCCACTTGTAGTGCCCCTATGGTCATCTAAATTTACCACATTAATAGAATTTGGTGCCATCCTTACTCAAGCAACCACAAGTAGATATATCCTTTGTCATCCACTAACCTACCAAAACCTTATAGATGCATGACTCATAGATGTTAGCTATCAAGGGTTTATCTATCATAACTTGTTCCCCACATATGGGAATATATAGGATTTGATAGATGTTTACTAATTTAATGGCCATCTCCCAACATCTCCAAATTAGGAGATGAAACAATGTCATACTAGAATCTCATCTCTCTATAAGTGTCATCAATATAGGTCTGTAAAATCTCATCTCAAGGTGGTGGTAGACCCACCAAAGAACTAAAGATAAATATCCAAACTAATCATCGACCAGGCTATCGACGATGATTACTTTGAATATTTATCTTTGGGTTAATTTTTTTTCAACAAAACATGTTGGTCAAAGTTTTCACCAAGTTTGGTTGAACTTTTGACCAATGCATCAGTCAAGATGTCATCGTGGGTTTGGCATCCTAGATGATCAAGGGTTAGAATTGGTTGAAATTTTGACCAAAGCATTGACTAGGAAGTCATCATGGGTTTGGCATCTTGGTCGATGCTTTAGTCAAAAGTTTGACCAAGTTTGGTCGAAAGTTTGATGACCATTATCATTAATAAGGGAGGCCATTTTTGACCAAATTATACATCAAAATTTTGATGCTGACAAGAATTGGTCAAAGTTTTAACGAGGAGAATAGTGACAAAATAGTTTGTAGATCATTCAACCAACATGAGCAAAAAATTTGACCAATTTTCATCAAAAAATTAGGCCAATTCTACTAGTGGATGTTCTATCCACGTATTATCAGTGCATTAAAATTATGCATCAAGGAACTAAGATAACCACTCATGTCATTCCCAAAACTTTCATGTATGTCATGTGTAGGAAGCATCAGACCCCTAAAATAATGATTTCCCTAGGATTGAGATATGGACTTCCATTGCAATCACTTGTATAAAATGACATTATCCATATACAATCCTTGTCTCCATAGTGTCCACTCTTAAGATCAACTGCTAGGGTTGCAATGAACATAGCCTATTAGATGCATTTCTATTTGGTGCCTTTCCCCTAGACCCATATATAAAAGTGATGTTATCATACCAAGGCCAAAAAAAAGACACCACACCATAACTCAAGCACAATGGGCTAACTACATTTTTCTCCAAAGGAATCTTTAATAAAAAGGAGATAACCCCAGATATCAGCACCTAGTTGTATAAACACCCACCTCCTAAGGATGAAAGCTTACTTGATTATTTCAAAGAAAAATATTCCAAATCATATCAACTTTCCACAAAGAAATGTGATTATAAAAAAGGTGGCTTAGATTGAGAAAAATTAGGAATTAGAACCCTTATAGAGGCATACATTCAAACAAAATACGAAGGTATTGGATTTGGACTCCCCATACTTGGGGGTATTGACAAGAATGGTCACACCTTCCTAAACATCCAAAAAAAACTTGTAGAGGTCAAAGACATCCATGAAGAGGTTAAAAAAAATCCTACAATGATCTCCCTAATAACATCTTCCTAGGAACCTCTACACTATGTAAACTAGTAATTAACCTAATTGACCTATCTATTGTCCATCCCAAACTCATTGATTGGGACACCAAGTGTAGTTCAAATTGATGAGTTTTATAGAAAAGATGCACTCTTGAGATATATGGAAGCCACAGTACCACACAAGAATTTAAAACTACCATCTTCCTATGTATAAAAGTTAGACCCAAAGGGTTATGGAAGAAGAAGTCTCCATTCGTTAAAGTAAAAATAGAAAATGGAAAACAAAAAGGTCACCTAGTGAAAACTCCTTTGGGGTGCCATTAGACCAAAACAAAAAATAAAATAAAGGCATATCCTATGGTGAAAACCTCTTTGAGGAACTTAAAGATAGAGATTTATTCCTTCTCCAATAGGATCATAGACCAAAGGTATCATTCATACTAATCAAAGAAATAAAGTCAATTAACATTGACACACTAGAGATTTCCTAAATCACTTACATATCCACATCCTTACTAGAGGCATCAGAAGATTCTCTTGTAGAGGTCCTATAAGAGAATATCAGTAGATTCACATGGTCATATCACAACATGTTAGGATTAGACCCATAACTAGTTGTACATCATCATCTAGCAATAAATCCAAATACAAAACCAATTAAATAGAAACTTGAAAAAATGCCACCAAAGGTGGCCTTGTCAAAAAAAAAATTGAGAAAACGTCCAAGAAAAAGTCACATGACCTATTGACTATTCAGATTAGATCTGAAACATGGTACAAGTCACCAAACTATTTGGTGATATCAGGATCTCTACCAATTTCAAAGACCTCAACAAGGCCTTTTCTAAGAATGAATTTCAACTATCTAGTTCATACACATGATTATGGACCTCACATTTAGACATAAGATGTTGTCTCTTATGGATAGATATTTAAGATTTAATCAAACCCACATAGAAGAATAAGATCAATATAAGATACAGTTCATAATCCCATGGGGGACCTTCTTCTACAACTTAATGATGTTTGGGTTAAAGAATGTTAGAGAGATATATTAGAGATATATGCATGCTATATTCCATGACCTAAGCCAAAAAAATTATTGAGGATTATGAAAATGATATCTTGGCCAAATCAACTGATATTTTGGATCATTTGTACAACTTATAAGAGATCTTTGATTGCCTCAGAAAATATCAGCTCATGTTAAACCCAAAGAAGCATGTCTTTGGTGTCACCTCAGATAATCTTATAGGATTAATTATATCATATGGAGGTATAGAGATTTATCCCAAAAAGGTCAAAGCTATCATGAATATGCCTCCTTCTAGAACATTGCAATAACTTTGTAGCCTCTAGTGCAAGTTGTAATCTGTTAGAAGATTTATTTTACAACTTGTGCACTAGTGCCAAGAATTCACACATATGCTGAATAAAGTTCAAGGTTTTAAAATGTGGATTCCACATTGATCATTACAAAAAGCATCCTTTGGTATGAAAAGATTCCCAATTTTGTTGTAAATGCAGTCTTCAACCTATCTTCTTCATCTACCATCACTTCGTTATATCTAGAATATTCATCTAAAAAAGACATCATTTTAGACCCATTCACAATTTGTAACACTTCATCGAGCGAGGACAAAGGGTAAGTTTCTTTCTAGGAGCCAAGTTTAAATTTTGAAGATCCACACAAAGGAAAATTTCTCTAGTCTTTTTTCTTACTAGGACCAAGTTAGCAACCCATGTAGAATGTCAAATTGGGAAGATAATTTTAGCAGCAAGTAAATTTTGTACTTCTTTCATTATCAAAGACTCAATTATGGGATTCATTGGTCTTTGTCTTTGACAAAAGGGTTTGGCATCAGGTTTTAATGGAATGTCACCAATGATGATCTCAAGATCGTAGGGCTTGAGTTCTTCATAACTCCATGCTATGACATCTTTGTACTCTATAAGAAATTGAAGCATACTTTTTCATTCTTGAGGGTCACAAGCTTTTCCTATTCTCACCATCTTTGGATCTTCTTTTGTACCTAGATTATATGAATCACATTCTTCAACCCCTTTTTCTTCAACATTCCTTTTACTATGCACTAATTCATCTCGATTGAAGATACATTCTAACTCTACCATCCCCTTAGGAATAGTATTGGTCTTCAAATTTATAATCCCATCTTCATCCTCTAGATCATCTTCTTTAGGCTTTTTTTTGGGAGTATCATCAATATCTTGTCCCTTGAAAAGGTTATTGCACATGATAAACTCAAGGATATGTTGGTAATCTTGGAAGATTTGGAAGTTTGTAATATTATCTGGAATAGATAGGGAAGCAACCAATTCAACTAAAAATCTCTTTTGTTTTTTCCTTTCAACGAGTTGCAACACACTTGCTGAAATGGCAAGGGAATCAGATACCATGTTCTTCTTCCTTGGGATGGACCTTATGTTCAAGGCCTCAAAATCTTCCAACAAGTCCCAAACTCTTTTTCGGATTGAAAGTAGTCTCCTCTCATTACACGAGTAGATTGATTTCACCTGTATAATGACTAACTAAGAGTCTCCTTCAATTACAAGAGCTTTGACATCTTTTTCCAATGTGGAGAGAAGTCTGCAAAACAAGGCTTCATACTCTATAATATTGTTAGTACATCTAAATTATTAGTAATATGCTACATAAAAAGACCTACCTTTGGGATTAATTAGCACAATACCTACACCAACTCCTAATTTTCATTTAGAGCTATCAAACCTAGGGGTCGAGATTGGTTGTTCTTTTGGATTTATGGTTTTATGCTTGTTTCTATGTAGCTTTTCCTTTACTTGAGTCTTTGGGACCCATTGCAATCTATCACAGGGTGAACTTGGTGAGTTGCTAAATTTTATCTTTGATAAAGGGGTTGTTTATTTCTCTTGTTGACTTTGAATATCCTTAATTAATATAGTGATCTTATCAATATGGGGCCTCGGATGAATGACCACTGAGGTCCAACCTTGGCCTTTTACAAAACATCTTCTCCTCTAGACTTTGATCATCCCAAGTAGAGGATTAGATAAACCCCCACCATCTAAAGAAGTGTCATTATATGACACATTAGAATCTTTTTTTTCTTCTTCATAAATCTCAACCAATTTAGATGTGCTTGTAGAGCTTGAACTTTCCTTTTGTACCTCATTTGGTATTTGGTCTTCTTTCAATTGCATTATTTGGGTGAGTACCCTAGCTATTGCTTCCTAACAATGTGGGCATTCAAATTATGAATGATTGACTTTGTGTACTCTACAAAATCATGAAAGAAGCAAAATATTTGGGTTTTCTTCCTCACCTAAGAATTTTAAGTTTGCAACCATATTTTCTACAAACTAAGTGATCAGTTCTTTTGGAGTAGGGATCATAGATTCTTTAATTAAATGGTTGGGTTTCTCGGTTGTATTTTGGTCAAGAGACATAACTTTGTAGGAGCCTAGCTCATCTTGGAAAAATGCTAGTACTTCGTTTGGTGCATTGTATTTTTTGAGCTGTTGGCACTCAAAATTGTAGTACAAATTTTGAGCACTATTGAAGAATTTGAGCCCTATAAACGCTTTTAATGCCTATGTACCCGACTGTCCATTTGAGCCCCCTAAGATGTTTAATGTTTCTAACACCCTCCATTCAGTGCGTTTAAGTGTTCCATGATGATAAATTGACATCCCGAGCCATCTTGTTAAGTCTTGTTTTGAGCAAATGTCAAATCTACATTTTTCCCCCAAGTGTCAAACAACGACAAGAAGCCTTGTTTGCACTTGAATATCTTGCACCCAAACTTGTGTCATGATTCACCACTTTGGGAGTATCTAGTGTCCATACCCGAGAACCTATGTTTCAAATTTTGAGTTATTTTGAGTTTGTTTGATTAGGTTTTGAATCTCTCAAAGTTGGTCAGTTACTATTTTCACACATTTGCAAATTGCACATAATTCTGGGAAGCCCTGTTTGACGTGTTGTAATTTTTGACCAGTTGATTAAAATGCTGAAATTCTTTTTGCATTGCATTGTAGATGTCAGAGAATTGTTATGCTTCAATTTTTAAGTCTTGATGAATCCATTTGATCAGTTTTCAAACATGATTCCAAATGCAATTTGTAACTTTTTACTGGTGTCAGCATTTGCAGATTTGTCAGGACCCCTGTTCGGGATGTCATATCTCTTGACCCATGATTGGCTGGATCAAATGGATTGCACCCCTATTTGCTCCACTGAAAATATTCCAAGTGTGTCATTTTTTAAGTCATGACGAATTCATATGCACACTTTTCTGGGTCAATTCCATTTCCAAAAATCGCTTTCTGTCATTGTTCCCAGTTTGCAAAATCTAGGTAGCCTACTTTGAACGTCTGCCATTTGCGCCCAGTTATTCATCATAAGCCCAAATCGCAAATCCATATTGTCCTTGTGACAGAGAATCAATGCCCCAAATTTTGTCTTCCCAAGTGTCTGTTTGCCCAGTTTTCCAAGCCAAATCCAAAACTAGTTTTCTGTTTTCTAACGTGTTTACTTGTAGGTATTTTTGGAGGGGCAACTTTGATGGAAAATATCTTTTGACTCCAAATTATTCATGAGACGAGATTTGGCAGGATGCAAGTATGTGGAATAGAGATTCAGTGGGTCAATTTTCAGAGCCTGGTCAGTTGTCCGGGTCAGTTTTTAAGGCTAGTCAAGAGACCCTCCGGTATTCAATTGACAATTGCAAGAAAGTGATAAAATGAGCTATTATTGATAGAAAACTGCTTGATTTTGAATCTAGTCAACATTAGGAGATGAATAGATCCGTTTGTGATACAAGTTGTTTAGAAATGATTTTTTTTAGTCGGACCCAATTTGGGGCCTGACTAGTGTCAGACTGATAGACATTGGGGCATTAAAGTTTCCATGAGGGGATTTTAATGGTGTCATCATTATATGTTTTGGTGTGAACATCATGATAAGTTTGTTGATTAAAGTCATGGAGGAGTTTGAGTGGCGGCTTGCCACCCAAGGGGAGCAGTTAAGCATGGTTATGAAGGACCCTCTAAAATGTGATGACGATCCACTACTAAAGTCATATTTTTTGGGAGCAAAACAAGGCATCCATGAAGATGCTAAAGTATAGAATGCAAAATAATTTTCTCATTTGTCAGGTGAGGTCAATCATTGTACAAATGCTAACCCAAAGTAGCAACTACAATACGACATTGAAAGATAAATCAAGGAACTTAAGTACACACTCTACACCACAAAGGAAGGCATCAAAACATTGCAACTAAAATGGACAGGAGAATTGGGGTGTGAACTGTAGAGCGTTGAATGATTTATTTAAAATCTCAAAAAATAGCAAAAATGTGTTTGAATATCAAGTAAAAGTTCAAATGATAGAGATATACAATGAGCAAGTGATAGATCTGCTTGCTACAGATGGATCTAGTCGGAGGCTAGAAATTCAGAATAGTTCTCAGCAAAATGGACTCAATGTGCCTGATGCAACTTTAATACCAGTTGAGTCTACATTTGATGTGATCAATCTTATGAACATTAGATAGAGGAACCACGTTGTTGGAGCAACTACTTTGAATGACCGTAGTAGTCAATCAACACAGTGTTTTGATAGTGCATGTACAAGAAACAGATTTGGCCATTGGATCAATCCTTCGAGGATGCCTTCATTTGGTGGACCTTGCTGGAAGTGAAAGGATTGACAAATCTGAAGCTACAAAAAACACATTAGAGGAACAACAGACTAGTTTAAAGAAGAAAGCCACTTGATTGAAAAGAGAAAATCACGCCAATACAAGTTGGAAGAAGCCTGTGTTAATGAGGTAGGGTAGTCTGAACAACAGCCATGGCATAAAACAAAGAATCCACACTTGTAGAAAGATGCAGGTCAAAGATGCCATTTTTTCAAAGGAAACCCAAGCTCATGCATTGTAAAGAAAAAGGCAAGAAATCACTCGGAAGCCTGACTTCAAACAAAAAGGAAGAGACATCATGAAGATTCAGCGTGAGTAGGGGAAGGAAAATCCATAGCCATCCATGCAGCAAGCTAAAAGAGCCACGTTTTAAAGAAAAAACCAAATGAAGAGGAAGTCGCCAATAATAAAAAGCAGACTTACAGTAATAGGCAAAGACCCGCGTGAAGTAAAAAAGGCCGCCCATATCACAGAGAGACTCATGCATTTAAAAGAAGTCGTTGAATGGAGGAGACCCCATGGCTTTGATGAAATGGAGATCAAGTTGCTTCAGCTGTTAGAAAGGGCAGAGGAGCTGCTAATCATGAGAGTCAGAACGTCCTCAGCAAAAAACTCACGTATAGTCAAAAAGACCTCCATGCCACAAAACCGTAGTCAATAGAGAACACACACATAAAAGAAGCATACTCCACACATTCTAAAAAGGGACTCCACGCATTGTTTGAAGAAAGCCATGGCTAGGAGAGACGATTCAGCTAAGAACACTGGCAGTGGAGAACAGTCAAAGCTATATATCCCACATTCAATGGGTTAAGGGATCTTTATAGTTTAAATACTTTTGCACAATACCACTAAGATGTCTTAAAGACATCAGCTTTTAGAAGGCCACTTGAGTGTGGGGCCCTCGTGGCTTAACTTGGTCGTGGATGGCATCCGTTAGAGGTGAAAAAGCATAAATTTTGAACAAAGTGGCAAGTAAAGTGTCAATGACGTCATTAGAATCAAGGTGACTGGAAAATTCAAAAAGTTGGCACCTCACTACTTCGCTAGCCAAGAAATCTCAGAAAATCTTGCTAGCGACATAGCGAGGTCACCAAAAAATTTCAAAATTTGGCAAGATTCAGAATGCAACGTAGGTCCCACCTAGAGACAGCAACGAATCAGATGGTGACAAGTGCCAGCGACAGAGTGACTGGGTAATGATGTGGCGAGCAAATTTTAGGAGCACACCTAATTGCACCACGTGGCACAACCGACGGTTCTCGTTATCTCGCCAAGCGAAGTTGCTCACCCGATAACCATAGCGAAGTAGCGAGAAGACGACACATGGTAGATAATGTAGACCATGTAGGTCAATCACAAAGTGACATGTGGCACTTGGTCAACAAAAGTTTGACCTCAAATTCAGAGGGTAGGGGAAAATTTCAAAGGAATTTAAAAATAATTTTTTTAAATTATTTTCTTAGTGGGCAGTGAGTAATGCACGTTTAGAACTTTTTTAAATTCAAAAGATCATTTTTATAAAGTATGAACATTAGAGATTTTTAAATTTTGATTTTTTAAAATCTTAAGTTGCAAGTTTGAGTTTTCAACTAGAGGGGACTATTTTTCAAATGAAGATTTCAAGCGTTTTCGAGAGGCTAGATATGCCTTATCATATACCGTCGGAATCATGAGAATCCAAATTTTCCATTTTTGAAGTCAATTTTTGCACAGGTGCTTCTTGGTTTGAGTTATAGTCAGAAACATGAATTTTGGGGCTTTCTCAATGGAATGGGTAAAAAACTAAAAATCCAGTTAGAAGATCAGTAAAACTGGGTAAGAATTTAGTCAGAGTTCACTTTGCTCACATTCACTCAGTAAAACTCAAATTTTGCCAAGCATTTCAGTGGGTTTTCAGATATTTTGATGACTCGACAAGTTTTTTTCATTAAGGAAAGGATATTTGCAAATCAGTTATAGAAATGATGAAACCAAATCAGATTTTCAGTTGAAGAGAGAGATTAGAGAGAGTCTTTTCATGCTAGGAGAGGGAATTTCATGTGGGCAGATGTCGAGTGCAAATTTAATCCAAAATTTGCTTTTTCCTATATATCTCTCATTCTTTCTCATTGTAGGGGTTCCAATTTTTGTGACTGAGAAACTAGTAGGTTCCAGTTCTGGGGAGAAAATTTGCACATTACTGTGAGACCATATTCTGGTTCCAATTTTGATGTGTTTCCTTGACTATGATACCATTCTTCAGCATAATTCTTTCATGTGAACAGCAGTAGTGTAGATAATACAAAAAGTTTTGATATGTTAGTCTTTCTCGTGATTTAATTTTATGCATCTAAATGTATAGTTTCAAGGAAATGAATACATATGAGTAGCAATTTCACTAGTTTCATTCTGGTTCTTGTCTCCTATCTCAGCAATCTGTAAGTCTTATGTGGTCTTGGAACAAAGATCTAAGATCCATTTGCATCCCCTTTAGGTTGTATGTTTTATGTATTTGTTGTTGGACCAAAGGGCCAAGTAAATGCTTGATATGTTTAAACAAGGTTACTGGTTATTTGAGAAGGATATTTTGTGAGAATGAGACCTGAATGAACACTAATGTCTGAATCACAAGGTGGTTAGATAGATCTAATGTCTGTGTATACGAGATATGTCCTGATGTCACAGATGTATGTTTTGAATTCATGGAATTGCCCAATGGATTAGGCACTGATCAGTTGTAGGATCACTTGTTATATTGCTGCATATTTGAGGTTGTGTTGAATCAACATCATTAATCAAACTTTTTCCCTTTTATGTTGAAAGCTATTCAATGTTAACCCGCACTTAGCTTGCCAGTTTCATGAGTTATGTTTTTAGCTATTTCATGCTTATGATTCCTGGTTAAGTATAGAAGATTTAGGGGTTTTATCTTCTTTACATTAGATTCATTGTATGCTTTGATAACTAGTACCATATGAAGAATCTATAGGTCCACCCGCCTAGGTTTTACAGAGCCTAAAGTGCAGAAAGAGTATAGCCTTATAGTTGGCCCAGGTTCTTGGTGAAGTGTGTCCATTATTGGAGATAGCTGCCCATAGACACATTCTTGCCTTGCATACTTGGTTGTTTAAACACTGTTAAATCAGGAGCCAACATGATCATTGTCTTTAACTTTGGCTCAGCATCAATCTTGATCTAATTATTCAGTCCCTTCCAAGGTAGCCACAATTAAGTAAAATCAGTTGAAAACCATCCTCTCAAGCACTTTGTCCATTCTCTGCTTAGCAATAATATGTAAGTTTTAGGGATTTCAACCAAATTTATGTCTATAATGTCTTGAATTTGGGGGTCTATGGTTAATTATATTCTAACATCATTCAATACCCCTATAAATTTTACTTTTTTCTTGTCGAGTTGTATCACTATCCAATTTGAGGGTTGAGGAGTGACTCCCAACCTTTGAGCTATCAAAAGTGACCTAACGTTTCAAGAAGCTCTTGAATCTATAAGACAAGTGTGCAGGTTCTTTCCAAAAAAATTGATACTAAGCAAGAAAGGAGGCACTTCAATCTTGTCTTTATACATGGTAGACATTTCCTTAGAAGTATTGACTTTTTGTGATGTTGTATTCTGAGGGATTGTGTTTGCATTTGGCATTGTATTTTCATAATCAAGAGTCCTCAGCTCTACTTCCCTTTGATTAGGACAATTTTGTAGCATATCAAACATGGACATATTAGCCTTGGTTCTTTTTAGATCTTCTAATACATTGTACTTTTTGATTGCTCATATAGGATTCTTTAGGATTGTAGGTATCTTCCCTTGATTTTGATTTTGTTGTCCAATGTAGGGTGCTCTGGTAGCTACTGGATTGTTATTAGCTCTTGGATCAGCACATGTTGGATGCAAGGCAGGAGGAATCTCATTAGTCATAGGTTCCCTTCGGTTACACGAATTATAAGTATTTTGATTGTCATTTTGAAAAGCTAGCATTTCTTCTAATTGAGGATCTGATTCTTGACTAAATGGAAAGGTGAATTCTTCACTAGTTGGTTGTTCCATTCTAGGAGTCTATGGGGTATCATAGGATTCTAACACCATAGAATTGTACTACATAGAAGACTTGTCATTATTGCCTTGTGAATCTTGATTCATCTCTTAATTTCCATTGAAATGTGAACCACCATCATTAGGTATATTTTGGTTATTGTAATAGTTGATGTCCACAAACTAAGCATTGTCATTATCAGCAGAGATTCTTCCATTGTTTGGACAAGTATTCCATTCTCAATTCTGTCTTTGGAAGCCATTGTTGCGATCTAGAGGATTGTAATTATTCCTTGCATTGTTATTTCCATTGAAATTCTTGTTGTAATTCTAACCATATTTTATTGCAAGGCATTGCATTCATTCTCTAAAAGTTGTTGTTCTATCCTTGTGAGAACCTCAAATGGGTTAGTTCATTGGTAATCTAAGACATAGTTTTCTTCATTTGACGAATCTCAAATGTGACATTATTTCTGGTTCAACAAAAGTTGTTGCCTTTTTCTCAAAGAAAGCATCTTTTGGAGGTTCATATATTGGATAGGTTATGGCTAGAACTAGTACAACTAGTGCCTTTTGTAGCAAGACTAGATTGATTGGAATGAATTGACTAGGCATCAGTGGTGTTCCAACAAGATATGTTGGTATCATTGTAGTCACTTGAGCTGGAACCATCAATCCTCCTCCATTAGGACTAGCTTTCTTGGTAAAGGTAATTGCTTCATTGAAGACCTTTTTTAATGTATCAATTTTTACAACAAGTAGCCTTCATAGAAAGATAGTCTTGAGATGGTCCATAGCATTAAGATAAATCTGAATTGTAGCTTCAACTAGTATAGTATAGGGTGTTTCCAACTTGGAAAAATCCATATGAAAGCGATGATCAAAATGTGAATGGTCTTTGTTAGATCCCTTTTGATTGATATGAATAGATGATGTATCACAGTCAGGTTGACAAATGTTTTGAATTGTTTGAGGTACAATTATTCAAAGGCAGCCCAATTATGGATACATCCTAGTGGAAAATTCATGTACCAGTTAAATACAACTTCTCCCAATGACTATGGGAATAAATGAAGGACCACATTATCTTGTTGAAGTTTCTTTTGATTGCATATTTCTTAAAGACTTTGATATGGTTCTCAGTTGTTCATGTTTCTCAGTAGATGAACCTTGGGTAGAATTTCTTAAGATTCTTGGGAAGGTCATTAAGTGTACCTTGAAAGTTAACTAGTGAATCTACCATGTTTACAAAGAAGGCCATCAGTGGAGGTTGGTTTGGGGGGGAACTGAAGATGATGAAATTTGGAATGGAAGTGGTAGAATTTTGGAAAATCCTTTGTCATTGTGAGGCTTATGAAAATGACTAAGTTCTAAGAACTATGGCTGACTATGTGAAGATCTTAAAGCTCATTGAAATGGAGATGATGGATCAGGATCTTCCAGCTTGTGTCAATTCTGGAAAAAGTGCAACTCTGTAGAAGCACACTTTCTCAAAATAGGTCACCTGCACACCTTCTGACAGTTTCAGATAGAAAATTTTTTGAACTTTTGAAAACTTCAAAATTTCAAAATAGTGAGTTGTTTTTCTCTTATAAATGGCATGGGTCCTCCTTCTAGTGCTACTTTTGTTGAGCTATCATTTTTCATGATGCTTAATTGAAGGAATCCTTTCGAACTTCTCTCATAAAAAGCTAATCTAAGATCAACTCCAAGGTTCTGGGCAATCTTGTGACCTACTGGAATTCGCTCAATTGAAGATAAATGTGTATGTTCATGAGGAGGCCTTTGCCATTTCCAACCAATTCTAAATAAGATGTTTTATCTACTATTTTGAAAAGTAACAACAAAAGAGATATATTTTTGGTATTTTTTGTTTTATGACGAATGCAATTTACCAATGCAACTATATGAATTCCTATTTTAACCAAATGCTAGCAAAGCAAATAAAAAAGATAAGGTAACAAGAGATTTAACTAAATAACTTTAAAAGGAAATTCTTAATGGATATAAACCATGGTAACAACACGTCTACAAGTTAAATCATCAAAAAGATCAAGTAGGAAAACAATGAAAATAGGAGCAATGCTTCCTCAATTTTGTTGATGTAATCATCGATGGGAACTCAATAATAACTAAAAGATGTTTCACTTCTCATCAAATTGCAAGGCCACAGAAAGTTCTCTCATATAACACAAGAAGCTATGTAAGAACAATAGGTGATCTATTATCCAACTCGATATGTTAGTAGAAGTCGTTAATATGAGGCAAACACTAGAACTAAAAGGTCACACATATAATAACCCAAAATTGGCACAGTGTCATGCTAAACCAATTCTAGTCTATTTAATCAATTCTAAATCCTATTTTACTAAGCAATTCTAATTATAATAATTGCTACTCGACCTAAATATCAAATGTAGAAAATCCCTAATCTATATTAATTACACTCTTTATTTAGTTCCTAATTATTGACTCAAATTAGCTACATTAAACCTATAAATTAAGTTTAATTTAATTATAAGCCTTCATTATTTAATTAAATTAAAATTATCTTTTAGCTAATGTACAAGGGAATTAAATGTATTTGATTGAATAAGATATTTCCTCACTTTAATTTATTGAAGTTAATTATTTTATTAATTAAGATTATGCATTTATGAGGTCATATTCTATTTTATTAAATTAAATATGCTCTCTAAATTCTCTCTTCAGTTTAAAAATGAAAACTCTGAGTAAACTAGAATTGGAAATGGAATTAACTCAATTAACCTCATCTATACAAAAAATTTTCCACTCTAATTGAATCTCATTCCCAATCTTGACCATCCATTCTATTTGATCTTGGTGGTTGATCAAGTTCTGGGATTCTATTTAAGAGACATTCAATTCCTCATTATAGAGGTTAATAATTGATAGTATCGAACTTATATTGAATTAATCACTCGAGAATTTACTTTTATAGGATTTTTATTCTAGCATAATAATCTCATTATAGCTTTGAAATGCATCCATTTAGATTAAAATGCTTCTTTTATTTCTAGATGAATTGCATGCATTTAGCTTTAAATTTTCATATCATCTAGCTTAAATAAATCCTTCATTCTAGATGTCTAGTTGCTAGCTTCTCATTTTGAGAGTAATAGCATAATCAATCTAGTTAGAAGGCAACAGATCAAACTGTTAGATATCTTGGATGAACAATCCCATGTTTATTCCAAGATGATCTCTCAGATAATGATCATGTTGAAGTGTGTGTGAAGATCAAGGCCCACATTTCCTACATACATTTCTAGCACCCACCATGGGGCCAAGAAATCAAGTTTTTGGCCTCATATGTTCCTTTTTTCTACATTTTTTAGTATTTTGTCGTTGTCATCTGTACAATGCTCCAATTTCTCGCACAAAAAATCTCATTCTCACACTAAGAAATTGATATTTTGCTCCATGTACTACACTTCCTCATACAAAAATGTGTATAATTGTGTAGTTTCTCATGTGGTACATACCATTTTCTCGCACTAGCCTATGCAAGATTTTGTGTGAAATTCGACATTAGTAATTGAATAATGCAACTTTCAAATTATATTTATAATGATGGTTTAACTAGCAATTGTTTCTAAAGTAGTTTCATTTTTTATTCTTGATTTTCAATAGCTTAACAGTGGTTTGCAGGACATTGGTCAAAGAAACCTTATTACAAACTATTGAAACAGTATTGACCGTTTGATTGTAGGACATTTTTCAAAGATACACATGTCAAAGAATATGTTCAAATCCACTAAAACATCATGTTTTTGTTATTCCTTTCATACACATAGTTTAATAGGGTTTGTGAACTTCATAGGGTTCTAGACAAAGGAATAGGGGAGTGTGCTCTTTACTACTTGGAAGTGATGTCCAAGAGTAAATTAGAAACTTAGATGCCTTTGAAAGATGGTACTCAAGGGAGGAAAGAAAGTTAGTGTTTCTCCTATATGAATTTTTTTATTAAGGGATGATGACTTCCTTATAAGAAATTAAAATCTTGAGAAAAGACAAGTCGAGATTGATAAGCTAACTTGGTGTTGAACATGTTCTACATGTTTCGGTAAGGTGATGAGGTATAGGAGTATGCTCTTTCCCCGTGTGGAAAATCAAAAACTTGGACTCTTAGATCCAAACCACTAGTTTGAGTCAACCTTTAGAGGGCTTGTCAAAGCAATCCAACCTCTGGGAATGACCCAAGTGAGCACACTCCTTTTGCTGGAGATTCCAACTCACTATAATAAAGAAGCTTAGCAAAAGACTCCAAAGCCATATTAATTTCCTCTTCTTCATTTTGATATCGCATATCATGAAGAGGCTCTGTTTGTTGCACTTGGAGGTACTGGCCCTAGTCTTGCTAGTCAAGTGTGCACACTTCCAAATGTTGGTGTGGGTTGTTGGCCTTAACTTCATTTGCGAAGCCACCAGGAGTTAATATGAATGGATGCCAAGTAAAAGCCTCTTAGTTAGTTGCTACCCTATTCACCTCTAAAAGGGGGCATAATCTTTGTGAAAGGAGGGGGGAGAATCTCTCTTATAGATACTCACCATAGGCATATACCTAGATGCTAGAAGGTGGAATACATATTTGAGCCCTGCCACAAGGGTGCTCATTCAACATATGTATTATTGAGTCCTTGAAATACACCAAAAACATAGGTACCCTCTAGTGGGGTGACATGACTGTGTGACGTGAACACATGCACATCAGTTGTGAGACAAAGGTTTTTCTTCCTCTGCCATTTTTGGTTATAGGGATAAAGTGTGTCTTTTTAAGTCTTTAAACTTGTCCAAATTTTTCAAACAAAAAAAAGGTCAACACTCCCCCATCCCTCTGAGTTGCTTTTCCCTTGATCGGATTTTTTGTGACTATTGCTTCCTTCCCATGTCTAAAAACAATTGTCTATTTGAAAACCAAAATGATGTCCAAAACTTAAAAACTATGTTAATATCTATCTAAAACTTGTCAACACAATCAGTCTTCTATTCAAAAGTGTCAAAACCATTGAAAATATCTTTGAGTTTAGTCAAAAATTATAGGTTTGGTCTTTTCCTCGTGTCCATTTCTGTGAATTTTTGTGCGAGAAAAACTCCTAGTGAGCACTTCCTTGCAGGGTTCTCTACAGTTCCTCATGTGACTCTCTGTAAATCTTCGCACGAGATTTTTCCAAAAACTATTTACTAATGCCAAAATTATTTCTTTTTGTAAAACTATAAAATCCTCACACAGCTCTATGCAAGTCCAAGCACAAGAAAACTGGTTCAAAATTTATTGTTCTAAAACTTTGCCTGCTTTACTATGCTTTCTTGTGCAGTTCCCTATGAATCCTCATGTGGGATCTTGTCCTAAAATTGTTATGTCAGAGTTATCTACACTCCAAGTTTGATCTGTGTCTTCAACATTTGATCACTTCTCTATTTGTAAACATTGTCAAATAGTGACTTCTTCCTTAGTCGACAACTTGCGATCTACATGTGAATTAGTCTCCTCACTCAGTTATCTTATTTTGTCCTTTTTTGTTTTTCATACTTTGTGTCACGATAGCCATAACTCTTGGTTGTTCTAGACATTACTTAGATGACTCATACCTAAGTATACAACACTCTTATCTCACTCCTTGAGGCTAGATTCTAGTGTGGTCCTTGTCTAGTCTTTTTTCTTTGGTCATTGTCTATGACCATTGCAACAAGGAGTTGCCACGTGTTTCATATGCATAGACTTAGACAAAGTAGAGCTAGGAGATTTAATCATGGAAAAGGATACTTGTTATCTTATACACATTTTGTATCTAGTACATCTAGTGAAAAGTCTTCATGATCTCCTTCACCTGTTAGATCACCTCGTGTTCAGAGAACATTTTCTATAACTTACAACAAACTAGGAATCCCTTGTATCAAGATGATCTTGAAACTAGCCAAGGTCATACATCTCCAAACAACTCAGTTGAGTTATTATTAAAATGACCTTTTTAACCAACATACATTGAAACTTATCACATTCCTAAAATGGTTGATCAAGACCCAAAAAATGGAGAACTAGTGGAGAAAAAGATCACCAAAGGAATGAAAGATGTAAAGAACATATTACTGATGTTGTAAGGATAAACACTTCTAGAAGATCATGGAAATCTTGCTTAGTGAAGAGAAAGAGAAATAATTTCTCAAACTCACTCAAGATGAAGCCAAGCTACCTCATCAATTTAATGTCAAAATAATCATTACACCTGAAGAGGAAATTGAAATGTCTAAGTTACAAAAACAACTGAAGATCATGTAAGAATAGTTAGCCCAAATGATGCATAATATTGAAAAACCTATAAAAGTATACATCCTAGAAACTCTTTGTCCATTTCCTTTTGATAAGAGTGTAGACATGCTTGCTTTTCCAAGAGGAGTTGAGTTACCCAAGTACAATAAATACTATGGAAATATTGATCCCCAAGATCATTTGCGAGAATTTGGTGCCTTGTCTATGGAATTTATGCATAATTAGAAATATCTCATGCATCTATTCCCACAAATTCTAGGTGTTCAAACCATGGAATGGTTTTCACAATTGCCTACTAGTATCAAAATTTTTGATGAGATTGCTAATCTATTTGTTCAATAGTACTCCCACAACATACAACATCCAGTTAACATACGAGACTTGTGTAACCTTAAACAGAAGGTTGGGGAAGCTTTCCTCACATTCCTTCAAAGATGGCGACAAATTTACACCAAATATTCACGAAAGATTCCTAAAATAGAAAAACTTGACATCTTCACTAATAATGTTTTACCTGACTTTGGGTATAAAGTTCAACTTCAAGGTCCATGCACCTTTGAAGACATGGTCACACAAGCTATCTGGATAGAGGAATTCATGGTCAAAAAGGGTGAAATAACCCTCCAAAAGGATACCAAACAAGGATCAACCTCTAATAAGGAAAACTCTAAGTATGTGAACAAGAACTAAGAGTTGCTACATGATGGAGTCATTGATAACATTACTCCTAAACCTGCTAAGGCAACTTTCAATCTTATAGACAATCTTGAAGCATTTGAGAACGTTGATAAATGTCCTTCTCACAACAAGAATTTTGGAAACAAAACAAAGAACTCATCTTGGGTGATGTGCCAAAATGAGAATATACACCTCTTTGAAAACCTCTAGATGTGGTCTATAAGACCCTACTACAAAATAGGTTCATTTCTCCATTGGATAAGTCTTGTTCTTATGATCCACAACCATGGCACCCATGGTAGAATGAAACTGCATTTTGCAAATACCACTAGAAAAAAGGTCACAAAACCAGCAATTGCATCAATCTACATCACAAAGTTCAAGACTTAATTGACGATGGTGACATTTTTGTGGATGGACATAACAAGGACATAGATCACAAGGATTTCAAGGAGTCATTCCTATCTTATGAAAAAGGAGAAAACTCAAAGCAAAAATCACATAATAAGATGAAATATATGTACTCTAATGATGATGAGATAGTCCACATGGTTGGACTAGTGAATTTTGATTATTATGAACTTATCACTATCAAGGGAAAATGGGACAAAACTAAACCTAAGACACAATTTGTCTTAAGGGGCCCTACATCCAATACATCTAACAATGAACCACCACAATCTTGTGCCAACAATATTACACGTTCCCGTGCCAAGATAGTACTCAAAGGCCCTGCACCTTCTACTCCTAAGTTAGAACAACACAAAGACAAACCTCTTGTTGGTCCATCTAGAAAAGGAACAAAAGTTACAACATCATCTGTGACTACTAGCTATAGTATCCTCGATCAATTATAACAAACAAATGCTCAAATCATGATCTTTGAATTTCTCAAAATCTCACTTGCTCATAGGAAGATTCTTGACAAATCCCTCACTATATCAAGGCAAATTTACCTGAAGATCTTGATCTTGATAGGTTTCAATCTATGGTAGGTTATCTGACCTCACCTTACTATATGTCCTTCTCTGAGGAGGATGACAATTCACTGAGTAATCTACAAAATCAACTACTACACATTGAAGTCATGATTCATCAAAAATGTGTCGGTCATGTGCTCTTTGATCATGGATTTGGTTTAAACATTGTCTCTATTGCTCTACTTAGACAATTGGGCTAAACTGAAGAGTCCATTGATCCTCATTGCAAGATAGCCATCAATGCATATGACGAAGTCGAGTGTAAATCTTTAGGTCTTGTTATGTTATCTCTCCAAGTTAGTCCTATAGAAAGGGATGTCACTTGTCAAGTCCCCAACATTCCATTAGCGTACAACATCCTACTAGGGAGACCATGGATACATGAGATGCAAGTTTTGCTCTCTACTCACCATTAATGTGTAAAGTTTCCATTTCATAGCTCTAAAGTCACCATACCTACAAATACTAGCTCTACTTGTAACATGTTGAAATCTGCTAAAAAATTTGTACCTACTAATAGGGAGTCTACAAACCATCATGATAATAAGCTAAAACATATTGAGAAAGCATTCAAGATGAAAGAAACAGGGATGGGTAAATATCACATAGAACCAATTTTGTCTTTGACATCTCTTCCTAAGTCTCCCTTTCATTATGGGAGACCATCTGAAGTGGAGAGACCTTTTGTGGTGACACCTCGAACTAAGTAAAATGGTACCTTTGTTAAAGCTATTATACCTTTCGAGGAGGAAGATGAAAATAGAGCCATTGCTGCATGGAGATACAAAGAGTAAACTCCAATTGACCTCACAGAATAGTCTCATGAAATTACTCCTTAAAAGTATGGTCCAGGTCTTAAATTCATGAAACACTTTGGCTACAAGGGGAATGGTTTGATTGGATGCAACAAAAATGGTTTGATCAATCCTATCAAAGCGATAGCTAGAAAGTCTAAAGACACATTTGATGTAGGCTACAAGAAGATTCCCTTCCATCTAGGGATTAACAAGTTTATACCAAAACCTAAAGTTCATATGACCATGACTCACAAGTTGATTCAGTTGATGATGAGGATGATATTGATGATGGGGATCCTTATCCTTTTCCAATTCATGTTGATCTTGCTAAATTCTTTACAGAACTAGATGATTTCGTACCATGTGTTAGCATCGCGGATATTGAAAGTGATTCTGTTGACAACACTATTGATTCTCCCCATATTCAACAAGAATAAGGAGAGTCTAGTCATGCTTTAGTCATTGAGAAACTTTGTAAAAATCTGGATGATGAAGGAGAATTTGTCCCTATCACTATTGGGGAATTCTATAGTCTGTCCCCATGTATCACAGATTCTTTAGAGTATGAATTCAACTCTCTCTTAGAAGCAACTATAGACAAAGACATAGATCAAGTTCATATATATGAAAAGTAGCTCAAAGTAGGTGAATTGTCTAGGGCTAGGTCAAATGAGTCTCATTCAACTAGTGTCATCGTGTCTTTGACTAATGATTTTAGAACTCAAAGGTATTCAAACACACTTGTGGATGAAGTCACTCTAGGTCTTGAATTACTTGTCCACACATTTAATGATTATACTATGAATGTTATCAAACCCGTTGCATCTCTTTCACTCACTTATCCTAAGCTGATAGACTCGAATTCCAATGCATCTAGTGAAGTCCCTACATTCTAGAATGAATATGCTCTTGCTTGCTACTTAAACAATGTCAAACCTATAACATCTTCCACTAGTGAACAAAGCATCAACATAACTGAAGTTGACATCAAATATCTCAGTCACACAATTAAAAAGAAAGAAATAGAAGGTCTAATGGTAAAAACCACATTGTGGTAGCATTAGAACCTAAAATAGTGAAAATAAAAGATGTATCCAAAGGTGAAAACTTCTCTGAGGTGCCTATGGATGAGATATTTGATGCACTTCCTAGTCATTTTTAGGAAAGATCATCAATGTTGATAGAACTGACATAATCAATCAACTTGGGAACAGAGGAACAACCTCACATGATACACCTTGTACAGTCACTATGTCCAGAAGAAAAAGGGGAAATCATCACCTTCTTCCAAGAGAAAAAGATAAATTTTGTATGGACATACTTAGATGTGCCAAGTTTAGATCTTGACTTCATAATGCATCATTTATCTATTGCACTAGGAGTTAAACTATTCAAACAAAAACTTATAAAAATTCATCGTCATGTTGCATTACATGTAAAGTTGAACTGGAAAAGCTTCTAAAAGCTGGTTTCATCCATGCTATTGATTATACTAAATGGATATTAAACATTGTTTCAGTGTCCAAGCATGACAAATCTATCAATATTTGTATAGATTTCAGGGATCTGAACTTAGCATGTTCAAAGGATAATTTTTCACTCCCCAACATTGATATGATCATGGATATGATAATAGGATATGAAATGTACTCACTCATGGACAAATTTTTTGTTTATAATTAGATCAAAATTGCACCAGAAGACTAGAAAAAGATTGCTTTCACTTGTGCATGGGGAACCTTCTATTGGAACATGATGCCATTTGGTCTGAAAAATACTAGTGCCACGTATCAAAGGGTAGTTACTATAATTTTCAATGATATGATTCATAAGACCATGGAGGACTATGTCGATGACACTTTGGTTAAGAGCACAAAATGCAACACTCACCTTCAAGATTTGGGACCCATCCTAGATTGTATCGAGAAATTTAGTCTGAGACTTAACCCCAAGAAATGTGCATTTGGTGTAGTATTTGGAAAATTGCTTGGTTATATTTTCTCTGCAAAAGGAATTGAGGTCAATCCAGTGAAAGTTCAAGAAATCGTGGACATGCCTCCACCCCATGCTATTAGTCAGATGAGGATCTTACAAGGAAGACTTCAATCCATTTTCAAATTCATCTCATAGTTGGTAGATAAGTCACAACCTTTTACCAATACTCTACATAAAGGTGTGAAATATAACTGGAGCCAAGATTGCAATCAGAGCCTAACACACATAGATAAAGCAATACCTTGTTAATCCACTTATCGTGATGCCTCCTATCTATGGGAAGCCTCTCATTTTGTACATCTCAGCAATAGAGTCATCTCTTGGTATCTTGCTAGCTCAAGAAGACAATGATAACAAGGAAAGATCTATCTAATATCTAAGTTGCACAATGATTTCGTATGAAATGAATTATGGTATCATTGAGAAGGCTTTCTTGGTGGTCATCTATGCTTCCCAAAAGCTAAGACACTACATGCTCACTCATACTATGCAACTAGTTGCTAAAATTGATCCATTGAAGTACTTACTCAACAAGGTAGCTATAATAGGAAGGCTAGCTAAGTGAGTCATGATACTAAGCAAGTTTGACATTCAATATGTTGATAGAAAGGCTATTAAAGGACAAGCAATCATGGATCAATTGGCAGAAGCACCAATGCAAATTCTTCATCCACTAAACATTGACTTCCCTAATGAATCAATTCTAATGCTCACACTCCAAACTTGGGTGATGTTCTTTGACGGCTACTTCACACAATAGGGATCTATTGTTGGGCTCTTATTCATAACACCATAGAGGTATTCATTGCCTAAGGTGTACAAGATTCTATTTCCTTATACAAATAAAATTGCAAAATATAAAGCCCTAATTAATGGCATGAAGATTGCAATTGAATGGAGAGTGGATGAATTAAATATCTTTGGTGATTCTGAACTCATAATCAACTAGGTCAATGATGTGTACTAGATGAAGGATGAGAAGTTGATCATGTATAAATGCATGGTGGATGACCTAAAGAAATACTTTTCTCATATCACTTTAAAAAAAATTCCTCGAGTAGGAAACAAAGTGACTGATGCAATGGCTACTTTTTCTTCCATGTTATAGATGTCAGAGAATGATCTTTGACACAAGTTCCTAGTAGAAATGTTACTCTACCCTGCCTATAATTCCCTTGAATCTCAGATGATCTATTCTACTGTGGGACATGATTCATCCCGCTACCACCATATATACTCTTATCTGTGTGACCAAACAATTTTGAATAATCTAACCTAGAATGAAAAATGTCACCTTATTCCAAATGCTTTATGGTATGTTGTTATTGCTAACGACTTGTTTAGGAGAGGTCTCAACAGAACATCCCTTAGGTTTCTAAAACCCAACGAGTCCAAACATGCATTAATCAATGTACACAAGGGCATTTGCAGATCTCACTCTAATGGCTTGCCACTAGCTCATAAACTTATTAGAGCTGGTTACTATTGGTTGAATATGGAGCAAGAGGCAATCAAATATGCCAAGTCTTGAAAACGGTACTAGCTCCATGGAAATGTAATTCAAGCTCTAGCCAAGGAGCTAATTCCATCTATCACACTGTGGCCATTCCAATAATGGGCCTTTGATCTTGTGGGTCTCATTCACCTATCCTCTTCAAATGGACACAAGTTCATCAGTACAGCTACAAACTACTTTACTAAGTGTGTAGAGGCAATCCCTCTCTCTATAGAAAATGGCACAATAGTAGCTCTATTTATTATGAATTATATCGTATGCAAGTATGGTGTACCTTCCTCCATCATTACTGATAATGGAGGACAGTTTAAAAATAAAGATATCAAGTAGTTGTGCAAAAAGTTCAGAATCATGCAACATTGTTCTTCTATTTATTACCCCCAGGGTAATGGTGAAGTAGAGGCATCCAAAAAAGCATTCCTTAAAATCTTGCATTGCACAATAAACAAATCTGGAAGGGACTGGCACCTTTAGATTAATCTGACTTTATGGACTTACAAAACAAGTATTAGAACCCCAATGGGTACAATGCCCTTTGCTTTGGTATATGGAGTGGATTTTGTGCTTCCAACTGAGGTTGAGATTTCTACTTTGAGAATCTCCATGAAGGGTCTCATTATTGATGATGACTATAGAATATCTTAGCTTCAAGAGCTAGAATTATTAGATAAATGTTAGTAAGTGGCATGTGATCATCTTTGAGCTTATCAGTAGTATATTTCTAGAAGCTACAATAATAAGGTTAAGCCACGTGACTTCCAACTAGGTGATCTCATTCTAAGAGAAAACCCTATAAATCAACAACAATGGGTTAGAAGGGGAAGCTCAAACCCAATTGGCTTGGTCCATAAATAATTACTACAGTGTTTGAATTTGGTGCTTACCAACTTTCTATAGATGAGGGAGAGGCACTCAAGGAGCCCATCAACACTCTCCATCTAAATTAGTTCTATAGATGATCTGATTCAAAAAGCTCTCTATATATACTTACAAGTCTTGAAAAAAATTCATTATCTTGGTGAAAACCTAGCAATAGACGCCTTGGTAATACCAAAAACATTTGAAAAATCAAAAAATACAAAAAAATCAAAGAAAAAAAAGAATCTCTACCAAGAAGGTGAAAAACTAGTAAATAGGCACCTCTTGTTTCAAATGTTATATCTTGCAGTGCATCTTCTTGCTTCTTGTACAGTTGCTTTCCTACTATATTTTTTTGCATTCACTCATGCATCCATGGATTGAATCTTGTCACAACTCGGAGACAACACCCTATAGTGTCATAGAAGATCCCTTTCGCATCAGTCACCAATTTTTTTAACTATGTCTACCTATTGTCGCTTGTGTCACTTTTGAGATTCCTCTCATCGAAGATCTCTTTCACGACAGTCACCAATTGTTCTAACTATGTCTGCCTACTTTTTCTAGTGTCACTTTTGAGATTCCTCTCAAAAAAGATCTATTTCATGATAGTCACCAATTGTTCTAACTATGTCTTCCTATTGTCACTTGTGTCACTTTTGAGATTCCTCTCATAGAAGATCTCTTTCATGACAATCACTAGTTGTTCTAACTGCGTCTACCTAATATCACTTGCGTCAATTTTAAGATTCCTCTCATGGAAGATCTCTATTGTGTTAGTCACCGATTGTCCTAACTATGTCTCTTTATTGTCATTCAGTTTCCTACAGAGGTTCTTCTTACTAAACATTCCTCTTTGACTTTAGTCACCAATTGTTCTAACTACATTTTTCTACAATTGTCACCCTACTGAAAAGATTTCTTTCATATATGTTCTGAACATTGACACTTGACATCAATTCTATAACATAGAAAATGGACTCCAAACAATGAATTTTTTTGGGATATGCTAAGCTTTTCTTCATTTTTTTTTCTTTTGCTTTATCATGTCTCTTTGAGAAACTCAATAATGTCACTTTTGACTAGAGAATTGAGAACTGGGGGCATGATCTTTTCTTTGCTTTTATTTAGTTCCAAGGATTTGAAGCATTCATATAAAAGGGGTGTCCACTACAAGAGCCTCTATCTCATATTGAATGGTCCTGTGTACCTCGACTCATTCTATATGGACTCTTCATTGAGGTTGGTTCTTCTCTTTGCTGTTTGGATTTGAATTCTCTATGCTACACTAAATATTGATACTCATCCTGCTAAGTGAACGTACGGGTCACTGTGAGTATACCTAGCACACTTATATCTTAAGTTATGAATGCAAGGGTCATTGTGGATAGAATACTTACTAATTACTTAGCATAAGAAGGATCTCTCATGTGTCTGGCGTGTCTACATACAAGAAAAATTCTAGTCATCCAAGCATTTATGCTCGAATGCTTATGTTAACTTGCTACATTAAAAGGGACAAATGTTTTGATCATTTTGGCTTCTTGTGCCTCAAATACTTATATTTAATCTTGAAAAAACTAGAACATATTTCATATTCATATTCCCATGATTGCAATGTCAATGGGAATTGTATGACATTTGGGATTTAGCTAAATGCTCAATGATGATCATTTTCAAAGCTTGGTAACCAGACTTAGGGTTGCATTTAGTGTAGGGCTACATTGCATAAGTACATGGTTCAATCACTGATTCACTTACATCCTTTGTGATAAGAGAGTGTGGGTTTCTTCAAAGTATCAATATTCTTCATGACCTAAAAAGTTTTTAGTTATTTGGTTCGTCCTCTTGATCTTCATGGGATACTTGTCACTATCAAAAAAATGGAACATTGTATGAGATGTTAGTTCATTCACATTTTTCATAATTTCACATACATAATTTCATGATTCATCTCATTTACACCACATTCATACATCATATCAAATATTCATTCATACTCATAAGCATAAACATCTCATGTACAACAAACTATAAAGAAAGAAAGATGACACATGTGAAGATGCTTGAACCAAAAACATCATATATTTGTGTGTGTGTGTAGTTAACTGTGTACATCACTACAAAACTATACACTACTCAAGCGATGTCGATCTCAATATGATACAAAATGGTGTTGACACACTAATCGATACATAGCCAAAGCCAAATCAGAAGAAAGTAAGCTACCTCTATCCCTATCCCTCCTCTCTAGCTGGAGGAGGAGGAGGAGGAGGAGGAGGCATATCTGGTCTCGCTAGAGGCCGTGCACCTCTTGACTCTTTAGCATACTCAAAAAATTAGGGCACCTTCTCTGTCTCATCTAGTACTATTACAACATACATTGTGTAGTAGTACATTGCTCTCACTGACTACAATTGAATTTCATCCAGTCGCTACTCTAATTTGTGAGCCTCTCACTCCAACTACTCTCATAATCTAGATCTCTTGATCCCACTCTACTATCTGGGTATCCCTCATAGGAAGTTGTATATGTGTCTCTCCCAATTTCTACTATAATATCCTCACACACTCCCAAAATCTCCTTAGGGAATCCTAGTTCTGTGCCAAGATATCCTTACCCTATGGCTCACCAGTAGGCTGATCCTACATCTCCTCATCTCTCACTACCTACTCTACCTACTAGCCTGGTTGCTCCTCTGTGCAAGGCCTCTATATGCCTCCTTTGGTGGCTCCTAGGGATCCCATCTCACCAAAAAGATGTCTATGTCATATCCCATTACCACTAGCATCTGGATCTAATCCCATTTGTCGAGGAGGAATAGGAATATGTCAAGTCCTCTATCTCAATTTCTCCTATTGTGGTTGTTGTGATGGTGGTTGTGGTTCTTACACTGGCTGTATGGGTATGGCCATCCCCACTAGGTCTATAAATCGAGGGAAGGGATGACTCACAAATTGTGCCTGGTATGCTGGAATCATTCCCCCATCTGCTACAGCTAGCATATATTCCCACTAGGTCGCCACTAGGGTATGCACATTGATCATCAACTATCCCTAATCTAATATGGTTGATGACCCATGATCTAGGTCTATCACAAACTATGCATATGAGCAATACTCTTGTGAGATGTCCTAAAATCGACCATACTGTCGCTAGACTCATGTTAGTAGGAATCTCTCAATGATTTGCATGGAGTGACCAATCAGTGGTTGAGATGAAAATATGTATGCCAGCTCTACGAGTACATCATTCCATGCCTCTATCTCTCTCCATGGTCTCCACACCACTACTACTAGGTCATCTAGCTGACATCTCCACTACTCAATATTCCCTAGAGCTATTTGGGTCAATTGGTCTCAATATCTACATATGTATGGCTCCAGGGGTTGTCTCTCATTTTTAAAAATGGGTCTCATCATGGAAAAATTCTCCCATGCCCACACCTGAGGAACATAGACCCCAACAGCCATGCTCGTCCTCTCATGATATATGATCTCGTGCATCCCATGGAACATATGGGTAAGCATGCACTAACCCCATCAATATCACTCGATGTCTCTAGCATCAACTGTAACATTCATCCCCATCCCCACTCTAAACAATGCTAACTTCTATTAGGCATCAAAAAATAGCTAATGAATATGCTAAATAATGATGCTAACCTACAAGTGGGACCATAGGTATGCACTAGCTCATCCCAGGTGATGGCTCTGCCCATGATAAGATCCTCCTAGAAAAAGGCCCTTAGTGCCTCTATACCTATTTGTGGCACTATGTCATACACTACTCATGGCCCATGGTATGGTATGCAAGGGATCCTATAAATGTCCTCTGGTGTGATGATCATCTCTCCCTGCAGTAGATGGAAGGTGCTCATCTGCAAACGGAAACACTCAACCAGTGCTGTTAATAAGTTGTGATTCACCAGCAATGTGAGAATCTGGCAAAGATGTGAAAGACCTAGAGCATCAATGTGTGCCATAGCTACCTCATCCAACTATCTAATGAGTGCTCCATAAAGGGGATAGTTGATCTAAATGTGACATTTGGAAAGCTAACCTGTAACCACAAAAACAATAGGCAAACGATCAATCTTAGATAGGCAAAAATGACAAACAAAAGCATAAAATATCAATGACAAATCAAATTTCCAACATTTGAATTTGGAAATTACACCAGATTTTCACACAAGATTCCATCTTCTCGCACGAGCTTTCACATCTTCATGTGAGCAAACACATTCTTATGCGAGAAAGTTCTAAATACTAGGAGAGTAAACAACCTAGTTTAGGGTTTCTCATGTGAGAGATGGGTATCTTTCGTGTGAGAAAACCCACAACACTTGGTGAAGAAGTATTGGCTTGGTACTTCTTTATGTGAAGGGTGATTGGCATCATGTGAGGAATAACATCCTCATGCAAAACCAACATGACAATATTCAAAACACCCTAAAAACATGCTAAAAACACTCAAAATTTGTGAAATCTGAAATGCAAACTGAGATTATCAATGACTAACTGGAGGTCCATACTCCTTTGGTCAACTGTGTCACTTGGAGCACTCAAATCGATGTGTACACATGAGGACCACCATCTTTCTCCTTGGAGCTACCTTCTTCACAAAAGACAAATGCACAGATGAATTGAAAATGACCGTTTTAGGCCTTATATAGGTTTTGACCTAATTTTGCAAAGTGCTTTGATTGGCATGAAATGACCCCCTTGGCTAATTTAACTGCTTTGAACTCATTTTTGGGATCGAATTTGAAATCTAACACACTTAAACAACTCAAAATTGCATTTTAAAATTTTAGGAAAAATGTGATCAAATGCTTGTTCAGTCAAATTTTCTTGATGTTTTGTGAATCTTGGAATATTTTCAAACCACATTTTCTTCAAATTTTCTAAAAATTCTAGAAAAAGTCAACTTTGGTCAAATCTAGTCAAGTTTGGTCAAACTTGGTCATTTGGACCTCGAAATCACTTCGAATCAACTTCAAATTTTCTTTAGAATATTTTGACATGTTCTACACTCTTCTCAATCTTATATTTCACTATATTACTTTGTATCACTATTCTAATGTGTCATCTTTTGATTTCGCTCTCAAGGGGGCAAGATGATTACATCATTGAATCTTTGAAAACTAACTTCAACTCAATCTGAATCTTATGTCCTCATCACTTGGGGCATCTCATCACTCAGGACATTTTGTTCCCTTCTATCTGGCATCATACATCATCTATCCTATCTTTGATCAATTGATCACACTTATAACAATCCTTGTCGAAGTTCGATGGACATGTATCGAGACAGTCTAACCCTAACTCTTGAGGATTAAGGCTCATTTTGGGGATGATTCTATGACTCAAGATAGGTCTTATTATTACTTCTTATGGACTAGTATTTGGGTGTTCTATCTAGACTTTGGAGGATTAAGATTCATTCTAGAGATAATCCTAACCCTTGCTGAGAATTAAGCTTTGTTCTGGAGATAGTTCTAATCTATTTCTTTCAATCACTATTCAATGAACAAGTATGAAGACAATCTAATTGTAACTTGTAAGGATTAAGCCTTGTTCTAGAGATAACTCTACGAATCATGATTAATCTTTTCATCATCTAATGGATAGGAATCAGGATAGTCTAACACCAACTCTTGAGAATTGAGTCTCATTTTGGGAACAAGTCTGTGAAGTTTGACAATCTTTGTTCTATCAATTTTGGTATCTAGGTGTTCTATCTGTATTCCTCAAGGTTAAGCTTCATTCTAGAGATAGTCTTAAAAAGCTTATCTATATCAGTATCTAGGTGTTCTATCTAGATTCTCTAAGGTTAAGCTTCATTCTGGAGATAACCTTAAAAAGCTTATCAATCTCAGTATCTAGGTGTACTATCTAGATTCCCTAAGGTCAAGCTTCATTTTGGAGATAACCTTAAAAATCTCTATTGATTGGTCTTTGAGTCATCAATTTTGGAACCAATCTCATTTCTTGATCTATATTTCATACTTCTAATTTCTTTGAATAAAAGTGTTGCTCGCACATTCATTCAAAGAGGGGCAAATGTAATACCCCAAAATCGGCATGTTGCCATGCTAAACCACATCTGGTATATTTAATCAATTCTAAGTCTTATTTTACTAGGCAATGCTAATTCTGATAATCACTACTTGACCTAAGTGTCAAATGTAGAAAATCCCTAATCTATATTAATTGCACTTTTTATTTAATTCCTAATTATTGACTCAAATTAGCTACATTAATCCTATAGATTAATTTTAATTTAATTACAAGCCTTCATACTTTAATTAAATTAAAATTATCTTTTAGCTAATGTACAAGAGAATTAAATGTATTTGATTTAATAAGATATGTCCTCACTTTAATTTATTGAATTTGATTATTCAATTAATTAATATTATGCATTTATGAGGTCATATTCTATTTTATTAAATTAAATATACTCTCCAAATTCTCTCTTTAGTTTGGAAAAAGAAACTCTAAGTAAACTGGAATTAGAAATTGAATTAACTCAGTTAACTCTTTCTCACACTTAGAAGTGAATCAGTTAACTTCATTTGCACAAGGAAGTTTCCACTCTAACTGAATCTCATTTCCAATCTTGGTCATCCATTCTATTTTATCTTGGTCGTTGATCAAGTTCTAGGATTCTATTTAAGAGGCCTTCAATTCCTCATTACAGAGGTTAATAATTGATAGTATCAAACTTATGATGAATTAATCACTCAAGCATTTACTTTCATAGCATTGTTATTCTAGCATAATAATCTAATTATAGCTTTAAAATGCATTCATTTAGATTAAAATGTTCCTTTTATTTCTAGATTAATTGCATGTATTTAGCTTTAAATCTGCATATCATCTAACTTAAATAAACTTCATTCTAGATGTCTAGTTGCTAGCTTCTCATTTTGAGAGAAATAGCATAATCAATCTAGTTAGAAGGAAACAAATCAAACTATTGGATATCTCGGATGAAAAATCTCATTTTTATGTTTATTTTGCGATTATCTCTCAAATAATGATTGTGTTGAAGTGTGTGTGAAGATTGAGGCCCACATTTCCCGCATACAACACAATAAAATCATCAGCTCCATTATTATTCATAAACATGCATTCACAAAAATAACACACTCTGGAAAGAATAACTACACACAGAATGAAAGCACCAATACCATATATTATTGCATCAAAATAAATACCCAGAGTACATATGACATCTCTGTATTTACAAGAAACAATCTCCTCTTTTTGTGTTGAGACTGAGATCTCTTAAAATGCAAACACATGTTAAAAACTAATAAAACAAATCTAGTTATATAGAAACTAACTCTCTAAATGGTGCTAAGTAGGTCTCCACCCTTGTTTATATCAATTATTGGGTGCATGAGCCTTTACATTACTTAAAATAATGAAAAAAGAAGTAGATAAGAAGAAGGAAGCTACAAGAGTATCTAAGAGTCACTGGAATCTCTAAAAATGGAAGCTTGACCTTCTCTGGGTGTTTATAGGAGTTAGGTCGCTATCAAAATGCATTTTCAATGCATTGCATACTCTAAGTTAGGAACTAGCAGGTAACTGTCGATGCACTATTACTTCTTCAAAATTGTCGATGCAACTCTGTGAATAGCGCACTTGCGCACCTTGATGATAGGTTCTAAAAAATATAAAATTTTCCCCAAGTGTCAAAATTAAATTTCTAGCATCTGTGTTTTTTCCTTCCTTATCCCAAACTGATGTCTAGATGTTTTCTCTTGAATTTCTCTATGATATCTGTTACTTGGGTAGCTTATGGAAAATCCAAAGCTCCATATATATCTTTAACTATTTTTTAGTAATTGCTAACCTCCATACAAGTTTCTGCAAAATCCTTAAGTTTAGTGTCCAGTTCCAACAATACCTCTTCAGTCTTAAATGATTTCCTAATATCTTCATCTGATAAAGGATCCTTGAAAGTTCTTCAAAATTGTTGGAATATTGATTGAACTAAATTGAGCTTGGTTTTCGACTCATCTTCAAAAATATCAAGGCAATTAGAGTTGTAATACTTCTCTACTTCCAAAATCTATTCTTAAGTCTAGTCTCTTAATCTTTAAATATCCTCATGTAGTCCCTCCATGGCTTTATTACCAGTAGCTATCTTCTCTATCTAATCATTGAGCTCATCAAGCTCTTTCATTATATATACCTCCATGAGTGTACGATAC
Source organism: Cupressus sempervirens (assembly GCA_028749045.1). Lineage (NCBI taxonomy): Eukaryota > Viridiplantae > Streptophyta > Pinopsida > Cupressales > Cupressaceae > Cupressus > Cupressus sempervirens. Next base: position 532,039,585 of record CM053784.1, read on the forward strand.
CTTTGACCTTTTATTGATGTCAAAATCTATAGGTATTTTTCCCAGGTATGTACCTCATCCATAAACCCAAAATCTTAGTTCACTATGGACACTAGTTTATCCATGCTTGACTAGATATAGTGTAATAGGTTCAAATTTCCCTATATTATTTGTACATCCTTTCCTCAAAATTGCTATGCCATTGCTGACATGCTCCCAAAAATGAATCCATCTACATAGTCCCCTTCTCTTTTCTCTCTAGTATTGTATCAAGATTGATCTTTGGATGATCTATGTCTATTGGGTCCACTACTCCATGCAGATAGCCTCTCAAAAGCTCATTTTGTTTCTGCAGTAGTATCAACTCAAACTCGTCTTGGGCCATTTGTCTGAACACCTCTTTTATTCTTTTAGTAATCAATACCTCGACGATATCTATTGTGGTCCTTCCTAATAGGACATCCCTGATTTGATAATTTTTAGGATTCAAATCCTTAGTGTCAACATGTGGAGGAGGGATGGCTATGTGTGCAAGCAAGTCCTGATCTTGGTTCTTCATTATGAAGGCCAGTGGTCATGCATCACCTGTAGGTGGCTTAGGTTTCTTGATGGCTTTTACTAGCTCATCTATTCCCTCCTCGGCAGTTACATTTATTTGTCTCTTTTGTCAAACCATGACCTCCCTCTTGGAGACATATATTTGACTGAAGATGGGGTTTGCACTACAGGTCCTTTTCCCTTATCAGTCCTCTCTAGAGTCTTTTCTTATTAAGAGAGATCACTAGTTTGATTCTCTATATCTATTTGGGCTAAGGTCCCAGCCTCAGTATCATGAGGAGTTTGTTGATGTTCTTCCTATATTTTCCCCTCCTCTAATACTTCATCGTCTTGCATTTTTTGGCACTCTTCTTCCTCTGTTGCCTTTTCTTCTGAGTTTATAACTAGAGGAAGTGGCGTTACTAAGGTCTTTTCTAGGAACAACAAATCCTGAGATAGTAGTGGTGGTACGTCCAGAGGTCCTTGAGGTAGAGGTGGTAATTGGTGGTCCACCTCACAATAGGTGTATCATAGTCATGCTCTAGGTCATGCTTAGGAATAGTATATTCAAAATAAGGGCTATTTTTCCCACTATGAGGTGCACTTAATCTTGTCAATCTAGGTACATATACTTGAAATGGTCGGCACAGTATGTGCACTTGGTCTCTTAATGAGTCACTAAGCTTATGCTGTAGGAAAGTAAAATGCAAGGAAAAAAACTTACACTATTGCTGCAGGAAACTAACACAATTAACTCTATGAATACTGGAAATACAATAGAAGGCTAACAAATATTCCAACTCAGTTCATCCACTATAACTATTCTCACATATGCTATAGGAATATTAATGAAGTGCGATGCTACAGGAAGAAACTTACAATACTAAGAATGCTTGGAAATAAATCTATTCTATCCTAATCTAATCCACCTTCCAAGTGGGCCCCCTTGGTTAGCTTCAACTAAACTACTAACACAAGATAGAAGCCAAAAAATTAATTCATTACATTTCAAAAATTCATTACATAACATAGAACTGTAAAAACACAACTCATTGTAAAAGTTAACAGTCTATTCTCATAAGCTCTTTCTTCTAACTGGCTAAACTAACACACTTGGGTCAATTCCTATATATAGGAGATTGACACTTATTCTAATAATAGAAAAGTAAATAACCTAACTATAAATCTATAGGAGAGAAAGAAAGAAAATAACAACTCAAGGCAGGAAGAAGAGATAACGATTTAAAGCGCGAATAATAAAATCTGAACATCTGCTCACCAGAGGAATAAATGTAGAGAAGGCAATAAGACTTCATAGCTCCTCCATACTCTCTGTCATGTCCTTTGGAACCATTACAACTTTCCTCCACTATGGCTACACCTTAGCATTCTTTTCTCCTTGAATGTTGTTGGCGCTCATCTTTGAATTGTTCTAATCATCTTTTAGCTTCATTGCTAATAGGTTAGTTATAATACAAAGACATGTTTGTAAATAATCATTTATCAAATTAAATTCAAATATAAGAACACACATTTTGATAACTACATGAAATACTGCATAATTTATATAATACTAGAAAAATATGGCATAGTATCTACTCATAGGTTTTTCATAGGTTTTGGTAAACATAGGTTCACAAATGTTTTGACAAAAATAAAATAGAGTATCAAAAAAGTGTTTAAAAACTATCATGAAATAAAGGCAATATTTGGCCTCATCATCTGCCCCTTGCTAAATCAATGCTTGTCCTCAAGCATTACACTTTCTTGTTAATGACCTGAACTCTCCAATCTCGGTCTTTCCTTTCCTGGTACTCTTGAAGGTATAGTAAAATCCTCTTGTTCTTTCTCACAGTTCCCTTCTGTGATCTTCCTGAAGCTTGTAGAGTCTATCAGCATTAATGTCATACAAAGGCCACAAGAGCATTGGAGGTTGCATGGTTAGGGGACACCATAACTCTGGTCTGGCTTGCTTTCCTAACTCTAGATACTTTGGAACCCTATGAAGTGTTGCCTCCAAGTTGATGGGACTATGTGGTTCTGAATTTTTAAGTGATTCAGGCAATCTGGCCCATCTACTCTTAGCACCAGTCATAGCTCTCTGGAAAGAAAAGTAGGGAAAATTTTCATAATCAATATAAGCCTTAGCTCTGGTAGCAAAGATCCTATCCCTTACTTTTGGATTTTTCTTTCTATAAGTTAATGTGAACCAATCTGTGAGAACTTCATTTGGCTTGCTACTCTATGCTCTTAAAGGCAAGGGTTCTGTCCTTTCCTCATCCCTATAATTATTCAACTACCTATCATAGTTTGCTTCATTGGACATCTAGGACATGAGGGCTCTTAAATTTATATCCCCTATATAGAGCAAGGGATAATTCACAAAGCAAATTATGCTACCAGGGTGGTAGAGTCTGATATAGTCCATAAAATTCTTGTGTTGATTTGAACTCTACATTAATATCCCTAAGAGTTAACATTAATTGAAACAAAAGAAATTTTTCTTTTAAACAGAGAGCATAAACTCTTGGCAGTGGTCTACAAGCAAGTGCCTGATCAGCCAACTTGAGGGCATGATCCATCCATTGCTTTTGACTTGCTAATTGTTCTTTTAAATCTGTGATTTCTTCACCTTGAGATGCTATAACTTTATTCATCTTTTTCCTCTCTTCTTCCCACAAGACCTCAGCAAAAAGATGTTGTCCAAACAACTAAAAAAGGAGTTTTTGTAGTGTAATAGAACCATTGTCTTCTTCATGATTTATTTTCCTTTGTCTCTATTCCTTCCATAAATGTTCTACAAAACTAGTAATCGATGTTGATTTATGGGGACCTAGGGTAGTGTTTGGATCAACTTGCTCAGGAACTGTTTCATCCCTATAGCTTGAAGTACCTGGTTGGTCCACTGGGGTATCATTTGGATTTTCTTCGATTTCATCCCTACATTCCTCATTAGGATTTTTGGGAATGCTTGTAATTTAAGGATGGGGAGGAGAGTGATCAGAGACAATCTACACAGGGGATTCCTTAGTAGATTTTTTGGACAAAGTAGAATCTTTAGAAACTTGCCCTCTCATCATAGGGCTTCTTCTTGTATCACAGTCTTTTGTCTACCTTTCCCTTTGGGTGTCTCTACTGCAAGAGTAGTTGTTGCAGGACTTTTCTTAGTTCTCTTATGTCTCACAATTGTAGGGTTTGGCTCTTCCTTTTCCTGAATAGATATTTCTTCTTGTAGTTTTTGTTTCCTCTTTTCTCTACTAGAAATAGGTTTCAGGGTTTCTTTCATAGGTGAAGGTACAGTCTCTTGAATAGGGATAGTTTCTTGAACATTTTCTTGGGTATTTTTGGCTTTAGCCTCTTGTGTATTTTGTTTAGTAGGCTCATTGGTAGAGACATTTTTCTCACTAGGTTGTTCACTAGGGGCAGCTTGGGGTTGCAGAGTTTTGGCTTGTATAAATTTTCCCATGTCATAGGAGACACATCCCTAAGCGATCTTTCTATCAATAACTTAAATAGGGCATGATGGGTAACAAAATTATCTTTTCCTTTTTGAGTTTCTTTTGCACTAATACAAAGCATATTATACAAGAAATTTGGAATGTTTATTGAAAGATTATGCCTTATAAAACTAAGTAATTTGAAATGATGTGCATGAAAGTATGAGAATCTACCTTCACATGTAAGGTACCTAATAATATGCATGGCTAATTCATTGTATGGCGGCAGCAGTGACATTCTCTTGCAACCTTGCTTTGTAATGTCCATTTGAGGATCAGTAGGTCTAGTAAATTGAGCTCTTGTTGACCTTGCATCATGTGTGTTGGGATAATCTTCTCCAACTGCAGGCAACCCAGTTACTTCAACAATGCATTCCTCTATTGCAATCATAGCTAAATGCCAAACAGAAGCTTTACCCTCATCAAATCTCCTTGTGAATTTTGCAACTGCCTCTTCATCAGATGCAGTCAAACTCAAGAAATACCCTATTCATCTACATGTATTAAACCTTCTTATGGCCTATACATCTGAGAGCAACACAGTATGTTCCAATAGTTCTCTCCTCTACAACTGTCCACCCATTTTTTAACACTTTCTCTATCTGCTCTATTTTCCCCCTTTTGAATTCAAGTTGCTTTGTTGTTTTACAGACTCAACTCACATTTCTTTGTTTTAATAGGCAGTTAATGTCATAATGAATTGTTATGTAAAATAATATAGCTTTTAATGAAGGTAAACCATGAATATGTGTGAGAATCGTTTGAAAATGGGGTTTAGATCACATAAAGTTTAAACACAAGTCACATCACAACTTGACAATAAAATCATACAAAAATAAGGGGTACGACACCTCACTTGTCTACTTATAGAAATTAAATTTCATCAATGAAGGAAGTACAAAGATTTAAAAAAATCTTTACAGATAAATAGGAATTCCATTGGATATTAGTGAACTTCCCTACCCCCTACTAAATATGGACAAGTGTCCACACTTGTCAGACCTAGTACACGTAAGGAACTGGCATAATGTTGCCATCATATAAATTATGCAGTGTTAAATATAATTAATGAAATCTACGTAATATAAGTCAATTATAATTTGAAAATGTTATACCTGTCAACTAATCATCGCACGTACCAAAATGCGGTAGAAGTGATATCAACATTGGCAACATCTGTTAGCATCTCATGGGGTTTATTGAAAACATGAGAAATTGATGATGTAGAAAGTGGGTGGATGGAAGATAGAGAAATGAGATGAGGTGGATGGGTGGAAGGTAAAGAGATGAGATGGAATGAGAAAGTAAATGAAAAGTGAACTTTATGTGGACATAAAGTCTTTATTATGAGCATGCACAAAGAAACTAATGTTGAAGAGCAGTAGGCAGAAGGTTGACACCTTCGGCTATAGGAAGAGTTACTTTGTTTGTATTTGAATTGGGTTGCTAGAACTACTGCAGGAAGTCCTCTTTTTTTTGGGGCCATTTATATAATTTGAGTCTGTAACCATTGACTAATAATTTGAAAGGTATTGGATCAATGGTAGTTAGTTGAATAGTTCCATTATCAAAGACATGACTAGTTTCATATGGTCCCAGCCATCTTATCTGCAACTTTCCTGGCATATCTTTAAATCTAAAATCATATAGTAGTGTCCAATCACCAACTTGAAATTGTTTACTGATAATATGAGAGTCATACCATTGTTTCCTTTGTTTTTGTATAAGTTCAGTGCATTCCAAAGCAGATTTGTGCATTTCATCTAGAGAGTTAAGATGAAGAAGACATTCTCTTTGTGCTATAGGAAGTTCAATATTCAATGCCAATGTTGTCCTTAGATTTTTATGTTCAAATTCAATTGGAAGCATTGCTACCTTTCTGTACAGGAGCTCAAATGGTGTGAATCATGTAGTAATCTTTCAGCTTGTTCTGTAAACCCAAACAACTTCTTGTAATCTATTGGTCCAATCCCTATGATGTAGATGAACCATTTTTGTTAGGATGTTCTCTAATTCACAGTTTGTGACCTCTACTTGTCCATTACCTTGACGATGATAAGGACTGGATTTCTAGTGCCTAATGTTATATTGTTTCATCAACTCTAAGATCAGATTAGAGGTAAATTATGCACCTTGGTCAATGACTAGCTCTTTGGGTACACCATAGCAAGTAAAAAAAAATTCATACAGAAATTCAATAACTTTTTCATCACGAGCATGCTTCATGGCCTTGACTTCAACCCATTTTGTCAGGTAATCAGTGCACACAAGAATATAGGATTTCCCATTAGATCGAGGATCAATTGGACCAATGAAGTCCATACCCCATTTGTCAAATGGTGTTAACACCATGTGATCATTAAGAGACATTTCATCTATTTTTGTTGGTCAGCCCATCCTTTGACACTTGTCACACTTTTGTTTATAGTTGGCTACATCTTTGTGAAGTTTAGGCCAATAATAACTAGTTGTCAAGATCTTCAAGGCTATTCTTTTTGCTGCGAAGTGTCCTCTGCATGGTTCATTATGACATGCATGTAGAATATCATATGTCTCATCCTCTCTCACACATCTTCTCATAACTTAATCAGGTCCAGTGTAAAACAAGAGATTATCTATCCAGGAGAAATGAAAACTTTTCTCTACAAGAAACTTCTTTTCCTTGTAAGAAAAGTGTTTTGGTATTTTATTAACTGCAATGTAGTTAGCAATGTTTGCATACCATGGAGTTTGAACATTAATATCTACCAAAATAGTGTCAGTATCATCATGATGGATTCTTGATAAATAATCAACTACAACATTAGCTTTTCCAGGCTTATCAATAATAGTTATATTAAATTCTTGCAACAACAGTAACCATCTTGCTAATCTATCGGTTATAGAAGGCTTATTCATGAGATATTTAATTTTTGCATGATCAATATGAACAAATATGGAATAACAACTTATGTAATGCCAAAATTTGTTTAGGGAAAAAACTACTGTTAGCAGTTCTTTTTCTGTCACTATGTTGTTTAATTTTGGTCCATGAAGGCTCTTGCTGATATAATAAATTGTATTTTCAATATTTTGGGATTGTTGTGCTAGGATTGCACCTATGTCATAATCAGAGGCATCTATATATATGTGAAAAGGTAAATTACAGTCAGGGTCTTGTAAAATTGGGGCTATAGTCAAATTTTTCTTAAGTTGCAGGAAAGCTTCATCACATCCAGATGTCCAACTAAATTCAGCTTCTTTTGTGAGTAACGTATACAAAGGACTAGCTATTTTGCTGAAATCTTTTATGAAACGTTTTTAATATCTAGCATGTCCTAGAAAATATCTTACATCTTTTGATTTTGTAGGTATGGGCAATGTTTGAATTACCTCTATCTTAGTTGGATCCACTTGTATTCCTGCAGCTGATATGAAATGACCAAGTACCACGCCTTCCTGCATGAGCATGAAACACTTTTCACTATTAAGTGACAAATTATGTTCTTGAAACCTTACCAAAACCTTTTCAAGATTCACCATTGCTTCCTCAAAAGTGACTCCAAATGTTGTGAAGTCATTCATATATATTTCCATACAATCATGTGATATATTAGCAAAGATGCTAATAATTGCTTGTTGGAATGTTGCAGGAGCATTACATAGACGAAATGGTAAAATAGAGTATACAAAATTACCCCATGGGCATGTGAATTTGGTTTTTTCTTGATCTTTGGGAGCAATACTGATTTGATTATAACCACTATACCCATCTAGAAAAGAAAAATAATTCTTTCCAGCTAGAGTGTCCAAAACTTGGTCTATAAATGGTAAAGAAAAGTGATCCTTTTTGGTGGCCTTGTTCAAACTCTGTAATCTACTCAAATTCTCTATTTTCCTCCTTTTTTAAGCACTATGACTAGGGGTGACACCCATCTACTATAAGATATAGGATAAATAAAACCAGCGTCAAGCAATATTTGCAATTTAGTTTTAACTATCTCTCTAAGGCTTGGATTTATCCTTCTCTAGGGTTGAAGGAGTAGTAGATAGCCTTCATTGATGTGTATCCTATGGGTTCACAGTGTAGGACTCAACCCTTTCATATCACTATAGTCCCATGCAAAGGCCTTTTCATGTCTTTGAAGTAATTCTTTTAACTATTTCATCTGTGTGGGTGTTAATTTGGGATTAACATGGAGATTATGACCTTTAGTCAGTTCAACAGTAGTGGTGGACTCTATCATAGTAGCTTTCGAGATTGGACTTGCTACTAATTCACACAGTAAGAGTGGATGAAGAATATTAGGTTCTTTGAGAAAAGTACAATCCTTATCACATTCTTCATATGTGATTAATTCCAACAAAGAACTTTCAGATACATCTTTTTCTACCACACAACTGTTAGTGAGGATACTCTGACGTACTAAATCTTCCTCTTGTAATTTTAGAAAAGATTATCTATATAACATCATGAGATGTACTATAGAATTTAACTCTTCTTCTTCATCCCCTAAATCTGGCCAAACAGATGCGCTCAAATCTGGTAATGGTTGAGCTAGAGGATACAAATCAAATTTCTTTGTTGCTTGGCCATTTGATATGGTCATATTCCCTAATCTACAACTTATATTTGCATCAACTATGGAAAACCATGGTTGACCTAAGATGTCAAAGTAACCAGATAGATTAACTTTGGGGGATAAAATCATGAAGTCTACAGGATATTCTAGAGAATCTAAGGTTACAACTATGTTTTCTATCATCCCATTAGGGGTGACAGTAGAACTATTTGTAAGTTGCATAATTATTGATGTAGCTCTTAGTCCTTCTATTTTCAACTTCTTCATAGTATCCTTGGTCATGACATTTATAGCAGCACCAAGATCTATTAAAGAATTTTCAACAAATTGACCATTTATACTAACATTCACTACTGGACTTCCTAGATCAGAAGATTTTGGTGTGATCAATTTCTCTAACATGATGTCAGCCAATTGTCTCATGACATGGACTATGGTGGGGTCCTTTCTCTTCCTTCTAGGCTTCTTCAGGCAAGCATCTCTAATGGATTTTCCATAAACTAGAACATCTTGAATGGCTTGAAATAGGGGTATTTTTTCTTCAATTGATCAACAATGTCAAAAGGTTGTTCCTCAACTTGTATAGGTTTTCTTTGTATAAACTTTTCTAGAAAATGAGGTTCAATTGTTGGTTGAGTTTGGGTTGACATGGTAACATTGGTTGGGTCAACTATTTCAGCAACTGAGGGTTCTAATGTTGAGGGAGAGTCTGGTATTTTAGTTATAAGAGACGGTTTAGGCACTGGTAAAGTTGTACTAGATCTCATATGTATATCTGCAACACCCAAAGCGTAAGTAGGATACTGCTGAGCATCAGGACTATACATGGGATGTTGTGATTGTTGGCTATTTGGGATTGGATGAGGTTGTGTAGGTAACTATGTATGCTTTTGAGGTTTAGGATTTGTAGGTGGTGGCATTAGAGCAGATTGTTGAACTGGAGGTGGTAATTGTAGAGTACCAGTATTTTGGTTAGGCCATTATTGAGATCCCCTCCATTGGTTTGTAGATTGCCAATTCCCTTGGGGTGGTTGTCATTGGTTTTTCTAAGTTTGCCAGTAGTTTTGTTGGTTCTGCCATTGGCTACTTTGTTGCTTTTTTTTCCCAACATTGTTCCAATTAGATCAATATTATGGAGGACCTTGGGGATTATGGTTTTTCCATTGCTTACCATATGAATTTGAATTTTGCAAAGGGTCCTAAGGCATACCTTGATGTTGGGCCCATGGTGGGCATTGAGAAACAAAGAATACTTGCTCATCATCTCCATTTATCTTGATGTACTCAATTCGAAGATGTTGGTTCTCCATGCTTGCGACTAGTTTACATTGGCAATCCTTCTTTTGCTTCCGGTAATGAGGGTAGTTTTCAGCTAGTTGTAGCTCAGCTTCTGCATACTTCTTCTTTGCAGTCATTGTATCAATATGTGCAGTGACATCATTGATGATGTCTTTTTTGAAATCTAACAATAGGTTAGATATCTCAAGCTTTGAAATGCCTTGACTAATTCTCTTAGTGAATGTAGAATGATGTCCTCGACGTTTCTTCATGGTTGACCTTAAATAGTTTTAACAGATCTTCTTGAGGTCTTCCCAAGAAGCTTGATATACATCACCACTAGCCATAAGGTCTAGTGCTTCTAAAAAGTCATCATTCACACCTCTTAGAAAGACTAGATTTTGTGAATCCTCAGACAACACATGCTGAGGGTTCTTCTACAGTGTATATAAGAAACGTGAAACATAGTCTTCCAATGTTTCTTCCTCCTTCTAAGTTATCCTAAAGATATCATCTCCTCTTGAACCAGATGCTTTCCAATAGTCTTTGTAATTATCCAGAAATAGAGTTTACATTTCATCCCAAATTCCTACTACATTGGCTCCTAAGCCCATGAACCATAATAGAGTTGAATCTTTCAATGTTGCTGGAAACAATTTGAGTTTATGGGCATCAGTGTTGTAGTCAAAACTATGACAAAGTATGTCATATTCAAATAAGAAAGTATCAAGGTCTTTAGTTACAAGGCCATAGAACTTTGGAAGGGCAGCTATAGGTATATTCTTGAGATTATCAGTATTTACAAGGCTTGGGAGAGGAAATAAAAAGTAGGTTGTGCCATGACTATAGGTATTAGATTGTGAGGTTGCTACTGAAAAAGGACATTGGGTACTGGATGATTAACAACTGGTGGATTCAGAGTAGTGTTATCAAGAAAACTAACCAAAACTTCAGTAAAAGGTTGAAGACCAATTGTATCTATTGGTTCAGCTCTTGATGATTATGTTGTGGGAAAATAGGTCTTGTATCTTCAAAAGGTAACTCAACTTCTTCTTCTTCAATTTCTTCATTCAAATTAATAGACTCCCGTGGAAGAAATATGTCATATTCATCTTGTCATCTTCTTCTTTGATGCATGCAATTAAACTTTTCACATTGGTGAAAGAAGCTTCAACACTAGAAATTTCTAAAAAAAACTTTATCTAAGAACTATGACTTGAAAATGCTCCTATCTTGACACCATCCTCGACAACAATGCCAAAAATGGTCTGCCTCACAATAGGTGTATCATAGTCATGCTCTAGGCCATGCTTAGGAATAGTATATTCAAACTAAGGACTATTTTTCACACTATGAGGTGCATTTAATCTTGTCAACCCAAGTACCTATACTTGAAATGGTTGGCACAGTATGTGCACTAGGTCTCTTAATGAGTCACTAAGCTTATGTTGCAGGAAAGTGCAATGCAAGGAAAAGAACTTATACTATTGCTGCAGGAAACTAACACACTTAACTCTATGAATATGGGAAATACAATGGAAGGCTAACAAATATTCCAACTCATTTTATTCACTATAACTATTCTCACATATGTTGCAGGAACATTCACGAAGTGCAATGCTATAGGAAGGAACTTACAACTTCTACTTACACTAATAAGAATGCTTGGAAATAAATCTTTTCTATCCTAATCTAATCCACATTCCAAGTGGGCCCCCTTGGTTAGCTTCAAGTAAACTACTAAGACAAGATAGAATCCAAAAACTTAATTCATTACATAACACAAAATAGTAAAAACACAACTCACTATAGAAGTTAATAATCTGTTCTCATAAACTCTTTCTTCTAACTGGCTAAACTAACACACTTGGGTTGATTCCTATATATAGGAGATCGACACTTATTCCCATAATAGAAAAGTAAATAACCTAACTATAAATTTGCAGGAGACAAAGAAGGAAAATAACAACTCAAGGTGGGAAGAAGAGATAACGGTTTAAGGCAGGAATAATAAAGTCTGAACATCTGCTCACCATAGGAATAAATGTAGAGCAGGCAATAAGTCTTCATATCTCCTACATACTCACTGTCGTGTCCTTTGGAACTATTACAAATTTCCTCCACTATGGCTACCCCTTAGCGTTCTTTTCTCCTTGAATGTTGTTGGTGCTCATCTTTGAATTCTTCCAATCATCTTTCAACTTCATTACTAATAGGTTAGTTATAATACAGAGACATGTTTGCAAATAATCATTTATCAAATTAAATTCAAATATAACACACATTTTGATAACTATATGAAATACTACATAATATATATAATACTAGCAAAAGATGGCATAGTATCTACCCATAGGTTTATCATAGGTTTTGGTAAACACAGGTCCACAAATGTTTTGACAAAAATAAAATAGAGTATTAACAAAGTATTTTAAAACTATCATGAAATAAAGGCAATATTTGGCCTCATCAATTGGTTCCAGTCCTCTCCTAGGGATTGACTCATAGGAGTATCTTGTATCTTCTCCCCCACCATCTCAATGCCCAACGGCATGAAATCAAAATCAAAGAGGTCAAAGATATTTGTCTCTTAACCCTCCATGTTTGTGATACATTGTTGTTGCTCATCCTTTGAGGTGGTAACCTGAATAGGTTCTTTTGGAATAGATGGTAGCATTAAAATGTAGCTTCTTCTTCTTCCTCTTATGTGGCCCTAGCCAAGAAATTCCTCTGACTCAAGGGGAAATATTTGATTTGTTCCCCTTCTTCTTCTTTTGCTTCAACTTTAGGAATGGTTTTGGCCACCTGTGGGGAGGAATATTATTTTTCTTCAATCTTCTCTTGTGTGTCCCTACCATAGTGCACTCCACCCTATCCTTTTTAGGAGTTGAGGGGGAGGCTTCTTCCTCTTGACCTATAGGTGGCACCCTTTCTTCTTCCTCTTCTTGTTCTAGTTCCTATTCTTGTTCTGGAGGAGGCACTTGCTCAGTCTCTTGGACTTGAGTTGTTGACTCATCTTGAGGCTTCAATTGTTTAGGATGTTTTTTTGGTTGTTGAGATGGTTGGGCATGAGGTGTTTGTTTCTTACCCTTTCCCCATCTCTTCCTTTTTACTCCTCTATCTACTCCAAAATAATCAACTTCCCACTCATGTTGATGAACCATTTTTGACCTCATTGGGATTGAGTCAAGAAAGTTGGTATTGTAACTTTTACACCTTTTCCTTTGATAGGTTTTAATGTGGCTTGTAGAGAAACAACCTATGAAACTAGATCAAGTTTGAAAGGCTTATTGATCCATTCCCTCATTAGTTGGACTATATGGAAAGCTCTATTATTGATGTCTACATTTGCATCCCTACCAATCTTCGCATTCATGATCGACTTTTCATAGATTTTGTCATGATTGTACAATGGATCCAACACATGTTCAGTGTCTTTCTCGACAACTTTGAGTAGAATCTTCATTTTCAAGGCCTTTTCTGCTAGATATAGTGTCATTCTACAATAATCCCTTATTCAGATATCATAGTCATCTATTACATTCATACAATGGTCCTCCAATGCATCTTCATGCACAAACTGCTTCCCTGCCAAATGTATGACCATCTCTATGTTGTCAAAATAAGGGCGAGGGGACTTGTATTCTTCTAAGGGATACTCATCTCATTCAAAATTGAAGTTCTTGATGTCTTACTTTTGCTTGACCTCGAAAGCACCTATGGTGATTGGCCATACCCATGTCTTCTTGTGTTTTTTCCTAACTCTATCATATGAAAATGTGAGTTTCCTAGAAATCTACAACAAAATGAGCATATCTAATGGATATCTCAAGAGGTTCTTCAAGTTCACTTGTGTACCAATGACCATAAGGTATGTGAATTTTTTGAATTGAAAGTAGTAGGTTTAGATCTCTATGATTTTGGTTACTGCCTCTACTAACATCTATTTGGCATGATCACCCTTTATGAATCATATGATTGTGAATATAAAGTTGTCATTCACTTATCATGTACTCTTTTCTCTAATTTTAAAGTTTCTTCTTCACCCATTGAGGATATACCACATAGGGCCATGCATTAGCATCTTGTATGCTACCTTTTTTGTAAAGTCCTGGGTAATTGATTGTTCTGGCCACCAATAAGTACACCAAATATGATCTCATGTAGAATTTGGGGTCACCCTAAATAGCTACCAGTTGCTCATCCAGGTTATCACTTAGCATTGTGGCCCAGTCAATTGGTATCTTATCCATTCGAATGGTTTCTATGAAATGAACCATCCAAATATTGAGATGTCTATCTGATGGTAAACCATGACTCTACTTAAAAGCATGGTGGTGTATCCCATGTCATCATTCATGTATCCCTAAGTCATGTCTACTTTGTTGAATCTACATCCCACTAGTGTACTATCAATCAAAAATGATGATTGCATTATCTCTTTGGCTTCCTTCTCGTTCCTCATACCATCTTTTCGCTCCTTCATAATATATGTCTACATACTAATCAGCTCTAGGCAAGTGGAATATTCTCTCAATGTTTCATGGTTAGAGGTCTAGGACTATCTCACATGTGACACTCTTGACAACCTTATCTTCAATGACATAGTTTTCAGTGAAAGCCATGATGAATTTTGAAGATTGTATAGAAGTAGGATGTGACACTATGTTGACTAACCCTGATTCGATGAGTGCTGACACCATTGCAGATTTTTCTCTTGGATTATTGCAGATCGTGAGGAAGGTGTTCTAGTCAACGTGTCCAAGCTCAATGTCTCTAATTTTGGAATGCCTATCCTGAAAGTGAGATTTCTATGGTGTACCTTTATATTTGAACACTATAGGTTTGGGAGAAATCTTTTCTACAAGTGAAGGTGATGAAGATGCCATTTTTATCTAGACAAAAGAGAAAGATATTAGTTTAGAAAGCAATAAATCTAACCCAAAAAAACCCTAACTAACAAAAACCTAGACCAAAACACTTGAAAATAGTCAGAAATGGGTCTAATGACCCCCACAAGACTTGATATGCAAAATAGTGCACCTAGCACACCCTTATAGGTGTGCTAAGTAAACTAAATGACCATTTTAGCGCAGTTGCACACGTGCGCACCCTGGTGAGCTGCGCACATGCATAGTGCAGTGCTTTGAAAGTAGGGTGGCTTAGCTTTTTGCTTGTTTCTTGTACTAAGGTTGTGGTGTGCATGTGCGCACCCTTATGTGCTTGAGTAAGTTTTTGTTTAGAAAAAGGTGTGCATGTGTGCACCTTGAAAAGGTGTGCACATGCACACCTTTTAAGTCTCTTAGACTTAGTTTAGGTTCAAAGGTGTGCACATGCACACCTTAGATAGGTATGCATGTGTGCACCTTTCAATGTAGGTGTTTTAGGCTGCTAGGTTCATTTTAAAAGGTGAAAGAAGGTGCACACATGTGCACTTTGAGGAGGTGTGCATGTGCACACCTTTTTTTCTTTGAACTGACCTTAAGTGTTTGTGTTTGTAGGTTGGCAGATGAGCATAGTGGCAAAGGGTGTGGAGGTGTAGAGATCAAGAGCATGCAAAGATAAGTGAGCTAAGTGAGCAGGGGGGGGGGGGGGCAGCCTGGGGGCGGTTCCCAGGTTTATATAGACCTAGACACAGTGTGTGCACCCTCTGGAGGTGCACACATGTGCACGTGTGTATCTTATAAGGGAGATAAGTGTGCAGTTGTGCACTAAGAACACCTAGATAAGGTGTGCATGTGTGCTAGTGCACATTTATGCACTAATACTCTTAAAATCTTCCAATTTTTTCCAATTCTCACACCTTAGGTTTTCTTAGTTAGAGACAGAGGCTTGACCCAAACTCTTGGGGGAGTCCAAAATGACCCAAGGCCCATACTAAGGATCTAGGAGACAAAAATTTACTAGGGGGTCCCCATTTGTAGGAGAAATGGAGCATACGTTGTGAAACCAAAAAAATTACCAAACCAACATTCAAAAATTCATATGACATGCAAGGGTAACTATCAAATTCCAAGCCTATATAGGAGTATATATAGTCAAAGGTAGATCAACACATTTAGATCATTCATCTTTAGTAGTTCGTTGTGTCCCAAGGAACACAACATTTTTTTGTACCTCATTACCATTATTATACTTTCAGGTTGGACCTATGAATGACCCCATAATTTTCTCATATTGTCATCAACTACTTCAATACACACACACACACACACACACACATCTTTAGTAGTTCGATGTGTCCCAAGGAACACAACATTTTTTTGTACCTCATTACCATTATTATACTTGTAGGTTGGACCTATGAATGACCCCATAATTTTTTCATATTGTCATCAACCACTTCAATAAACATACATACATACATACATACATACATACATACATACATGTATATAAGAGACATTATTTTTGGAAATTTTTCCTAGGGTATATGTATTAGAGTATTTTTTGGTTATGCTTATTAATTAAATCATATTGATTTAATTACATAAGTTTCTATTACTCTAGTTACTTAAGGTTCATTTAGGTGCATTATTAAATAATTATTAATTAATAATATGCAACCTAGTTTTTTTAGTTTAGGGTTTCTATCTCACCTTATAAGGTTGAGCCTTGTACTTTTCTCATTACCTCTTATGCATTTTCCATGTTTGAGAGCATCTTTTCTTCTATCTCCATTATTCTTCTCTTGTGACAGGTTATTGGCTAACAGGTTCTTGGGTTGTATAGAATTGATATTAATCAATTCTTTCATGGTATCAGAGCTCAGATCTGTGGCTGCTTGTTCTTGATTTGAAGAATTTTCTGAAGCTTCAAGGGTTTAATCGTTCAGAATTTTTTTTGGTTGGATCTAAGGATATACTTCTGTTGGAGGCTTGTTAAGCCAAAATAGACCTCTCCAATGGATTCAAACGATAGATCCGAAGAATTTTGATATAAAATTTGACCTATTTTGGTTACCAAAATAATCTGTAAAAAATTTAGCCATTAGCACACATTCCAAAGTTTAAAAAATTTAAAAAGGTGAAAACGTTTTTTATTATTTAAAATTTTGCATTAAAATTTTTATTTCAACTTTTTCGAATAACTTGAAATACAAAAATGATTGCAACTTTTTAAAACACAAAAAAATTTCTCCATGCGTATGCATTTTTTTCAAAAGAAAGGTTTTAATCAACATTCAAAAGTTGATTTGATGCCTGAGGGTACGCTAGCATTAGTTGGTACAATCGGCATCAGTCACCGTCAGTTTCTATCAGTCGTCATCAGTGGGTATGCTGGTCAGAGGGTCCAAAAGCCTGCGCATAGTACGCCTGCATCAAACGGTACACTGCCATTTTTTTGGCTTTTTTTTAATTAATTTTTTTTCCCCTCCTCCGCCACGTTTGGTAGTTTATTTTGTTGAGATCCGCTTTTTTGGCAAGATTTTTGGAGATCCACCGAATTTGGCAAAATTTATGGCTTTTTGCACATGCAACAAAATTTTTGGCACAAATTTGGGCACGCATTTTGAGGTGCCACATCAGCGCACAATCAGCCAATAACGTCAGTGCCCAGTCAACTACCACATCAATTTATTGTCAGTGATGACATCATCAAAATGTCATATGACGGCCATACGACTGCCAAATTTTTTTCAGGTCTATAATTTTCCAAAGAGCTCCTTTTTTGGACCTACAGTTGGTTTTTTGGCCATAACTTGGGCATGCAAAGGTCTTTTTCCCATCTGAAAGAATCGTCAAAAAGCTGATTTAGAGATGGAGACAATGGTGTTGGTTTTGTTTGATTCTGAGTTCGTTTGACCTTCCAATTTTTCCATTGAATTAGAGGCTTTTGTTTCCCTCTTCTTTGCATCCGAAATCCAAGTTCCTTTCTCAGTTTTTATGCTTTCCATAGTTATTTTCTTTGGTATTTGAGGGAAATCACTATCTATTGTGAGGGGATTTTTCTTTTCTATACTTTAATTCAAAATAAGACCCTTCTACTTCTGTCTTCTTCTCTCAATGGCAGAATCCTATGTCGCCTGCCTTACACCACACAACTATCATAGTTGGAAAGGACATATGACCAGATTGCTTATGGCAAAGGGATTATGGTCATGTCTCGATGCAGCTCAGCCAGTTCTACAGAGGCCTTATGAGCTTCTTATGCAGCGCAATAAAATGGATGAGACAATGGGCCTCATTGCAATGAATATTTTAGAGGGGTTACTATTTCACGTGGATGGTTTGAATACACCTAGGGCTATGTGGGACAAGTTTTCAACTTTATTTGGCACAATGAATCAATTCAGGATTCTACAGATAGATGCGGAGTTTACCTCCTTAATTCTTGAATCATTCACCAGCATTGAGGATTTCTTGATGAAATTCAAGTCTCTTCGATCTATGTTACAAGTTGCAAGAAAGACAAAATCTGATAATGAGTGTATCTTTCTGATACTATCCAAGCTTTGAGGACCTTATCAGATTTTCACTTCTACCTTCTACTCCACTATGGATGCTCTAAGTGCACGACATGTTATTCCCTCTTTCAAGACCTTTTGTGATCGGTTGACTCATGAGCAATCAAAGCTCAGTCAAATGGATTCTCTTACAAGTTCACAGTCACAAGCATTGATTGCCAAGCCACCTCAGAGCACACAGAAGTCGAAGCAATTATCAGATTCATCTTCTCAACACTCTACTGGCCCACCATCTTCTTCTAAGAAGGAGAAATAGAAGACTAAGAGACCTACATGTTCCTATTGTCAAAAGGGAACACATGATGAGTCAATTTGTTATCAAAAGAAGTTTGATGGTTATGAGAAACAGATAGCGGATTTGCAAGCTCTTCTTCAAAAGAGAAATCTTTCCTCTCCATCCTCTTCTAGCTCACAGGGGTCTTCTTATCAGTCTTCTTCTATCAATCCTATAGTTGGACAGGATCTTGGAAAGGGTCATGCATTATGGGCTTCTTTCACATCCCCTTCACAGGTCCCTTGGATATTGGATTCAGGTGCTTCTCACCATATGGCATCTTCTCAAGAGATCTTCTCTTCTTTTGAAGCTTCTCCTATTCCCCATATTATCATTGGGAATAACACTGTTATGATAGTCTGTGGGAAAGGCAGTGTATGCATTTAGGATGGCACATTCAATGATGTGTTGTATGTTCCATCTCTATCTGTAAACCTTTTCTTAGTTTATCAGATTTCTCACAGGGGGTCCAGGAAAACAGTTGAGTTCACTCCAGATTCAATTTTCATCCGGGATAGTATGATAGAAGGTATTTTTGCTACAGGGACAGTTGATCTTTCCACCCGTCTCTACTCTTTTTCACACTTTGGTCCACCTTTTCCAAAGCATGAATCTCCTCCTTTGAGAGAGCATCATGTGGTACAATCAAGTATCTTGAACCTCTGTGTGGTTCCTGAGAATACTATTGTGATTGCCTTGCCACCTCCTCTTGAGCTCTTTTCTGTTCAGCAGAGTTCTTCTTCAGCACTGCTTGATCCTCCAACTCCATTCATCAAGCCACCAAGTGTAGTTGTTGAGGATTCTAAAGAGGACATTCATCTCCTCTTCGATGATAGTGTCAGCACACCTATCATACCACTTACATTGGGGATTCCCTTTCAAGATCCTCGTGTCTACTCCTTTGAGCATCAACTTGGCCTTCCAGTGACACCTCAGCTTTCAAGGTTCCCTCTACAGTGTCCACTTCCTTTCACTCCTCTGCATTGGAGTCACAATGGTTTGTTCATTGATCCAGGGGTTCTTTCATTTCGAGGGGCCTTTGGAGCCTTGACCCTCTCTCACGGGGGGTTTGGTAGCATGCATTGTACTTATGACTTTGAGAGAGTCTCTTGAAGTCATTATTTTTTGTCTTTTCTTGCTTTTACATCTCTTTTTGGAGAGGAGTTTTTTTCCACTAGGTTTTCTCCTTTGCTATGGTTTATAGAGATTTCCTTGTACTGGGTACCTAATTAGGCCTTGTTGTCGGGACCCACTTGTTTTTCTTTCATAGCTTTGCTAGGTAAGCTTACACCCTGCTTTCAGCTTAAGGGGGGGTATTAGAGTATTTTTTGATTATGCTTATTAATTAAATCATATTGATTTAATTAAATAAGTTTCTATTACTCTAGTTACTTAAGCTTCATTTAGGTGCATTATTAATTAATAATGTGCAACCTAGTTTTTTTAGTTTAGGGTTTCTATCTCACCTTTATAAGGTTAAGCCTTGTACTTTTCGCATTATCTCTTATGCATTTGAGAGCATCTTTTCTTCTGTCTCCATTATTCTTCTCTTGTGATCGGTTATTGGCTAACATGTTCTTATTGGGTTGTGTAGAATTGATATTAATCAATTCTTTCAATTTGTTGTGTTAATTTATGTGAATTGTCTCATATTTTCTTTACTATTAATCTAATCATAAAAACATGTATCAAAGTGGGTCGAAGAAAATATCTAATCAAATTTGTTTAAGTAGACAAACCCTCATTTAAGGAAAATCCTTGAAGGAAAATTTGTGTGAAAAAGAAGATGGTGAATGGTGTCAAACTAGAAGATAGGCCTTATGGAGCCTCAAACTTCAAGTCTAGGAAAGACAAGAAATATAATGCATTAAAGGAGAATGATCTTTGTGATTCCGTAGAAAGAAATATGACTGATGCTTCACATGATACTAAGAAAATCTAGTGGAAGAAGAATAATATTAAATCTAGGAAGGTCTTGATAAATTTTGTAATGAATCACCTAGTCCAATCATCTCTAAGTTAAAGTCGGTTAAATAAATGTTTGATTCTCTAAAAAGGATTGTATTAGATCAGCAATGCCAATAGAACCCTTTCCCTAAGACAACAACTTCACCATGTAAAAACGGATAAAGAAAACTTTGTCATCTCCTTCTTTATGAAGATTGATGATTTGAGAGATTAGTTTATCATTGTCGAGGACATAATTGCAAACAAAGATCTTTTTATGTTGGCACTAAATGGTCTTCCCCATTCTTGGAAGCCCTTTAGTCAAGGCATATGTGGGAGATCTAAGTTTCCCAATTTTGATCATCTTTGAGTTTATTGTATTCAAGAAGAGTCCAAGTTAATAAAAAAAGGAATTGGGAAAAAAATTCAAGCTGACATAGAAAACCAAGTTCTTGCTTCAAATACCTTTAGAGAAAGAGGAAAATGGAAGAGGAATAGAAGCAGGCAATCAAATTTTTCCCCTAGATCAAAAAAGAAGGATCTCTCTTACATTTGGTGTTTTAGGAGTGACAAGTTTGATCACTTTTCTGAAAATTTAGAATTACTGTAGACACTCAAAAATGGTTCGCATCTATGATTCATCACTTCTTCATACTAATTTGTCCCATTTTCTCATTCTACTAACTTCGATCTTTTGGCCAGATTGACCATATTTTGTCATTTGTATCCCCTTTCACATCAATTTCATATCAACTCATAATCATATCAAATCAACTCAAAATTAGTCCTAATCAACCCAAAATGTATCAAACATCCCAAATCAATCATCATTTATCCGCTCCTAGGCATTGTTGTGGCTTTCAGTGCCTTGGAAACCTATCAACTTATAAATATTATCAATTTGACCTTAGTACTGTCATGGCTCTCAGTACTAGGTCAAAATATCATTCATGTCATTCAATCTTTGACGTTGTTGAGGCTTTCAATGTCAGATCATGGCATCATCAACCATTTTAATAATATTGACAGTGTCTGTCAGTTTTATTATGATCAAAACTTATCAATCAATTTCAATCCTATAGCATTTACAATGTCGGTTAAATGTTACATATCAATTAATTCATGTCATGTGTCCTTGGCATGTTATCAATTTCAATCTATCAATTAATTTGACCATGGCTTTGGTCTACCTTTTCATCATCTTATTCGATATCCATCATCATCACATTTTCATCAAAGGATATAGTCGCATTCATTTAATCAATTTGGCCAATCATCTACTAATTTTTTCTATAGGATTAAATAACCCATAATTTAATCCTATTCTTTCTAATTATTCTTCCTAATTATCATCCTCAATTAATTAATTTTATTAATTAATTAATTTATCATCGTCAATTAATTAATTTTATTAATTAATTGATTCATTATCTGCAAACCATGGAAATTTACAATTTCCTAAGTTCTATTTTCCATCATTAATTCCATTTTCTACTAATTCTTATTTTGTGGAATAAAAGGATTTTTAATTCAAATATTCCATAAAATATTGCGTCATCATGACACTTGGATGTGACACCTCATGGATTCTCCTTTGACACTTGGTTGAGATTTGTCATAATCAAATATGCTTATCTCTTATGCATGTCCCTATTTGGCTTATTCGTCATAGATTCTTGGCTTTAAGTGGGTTAAGGAGTCTTATGACGCGTCATAGATTCTCTTCCAAATTTGACTCTCATGTGTCATAGAATCTTACTTTTGGGATATTCTGTCATATGCGTCATAGGAATTATTATTACCTCTTACGCATGTCCCTATTTGGCTTATTCGTCATAGATTCTTGGCTTTAAGTGGGTTGAGGAATCTTATGACGCGTCATAGATTCTCTTCCACATTTAGCTAAGTTTGACTTGCATGTGTCATAGAATCTCACAATTGGCATATTTTATCATATGTGTCATGGATTCTCAAAGGAATCTCTTGCCACATCGCATATCTATGGGTGAAAAATCCAATGCTCTCATCCTCCATGTCAATTATAAATTGGACACTCTTCCTCTCATTTTTCGATCCTGGAGTCTCTTGGAGGAGAATGCTTAAGTCTTGAGTCCTTGAATCTTTGAGTTTTGGAGTCTCTACTTCTTTGCATGTTGCATCCTTGCTATCACATAAAATCACACTTCAAGTATTCTCATGGCATTATCTACATCATAGACTTTGCTTCAATCTTGTGTGCACTATAGGCAAATTGGAGCTACAATCATTGGAGAAGAAAGAAGAACATGGGAGCTACAAATGAAAAAGGGGGTTTCTATTGCTTTCTTAATTAGTTTGGCTTTCATGGTAGACTAGTGGGTGCTAATACATGTTGATTGAGTTTGTGATTTTCTCATAGTGTGTTATGCTTTTAGCCCCTTTTTTTGGTCCTACATTTGGTGAACCCGACGTGAACATGCATATCTAACTTGGGTTTTCTTGTTTTGTGCTTGTAGGTGCAAGGAAGGAGCTCATTTGGAAGGGTATAATGACTATATACTCTTCTTTTTCACATCTAGATCTATACTATCAAAGCACACCTAGGTTCATAGGAAGCACATGCACCAATCAAAATCTACATTTCAAGCTCCTATCACTCTCTAGGACATAGATTAGGTGATTTTGTGTTACTAATGGTCTATTTGCAGCATGTGGTGATCGTTGGATGAAGATATGATCATAACAAACTACTGATGTGTGCTTTGCAGGACGTTGTCGAAGACTTTGTGTGTCTTTCAAAACTATGTGTGTGGATTTCCTAGATTAGATAACATTTCGTTTGGTTCTTAAAAAGAACCTTTTTCTTTTCTGCCTGGCGTGTCTACGGTGTTAGATCCCTAGGAGTTGCATTGGACGTATCCTCTCCCCTCGCCATTCATGGATCTTGGGTGTAAGAGAAATCCATGTAACTTCTATAGGAGGCCTGCCTTGGACCAAGATACTCGATATTGGGTATGGCAGGGGACGACCTCAGAGCGGTAACGGGCCAAAGCCAGGTCAACATTCCAGCCGCTATATAAAACTCAATTACAGTGAAAGTTGGTGAGCGATATTGCTACGTGATAGCTCTCCTCCAGTACCCTTGTGGTGTGTCAAACCCCGATTCTTGGGGCTGGGAGACCTTCTGCGAAATTTTATCATTCACTTGCCGAATGGAATGCCCTTACTAAAAACCATGTTTTAGTGGCCAAAATCCTTTCTATCCACTGGCTCAAGGGGTCACCCATGCCCGTGAAGACATCCTACATTCTCGTGGTCCTTAGTAGAGGCAACAGTCCCTTGGGAAGTCATGCCCCTTGGGAAGCGGATCCTGGTAGCCCCGAGAAGTGAGTGCGCTATAAGGGGGAGCCTATGGTGCCAAGATCCTAGGTTTTCCGCTCTGGATAAGCACGGCTGAACTTCGATTCAAGTAGGAATTCAGTGGATACAGTCCTAAAGCCTAGGTTGTGGTGTGTTTGTTAACTTTTACAACAACTATTCTTGTCTTAATGTGTCTTCTGTGTGTGTAAAACATAATCAAGATAAAAGCCAAACTTTTAAATTTACACCTTGGATATCATTTAAACTTGTCAAAACCTCACACATTGCCAAAACATTTCAACCTTTATCAAACTTTGCAAACATTGATTCAACATACTCAAACCTTGGAAAACATGGCGACTTGTACTCTTAAATGTGCTTGGCAAAATGTATATCTCACACTTGCATAGATTTCACTTGCATTCACCCTAGTCCAGGCTTCATTCTTACATCATATAGACTTCATATTGCGCCTTTTAGTCCTCATTACTTTTCATATTGCATCCATTTAGGTTTAGTTTTACTTTCCTTAGTTTTTGCATTCCCATCTCAGAATCAGCACTTTGCATTCACCACCTTGCATCTTTACATACCTATTCATCATCTTGACCACTTTATCCATCATTTTGGGTGTCTTAATCATCATTTTGAGCATCCAAACTAGCCCTAACACTATCATCTACCATTTACCTCTCTGTGACATCCCGCTTAGCGTCACCATCATTTTGAGTCCTCAAAACATCATTTTGAACCCCCAAAACCTTTGAATTTAGTCAAAAATCTAAACAAAGTATGAGTCTTAGAGTATCTCCTAGTGTTGACGAATAATGGATCTTGACTAGTCTTTTTATCTTTTCTTATCATTTTCTTTGGTCAAAATTTGTCTATGTCTTGATAGATTTGACCTTGTCATCTTTTATCAATTTGATATTTTCATCTTTTATCAGTTTTTGGTCAAGATCCAAAGTCCTTTATCACAAGGTTAAACTCCTAGACAAAATACTTTCTAAAAGATTTTACCTAAGTTCAAAACTTTCCATACACCCTTGTCATAGCATAATCATATCCCTAGCATCCTCAAATGTCATTTTGACTTACCCTAGTGGTATATCCCTTTCATATTGCATTGATCAAAATCCTTAACATCATTTTCACTACCAAACCCTATCAAATTGTCCATCAACCAAATTGCCTTCTTGAGCATTTATCCTCATTTTGCATGTCCCAAACGTCATTGTGAACCCTAGAACATCATCCTTTACATGATACACCTTGCATACATCAACCTTTAGTATCATTACCAAGTCCAAAACATAACCCTAATTATCATTTTGTATACCTTAGAGTCATTTTCATCCCCTCTAGTCAAACTTCAAAACATCACCTTGCATTTTGCATTTGCATAATATACCTAGGACATTTTCACTCTGCACATCAAAACCATAATTCATCTAGCATTTCCTCACATTTCATAACATTCCTAAACAATTAAAAATCCCAAAAACACCCATATCTTGCATACCCACCAATCTTTGCACTCTTAGGTATCATGCCAGCACTTACTAGGAGACAAGCAGCTCAGAGACTAGAGGAACTCTATCAACCTTTGTTTTCTGAGGCACAAGAACAACCAAAAACTCATCCAAGACAAAGAAAGAGCAAGAAAATCCAACAAACCTTTGACGAAGACAAAATCGAGACATCGCAACCATTACTATCAGACCCTTTGAATATGTATCCACAAGATCCTCAAGCTATGGTACAACAAACCTTGAACAATGCACCCACCATGAGATTTCCTCCAAACACTTCCCCCACACATGGGATGGTTCAATGGAGTCCTAACTTTGAACCTATATTAATGCCAATGCCACCAGGAGAAGGAAGTGTACCAACCTCACCTCAAGATGAACAATCACATTCATTTGAATTCAGCCAACCTAACACATCAAACATACAACAAGGTATTGTACACCTAAGTGATGACTCTAACACTGATTATGACATCACTAATGAGGAAATGGCTAGGGCATGTCAAGAAAAAAGTTTTCGCAAGAACTTCAAATGTTTGGTAGCTCAAGAAATTGTCAAATTTAACCCAAACTTGGAAGGTCCTAGGTCCAAAAATCAAACCAACACAACAATTGAAAACATCCAACCCATGATAAATTTGGACTTAGACAAGGGAAAACAACCTTTGGAGTTTTCAAACAGAATAATGGCACCTATAAGATCCCATCAAGAACCAACAATTGAAATCCTCCAAAGTACATTTGAACACATCAATGTCAACCCTTTGTTTGATGAAATACCACCAATCCCTAAACACCCAAAAAGAACATTAAGACTTGATTTTAGTCACATGATGCAACAACAAGATGCACCTAAAGGGACTCGTGCTCCAGGGATGCCAAACATACCTTCTTTGGAGGCAAATCAACAAAGTACACCTTTGCTCCTAAATTTACCAAGTGTTATGGCATCAAATGCTATGGAGCCTGTCATTAATACAACATGTGAAACATCAAGTACAACCATCCCTATGGATGCACAAAGGAAAAGTCTTATTGACATTATGCCCATTCCTAACAGGGACACATCTCATAGTCAAGTCAATATGATGTCGCAAGCAGGAACATCTAAAACACAAAGGTACCAAAACAAGAATACAAACATGACATTCAATTCTCAAGGACTTAGTCAACCCCCACGAAAACAACAACCTACAATGGTACAAGGACTCAACACTTCCAAGGCACAACCAAGTCTACATCTGCTTGACACACATCCCACATATCAACAACAACATCAAACGCAACAACAACAACCACAAGTGGAGCAAAAATCCAACATTCCTAACATGCAATCCCATGTGGACCCACTTGACTTACACACAATTTATCAAAAACATTTCCAACAACAACAAATGATGTTCGCTAAACAACAAGAGCAACTCAACCAACAGTTGGAATACCAAAAATGCCTTGAGCAACAAATCGCATACCAGAAACATTTGTTACAACAACAACATGTGCCACAACAACCTCAATAGATACCTCTAAAACAACAAGCATGCACATGGTCTCACATACAACCAACAGAGGTATCCCAACAAAAACCACAACACATGGGACAACAACAACACATGATACAACAATCGCAATCAATCCCACAACAAATGCCACATCAAATACCACAACGAGTTCCCCAACAACAAGGACCTTTTTGTCTTTGAGGTGCCAACATACCTCCACCACCTAGCGACACTTCATCAGACACAGAAATGTCAGAACTAAGTAGACATAGTTCTCGCCACAACAAACGGTCTACTCATAGACACAAAAGACTTGAAGGAAAGACCATTATGCAAAACCCCAATGAAGAACTATTACAACAATTCAAACAACTTTCCAAACAAGTCGAGGCATTGGGAGTCCAAAAGAAATAGGCTCTATATACGGAACGGGACCTACGTCCTAACCCATTCGATAAAATTCTGTATATGCCTCCATTCCCAAAACACTTTGAAGCTCCAAGGTTTCAAAAATATCGAGGAAAAGGAAACCCTATTGATCACATCCGAGAATTTTGTGCTTCATGCACTAAACTCAGAGATGAGCCCACGTACCTTATGAGATTGTTCCCTCGTTCTCTAGGTGGGCCTGCACTTGAATGGTACTCCAAACTTCCTGGTAATATCAAATCTTGGTCAGAACTAGCAGACAATTTTATCTCCCACTTTGCCTTTAACATCGCAAATGAGGTGACACTTTCTGATTTGTGCTCAACTAAACAGAAGATAGGAGAATCATTCATCACATTCTTACTGCGTTGGAGAAGCTTAGTTAGTCAATGCTCATTAGACATCCCTGAAGAACAACAAGTACACTTGTGCATTGAAAACTTAGTCCCGGACTTAATGTATGAACTCAAAATCAAGAGTCCAAGCACCATTTCTAAACTGATGAAAAAAGGGGCTAGTATTGAAGATGCTCTTATCCGTAAGGGAGTCCTCAAGATAAACAAAGAAAACACAAACACCAACTCATCTAATGACAAGGCAAAATTTTTCTCCAAAAACAAGAATGTGACTAATGATGGTATTTTGGATGCTCGCACAATTAGCATAGCACAACCTCAATTGACTTTGAAAGGTGTAAACCCTACAAATTCACAAACCTCTAATCAAACATCAGCTCCACAAAAGAAAATTGAGACTCCCACACAAGATAAACCTCAAAGACATCCTAGAACAAAAGACAGGAAATTTACACCATTGGGGATACCACTTGAGACTGCATTACAACAGTTACTGAGTAATAACTTCTTGCAATTACCCCCAGTCAAAGATGAACCATTGAATAAAGCTGATTGGTGGGATGACGAAAAGTATTGTGATTACCATCGCACCAAAGGACACAAAACTTCATCATGCTTCCAACTGAAACATGCAATACAAGACCTTATTGATGAGGGCGTCATCACAGTTGATCCATCACTGTTAGCATCCAACTTTGATCACACTATTTTCAAAGATCCTTTAGGTAATCATGACAAAGAGAAACCCTCTAGTTCAAACTCAAACTCACAAGGTAATGTGAATTACACAGGCATCGGCTATGACTACACCATCAATTTCTTTAATGAGTCTGACTTCTACATATCCACATTCACATTGAAGGTTGAAGACCCTCGTTGTGCTGTCACTACACGCCGTAGCAAGATCACCTTACCTGGAGCCCCTGCTAGACCTACTGCTTCTACTAGACCTGTACCCCCATCTAGACCTATTGCTCCTACTTCAGCTGATTATAGCCTTGTTGAACAACTCGGCAAAACCCCTGCGCAAATATCCATTTTGGACCTCCTACGTGCATCCCCCCAACACCAAAAGATCTTGGAGCAAGCCCTTAAAGAGTCAATAGTCCCAAATAACATGGATGTTTCCCAGTTCCAAGCCATGGTTGGGAACCTATCTGCATCACAATATATCACTTTTTCACCTCGAGATATTCCTAAGGACAAACCTAACCATAATGATCCCCTTTATCTCAAAGTCAGACGTGTCTTAATAGATCAAGGAGCAGGATTGAAAATCTGTACTCTTAAGGTTGTCAACAATTTGGGTTATTCTGAAGATGATGTGGATCCCTCTCGAAGAATCACAATAAAAGCTTATGATGATGGTGAACGCTTCTCCAAGGGCATCATCACATTACCTATCAGAGTTGGTCCAGCTATTGAAGATACATTGTTCCATGTCCTAGATATAGAAATGAATTGCAACATGATACTAGGACGCCCTTGGCTTCATGCTATGAAATCAATCCCTTCTACATATCATCAATGTCTAAAGTTTTCCTATAATAACATGGAGGTTACCATCCCTGGCGATCCAGATCCTTTCCAATTTTGTGCTAATCTAAGAGATGCTACTACATACCAAATCCCAACAAACAATGAAGCACAACCCACAAATTCCTCTAAGTATGTGGATGTTGATATACTGCTCAGTAAAGCCAAGGAAAAGATGAAGATTGAAGACAATGGGTGTGGAGAGTACTTTATGTCTCAAGTCTCTCACATTAGGGAGTCACCACTTCCTCCCATCAGTACAAAGAATGATACTTCTATCAATGAGAATACATCCATATGTATTGAGAAAGAAAAAGTAGAACGAGAACCCACTTTGATATCTCCTAGCAAGTATGGACTTGGGTTTACCATCATGCAGAAACAAGGCTATGATGGCTATAATGGTCTTGGATCTCAAAAACAAGGAATCATTGAACCTATCATTACAGAAGGACCACCTCCTAGTTTGGGGCTTGGATTTAAACCATTACGAATAGGTCCTCCTAGTACCACAGTACCTACATGTAAGACTATGGATGTTTCGAACGATGAAAAGGCATCTGAGGATATCCCACTTGAAACCAACAATCCCCTAGCCTCTAAGCATAACCCCAATGACCCAGTTGAATCAGTTACCCATATATCTACCTTCAACCAAAGCCCATTCAATACTGATGATGGCATCTCCTCAAGTTATCTTGAACCTTTGGATTGGGACCAATGTGGACCACCAATTTTTGATCAATTCGATGATGATGACACTCTCATAATAGACTTTGAAGGCATTATGACTGAAGATCATAAAGAAGCAGTTTCTCCTAAAGAGAACACATTGGCATATTTTGGGGAGCCCACTCCACCTTCTAGTTACAAAGCAAAAAGAGAAAAAGATAGCAAGCATAGGTCTCTTGGTGAAAATCAAAACGCGCCATTAGACTATAAAAAATCAAAAGCTAAGCAGCTCCCAAGGATACAAAATGAAAAATATGATGCCATGAATATCAGTGTTCCAGTGTTCAACATGCCACAAAGTCTTTTGGAGCTCTCTCAATCAGCATTCATGCGGAAGGTCATTGGTCTCAACCCTCCCAACCCTCCCTTATATCCATTTGTTTATCCCCAAATCCAACTAACTACTTTGTCCAATAACCAAAATCAATCCTTTATCCAACAAGACTTTGCATATTTCATCATCAGTGACATCCCACATGACATTTCTATTGACCCAATTATCCTTAGATGCCTTGATTCACCAGAGATAGACATTGTCTTACATATGGTACACGATGGTATATCTCGAGGCCTTTCTACTGGTTTGATTTTAGCTACAAACTCGGAACAAATCCTATGTAGTTATGGTCAGTCATGGATTCAGAGCTCATCAGCTAGTAGCATCAACAACAGATATCTTCTCAGCATTTGCCAGTGACATTCTTGATTTCATCTAAAAGTCTTGAAAAAATACCAAAAAAAATTGAAAGATTTCATAAAAAATAAAAAATAAAAATAAAAATAAAAAAAAACAAAGCAAAAAAATGGATGCCTTGATGAAAACCTGGTAAATAGGCGTCTTGGCACGAAAATTTGAGTCAAGAGAAAAATTCTGTCCAAAAGTGAAAACCTGGCAAACAGGCGCTTTGGGCAAGTACCATGGTGAAAACTTGGCAAATAGGCGCCATGTGTAATCAGTTATTGCTCCTCCATCTATCAGGATTCCATCTTTTTTTTTCCCCTCCATCATTCCTTGATCATACTCTTCATATTACAAGACATCCTTGGTCCCTTATCATGGCTCATGAACTGGTTAATGTCCTTTGTTACCTTGCCTAAGCATCACCAGTCTGCACACACACTCTGTTATTGGCCTTTGTGCATAGTTTGTGTCTTGTCTGGGGGCATATTACCTACATGGTGCATGAGTTTGAATTTGAACTGCGGGCATATCCCTAAGTGCTTTTTATCCATTGAATCTATCGCATAACAGATTGGAGTTAACACTTCTCTATGCTTATACGATCTTGAAAAAATCCCTAAAAACCATAACATGTCCTAAAAAAGCACTAAAAATCATAAAATGACCTGAAAAAACCCTAAAAATCATAAAATGTCCTGAAGAAACCAGTCACGCAAAAACATCAAATATCCACAAAACCCTAAAAATCACAAAACCCATCAAAAAATTGCAATAAACCTTGTACATAATCACTGTGGATAACCACCCCTTTTGCATAAACACTTGCGCTTTGCAGACTAAAAATCAAAGCGCTATGCTTCAATGCCAATCACAATATCTGTGCAGCATGAACCAACAATCAATCCAACATGTCACTATGAACTTATCAACTGAATCCACAACCATAACTATCACATTATCAACATGTTGAACACTATATACACACCTAAAACATTAACAAGAACATAATAATGGACAAGAATAGTTGTTGTCTCACGCTGTTTAGTGAGTGATTTATTTTTGCTTTGTTTTTTCTTTGATCATGTCCCTATGCTACTCAATGATATAAATTAATCTATGAGAGTGGCCAAGATGGTTCATGGTCATCTTTTTCCATTTTTGTCTATTACAATGTACCTTTGAGAGTCTGGGGCATGTACATATGCCTCAAGAAGGACAAGGTTATTCTCTGTTTGCATTGTGCTTGTTTACGCAAAAGGCTTGCATTTGCGCTCTGGCCCTTTATGCCATGATGCATTGCATTCCATTTGCCATATCAAAATAAAGCTCCATTTGACATATAGTGCACTTTCTAGAAGCAAAAGTCTTTCTATCATATCTCCTCATCTCATCTTTCTTCTTCATCTTATTCTCCATCACCATGATCATGTCTTCTAATTCACCAAATCATCTTCATCTTGTATTCATGCATTCTTGCATCATCCTGCGCTGTCAATCAACTTTCTATGGCTTTCCACCTAGTTCAACCTCAGTATAACATTTTTCTGATCATATTTGACCAAATACGACCATTTTTGATGATTTCCCTCATGTTATGACATCTTTCCATCATTTTGGGCATGCACATACAGTTCCGAGTCATTCAGTCAGTTGCTATGGTTTTGTCTTCTTGTTGTCGATAAATTGACTTATCATATGCTTATCTTAGTCAATTTCTCGAGGGGGCACCCATATATATCATCCCTACTGGGGCATGTTCTATCTTTCTCTTTAGTTATTCTTTGATACAACGCTCTAAACCACATTGTATCAAAGAGGGGCAAAATGTAGACACTCAAAAATGGTTCGCATCTATGATTAATCACTTCTTCATACTAATTTGTCCCATTTTCTCATTCTACTAACTTCGATCTTTTGGCCAGATTGACCATATTTTGTCATTTGTATCCCCTTTCACATCAATTTCATATCAACTCAGAATCATATCAAATCAACTCAAAATCAGTCCTAATCAACCCGAAACATATCAAACATCCCAAATCAATCATCATTTATCCGCTCCTAGGCATTGTTGTGGCTTTCAGTGCCTTGGAAACCTATCAACTTATCAATCTTATCAATATGACCTTAGTACTGTCATGGCTCTCAGTACTAGGTCAAAATATCATTCATGTCATTCAATCTTTGACGTTGTTGAGGCTTTCAATGTCAGATCATGGCATCATCAACCATTTTAATAATATTTACAGTGTCTGTCAGTGTTATTATGATCAAAACTTATCAATCAATTTCAATCCTATAGCATTTACAATGTCGGTTAAATGTTACATATCAATTAATTCATGTCATGTGTCCTTGGCATGTTATCAATTTCAATCTATCAATTAATTTGACCATAGCTTTGGTCTACCTTTTCATCATCTTATTCGATATCCATCATCGTCACAGTTTCATCAAAGGATACAGTCGCATTCATTTAATCAATTTGGCCAATCATCTACTAATTTTCTCTATAGGATTAAATAACCCATAATTTAATCCTATTCTTTCTAATTATTCTTCCTAATTATCATCCTCAATTAATTAATTTTATTAATTAATTAATTTTATTAATTAATTGATTCATTATCTACAAACCATGGAAATTTACAATTTCCTAAGTTCTATTTTTCATCATTAATTCCATTTTCTACTAATTCTTATTTTGTGGAATAAAAGGATTTTTAATTCAAATATTCCATAAAATATTGCGTCATCATGACACTTGGATGTGACACCTCGTGGATTCTCCTTTGACACTTGGCTGAGATTTTTCATAATCAAATATGCTTATCTCTTATGCATGTCCCTATTTGGCTTATTCGTCATAGATTCTTGGCTTTAAGTGGGTTAAGGAATCTTATGACGCGTCATAGATTCTCTTCCAAATTTGACTCTCATGTGTCATAGAATCTTACTTTTGGCATATTCTGTCATATGCGTCATAGGAATTATTATTACCTCTTACGCATGTCCCTATTTGGCTTATTCGTCATAGATTCTTGGCTTTAAGTGGGTTGAGGAATCTTATGACGCGTCATAGATTCTCTTCCACATTTAGCTAAGTTTGACTTGCATGTGTCATAGAATCTCACAATTGGCATATTTTATCATATGTGTCATGGATTCTCAAAGGAATCTCTTGCCACATCGCATATCTATGGGTGACAAATCCAATGCTCTCATCCTCCATGTCAATTATAAATTGGACACTCTTCCTCTCATTTTTGGATCCTAGAGTCTCTTGGAGGAGAATGCTTAAGTCTTGAGTCCTTGAATCTTTGAGTTTTGGAGTCTCTACTTCTTTGCATGTTGCATCCTTACTATCACATAAAATTACACTTCAAGTATTCTCATGGCATTATCTACATCATAGACTTTGCTTCAATCTTGTGTGCACTATAGGCAAATTGGAGCTACAATCATTGGAGAAGAAAGAAGAACATGGGAGCTACAAACGAAAAAGGGGGTTTCTATTGCTTTCTTAATTAGTTTGGCTTTCATGGTAGACTAGTGGGTGCTAATACATGTTGATTGAGTTTGTGATTTTCTCATAGTGTGTTATGCTTTTAGCCCATTTTTCTAGTCCTACAATTACTATTGCAGAACTTTCATGGGGGCACTTTAGAAGGATCCAAGTCTAAAGTTGATTTAGAAGGGTTCTTCTAAATTCAATATGGTTCTTCAAGAGGAGAAATCAACATCCAGAGGGAGTTTGACATATCCATGAAGGCAACCTTGGATGAGAAAGTTAGAAGGTTAATGTTATTACTTTGGGCTTCAAAAGGAGTTACATCATCATGAAGATCCCTTCTAGGGTATATTTCTTTGAGATGAAGAACTATGAAGTGAAAGCCCTTGTGCATCTTTCTCTATGAGAAGAATTTAAGGTGTAAGCCCTTGTTAATACATCTTTCTTTCTGAGAGAATTTTGAGGTATAACCCATTATTAATGCATATTTACATGCTAGAGAAATTTGAGGTGTAACCACTAGCTAATGCGCCTTTCTCTATGAGATAAATTTGAGTTGTAAGCTCGTGCTAATGCATTGTTCTCTATGAGAGAATTTTGAGGTGAAAGACATTTTTTTTCCTCTAGAAATAGTCATGGTGGACCCACACTTTGAGAGCAACCATGGTGGATGTAATGTCAGAGACTCCATGACTTAGTACTTGTCTATATTCACCATCTATAAGTATCCATGGTGAATCTCATGTGAGATGACAATATCATGTTGAGTGATTTCTTTGAGCAACTATGTTCATTTGCATTTTAATTCATGAGATGGACCAACCCTTTAGAAGTAGCCATGGCAGATATCATTATTTAGCTCTAATGTTGAGAAGGTTTTCTTCCTAGCTAAGAGGGAGTGTTAATGGGTAAAAGCACAAACTTGTGTCACCTTTTGTAAAGAAACAAGATATTAAAATGTGGCAGTTCAACGTTAATGACAAACAAAATGGTATTTGCGTTTAGAATTTGGAGATGATGTAAACTGATGAAATGTGTTGAATTGGATGAATTTCATGCCTATAATTTTTATAATTTTTTTGAGAAAGAATTTATTCATTTTTTTTAATATTGAAGTCCCTTTTTTAACTATAAAAGATATAGGGTTTAGTTCTCGTCAAACAAGTATATGAAAATCATCTTTTTTTGTTCTGATTTGAAAATATCTTATAGATGACATGTATAGCTACGGAACAAAAAAAAAAAAATTATTTTTTATGTATATTTTCTTTGTTATAAGTACTCAAGCTCAACTTTATCAGAATCAAACTTTTTTTTCCTCCCGTCAAAACTTCCCTATCAAATCTACACCTTGAAAAAAAATTACATATTTGTGAAGAGGAATCTCTTCTCTAGAGATAAATATCATTTTAAAATCTATTTGATATGATTTACTATTTTTTTTCCTTTTTTGAGGGAGCATCTTTTGAAATGTTGAAATATCAACTTATAATATTTTGAAATTATAACATATTATAACTAATCAAAACATCCAAAATTTTATACAATGATAATATTGAATCTAAGATCTATAAAAGGGTATTTTTTATTTTTGAAAAAAATTCAGTTTTGATAGAGAAATGAAATTTGACTAAAATAGGTTTTAGTATCCTAAACGGTGACACAGATCTATGCTTTTACCCTAATGTTATAATTATGGTCATAATCCTCAAGCATACATGGTTAAGATAAATATCTAATTGGTATATCAACCTTAAACATTTATATTGGAAATTTATATTATTTGATTTATATATAAGATGGAAAATATAACAAGTTGTGTAAAGTCAAAAAAGGATATGGTGGGACTCAAAATCACCTTCCTAATTTGAGTAACATTCCAAGTTTTTGAGCCCTTGAAGCGCATTTAATGCTTGTATACATGGTTGTCCTTTTGAGGCCTAAGAGGTGTTTAATGTTTCTAACACCTTGCATTTAGTATGTTTACTCATACATGAAGATAAATTGCCATTTCGAGTCATTCTGTGAAGTTCTGTTTTGAGCAATGTCCAAATCTACATTTTTGCTTGGGTGTCCAATGATGACAGGAGGCCTAGTTTGCATTTGAATATCTTGCACCTAGTTATGTTTCATGACTCGCTGCTTTGGGAATGTTTAATATCCATATCAGAGAACCTATGTTTTATATTTCAAGCCATTTCGATATGTTTATACTAGGTTTTGAATCCTTCAAATTTGGTCGTTTATTATTGTCATGTTGATGCAAATTGTTCAAAATTCTAGGAGGCCCTGTTTGACATAATATAACTTTGACCCAATTGACCAAAATGAGAGAATTCTTTTTTCATTGCATTCTAAAGGTTAGAGACTTGTTGCGTTTCAATTTTGAGCTTATGATGAATCTATTTGATCAGTTTTTAAACATGATTCCAAATGCAATTTGTAAAGTTTTATTGGTGTCATAAAGTGCAGATTGATCAGTACCCCTATTTGGGATGTCATAACTCTAAATCTATGACAGGTGAGATTGAATGGATTGTACCATTGCATTTTGCTCTAAAAATTCTTTAAGTGTGTTAGTTTGTAAGTCTTGATGAATTCATCTGCACACATACCTAGGCTCATTTTGTTTGCAAAAACCACTTTTCTACCATTGTTCCCAGCTTTGCAATTTTGAGTAGCCCACTATGACCATTCACCAAAGTTTTTCCGTTATTCGTCATGAGCCCAAATCTTAGATTTATACTCTCCTCATGACACTAAACCAATGCTATAGTTTTCATGCCCCCAAGTGTCAATTTGACCTATTTTAAAAGCTCAAACCAAACATGTTTTATTATTTCTGACATGTTTTCTTGTAGGCAATTCTGAGAATGCAACTTTGACAGTCAATATCTTTTGACTAAGTGATCATCATGACATGAGATGTGATAGGGTTCAAGAACGTGGAACAAAAAATTAGTACGTCTATTTTCAGAGCTCGATGAGGTATTTTTGTCAATTTTTAAAGCCAGTCAATGTACCCCTTGTCACAAAGTTGACAATTCATAGAAAGAGGTGGAAATGCATTTCAAATTTTTATTCAATGGTCGAGTTTGATTTTAAATCAGTATTGGAAGGTTAATGGATCAGGTGTTTGAAAATGAAAATTTTTTAGCCGGACCCACTTTGGAACTCGACTAATTTCACCAAATTGACAATGCATTGGGATTGATATAATAGTTGGAAGATGTAAAGGTTGACATTGCTAGGAAGGATGACAAATTTGTGATCTCCATTACAATCCAGATTAGTGAAGTTAACATTTATCCATTCTCAATTAAGGAATCTTGCTTAGGCAATTTCAAGGCATATTGTCTACTAAGTGAGGGATGTATATGGAGAGTCTATTGTGGATTGCTAAAATTGTGAATATATTAAGAGAGTTATATTGCTCCTGCATCTTTTGTATTCGAGCTTTTATACATTGATCAAGTTCCATACATTCCGCATGGCATCGTGGATATTTTCTTGGGAGACCAAATGCATGAAGATGTTTTGGCAGACATGTAGCCTACGATAGATAGATAGATAAAATTTTAACGTCCACGAGGCCAAAAATAGCCTATGGGACAGCAAGACAACTCAAGCTGACTTAAGTAGCGTTGTTCACCTCTTGTGTAGACTAATGATGAGCCCCCCCAATTGCTCAATGTACTCTTCGTTGAACAGGTTATGCCAAGAACTGTCACATATAGTATCCGCAAACTTATCCCTGCTATCCTTGTAGGCCTCACATTCTAGAATAAAGTGTTGTTCAGTTTCCACTTTCCCAGAATTGCAAAATCTGCAAATTCTCTCTTCCCAAGCCTCCTTTGGCCTCTTCCAATGCCCGGTCTCACAACGAAGTTGGTGAGTGTTGGTTCTCAGCTGAGCAATAAGAATTTTAGCTCTCCAAGAAATGTTGGCTCCTATGTACACTTTTTCGAGTTGATCACAAGTGGGGTTGAACTCATTTATATAATATAGTTTCTTCCTCCCAATCTCGCTTCCCCAATTTCTCTTGTAGAATTTCTCCATAACAAAGACCTTTATTTCTTTATTACTTGTGGGGCACATATTGAAATGAATATTCCATTTACTCATCCACTTGATGTTTTGTTGCATCCATGTCCTTTTTCGCTTACATAGTGTGTCACTAAAGACAACTTTCGGCCATCTATCCTCTTCCATTTTTTTGATTCTTTTTAGATAGCTTAAAAGGCGAACCATAGCAAGTGCCTCAATAGGCGCAGCCCCCATTTCACTTAGCATGATGTCATATGGAACAGTGCTTTTAATTTTAAACTTGCTTGTAATCAAGCGCTTTTGGATTCCTTCGATTTGTTTCCATTGTGTTATAGTAGTGTTGCTGGCCCATAATTCACACCCATAAAGAACAACTGGCAGCACAAGAAGACCAAACAAGGTTTGAATAGTTTTCCAATCCCACAACTCCGCTTCACGGCACCTATTATGAAGAGCGTAGAAAGCCTTCCATCCACCTAATGTCCTTTTATACCTGCAGCTAGACCAGCTTAGTTTTTTGTTGAAATCGATGCCAAGGTATTTATATTCCGCAACTTCTTCGAGAACACTTCCATTGTAATAAAATTCATGTTGATGCTGTTTTTTATTATTAGAGAAAATCATAACCTTGGTTTTGCTGATATTGACTTGCATCCCCACCATTCTACAAAAGCGCTCAAGAGAAGATAGATGGTCTTGCAAACCACAAGCAGATTTGGCAATTAAAATGAGGTCGTCCGCATATAGGAGTAGCTTTATAACAAATTCCCCTAGCTGAATGCCTTCACGCTCTTGCGTGTTTAACCACTCTTCCAGTTTGTCAATATATAAACCAAATAAAGTAGGGGATAAAGGGCAGCCCTGTTTGACCCCGATATCACTCCTAAAACATTCTGAAATGCCATCTGAAGTTCTGATTTTGACTTTCACCTCTTCGTACATTCTATGAGCAGCAGCTCTGAGATGCCCAGGAATCCCCAATTCTTCCATCCTCAACCAAAGCTTGTCTCTCGGAACGGTATCAAAAGCCTTTTTGAAGTCAACAAAGCAACAAAAAACCTCTTCTTTTTTCTCCCACTCTTTTTCAATAATGTGTCTCAGAGTGACACAGTGATCCATTGTCGAGTGCTTTGGCCTAAAACCAGCTTGCCCTTTAGCACGTTTATGATTTTCTTCTGCCCATTTGCTGATCCTAGTTTCTATCATACTGCCAAAAAGTTTAGCAAAGAGGGGATTGATCATTATAGTCCTGTAGTTGGAGGGATTGTTAACATCACCACTCTTAAAAAGTGGTATTGCAAGGCTGATTGTCCAATCTTTCGGAAACCCTTCTTGGCAGATTTTGTTGAAGATTTCAGTGATGTGCGGTGCAAGAGTTTTCATACCCCACTTCAAATATTCAACTTGAAGCGCAACAAGGTCTTTTGCTTTGCCTCCACCCAACTTCTTAATCCCTGTCTCTATCTCTTGCACAGTAAAAATATTTGTGGTATCATTGACCAAAGGTGGCTGTCCCACTCCACCCTCTTGTTCATAAAGTTTCTTAGCATAATCAAACCATTGGGTGGCAGTAATATTATTTTCAGTTTGCTTCCTCCTTGGTTGGAGTTCTTTCCAAAAACGTTTGGGGTTATTTCTGCCCAAGAAAATTAGCTCCTCTCTCCTTGTGGACATAAAATCGATTTTCTTCTTCTTTAGGATCTGTTTGTAGGTCTTAATGTCAAGGTTAGTTTTATTTGACTCCCTTAGATTTCTCCTAGCCCTCTTGCATTCCTTATCAAACCATGCATTGGCCGGAAAACAATTAGTTTCAAATTTTCTATTTTTTGCTCTCTTGCATTTTGAAAGAGCCTTGTGAATCAGATTTGATAAATCATGACTATTAACACCATGCTTATACATAGGGTGTCCCATACAAAGTTCCTCAAGAGCAGCCCTGAAAGTGTTACTATTTTCTGAAGTTAACAAAATTCTGCCCTGAGAAGGTGGGTGTTGAGGGCCTTGGATTTTTGCCCCAATCCGTCTATCCTTTGCCCAATACAAATTTACGTACAGTGGTCTATGATCTGATTTGAGATCCCAAATGTGCTCTCCAATTTCAACTTCTTCAATATTGTTATACAAATGCTGCGAACAAATTACATAGTCTACCACACTTGCCCCGTTGTATGTGTTGCAAGTGAAATTGCCCGACTTAGCCCATCTAGCCAAACCATTACAGATTATTAGATCAAATGTGCCACACAAAGTGATCAATTCTTCCCAAAAATGATTGCAGCCTTTAGCATCTTCGGATATTCTATCCCATGGATGATTTCTCTCTTCTGTGAGCCAAATAGGGTTATCATTTACTTCGGAGCTGAAAATACTTGCTTGCCAATTTGCTGTCCTAGCATTGAAATCTCCAACGAGAAGGACATCCCCATGTTGTGAAAAAATAGCAACATCTTTCTTTAACGTAGCATAAGGGTCATTGTGATCTAAACCACACTTTTTATAAATTTTAGATACTTGTGGAGCAAAGTAACAAGCTGCAATCCTGAGAAGAGTGTTATTTTCCACGATTTTGAGCCATATAAATTGTTTATTAGAATCAGTCTTTTCCAGCTGAATGACACGACCTTCTTTTTCTTTTACTAGAACCATTATACCTCCATAACCTTTACCATTTCCCGCTGCCTCATTCCACACTGCCATCTTCCAGTAGCCTTCAAACAATGGGGTCTTACATCCCTCATGCTCATGTGTCTCTATGAGACAAATAATGTCTTTGCCTTCCGCAATAGGCCCTAACCCAGGCCCACGTTTCCACGGATAACCTCTGCAATTCCAACAAACTGAACTTAAGGACGCCTGGGTTAAGCTTGATTGCTATTTATTTTGATGCGAAAGACTCAAAGTTGAGTTATTATCGCTAGGTGTGATTATGGATCTTGTTGTATCGCTACCTGTTAAGGTGTTTGTTGTTGCACCTTTGTTGCCTTCTTGCTGCCCTTCATTGTAGCGGTGGCCAAAATGAGCAATAACTGCTTTTCCCTTGAACATCCAAGCTCTTTTGCCTTCATTTCTAGCTGTTCTAATTTTTTCCATTTCCATCCTTCTTTCTACTTGCTGTCTCATAGTTAAATCCTCCTCTAAAACGAAGCGAGAACCCCACAAAAGCTATTTTTTGTTAAGTAGATTTTGTTTGTCGCTAATGCTAAGCATGACTACCTTGATTGGCCTATTTCTCTCAGCGTGTGGTTTGCCAACCCTCCAAGCTTGGCAGATTTGTCCTTGCCACAAAAGCACATCTTGTAGGAAATCCCTCGTTAGGTCAAGGGTATGTTCGCCTTCCCCATAGTCTTTTATCCCCTTGATAATTATATTGGATGCCCTAAGCTGCCTTTCCTTGACCTCTTTGTCTTGCGTGTTCACACGAATCTTTGCCTCTTCTCTTTCCATATCAGGGTGTTTGTTGTTTTTGTCCCAAGTTTTGGTGACTTCTGCAAAACTCCTTCTCTTCTCTTCACCATCTGCCTTTCCTGGCAAACTAGTGTGAAGAATCATTTTTTCCTTATTATGAGATGACTCGGTATTTGTTGTGACCTTGTTTGTTTCCAATGTCACATTCAGGTTTTTCCATTCATCCTTCATATTCTGCCATTCAAGCTTCCCGGCTAAAAGTGTTTCTTGCAACGTTGAGATTTGAGCTTTTAAAGTGTTGTTATCATCTGCAAGAGTTTTATTTGTTGCAATTAGCACCTGTATATTGCAGTAACTTTCTTGCTCCTTAGCCTCTAGGAGCTCCAACCTCCTCTTGGCCCTCAAAAGTTCTTGCACATAAAGATCTGGGCACCAAGCGAGAGGTGTGGAGGTAGGGCTGTAACTGACAGACTCATCAAAGTTATTACTACCATACAGATGACTGTCACCACTTAAGTGTGGAGGAGGGCACATTTTGACTTGTTTATGCAATCTCTGCCCGTGTTTTTGCTTTCATACGAGCAAGTCTACGTTTTAAAATGCCCTTGAACTGTTTAACATTGACCCAGATATATTTTCCTATCTTGCCAAGTGATGCCATTTTGACTTGCCCTAAATGGTTAGTTTCAAAGTGTACCATAATTTCTTGACCATTTTTTACCAATGAGATGGTTTGTTTTTCCATGGTTTGCATATCCACCGTTTGTTTTCTCATTTGTGTATCCTCAATTTGTTTTTCCATTGATCAAAAGAAAGAAGGGCGAAACAAAAGCTAACAAGAGCAAATATATAAAACAAAACCAAAAGTGCGTAAATGGCACAAGTAATCCATAGAGCTTTCTTGGGGTGGGAAACTTCATATCATGGGCAGAAACACTTGACAGAGACGTTTGGCAAGTTTCAACAGTTAGCATACTTGGTTTTCCAGGAGTAGACATGAGATGCTATTGGGGAGTAGCACTACCAATAGAAGCGCTAATGCTTGACCATCGTTCTGCATTTCTTGATTTGTTTGTGGATCCTCGTAATATGACTGATGTCTTCAAGGGAGTGGAGAGTGGATTGCTTTCCTTGAGAATAGACTATAATGAGTGTTTTGTATTAAAATCCTTGGAGCAGCGTCTCAAGCTGGACATGCCATGTTTTGAAGGCGTGACACTATCCATCTAGGATTAGTTCACCCTTTCTTCTCCCACTCCCGCCTTGCCAATCTCCACTATTGTTATGGTGTAAACCACCATTGCACATGTGATGATGAAGCTTTAGGAGCTATTTCCTGAGTCTTCTCCTCTTCTGAAAATTTGAGCCTTTGGGTGGGCAAACTGCAAACCATGAAAGACCTTGCACACATAGCAAATCATGACAAAGGAGGATTAGGATTTAGTAGTGGCAGTGAAAGAGTTGTGTGTGGAGAGTTAGACAACATTGACAACGAAGAATTAGGACTACACCAAGCCATGTCCAAAATTCCAATCACCAATTTCACCAAGGGACACTTGTGGTTATGCAAGAAGGTATGTTTGAAAGATATTTTCATGGTTGGCATCGCTACCTCTTCCTCAAAATGCATGTATGCAGTCAAAGGAAAGTAAGAAATGTTTAATCCCACATTGAAGGGACAATAGGATTTTTATTGTTTAAATATAATAGTACTCACTAAGATGTTGTCTTAAACACCTTTTGAAGGCAAGGAAAATATCTTTTTGTGGGACCCATGGCCGGTCGGGAGGAAATTTTGAACAGCTGTGCCAAACAAGATGCTGACGTCAGTGACAATGTGTAACTCCCAACAAACTGAAATGTGACACATGGCAAAGCACTTCCAAACCTGGCACACTTCTAAGGTGACAACATGGCAGATAGTGTCACGTGTCACAATGTCACTATGTCGCGGTGATATGGCACCATGCTTAGGTGTCATGCAACATAGCGACCGATGACGTGGCAGGATGACAAGGTGATGACATGGCACTGCTGATGTGAATCGAGGTGCCAAATGTCACGATGTCGCTATGTCACGATGATGTGGCACCATGCTAAGTAGGATGGTGACATAGTGACCAGTGATGTGGTAGGACAAGGGATCAATAGGAAAGTGACATGGCACCTAGGTGGTGGGTGTCAAATGACTTTGCAGAGACGGGCCAAGCACAATGTGACACATGTCACAACTCAGTCAAACCTAGTTGACTCAGACAAAATTTTGGATGGAAAAATCAAATTCATAAAAAGCAATATTTTATTACTTTTCTTTCTAAAATTGTGTGTAGTCATGTTTAAATAAAAGTGGTTTTA
Organism: Cupressus sempervirens; assembly: GCA_028749045.1. Classification (NCBI taxonomy): domain Eukaryota; kingdom Viridiplantae; phylum Streptophyta; class Pinopsida; order Cupressales; family Cupressaceae; genus Cupressus; species Cupressus sempervirens. Next base: position 532,083,552 of record CM053784.1, read on the forward strand.
ACCTATAGTTTAAACTTTAGGTTAAAACTAAATATTTGCTAAAATGCAGACCATAGAGCCATGTCAGGGACCAGAAATTCAAACTGAGATTCTAGACATTTCTGGTAAGAAAGTATAGCACTATTATATATTGCCAGAATTGGGAAAGAACAAAATTTCCATGTTTTGAGCTTTTCTTTACACAAGAAGCCACTAGTTCAAGCTATGCAAGGATTTGTCTTAGGTATCCCTTTTTCAATTTTATTCAGTTAAGGTAGTTCAGATTTGATTTCCAGTAAAATGGTGAACTAAATGAACATAAGAGGTAGTATGAATGCAATTAGGGGCGAATTTTGTTACTTTCAAGTCAGTTAAATGGAGATTTTATCAGCATTTTAGATATTTTGGCAACACAAGGGTTTTCATCATTGAAGAAGAGATATTTCAAGTTTGTTACAAACAATGATGAAAATCATATCAAATTTCAGTTTTGGAAAGATGAGAGATGTTTTACAATAGTAGGGAATGAAGATTCAAGTGGACACATGTCACTTCCAGATCAGATCCTAGATTTCATTATTTTCCTATTTCTCTCTCTTTCTCATTCATGGTAAGGGTTGGCAGTTTTCACTGTGAGATCGGGTTGGTTCCAATTTGTCTATAAGACCACATCATTGGATCCAGAGCTATGATTCCACCACATTCTTTAGCATATTTCTCTTGTATGAACAACATTTTTTAAGCTAGTGTAGCTAGTTTTGATCTATTTAGTGGTTTTATGAATTGTTTTACATGCATTTGAATGTAAAGTTTCAAAGAAATGAATACAAATGAACAAGAATCTCTTAGTTTCATTCTGATTCTTGTCTCGTATCTCTATAATCTATAATTTTTTGAGGTTTAGGGACAAAGAACTTAAACCCATTTGCATCCCCTTAAGGTTGTATGTCTGATATATTTTGTTGTTGGAACAAAGGGCCAAGTAAATTCTTGATGTATTTGACAGAGTTGGTTATTCGAGAAAGATACTTCATGAGAATGAGGTCTTTATGAATACTGATGTTTGATTCACAAAGTGATAAGATAGATCTGATATCTTAATGTATGGAATGTCACTGGTATCATAGATGTATGTGTGCAATCTATGGAATTGCCCAATTGATAAGGCACTGATCAGCTATAGGATCAACTTGTTCTGACTACCACATATTTGGGGATTTGCTAGAATCAAAATTATAATTATTTATTTCTCTTTCCATTTAAGAGTTGAAAGGATTCTCTCACTTAGCTTATCAATTTCTTAGGCCATGTTATTAGTTACTCCATGTCTGGAATCTTTGTATAAGTGTTAGAAGATTAAGGTTTTTATCTGCTTTGTTAGATTCAAGTGTATATTTTAGCACAGGTACCATATAAGTGAATATGAGATCCACCCACCTAGGTTTTGCAAAGCCTAAAGTAGAAGAAGGGTCTAGCCTTATAGTTGGCCCGAAGTCTAAAAGGATATGTTGCAAATGGGAAGTAGTTGCCCCTAGATGTATCTTGTTCTTATCAGGCTAATTTGAAATAATGATGTTTCAAAACACCAATAGGCTATAGGCTACCAAAAAGGATGTAGGATACCTTCTTGAATAATGATGAGTTCTTCCATGGAGGGTTGACCATTGGGGAAAGGGGACCTCTCTTATATATAACATATATGTGATTGTATTCATTGCAAGGATTATAAGAGATTAGTCCAAATCAATATAATATATAGATTGACATTATAAGGAGATGAAGTCATTGGTAGATTGATGCATTCAAATCGTTCATCTTAAGTAGTATGATACTTGTCTCAAGGAAATTGACATATGTCATTTGATTTCCACAATCCATTAGTAATTATCATGAGAATTTCTGGAATTTGATGCTTAAAAATTACGACACAATCAAACTCCAGAAATTCTCATGATAAATTGACATATGTTACAATTAATTCAATACCATCATTTGTGAGGCCTTGCCCAATCCGTCGTAGTAAAGATGACATAATTGCAGTGTGGTACTTTTAATTTGATGTTTGAGATAGTTTTGAGACTTTAGGGTTATGTCATTTTAATATCCGCATTTTGATGATTCACACTTATTAGAACCTATTTGATATATTTAACGGTTTCATTTCATGTTCTAAATTACTTTAGTTGCTTAAATGAGAACTAAATTGCATAAATACTTGAATGTCAAATTGTAATGAAAATTAGCACCAAAGGATAGATTGAGATATGCAAATGAACCCAACTCATATGTTTGCTTGTTTAACGATTATAAGAATGGTGATAATACTTAGAACGATAATTTCATAAGGATAAGAAGGATAAATGTTGAGACCCATATGTTGATATTGTAATGTTTTGAATATGGATCAAATGAAAGTTAATTATGTGTATTTAGACGAAAGTTAAATGGATATGATAGTGCAATGCTTCTTTTTATAGTAGCTAGAATGGAAATGATTAGATGAAGTTAAATGTATGTGTTAATGTGCATTATGTGACATTGGATTTATTCCGCATTTATCTGCATGTCTTGTATATTATTTTATGAGGCTACTAATGTTTAAGTTGAGTGTGCAGGAAAGTTGAACCATGGAGATAAATGGGGGAAACAAGGTTCAATCTTATGTGAACACGGTGAAGCCAAGGTGAATCTTTGGAAGATTCAAAACCTCGTTGTATTGTGTTTCTTTCGTAATGTGGTTGTGCATGAGTGTTACAGTTGGAAAGTATGATTAATTAGAGACAAGTCATCGTGATGTGTAAAGTGTTTTAATGTGTGTGTCATTTGACACTTGTGTTGTATACATGTAAATGACATATCAAATAGGATGCCTTGGCATGAAGTCACTTAACCTAAGCCGAATCCTCAGTACAAAATCAATTAACCCACCTTAGAGAGTGTTAGGAAGAGTCACCTTCTTGATAGGTTTCCAATTATAAGTTGACAAGAACTTTAGAGAGCCTAAAGTGATTCCTAAGTATTAATTTTGGGAAAATAAGTTACCCACATGGTAATAGTATAGGTTGGGGGGTTAAATTTTATCATAAGTAAGTCTAGGGGACCTAGGGGACCCTCAAAAATAGTCATTTCCAAGCCAATTCGAAAATCATATTGTAACATAACTTCTTTCCTCATGGCACCACTTGGTTAAGTCCTCATTGGTGGAAAAACACAAAAGTAAAAGAGGTAGGTGAGGATGAAAGTGGAAGGTCTTTAAAGGGAAGTTGTGCCAATCTTGGGGATTCATTCACCCACTCTCTAATTTTAGAGACAACCAGGGATTGGGAAGGAGAAGCTTGAAAGCCAAACAGGAAGAGGTCTTTACTCCATTGCCATAGCTTGAAATCAGGTTAGTGCTTCATGCCATGCTTCTTCATTGGAAATTGTAAGAGTTCCTTTGGTAGGATTGTTCTTGGAATTCTTGTGTTGTGATAATGTGATGTACTCTTGAAAAGTTATTGTTTTATTTTTACTTGGTTTTGTTTTCTTGTTTGTGCTTGAGTGTTGTTATGGGTGTGGGACTTTCACTCACCCTTGTGGGAAGGGAAGAGAAGTCCAGGGTGAACGGGCAGCAGTTGGATTGCATAGTTGAGGACCATGGAGTATGGGCTCCATTGTATGCCATTTTCATATTCATATTTTGCCTTGGGGGAGGATAAGAAAAAAAAAAGAGAGAGAAATGGTGAGGAAGGAAGTAACTGAAGTATGGGTTGTAAGAAGCTGAAGCTGTTGGTTGTGTGTGGTGGAGGATGTTGTGTTGGTAGTGTGTGAGGTGGAAGATGTTTATGAAGCCCCGAAAGGGCATGATATTATGAAGCCTCGAAAGGCCCTTGTATTTTGTTGATTTAGCCCCGAAAGGGCATGATTTTTATGGCAGATATGATATGAAATGGTAAACCTCCTTGTGTTTCCACCTTCACCCAATGTTTATGATTCCATGTGCGAATCATTGTGCAAGCTTTGGTTGGGGATTGTAAATGTGTTACAAAATATGTGATTGTGATAGTTTTTGTGTTGTGATGATGTGTGGATGAAACCTGGTTGAGCCTTGTTTCCCCTAGCGCGGGGGTGGTCTCCTTGAGGCCTAGGTTGGGAGGTGAGCCTCCATGGTTCTTTATTTTTTTTATTTTTCTCTTGAATTTGCAGGATAATTGATGTCTTGGATGCTTGGAGGTTAAGAGGATTTCATTGCACTAAAGAAAGGAATGTTGTTGTAAATGGTTTCATAAAGGAGATGCAATCTTCAACTTGATATGTGTTTCTTTTTGTGATCAAGTTGTTTGGTGCTGTTTATATTCTATTGTTAGCAAGGTCTTTCCATTTGTGTAATACTGTTATAGTGATTCCACCACCTTTTTTTTGTGTAGCTCAGAAATTGTTGAAGGAAGTTTCTATATTGTGTTGAGGATAAACTATCTTGTTCCTTCAGTTATTGAATTCCTGCATCTTTATGTGGATAATAGAAATGAATTTCACCATCATGAAGGAATAGAAACACTGAAAGAATTGGATTATGGAATGTTATTTTTATTTCAGTATCATTGCTCAATAGTTGTATATCCAAGTTCTCATGTAAAATGCATACATATCTTATTAAGTGAATGATCAAGTTTAAAAGAATTCTTTTAGGCCATATATAATATGTTCAATTACTCACAAGATCCTAGCAATAACATATAAAAGTTGCTTTAGCATTAAGGATAGAAATTTAAAAAGGTTGGCATGAATGCTTTAGTGTATAATATTAACCTTGCTGTAGGAGCTCATCCAACATTCTGGAAAATATATGGGAAAAAGAATAACCTTTTTGTTCTAGATTACAGATCAATAAAATATTAAGGAGAGAATATGCTTGGCAGCCTACCTAAGAACCTAGGAGACTTAGGAGTTAGAATATAAATGAGTTAACATTAAACTCACTAAGATTACCCTAGTCCCATTACTCCATATTAGGGAAAAGACATATGGTCTTAGTCACATCAAGTTGAGGTACACATGTAGAAGAAATAAAATAAAATGTATACTAAAATCAAGCTTAACATCTAAAATCAATAAAAAAATAAAATAGTAATCATGTTGCTTACTTCAAGTGATTGAATCAAGTTAAACAAAATAATAAATATAAATTAAAAAAGGGATCATGGTCCCACAAGGCGCCCATTTAGGTTGTCCACCTCTCATCACAATAAGTGATGTATTCTGACCCATATCAGACCTCATCCCATTCTGGGCGCCACATCTTCAAGAAAGATGGAGGAGTTTTTCAAAACAAAACCTGGATAAACATACCCTTTCCACCCTACGTCCAATCAAGCATTAAATCAGGATTAATGAAATGTAAGGCAAATCCTTCCTAGGCGATATGTACCTTGACTTAGGTATATGAAATTATACCAAAACCATGTCATGGACCTGACATGTGTCATGGTCCCTCCATTGTGCTTTAATGCGCTTGGAAACCGCATTGCATCTATTAACACTATATCCCATGCCTAGTAAGAACCCATGTCTACTGTATTAATGATGTCAGAGGAATATTGACTTTGTAGGATTTGGGAAAGGAAAATTTAAACAAAAGCACAAGTACCAAGGGGATTTGAAACGGTACGTATATAGGCAAGAAAAGTAGATTTTGGTTAAAACATTCATAGCAAGTATTTTTTAGCGCTTGGTAAAGGGGGGGTATAAAGTAAGGGTCAAACACATGTTTTTGTGTTAGGAAATATTGGTTAGAGAGGTAAGTGAATATGGTAAGTGGGTTAATTAAAGTTAGTTAGTAAGAATATGACATAGGATAAGAATGGATAGCATCCTATTTGGAGTTGCTAATTTAGTTGGTAGTTAATGCTTGGGGTTTAATATATATATATTTGTTAACTAATAATGTGTGGATAATAAATAAGAGAAATAAGAGTTCATATACATATTTATAGTTAATAAATAAACCACAATATTTTGGGAAGGGGGTTAACATTTAGTTGATGAAAAATGTAATGCAAGTGTTTCAACATATAAAGTAGAACAATAGACAAATATATTAAAGATTTAGTTAAGTTAAAGAGAAAGTCGAATTATAGTTAAGTTTAGTAAGAAGAAATTTATAGTTAAGTTCAATTATTCGTAAAATGATTAACAATAATCAAAGTAAAATAAATAAGGATATAAGGTAAGGGTAGATGAGTGGTTACAAGATATCACTATATAGATAAGTGGGAAATAAATAATGAAGAGATTGCAAACTATGAACACGTTATAGAATTTAGTTACAAAGTGAACCATAAACAAATTTAGACACCTAGATGTAAACCTCTAGTTGGTTGAAGACATAAACAGGATATACTGTTCTTTGAAATGAACATACTTCACAAATGACTATGTAGACCATTATAGCAACATCGACATAAATTATTGTGTTATACAATTACTTAAGTAAGGTCTGACCTTGAGAATGGGATGCAATTTCGGTTTATAACACTATGTAGCTAATAAGGTCAATTGATGTTAGGAAAAGTATTGGCAACCCGTGAGAGAAAAAAAAAAAAAAAAAAAAAAAAGGTTGTGGTATTTTACCTTGCTAAATTGTTGTGCTTGTTTAGTTTGCCTTGTCGATTTTTGGGCATGACATCATTATAGTTGTAAATCAAGCCTATGAATGACCTCATAAATGTGGTCATATTGTAATAAACTACTTCAATACATATAAAAGATATTGTTGTTGGAAGGTTTTCCTAGGGTATACGATGTGTTAATTTGTGTGAATTGTCTCATATCTGTGTTATTGTTAAGCTAATCATTAAAACAATATTACTAAAACTGGTTTTTTCACTTTTTTTGCACTTTTAGCAATATTCGAACATTGGCAAGTATCAACTTGCTTCTCCTTCTTTCAAGTGACATCAACAAATCGAATATCCCACAAACAACATGTTAATCATATCAAATTACTTAATATTTAATAAGAACCATTTATCATAATAAATTATCACAATTTAGCATTTATTAGCTAGACATACAAATGCTAATCAATAAATCATTAATTATAGTGAATGCTTCATAAATCGAGGTAATGTCTAGAAATGACTTAGAAAGATGGGTTAAAGTGATATAAAAAATGAATATAAATATGTCATTTAATAGGCTCAGCGTTGTTAGCACAATTGTCACTACTCATAAGACAAACAAGGTCCTTCTTAAAAGTGCATTTGTAGTGACAAATTTGTTTACCAATACCACATCACTAAGAGGCAATTAACTTTTTTACAATAGAAGCATAAAAATAACAAGACACACAATGCATCATAGTTCCTGCCTAACGCATAATGGTTGTGTAGATGAGTGAGAATAAGGTTAAATAATTCTAAATTAACATTGTAAATGCATTAATTTTTGTCTAAAAATGCACTTGTGATCCAATAGGATGGCTCATATTTTGTTGTTAGGTTCTCGTGTTATATTATTATATCTTTGGGCATTTAAGCACAAGAATAAGAGGCCAAAGTCCCCAATATGACACTAAGTACCTAATATCATACTATGATCAATACATATGCTTTAGACAAATTTGCACCTTCTACATTGACAACTAAAAATATGTGCCATGAGGAAAGATATCCATACCAATATTTGAATTATAGAACTTGAAGAAGTGATGAAGCATTTGGAGTATCACATTATATGTTTAAGCATGTTATGCATGCTACTAGAGCACCATAAGTAGTTGGAAAAACTCCCCCAACTATGTATTATTCTCATCTTGATTATCAAATGAGAGTCACACTATTTTTAAATATTAGATAGAGATAAATAGTAGTATAGAACAATAACAACATCAACATACATGCAAAGGAAAAAATGATAGATAATATAGAGGAGGAAGAGGAAGAAAGATAAAATAGTAAGATAGAGTGATACCAACATAAGTTGTGTGTGTGTGTGTGTGTGTGTGTGTGTGTGAGAGAGAGAGAGAGAGAGAGAGAGAGAGAGAGAGAGAGAGAGAGAGAGAGAGTTAAATATAATTATTTTTCTTAATAAAATAAATGGTCAAAATAAAATCATGGTTATAATAAAAAAATTAAAATATATTATATTTTAATTAATGAAACTAAGAATTTAATTTTTATATTAAAACTCAAATTTGTATAAGAAAAAATGAAATGTATTGAAATATAAAATTATTTTATTAGTAAAACTAATTGTTTAATTTTACATAGAGAAGATTTACTATTTAATGTTTTGTATTTCCAATTTTTTCACAAAATTAAGTAATTTTATTTATGAAATAATATCTATATAATTATACCTCTACTAACCCTAAACCAAAGAATCTTAACGATAAACCCATTACTCCTCTTACAATAGCTTCCTCTCTATGTATTGATATGATTGAGTATCCTACTAATGTTATTGAAATTGTTAAACCCACTTTGAATCCTCCAAAGTTCCCACCAAAATTTTTTAAGGAAATTGATGATGAATACGTTTTGGAAATTATTCCTGCTACCAAGTCGCCTCAAAACGAACTTAATATGGATATGGAATCGTCAGACTTTGATTCCATTACCACAAAAGGGCATGGGAGGCCACCTGGGTCAAAAAGTAAACCTACAAATAAGAAATCTGGGGATAATCCCAGTAGTCTCATAATGTTTGTTGAAGATGTGTGCCATACCCTTTTCAATGTGTCTCAATGAATTGCTTATCTTGGAATGTTAGGGGGCTCAAATCTTCAGATAGAAAGTATGTTGTTAAGCGTTTATCAATTTTATAAATTTGTTGACTTCCTTTCTTTTCTGCCTGATAGTAAAGGTAACACTGTCTTGGTCATCGCTACCACCCTGTCTGATCACCACCCTATATTCACCCCTATTAGTATCAATTTTGTGCTTGTTCAACAGAAACTTGCCTGTACCAAATTCTTCTTGAATTCTAAACTTCTTCAGGATGAAGACGTTCTTTGTGCCATTCAAATCATCAAAAACATCAACTTTTTTAATCTTAAGGAGTTTTCCATGATTGACAAGTGGAAGGCCAATCTTCCGGCTTGGAAAGGTTTTCTTCAAACCATAGGTCAAAAGTGTGCCAAAGATTATAGATTCACTGAAAAATATCTCTGCTCTAAACTTCAAAACGCTAAATATAATGTTCAGGCTAACCCCTCCAACCTGGATCTCTTAAACCAAGTGATTGACATCAAAGATGCCCTAAGAAAGCACCAACAAACCAAAACTCAAGGAGCTAAAATTCGATCTAGGGTTAATTGGCTTCAGCATGGGGATCATGGGTCTCAATTTTTCTTTAACCTTCTTAAGCAAAATTAAATTAAAGAGTCTATCAATAAACTTGTTATTAACAATCAAGAAATTTCAAACCCTAAAAGCATTTCTCTAGCCTTTGCTAAGTATTAAAGTAAACTTTTCTCATCTGAGAATTCTATGGAGGCTGATGAAATTAAAATCAAATGCAAGCCTCTTATTCTTGTTAAGTTGGATTCTAATGATGTCAATTCTCTCTCTAATCCTATATCTATTGATGAGATCAACGGGGCTATTAAAGCCATTAAGGATGACAAGGACCCCAGGCCTGATGGGCTTCCTATTGAATTTTATAAGGCTAATCTTAGTTGGATCAGTAAAGATATGTTTGACCTGTATAATGAGGCCTTGTGTGCTGGCTCCCTCAGTCTTGAGATCAACAGGGGTATTATTAAACTCCTTCCTAAAGAAGGGGATAAGATTCTTATCAAGAATTGGAGACCTATTACTCTCCTTAATGTGTCTTATAAAATATTAGCAAAAGTTTTAGCCCTTAGATTGGTTCACATTCTCCCTAAGTTTGTTAGTAATAATCAAACAGGTTTTATTAAAGGTAGATACATTCTGGAAAATCTTATTACTGTTTGGAAAGCCATGGATTGGGCTAAATGCTCTCATCAAAACTCTACTTTGCTCCTCCTTGACTTTGAGAAAGCTTGTGATAGAATTGAGTGGAAGTTTATCATTATGATGTTGCAATATTTTGGTTTTCCTCCTTATTTTTGTAATGTTATTCAAACTGTGCTCAAAGATGCTTGTGCTCAAATTGAGATTAATGGAACTCCTTCTAACCCTTTCCCTCTTGGTTGGTCCATCAGGCAAGGCTGCCCTTTGGCTCCTACTCTGTTTGTCATTGTTGTTGAAGCTTTGTACTATATTCTTAGAGATAACACCATTTTCCCAGAAGTTAGAGGTCTTTACCTTCCTAATAATGATGAGCTTATAAATAGCCACTTTGCTGATGACACCACTCTATTTTTTGAGCTCACTGATAAGAACCTTAAAAATCTGCAAACCAAATTGGATTTTTTTTGTACTATTTTGGGTGCTCAAATCTCCTAGGCTAAATCTATTTGCTTGGGTTGGGATGATTAGCCTCCTGAATGATTTTTTCAGCACAAATTTCAATGGGGAGGTCCTAAAAAAGTTGTCAAGTATCTTGGTATACCCTACTCCGTTGATCCTTCTCTTAAGGACATGTGGGCTTGGGTTAAGGCTAAAATTGAAAATAAATGTAATAAATGGTATAATAGATCCTTATCTCTTGCTGGGAGAATTCAAGTTTGTCAAAAGTTATTGTCTTCTTATAGTATTTACTACTCCTTTGCTTGGATGTTCAACAATTACCAAATTCTTGAAATTCAAAAGGCTATCAGGCATTTTCTCTAGTCTGATGGTAAGGGAAAAATAAAATCTCATGTTGTTAAATGGGATTGGTGTCATATTGATAAGACCCTAGGAGGGCTAGGATTAGAAAATCTCAAGTTACAACGTATAGCTCTTTCTGCCAAGTGTATCTTTCAACCTTTGGAGGGTGATAGTCCTTGGAAAGTGCTTGTTAGACACAACATTGAGAGACGTTTTCCCAAGAAGGCTAGTTCTTGGAAGAATCTCCCTTTCTGTGACTTATTGTTCGTAAATTCCTGGTTGCTGTTTAAGGTTCTGCCATCTTCAAATCTATTTGGTGTGCCTGGGACCATGTCCAGAGATTTATCACCAATAAGGATTTTTATAATGATAATCAACTTTATGGTGAGAGATCTATTTGGTGGAATTTGAGTATGAATGACAAACCCCTAGCCCTCTACAAGGGTTATTCTGCCAAGTCTTGGGCTAAATTTGGTATTACTCAATTTGTTGATATTTTTGAGCATGATATTCTTAATCCTTGGGAAGATCTCAAGAGTGAATTTAATCTGCCTCAGTCTCAGAAGAAGACTTATAATTTAATTTTGCAAGCTTCTAAAGACCTTCCTTCTGTCTGCCATGTGGACTCTTATGGACACCTTAAATGTAAATCACCAGATGGAACTGTCTTAGACAAGCTTAAAGCTAAGAATATATACAAGATCCATTGATCACAATGAAGATATTATTGTTCATATCAACAAAATTTGGTACTGTTCTTTTGATAATAAAGCTTGGAATAAGTTTCTAGATACTATTTGGAAAAGTCCTATTGAGCCAAAAAGTCAATGTTTTAAATGGCTAGTGTTAATTGATAGACTTTCGATTAAAAGAGATAATCAACATTCTGATATATGTAATATCTGCAAGTTGCCTGATACAGGTAAACATATTTTGTTTGATTGCCTTTTTGCTAAATAAATATGGAACCTTTTCGGTATTTACTATCCTATTAATGTGAATATCATTGAAATTGTCATTGGTCACATTAAAGGTCTTAGTAAGAATGCTAATTTTTTCTGGAACATATTGTCTTCTAACATTCTTTGGCAAATCTGGAAATGCAGGAATGAGCAAAAATACCAAGGTAAGCCAAGGTTCTTGTTGAGTTTTTTCGTAAACTCACTTATTTTGAAATCTTCTTGCAGGTTCAAACTACCATGATACTTGAAAAGGATAAATTAAGAAGGTTTCTCAAAGATGGCCAGGCTACTTTCTTCTTTTACGAGCTTAAATATGGCTATCAATGGAGAAGGACTCTTGATAATTTGTGGATGTTTGAGCACATGTGTTGGAAACTGAACCAACTGATTAGGAAGAATCATAACACCAGAAAGAAGGAGATCTTTATGTTGTCCCAAATCCAAGAGTGGAAGAATATTATTTGGATGGAAGGCCCACTCGGTTGGACCACGTGGGTGGATACTTATTTTGATATTCTGCAATAGTTCTTTTGTTGTTTATGTTTGAATCTTGTTGTATTTGATCTATCCTAGTTGTATTATTGCTACTTTGGATTCAGAGTGAGGCTATGCCTCTTTTTTGATCCTCGGTGAACTATGTATTCCTTTTTTTAATCTCTCTATAGTTAATGGAAAAAATATGTACATTTGTAAATAATAAATAGATCTAATACATATAAATTTGATGCTGATGAATAAATAAGAAATAGAATGTAACTATTTAATTTTAATACATAGTTTATAAAAACTTAATAATAATTTACATACCTTTTAGAATTGAATTTTTTCTTTTTTGTGGTTATTTCCTTTAGTATTTTTTTGATGTAAAATATAATTATTAATTTAATATTAAAATATATATTTAAGTTTTAAATATATTTAAACTAAATGATAAATTCTTTAAATATAAAATATTAATAATAATAAATGATATAATTTACAAATTGTAACACTTATCAATTATACATATTACAAACACTATTATAAAATATAATTAAAAAATAATATTGTTTAATTTATTTTTACAAAGTGTAAGGTCCCTCCTCACATGTACTTATTAAATATGAATTTCTTTGTTAAATCTGTTGTAGGAGATTAGAACGGATATGAAGTAATGTTTTATGTTGTGAAGGTCCTAATGAAAAGTAAGATCAGTTGATACATCTGTGTTTTAATACTCAGTGATTTGAGAACTACTACATTATCTCGACTGTTTAAACATTAAAATTTCACTAATGATGATACGAGGCATTTTCACCTTATGATGAGGGTGTTGATTTTGGTATCTTGATGATTAGGTTTTGTGCATTTAGATAGTTCAGTATTCCTTAATTGATGATGTTTATGATGTTAGGTATATGCATGTCTAACGATGATTATTCTAGTATTTTAATCTTAATTAATGAATAAGTTATGTTATATTGATTATGTGTTTACTGATGATTAAATGTGAGTAGAAATAATTAAACAGTTGATTATATGAAAGATTCATATTTTGATTTATGTAACTATCTAGATAAGTTTTGAATATATGTGTGTAATTTTTTTGAGCTACCGATGTGTGCAATGAGTGTGCAAGATATTTTAGCCGAGAAAATTTAACGGAGAAACAAAATTGAACCCTACGTACCATTGTGGAAACCAGGGTTGAATCTAAGAAAAGATGCAAACCCCGTTGTTCATATTTTATTTGTATCGTGGATTGGATGGATATATCATTTTGTAATCATTAAAGTGTTAATGTTTTGTAACAGTGATTTTCAATGTCGCTTGACACTTATGAATTGTATATGCATTCCAGCATGATAGTTAGGGTTAATTGAGTAATCTAAAGATCTAAGTTGGACCAAGTTAGTGACATTTTTGCTAATCAGTTAGTAATCGAGATTAATTACCTTAATCATGATTAGTGAGTAATCTACATTTTTGAAGGTTGTTAGAAAGTCCAAAAAATTTCAAGCTTTTTGTTAAGTCCCTTATTAGTCCTAGAAGCCATAAATCATGAAATTTAAGTACCTAAGGAGTATGGGTATGGGTTGGGGGCATTTTCCACCCCTCTAGCCCCTTTTGTTGACTTTTATGGTCATCCAAAAACTCCACTTTTTCTTTATTGCGAAAATTGAATGTTTTCATCATGAGTTGGATAACTTTAACTCCACCTTGAGGTTAGCCTTATGACTAGTTGAGTTAGAAGACTCTAGAACATTTAGGCAAGTGGGGGAGTTATTGCTTTTTGGGAGTTGGTTGAGTTAGCATCTTATTTAGAGACAAATTTGAGAGGGTTTGAGTGTTCACCCAACCTCTAGTTTTAGAGTGCAATTCAAGAATGAAGGAGAAGGAGAAGGAAGGGAATGCTCATCTCAATTTTTTCAGTTGCCATAACCCGATTTTGAAGGTAAGAATTCCTCAGCTCATGTTGTTCATGTTGGGTTCATTCTTAAGTAGTTTTGTTTGCATATGTATGTTCGTGTGTTTGTTGAATATGTTTGGGAGGGATTGAAATGGGTTTTCTTGAAAATTTTCCTTTGTATTTTTGCTTTAATTTTCGAAAGGATTGTATGGGTTGTATTGGCATTACTCACCCTCGGATAGGGCAAAAGTGGCCATGTACAGGAGGAGGTCTTTAGTTGGACTCCAACAATGCAGAGTCTCTTCTCAAGACGAGAAGAGGGAGAGAGGGTAGGGTGTTATGGGCCCCTACTCGTCAGCAAAAACAATGTGTTTGAGTTTTGGAAATTAAGATATGGAAGAACGGAAGTTCTTGAGTTTATATCCCCGAAAGGGCACCTATTTTGGTGTTGTGGCCGAAATCTCCTATTGGAAAAATCCACCTTCTCCCTACTCTGGTTCAATGTCGAACCTATTGTGCAAATCGAGAAGGGAGTGAATGTTTGATTTGTCTTCATGTTATGATTGGTTGTCTACTAATCAATTTTTGTTCTCTCCATGATCGTCTTGATGTGTTGCAGACTTCATAATGGTTTCCCCTGTTATGGAGCCAAAAAGGAAATTCAAAATTGTTAGAATTTGGTTATGTTGAGAGAATTCTCCTAAGGATAGAAATTCTGTGTAAAAATGTTATTTTTAACTTATTGTGGAAATGGCAACGATGTCGGATTTTCTTCCCGGCTCTTTCCCGGCAGAGCCTTTAAATTAGGTGGTTCAATAAAAACAAAATTGAGTAATATTCGTGCATAGGAGATTTCTAGTATTTCAGTCCTTGCATATGTTTACTTAAAATTAGATGTGATGACATTTCACTCTTCCAGCGGCATTCATATTTCTTGTATTCATATTCATTTGATTTGGATTAATTAGATAAAATGATGATATGAAATTATGCAATTTAAGATTCAAAGTATGTTAAAGAAAATTCGATGCTCGATTGGGACTTCATTGTATTTTCGTAATTCTTAGGAAGCAAAGTAATTGTATGTCATTGTTTAAAGCACAATAATTGGAACTCGATGAATATAATCAACGTTAGAAAGAAAATAAATAATATTGCCCTTGATTAATTAGATATGGTTGGCTTAAATCCAATTAGAAAAATATATATATATACCTCCCTTGTAAAAATAAAATAATTTGCACCCAAAAATTTACACTTAGAAAAAAATATATATAGACAAAAAGAAAAAAAAAACTCCCCTTGACAAATTATAGAAATTAGAAAATTTCAGCACTTAGAGAAATTATGAACTTGGCAAAAAAAGTTACCCCCTAGAGCAAAAATGCTCACTGGATTTTGCATGGGGAAAAAGGTTAATTGTTTTTCTTACAACAAAGAATCTTAAAGATTCTCTAAATATCCCTTTAAACTTATTAAATTTTTTATTTTTTTAAAAAGAAAATGCAAAAAAAATATCCTAAATGTTCTAAATATTGTAAAAATACTATCTACTTAACTTTAAATCATAACTCCTTATTCTATCCTTACCCACCAAGAAAACTTTAAATCATAAATTCTTACCCTCCTTTTTGCTTGTTGGGCGTGGTCAAGCCTTCAAAGTCAAAAAAAAAATTGATGTAACAAATTGGAATGAATTTATGGTGAGCAAGTTTGTATTAAATTTTTTTAACTTGACTTACCCTTTAATTCCTTGCCTTTTTCCTAGACCTGTGTACTTCCTTGGGCTGCATTTTTTATTAAAAACTTTGGCGTGCGTGGAGATCTTTTGGGGTTGCATTTTGTCATCCTTGTGCCCACGTTGGGGGGGTAAAGGGGAATGGTTAGAATGTAGAAGTTAGTGTGGATTAGTTAGGTTAGTAAGTTTTTAAAATAAGTTTTAGATTTTTGTTAGTTTTTAGTTTTACTTTTATAATGCAATTTAGTATTTTTTAGGCCAATTTTATTAATTTAGAATTTAGTATATTAAATTTATAGTTAGTTTGTTTAAGTTAGTAAAGGGTTAGGTTAGTATTGTTTAGGTTGGTTAGGTTTTGTTTGTAGTTTTAGATTCTAGTTTGTTTTAAGTTAAAAGTAATTTGTATGTTTTTTAATATTACTATATTTTAATATTGAAATTTATTTCAGTTTTAGTTGATTGTAGTTAGTATTTTAAATCTGATTTTTATTATTTTTAAATTAAATAATATTAAATGTTATGTTAGTTAAAATGTTAGATGTTAGTAATTTTAATTACTTGATTTAGTATGTGTTTGGAATATATTTTGTATAGTTAGTATTATTTTTAAATATTTTAAATTAGTATGGTTAAAGTTTTAAAATTTAATGTTTAAATTAGTGTAATAAATTTATTAGATTGTATTAGAGCTTAAGTTAGTGTTAGTGTAGGTTAATTAAGTGTTATAAGATTAGTGTTAGATTTAGTTAGTATTAATTTAGAATTTCATTCAATTTGATTTTAGATAAATATAGATTTATTTATGAGTTATTAGAAAAAATTAATTATGAGATTTAATTAATATTTTGGTTGATTGTAATTTTATGGTTTACTAGTAGGTTTAGTGATTTGATGTTTATCATTGGATTTTCAGAGGTAAATAAAAATGATAATGTGTTAGATCTTTTAATTAATTGAATTTGGATTATTTAATTTAATTAATCGATTTAACAATAGAAGTCTAATTTAAATGATCTATTTCTATATGTTGTTTTAAACCGAGATGTATTCTTAAGGTATTGATAAGAGAACCTATTCTGTCTTACAATGTACCTATGCTTTAACTAGTAAATCAAACATAGCAAATTGTATCAAAACCCTTTATCAACTAGTGGTGTTATTAATTCTTTAAAAAAAATTACATGTGTTTTTGCCCCATATTTTGGGCATGACAAAAAGTAAAATAATAGTAATAATTTAACTACTTTTATTAAAAAATCATAGTTTTAAAAAAAATAGAAATTCAAATACAAAGATATAACATATTGAAATTATATTGCTATTGAGAATTAATATTGATTAGACATGTAGTGTGAGGTGGAAAATAAAATGATTGTTAAAAAAAATCTTATCAACTTGTCACAAATGTGGAAAAGATAAAGTTGTAATTAATGCATTCATTAATGCAAGATGATGTTGTTAGAAAATATTTGTATTTTTGTTGAAGAAAATTAATTTTCTCCCCCACCAAAAATAGTATGGACCAATAGAATGAATGAAAAATGTGATTTATAAAATAATGAAAAATTAGAAAAAGATATAAACATTTGAAGTTTCATATAATCTTTTAAATTCTTTGATTTGATTGGTCAGTGTTAATGTCATATTAGCATTGACATGAATGCATAATTATTCCCACTTGTATTTTTGTTGAACAAAATTAATTTTCTCCCCCACCAAAAATAGTATGGACCAATAGAATGAATGAAAAATGTGATTTATAAAATAATTAAAAATTAAAAAATATATATAAACATTTGAAGTTTCATATAATCTTTTAAATTCCTTGATTTGATTGGTCAGTGTTAATGTCATATTAGCACTGACATGAATGCATAAGTATTCCTACCTATGGCAAGAACTAACAAACAATTTGAGAGGCTCTGTTAATAGTCTCTCTTGTAAAGATGAGTAAGAACAAACTTGTATTTCAACAAATTAGACTTCCAAGATATCATCTTGTTAGAATTAAGAAAATATATGAAGAAGCTAATAAATGAGGTCCATTTTAGAAGACCAATAACATTGACGTGTTAAATTTTGTCACTAAGAGCTATGATATCAGTTCCACCTCACTAAGAGGGCATTCAAATTTTCACAATAGAAGTATTGAAATAACACGAATGATTTGACCATTTGTGCAAATAGTCTTTATTAGAAGATGAATAAGAAATAACATGTATCTCATTGACTTAGGCTTCCAAGAGATCAACTTGTAAGAATTAAGAAGATATATCAAGAAACTAAGAAATAAAATCAATTTCAAAAAACCAAAGATGTTATATCATATTTATTAGGCATGGGAACAATGAAATAATAAAATGAATTTTGTTACATATAAAAAAAGTCATTCTATGAAATGTTTACATTATTATTTTATACACTAGAAAAATAATAAAGTTGTTACATAACTAAAAATTGTTCACAAAATATATAATTGTTCTAAAATTTACTAACTAATCAAAATCTTCTTTAGAAGTTATTACTATAACAAGTCCTAAAATTCATTAGAATACAATTACGTTGACAAAACTCAAACTCTTATAACTAAGCCTATTAATTTTATGAGCCTCAAATTATGATGGTGATTTTGTTGCTTTGATGGGTCTTAATTTTCAATAATGATTTTGTTCATTTAAAAGATTTAGAGTTGTTTTGTCATGTTGTGATTTGATAATATGACAAGTTTAGTACAATATGAGGAGTTGCCAACTATCAATCTCAAAAAAAAATTGTATCATCACTAAAAATGATATTTGAAATAGCACATTTTGGGTGCAATCAATACATTGAAGTAGAATCACCATAGCAATTACAAGGTGTCTCCACTTGAATCCAACATATACACAAGACTCTCTGCTTTAAGAGATGAAAGAGGAAAATATCAACATCGTCTCTTCGATGGAGTTAATTAATAAAAAGAATAAGTACCTCCATAGCCTAAAATTAGTAGAATATATCACAATTATCATAAACTACACCTCCAACACAATCATTTTGTTGAGCAAAATCATTCTCATTACCAATAAAAAATTCATCAAGAATAATATTGTCATCAACAATAGCATTGCAACATTATTGTCATAACCAACTATAGCTCCAACAACACTTAGCATAGCCTTATTTGGAGCATATGATAGAACCTTGGTCAAAGATGTCACAACTACAATATCTAGAGAAGGAATATATGTATTCCTTGGTATTGGTTCAAACAAAGGGTTAACCATGCATATAGCATAGGTTTTTGCATTTTATTTTGGAAACAATTAAATGAATCATAGTCATGTTAACCACATGAAGAATATCAAAGCAAGTACTAGAAAGATGACCTTGACATCCACAATAGGAATAAAGTTTGACATAAGGCTTCCAAGAGATCAACTTGTAAAACTTAAGAAGATATATCAAGAAGCTAAGAAGTGAAATCCATTTTAGAAGACAAAAGATATCATTTCATATCTATTGGGCCTAGAGAGTGTTAAATAATAAAATAAATTTTACTATATACATACCATCCATCCGTGCGTGCGTGCGTGCATGCGTGGTGTGTGCACGCATGCACGCACCACGCTACGTGCATGCATGCAAGCAATCCATTTTATAAAATGATTGATTATTATTTTATAGTTTGAAAACAAGTAAGATGTCACATAACTATTTACAAAGTACATAAATGTGTTAACCCTTGATGATTAACACATTAAAATCTCCTCCTTAATTTGAATGTGACATTAAGAAATGAAGCAATATTTTGAATTGGTAAAACTTTTATTGGCCTCGCACTTTGGTGAACCATTTGCTAGTTGATCTTTATCTTCATCAATAGTTCATTACTATGACAAGTCTTAAAATTTGCTTGAATGCAATTACTTGGACAAAATTCAAACTCTTATAACTAAGCCTATTGATTTTAAGGGTCTTAGATTTTGATGATGATTTTATCGCTTTTATGGGTCTTTTTGTTCCTTTTACATATCTCAAATCAAGACTTGTTTTGTCCATATTGTGATTTGATAAAATGACCAAACTTTAGTATAATATGAGGAGTCGCCAACTATCAATCTTGAAAAAAAAAATTATTACCACTAAAAATGGTATTTGAAATGTCACATTTTGGGTGCAATCGATACATTGAAATGTAACCACCACAATAATTGGAAAGTGTCTCCAATTCAATCCAACATATGCAAAAGATTCTCCCCTTTGAGAGATGAAAGGGGGAAATATCAACATTCTCTTTATGGAGCTAATTAACAAAAAGCACTTTTATATTCATTGCTGATAATAAGTAGAAAATATCATAATCTCCATACACTACATCTCCAACACAATAGTTTTGTAGAGGAAAATCACTCTCACTATCATCATGAATAATATTGTCATCAACAATCGCATTAATAACATCATTGTCGTAACCAACCATAGCTCCAACAACACTTAACATAGCCTTATTTGGAGCATATGATAGGATCTTTGTCAGAGATGTCACGACTACAATATTTAGTGAAGGATTTGATGTCTTCCTTGGTATCGGTTCAAACAAAGGGTTAACCAAATATAGCATACGATTGTAAAATTTCTTTTGGAAATGCAATGAAATGAATCATGATCATGTTAACCACATGAAGAACATCAAAGCAACTACTAGAAAGGTGGCCTTGACATCCACAATAGGAACAAACTTGAACATTAGACTTCCAAAAGATCAACTTGTAAGAATTAAGAAGATATCAAGAAGCTAAGAAATGAATTCCAATGTAGAGGACCAAAGGTGTCATATCATATTTATTAGGCCTAGGAAGAGCAAAATAATAAAATAAATATTATTTGATATAAAAAATCATTCTATGAATTATTTGTATTATTATTTTATAGGTTGAAAGCAATTAAGCCACCACATGATTTACAATATTTTGCAAAATGTACAATATTTCTTAATAATTATCACACTTATGTCTCTCCTTAATTTGAAAGTCTTATCATGAAATCAAGCAATATTTTGAATTGTTCAAACTTTTGTTTGCATAGCACTTTGATGAACCACTCGCTAGCTACTTCGAATCTTCATTAAAAATGACAAGTCTTAAAATTTGTTTGCATGCAATTACTTTGACAAAATTCAAACTCTTATAACTAAGCCTATTATTTGTATGGTTCTCAAATTTTGATGATTTTTATTGCTTTGATATTTTGGCATATCTCAAATTGGGACTTGTTTTATCCATGTTTAAATGACCAAAGTTTAGTACAACTTGAGGAGACATACACCAGTTATCAATCATGAAAAAGTTTGAATTATCACTTCTAAATGATATTTGAATTATTACATTTTGGGTGCTAAGCAATACATTGAAGTGTAATCACCACACCAATTACAAGGCATCCCCACTTGAATCCAACATAAAGAAAATATTCTCCCCTTCAAAAGATGAAAGAGGAAAATATCAGCATTGCCTCCTTGATGGAATTAATTAACAAAAGGTAATGTTACCTTCGCAACCTATAATAAGTCAATTATATCATAATCATCATGAGCTACATCTTCAACAAAATCATTTTGCAAAGAATAATTGTACTCTTGTTTCATTGGGGTCCAATGTATACACAATATTTGCCCCTTTGAGAGATTAAAAATATCTACTTTTTCTCTTCGACGGAGTTAATCAACAAATCGTATTGTTATCTTCATAGCCTATAATAAGTAGAATATATAATGACCATCATAAACTACATCTCCAACACAATCAATTTGTGAGGCGAGTCATACTCACATTATTTTCACTGATAGTAGTGTCATCAACAATAACACTACCAATATCATTGACATAACCTACAATAGCTCTAACAACAATTAACATAGCCCAAATTGGAGCATCTAATACAATCTTTGTCAAAGACGTAACAACTACGATGTGTAGATAAGGATTCGACATCTTCCTTGGTATGGTTCAAACAAAGGATTAACCACATATAACATAGGCTTTAGTATTTTCTTTTGAAAATGACATGAAATAAATCATGACCATTTAACCACATGAAGAACATCAAAGCAAGTACTAGAAAGCTGACCTTAACATCCACATTAGGAATAACTTGGAAATTACACTTCCAAGAGCTTAACTTGTCAAGATTTGGAAGATATATCAAGAAGGTAAGAAATGAAATACATTTAGAAGACCAAAGATGTTATATCATATTGATTAGACCTTATAAGGGTGGAATAATTATTATTATTATTTCATTGAAAAAATCAGTTTATGAAACGTTTACATTATTATTTTATAAGTTGAAACTATTCAAGCTGCCCATATAACTAAGATAGCTTACAAAATATATAAATGTGTTGACCCTTGATGATTAACGCATTAACATCTCGCCTTAGTTTGAAAGTGTTATCATGAAATCAAGCAATTGCTCAAACTTTTACTATATTGGCCTAGCACTTTGGCGAGCCATTTGCTAGCTGATTTGAATCTTCATTAATATATATTACTACTAGTCTTGAACTTTGTTTGAATGCAATTACTTTGACAAAATTCAAACACTTATAACTAAGCATGTTGATTTTATGGGTATCAAATTTTGATGACGATTTTATTGCTTTGATTGGATCTATTTTTTACAATGAGTCTGTTCCTTGACATATTTCAAATTGGGACTTGTTTAGTCCATGTGATTTGACAAAATGACCAAATTGTAGTACAATAAGAGGAGATGTCTACTATCAATCTCAAAAAACTTTGTATTATCACTAAAATGATATTTGAAAAAACACATTTTGGGTGCTATCACTACATTGAAGTGTAATCACCATACCAATTACAAGGTGTCTCCACTTAAATCCAACATATACACAAGATTATCCACCTTGTGAGATGAAAGAGCAAAATATCAACAACATCTATTTGAGGTTTACTAACAAAAAATATCATAACCTTCATAGCCTGTAATAAATAAAATATATCATAATCATCATAGACTAAATCTCCAACAAAATCATTTTGAGGAGCAAAATCATTCTCTTACAACCAGTAAAAATTTCATTTTGAAATTACCATCAAAAATTGCATTACCAACATCCTTCTCATAACCAATTGTAGCTCCAACAACATTTAACATAGCCATATTTGAAACATACGATAAAATCTTTGTCAAAGATGCCACAACTACAATATCTAGAGAAGGATTTGATGCCTTCCTTAGTATTGATTCAAACAAAGGTTTAACCACATATAGCATAGGTTTTTGCATTTTCTTTTGGAAAACAATGAAATGAATCATGGCCATGTTAACCATATAATAACATGGAAGCAAGTATTAGAAAGATGACCTCGACATCCACAATAGGAACAAACTTGGACATCATTGCATTTAATACAAATTATTTTAGTTGCTTAGATTTTTTGAATTTCACAAGGATCACCATTGGATTAAGATTTAACGCAAGGTTGGTTCATATGTAATCTTGGGAGACATTTTACGGAAACCAGAGTTTAAGACAACAAAACCTTTGTAACCAAGCCCGTATTTTCCTCTATTTAATTTTTGAGATTCCCAAATGTTAACGGGTTTGGATTAAGTAAATGATTCAATAGATTTATTATTTTCTTTAGGCAAGACATTTTGCCTTTGACTCAACATTGTTCTTTAAAGACTTATTGGATTTACATGCTTGCTTTGTTGCAATGCTAGAAGGCACATGCTGCTCAACCTCTTTCTATTGTGTGACTCCTAATTAATCTCATAACCTGTTAAATTATTTTCTCAACGATGTGTTTTGGTTACGAAAGTGCGTGAATAGGGTTTGTATTATCTCCAACATTCAGATATTAATTTTGGTTTTTTCTGGATTGTCAATACAAATCCGTAAAGATAAAATACAATACTCGTATAGAGTAGATCCCAAATCGCAGAATATGGAAACAACTCATATAAAATCCAACATTAGTTTGCCTCAACAAATAATACTTGTAGGCAAAAACATGTTAGCCTGAGACCTCGTATGATCATTTATTTCCCAATATCAGCTGCATGCATAACAGAAATGAGCTATGAATTACCATGCAATCAGATTATTTGGTCAAGGCACGGTCCTCATCTTCTGACATTTAATCGAACAATCATTTTTTGTATTTCTTAACACCTTTCTCAAACTAAACCGCTCATCGTGTAAAGATCCCATCAATTAAATATTAACAATATTCCCAAATGTTCTCTGGAATTATATCACGCCTCGCTAAACGTATTACCATGTTGATAAAAAACTTTCAACTTGCAATCCATATTAATCTATTCCTCTTGACCACTAAAAACTTCAATGACTAACAGACCAGAAACCAATGTTTTTGACACAGCCATGTGTCTCATAGAAATAGCCATTTCTCTCCTTTTTAAAGCATGCCAAATTTTACAAAATAGAAATCAATACTCGAATCAGCAGATATAGCCACAACAAACATATCCATCAGTCAGAAAACAACAGAATATACCTCTTGTCGTTCCCAACACTTACATGGATCAGTAAGGGAATTTCGATTTCTTTGACTTGATGTTATCATTTTTAATAAGCAACCAAAGTAGATCTAACTGATTCTTTATTCCATCAGGGATGGTAATAGTTTTCAGAAAATAATAATAAACATCACAAGATGGATGTTTCTCTTCCCACACATGACCTTACTCATCGTTGACACAAATCTTGAATGCCGTAAATACTTATTTTTATGTGCTTACCTGATGGATCCCAACACGAGTCAAATAGGAAGAGATGGGCTGCATAATAACTTCGTTATAACTTCTTTGATGCATTCAATATTTCTCTCATTCACCTTTCATTTTAGAACTGCTTTAATACCACTGTTAGGCCCAGGAAAAGCCAAATAAGAAAACAGACTTATTGAATATTAAAAGCTCCATTCCACAAAATAATTACATCATTATTTTATAGGCAGAAAGTAGTTAAAATGCCACAACTAAAAATAGCTTGCGAGATAGATACATACATACATACATTAACAATAACAAAATATTCTAGTTTTCAGGCTTTGCTAGCTGTGCATAACACTGTTTTAAGGATCAAATATGAAAATTTTAAACCAGTAGTGCACTGCCAAATTACAGGACAAAATTAAGCTCTGATACGTGAAATTCAACCTTTAAATATGGCCTGTAAATGAGGATTCCCCTCGTTCAACTTATGAATAAAATTCGAAGTTGTCAATTCAGGTATGGAGACAGATTTGGGTTCGGGGTTCAGATTCGTGGGTTCGGGCAAAAAACAATTCCCATTTGGGTTCATGGGCGGGTTTGTGAGTAAGTGTGTGTGTGTGTGTGTGTTACAAGGTAGAGTTGCCGTTGCACCAAAAGATGGCCCTGTTAATGCCCGATACAACCACTAGAGTTATCGAACACAGGGGGCGGTTAAGCCATGTGACGAATCCCAAAAAGGAAGGCTGGCGGTTAGTCCAAGAATTCCCCCCTCAGCGTTACCCGAGGAGATTCAAACCTGTGACCAAGCTCTAATACCACTTTATTACAAGCTAGAGTTGTCCTTGCACCAAAAGATCAACCTATTAATGCCCGATACAACCACTAGACTTATAGAGCACAAAAGGTGGTTAAGTCATATCACAAATCCCGAAGGGGAAGGCTAGCGGTTAGTCCAACAATATATGTGTGTGTGCGCGTGCAAAAAAAAGTGGAACATGCATAGTTGTAAAATGAACTTTCTAAGTCATTTCATAGTATGACTATATCAATGTTACTTGATCATTGATCAATGCCAAATGTCAAAGATAAACATTAAATATTCACTCATCAATCTATGTTAATATTGTAAAGAAAATCATACATTGAAAATATTTTTTAAATGATATTTTAAAGTTATTTGCACCACTTTTATGGCCCCACAGGCCACGGATCCACTCGGATTCACCTGGACCGCAGTGGGTCCAGGTAGGGTCCTTGATTTGGACTGTGGGTCCGCCCAGGTCCGCGCATGTTTGGGTCCGCATGGAGCCGGGCGGACCCACAGTCCCAATCAGGGAACTTGCCCAAACCCGAGCTGGAATCTGAACTTGGACGAATTTGGATCCGGACCCGAGCTCCAAGGTCCAAACCCGGTAATGTAGATAAAATTAGAACCTATTCTAGCAAGAAATTACCTTTTTGTTGTATGGTTTATATTGGAAAATTGGATTTGTATATATCAAGGTTGCACGGGTACGTGGGTACGAGAACAAGAACGGGTACGGGAACGGGTATGGGTACGCATATTTTTCAAAATAGGGGACAGGTGTACATGTGTATGC
Organism: Cupressus sempervirens; assembly: GCA_028749045.1. NCBI lineage: Eukaryota > Viridiplantae > Streptophyta > Pinopsida > Cupressales > Cupressaceae > Cupressus > Cupressus sempervirens. The sequence continues at coordinate 532,109,687 of CM053784.1, forward strand.
CTAATTTTTTCTATATAATTAATATTTTATAGAAAATATAAAAATCAAAATATATGCCATGAGTCATGACATTGAGCATTCGAAACAAGAAATTCGAAAATATGAGCCCATAAGTCAAATAATAACATATATATATATATATATGCTATTGCTGAATGTTTAATGTTTAAAGTATTTCTCATAATAGGGGATGGAGGTATTTGGGTATGTCAAACTTATTTAAAAATTATACTTTTATATTTATAAAAAATCTGAAATTATGAGTCATGACAATGGTTTTTCAAAACAAGAATAGTGATAAAGTTTGCACATGTAATGTATTGTTTTCAGTTTCAGATTTGCTATATATTTGAAATAATAATACATGATAAATGCTTAGATGCATAACAAACAAGGCAGACTTTAAGCATGAACAAGAAGATCCTAAATCATATGACAATGACATATTGCAAATGATAAACTTATGACTTGAACAGTGATAAAGTTTATTGTTAATGAGTATCAAAGTTTCAAACTGATTTGGTATTGAATTAAGTTTGATAAACAACAAGCTAATACAATAAGCAAGGCAGACTTTAAGCATGAACAAGAAGATACTAAATCATATGACAATGACATATTGCAAATGATAAACTTATGACTTAAACAGTGATAAAGTTTATTGTTAATGAGTATCAAAGTTTCAAACTGATTTGGTATTGAATTAAGTTTGATAAACAAGCTAATACAAAAAAAAAACAAAAAAAAAATCAGAATCTTAATCAAGGTCCTTAGCTATGATGCTCTCCACCGAGTACCAGGTACATGGGATACGTGTATCCGGTACTTGGGTATGTGGGTACGAGTACCAGGGGTGTGGGTATGAGTACCCATGCAACCTTGGTTTATATAAAAGTGAATTTGAGGATAAAAACCTACTAGCTTGATCGGATCTTACTGTAAATGAAATGAGACAAATCATTAACATTTTAATGTTCCAAAAAATGTGCTCTACATATATATTTGATTAAAAAGACAAAATTTGTAGTCAGCATAAAAGTATTCTTATAATCAGTCGAAAGGTCATACATTACAGCAAAAGGAAATAAAAAACTTACAGCCATCTATATGCTTCAATTGTAGTCAATGACTATTCTAGAATTCAGAGTTTGATGCTTCCGAACCTGCATTATAAAACAAAGTTGTCGCATACAATCATGAAAGCAATAGAAAAATAGACCGGAGAAACAACAAATTTAAAAAAATCATATTTTACTCAAATTCTAGAATCAGATGCTACTGCTTGATTTGGAAATGAAACAAGGGATTCACCTTCACTCCAGCCATGGACAATAGTTTCCGGGAAGCAAGATATTTTGGATCAGCATTATTATTCTTATCAAAGAAATATATCACTTCTGCCACACCAGACTGCAAGTAACACAGTCAATATGAAGTTCTATATACAAAGAAATCTGTGCAAAGCATATACAACACCACAAGTTCCGTCTTGAATTTGAGCATCCTATACATGAAATGCAAAAAAATCTAATCAATGATAGGTGGAAGAAAATGATAAGATTGGAAGAATACCAAATCTACTTGTAAACTAGAAGGAAATTGTGTAATGACCAACTCTGCAACATTTTGTCAAACAATTTATTTGCAAGTTTGAATATACAATTTCAGTTTTGCATACATAAACTTGACTAACAATGACAAGTACTCCAAACAAATAAGAGGAAAGCAACAACTGATGTGATGCATGACAGGCCATCACTGCTTGTATAATGTACTGGAGATACATATAAAATTGCATAGACATATTATAATCATCGATAGAGTTCAACTCTGTTGATAAAAAATGAGAGCAGAAGGTACAGAACTTTTTTGTGACCTTTCGTTTGAGGCATACATTGGCACTTCAGTAGGAACGCATGCACTGGCCTGTGCAAACAACTCTAACAAGGCCCATGCACACGAATGGAGATACAATGTCAAGAAATATAGAAAATCAATCAATAATACTCTGGCTACAAGGAGATCATCTTGCTGCTGCAAGAGTAACATTTGGACACTAGGCAACACCTTCAAATCTGTCCGTTGGTATATAACTTACTATTTCCAAAATCTGGGCAACTATGTTATCCTTCACCACTTCCATTTCCTTTGACTGATCCATACATTTCATACACCATTAAGCAGTGTATCTCATTCTGTATAGGAATCCTCACACACATACTCTCTATGAACACCATGTTCCCTTTCCTATCATGAAATACATAAACTCACTATATGATCAAAGCAACTGCAACGATATGAATGAACCTGGCAATATTACCCAGCGTCATGTATGAACTTGATACAAATCTCCAGTTTCACTTTGTTCATTTTCTACGCAACTCCTTTCAACAGAATGTTATGCTGTATACATAACCAGGGGTAATAGAGTCTTCATGCAGGATAAGTATGTTGAGCCCAAGTCTTCACGGCTGGTCCAAACACTTGGCATATGAAACATTGAAATTACGCCCATGACCGTAATCAGTAACCAGAAAATGAATATCAACATCACCTCCAGTCAGCTATGTACTGCATAGATGTTTCTGTGCAAATAATAACTAGTGCTTGTACCAAACAGAGGTGCAATGGTTACACCGATAGTAATGTAGAATTTGAATAATATCCATCTTAATTTGGGCAAAGGAGAAACTATTGCATATCAAATTCAACAGTGGATCACAATCAAGGACAAAGTAACTTATACGAATTAAAATGACAATACAAAATAGTTGTGCATTAGAATTGCAATAGGATCAAACTAGTACTTTGACCACCTATTAAAAAATAGTTTTGTTGTTTGCCTTCTATTTTTACTTGGGACAAAGAGTTGTGAACTGCTTTCAAACAAATTTATAATTGTATATAAATCATACATGGAATGTTCTAAGCTATGAATTCACAACAGATATAAACATTTACAACACATAATACAACTCTTAATTTGAATCAAGAAAGTGTCAGACAGAAAATGAATTTCAATTGCATGAGTAATATAGATTTCCCTCTTGTTTCCCAAAATTCACATAAGCAATTTCCACCTGATTATGCATAGAATTTATTACAAAGGGAACTAACAATGATAGCATGTAATGTTCAAATCATAATCAGTTGTATCAGACGATATTGATGCCTTAAAGCCAAAAAGCGTTCAAGCAGATTGCTGGTTGCTGCATGACCTCTCTGCCTTGACATTAACAGCTATATAAAATTGTTTCTTCTGTGTTCCTGTCAACCTCAAATATCACTGACTTATCACTGCACACACATACTGTCAAAACATCCGCATAGAATTATGAGCTGCATCCAGATATGAGACTTTCTCCAGGGTTTGTGTCCTGAGAAAGATTGGAGCGATCAAACCTGAAAAAGCATAATTGAAGATAATAATATTCATAATACCTCATCTATGCAATCTAATTCCTTATATCCAATTCCTAGTGCTCCAAAAGGCAGATTTCTGCATACTTCTAAATTGGAATTCCACTTTGGAGGAAATATTCTAATTTGCAATTCCAATTGCTAGGTCAGGAAAGCATGTGATCAGGCTGTAAAAACTTTTACTAAAGTGGCAGAAAATCAAGTCGATAGCCACTTAAACTGGGTCCCTTCCTATGACTGAAAAATAGGACATGTCCCTTTATTGAATTCAGTAGCCTATGAAACTCAAAAACAAAATCAGGCATGGCAATTTTGTTTATTTAAATAACAGAACCACTTATACAAAAGGGGACATTACATTTCTCCCTTCCCAGGATTGTTGATCCTCTAGCAATCACAAGTTGGAATGCTGTAGAATTTCCTCTCCTTCCTGTTGTGAGGCTTTCACACCATCGCCCCAAATCTTGGGGACCCCCCTTTTTTTAATCGCCTTGGTAAATTTTTGGATTGTCCAAAAATTTTGAGTTTTGAAAATTTTAAGTCTTCGACGCCTTTGGGGCCAGTGGGGGGAAGGTTAGATTTATTTTCACGCGGTTTCAACTTGATTTTCCAAAGCCACCAATTGTATCCTTAGGCCGAACAAATTTCAAAGTTAATTTCAACTTGACAGGATGAAATTGTGAATTTCGTACTTAGATGCTTTCTTTTGAAAATTTGGATGTAATTGCAAAACTTGAGTAATTTTCAAAAAAGAATTTTTTGTTAGATTTAGGTTTTGGAAAATCTTAAATTTTTCTTTGGTGAAAAAAAATAATTTAATTTTTGTGATGGTGAAATCTAATTGCAAAATCGATTCTGGACTCTAGAGAATGATTTATTCGTATTAAGATGCTAAATTTGCTTAGCTAAATCGATTTGAATTAAAATTGCAAAAAAAATGTCTTTAATAGATTAAAATTGCCTTGAAAACTTTTAGTGTTTAATGAAATTAGTAATTTAATATTGAAAAATGGCTTTTCGTTAGCCAAAGTCCAATTTTAATGACGTATTAATTACTAAATCCTCATTAAATGGAAATATTTAACACCCCCAAGGCATTATTTAATTTCTTTTTGCAATTTGGAACTAATTGACAATTTAAAAAAGTTAATTTTCACCATGGCAAAATTAATTTTGGTTAAGTATTTAATTGTGGGCCATCATTTTGCATTAATTATTATTTTTTCTTTCTCCCAGGGTCCAAGTCGGCCAGCTAGGGAGGGTTTGTGGAGTTGGCTATAAGAGGAAACTCCTTCCTCTTCTTTCCTCACTTCTCATCTTCTCCTTGCTTTTGGGCAATTTTTATTTGAGGGCAGATTTCTCCATTGTTGGGCAAATTTTCTTGTTGGAGCAGGTCTTTGGTGTTGGGCGATTTTCCTTGCAAGGTAGTTTTTCTCCATTTTTGGCGATTTTCTTAAGGGCAGATTTGGCCCTTGTCTTGGGCAATTTTTTTGGTTGAAAAGCAGATTTTTTCATGGTGTGGGCAATTTTTTGCAAATTCTGATTTTTTGCAAGGAGCTGCAATTTTTACCCTAGGTTGGATAATTTTATTTGGAGGTCAATTACATGGTAAAATTCTGATTTGCAAGTGGATTTGAAATTCTAGAGGTCTAATCCTAATTTCGAAAAGTTGCTATACGATTATTGGTTAAGGTGAATTTTAATCATTTAGAGTTAAAAGGGGTCCTTAAGCTAACATCCTTCTTTCGTTCTAGTCTAAGGATTGCTTCCCTTGGTTCTACTTGCCTTCTGGTCCACCACTCTACCATCCCGTAATAGGGCAACGAGTATGGAGGATGTTAGTGCAAGTAAGAATCCCAAGCGGACAAACACTAAGAAAGACAGAGGATATGATGCCCAAAACACCCTTCTTCTCGAAGATGAAGCGAATAACCGACACCAATATCCGTGCAGTGGACATGATACGGATGAAGGACAGAGTAAAGGAAGGAAAATTCCCCTTGGCAAAGAAGATACAAAAGGCGGTTGCACATCGCAGCCCAAGCATCAACACTTCGAATTTAACCATGATGAGCGACATTGGGATGATACTTGATTTTGAGGACATCATAGAAGAGAATATCAATGAGATAGATCTTGGATCGAGATTGGATGAGCTAGGAAAGGTTGCTATCAAAAGGGAGCATCTAAACACCCTTTCCTCTGTCAATGCTTTTATTGGATTTGCGAAAGAATATGAGAAGGATCATGAAAAGATACTACAAGCAGCAAGCAGCATGGTGAAGTCAACAGAACTCAGGGCGAAGCACACACCTTGTCCTCCTATGGAAGAAGTTAACGAAAGACTAGCTATGTTCATTGTCTTAGCTAAGAAAATGAAAGAAAAGGGAAGAGTTATATTAGAAGATCATTTGATGTAAGCCCAAGTAGCAATTTCTCTTTCTTTTAGAATAGGACAAGTGTCTATTTTTGATTGGCCACCATTTTGGTGCCTTCTCATTGGTTGCCACTTTTAGACTTTTTTCATTGGTCCATTGACAAGGTGGCGGCTTCTCATTGGCCAATGGGATGGCAACCCTAATTAAGGTTTTGAGGATCCAATCTGGATCGTTGATCTTGTTTTGATCTCCACCGTCCATTGTATTTTTGGCCCCTATATAAGGCCAGTTGCTCTCATTTGAAAGGTGTTGGAGAAATTGTTGCTAAGATAATACCAAAATCACTCTCTTCTTCATGGTTGTGACATGCATGGTGATTAAGAACATTGGGTGTTATTGCATGTTTTCTACTTCCACATAGTTAGATTTCTTTTCAAGTTGTTAAAGTTGGTTGCATTTGAAGTTGTTTAAGTGAGGTTAAAGTAGATGGATAGTTGTATGGTGGCATTGGTAGATGTTTGATAGGGATCAATAGTAGACCACTAGTATCCTAGCGGCTGGTTGGAAAGCCTTGTGTGGTAAACTAGTTCATTTTCCTTAGAATCATTGCATCTATGGAGGTGGGGCTGCTAGTTAGCCTTCATTAGATTCGATCCTCGTCCATTTGCTAACCTTCCATTCATAGGAGTAGAAGTCGAATAGTGAGTAGCTAGGTAGTCGAAGCTTAGAGAAGGAAGTTAGAGAAGTAAGTCAAGTATTAGAACACATCCATTCACCTTCCACCACCACCGCTTTCCCATCACCATCATCATTGGCAAACACATCCTCCATCATCACCACCATCAACATTATTTTCCCTTGCATATTTCACAAACCAAACCACCATCACGTTCATCCTACCAAAGTCCAAGTCATCCTCAAATGAATAGCATAAGGCCGCCTACGTGATTACCAGCGAATCACATCAATAAAACTGAGCAAGTATCCACAAGAGTAAGGAACATTGGAGTTATTCTCATATCCCATGAGCAATAGCTTTTTAAGAAAGGAATTGTATGTTCGATACTCCGTATCGGATATTCAATTACTAATATGTTATGTAAGTGATACAAAAACTCACATCAACACTTCCCAAGTAGCATTCTCAATAGGTAGTTCTTTCTATTTGATCAGGCATTCTTGAACAACTTTGTTTCTCAGCTTCCTTTCTGTCCAACCAGCAATACCTTCAAGAACCAAGACTAAATTTCCTTCATTTTAAGTATGGGAGCTCTGGAGACACAACAATATGCGATCCAATGCCTTGTTCAAGCAAGAAACATGGAACACATCGTGAATCTTACTTCCTTCCAGCATCTCCAACTCATATGCAACCTCGCCAATCTTCTTGAGGATTTTGTGAGGACCATAAAAACAAGGTTTCAACTTTTCTGCATGGTTACTCTTCAATGATTGCTATGTACAGTTGTAGATGCATGAAAACCAAGTCCTTCCCCTAAAATGTTCTTTCAACTCTATGCCTATCTACATTAATTTTTTGTTGATTTTGTGCATGTTGGGTGCTATTCATTAGTGCTTTGTGAATATCCTGATACCTCTGAATTGTGTTCTTTGCTCGAGGAACCTTATTGTCATCAAATGCCAGGTCTATGAACAATACTCAAATGAAGTCATCTTACCCAGGCATGTTGCTACCTTGAACATATTTTCTAAGGTAGCCCTCTACCTATTTGTTTATAGTTCTTGTCTGCCCATCGATTTGAGGATGATAACTCGTGCTCGGAGTCAATTTTGCACCTGCCAATCAGGATAACTCCTGCCAAAACATACTGATAATCTGTTGTCCCGATCACTCACAATGGTCCTAGGTAGACCATGCAACCTGAAAACCTCCCTCAAAAATAATTCAGCAACCATGGATACAGAAAAATTGGTAGCAATGGTAAATAAATGAGAATATTTTGTTAATCTGTCCACAACTATAAAGAAACAATCCTTCCCTTGCACTCGGAGTAGACCTGTGATAAAGTCCATTGATATCCCTTCCCATTTTTGTTCAAGTATCACAAGCAATTATTGAAGATCTGCTGGGAATGTACGCTCTAACTTGTTTTGTTGGCAATTCAAGCACTCTCCAATATGTTGTAATACATCATCTTTCAATCCCTTTCAGCTAAGCCTCTCACAAATTTGGCAATAAGTTTTGAAGAAGCTTGGGTATTCCAACAGAGGGGTATCATAATGTGCCCTCATAACCTTTTCCTTCAATTTGGATCTCGGTACAAGGTAGAACTTTTTTTTTTATAGATTGCCTCACCACAAAATACGTGTCATCATACACTCATCATCAATCAAATCACAAGAATGTATCTTTGGAATAATCAACCAAAAATGAGATTTCAAATCAGCTGAAATCTAAATGAGAGCAATAAGTGGGCCTCCTGGAAAGAGCATCAACAACAATGTTTTTTTTTCTTTTAATGTACTCTACATCAAAATTGTAGCCTAAATCTAACCCATTTTTCTTTCCGCTCATTCAGATTTCTTTTTGTTCCAGAAAATACTTAAGACTGTTGTGTTTAGTCCTAACAATAAACTTGGCACCTACTAGGTATTGTCCAAGCTAGCATATCTTTATCACAAATGGAGTACAACCTTTCTAGATCCCTGAATTTTCTTCTTTCAAATGCAATAGGCTGCCTATCTTGCATTAGAACTGCACCAATTCCCTGGCCCAAGGCATCACACTCAACAAAAGTGAAAGAGAGAAGTCTGATAACGCCAATACTGGGCATGTGCTCATAACATCTTTGAGTTTTTCAAAAGTAATTTGTGCCTCACCAGTCCACTAAAATGCTCCTTTCCTTGGTAAGATCACTCAAAGGTAATGCCAATTGTGAGAAACCTCTCATGAACCTTTCGTAATAATATATACGTTTTTAGGACGCGGCCAATCTAAGATTACTTGTATTTTCACTTAGTGAACCTTTGCTCCAGCAACCCCAATCACATGTCCTAAAAAGAGAATCTCTAACATCTTGAACTCACATTTGGAAGCCTTTGCAAACAGTGATCGTTGCTCCATGATACCTAGAACCGCATCCAAGTGTTGCAAATTTTCATCCCATGTCTTACTATAGACCAGTATACTAACAAAGAAAACCAAACTAACTTCCACAATTGTTCACGGAATGTGTGGCTCATGCAAGACTAGAATTTGTTGGGGCGTTTGCAAGTTCAAATAACATGTCAATTGTAGAGAAGAATACTTTTCTGTATAACTTATCCAGCAGCTCATCGATCTTGGGGGTGGGGTATCCGTTCTTAGTTCCCTTGTTCAACACCTCATAATCTATGTACATGTGCAATGCCATCCTTCTTGACCAGCATAACTGAAGAAGCAAAAGGACTGGAACTAGGATGTATGTGACCCAATTTTAGCAGCACCTTGAAGTTTTTTTTTCTTCTTTAAAATGGTGGGGATGCCTGTAAGGTGTTGAGATAACTGACTCTGAATCCTCTTCCAATACAATCACATGCTCAAAAGCCCAATCAGGTGGATAACTCAGAGGAATATCTCTAGATATTGCACTATGTTTATCTGGATATCCACATAATAAGGTGACTCGCAGTTGGTGATTAATTTGCTGGAAATAAAACACTGAGCTGCCCATTTCACATCATCATGCCTAGAAAGAGCCTCCATCCTCTTTGCTAGCACCACCCATGGCCCACAATCATCCATAGCCTTAAGTATTGTTTTCTTTAACCATGAATTCCAATTATATCTGTTTAAAGTCCTAAATATAACGTTCTAGTGACTCCAACCACTAAACTTTAAAAATAGCATCCACATTAGTCAACCTCAACACGTAGAAATCACCTATCAAAGTGTACTCTCCCATTTGTATTTTAAGTTGTGACAACTTGGTTGCAAATTAATTAAAACCATCTGCAACAATAACACTTAACCCAAGTAATCCCTCAGACTGTAGTCCACACTTCCTCACTATTATCTATAAAATTGTGTGTAGCTCCACTAGTCACTAAACATACCATTCTTTGTCCTTCAAGGACACTTTTTAGCTGGAAGGAACAACTATGAGGTACTTTGGATAATGTGGCAATGCGAGTAGTCGTTTTGTCTGCAGTATCTTCCAACTCAATTTGTTGAGGTTGAACCTCTTGTGCAATATCTTCATCGGTGTTGCAATCTTTCTCATTTTGTTCCTCATCGTCAAAATGGAATTCTATTAAATGTATCTTGCCCTTTCCAAGGAAGTGATAACCAAGTTCCCATGGCTATTTACAAGAGAAACATAATTTCCTCCTTAGTTCATTTTGTGTCTCTTGCTCACTTTTGTAAGGTATATTTCTTTGTTGATTGAAACTTGTGTTCCTTTGTTGATTTGAACTCATAACTACACCAGCCTGGGAAACAGGGACGGGGAGACAAATTTTCAAGAGGGGGTGACAATGGGGCCTCAATTTGGGGATGGCAAGGGATGGCGGCGAGGAACGAGAAGCGAGGTACATAGTATATACTATACATATGATACTTAAAATGCTAATTACGAAAATATGTATAACAATATAAGACATAAATATGAAGTATAAATTCATCAAGACCGCTATTGCTAGTTTAGTTTTACATTGCATTGAACATTGAACAATAAAAGAGTAAGAGATCTAAGTTCTAACTTCTATCATATAAATTAAATAATCAAAGATTGAAGATTCAAATTCCAAAGTCATATATATCTATTATCAATTTAGAAAAAGTTTGAGTATCATTATCTCATCAATTATTCAACGGCATCATAAACTTAATAAGTTAATTACATCAAGCAGCATCAACCATGATATGATTACAATGTTCAATCTTCAATGTTTCAAACTTCAAATATCCAAGTCAAAAGTACAAACTACAAAACCAAAAGACAAAATATCAAGTACTAAAGGCCCAAGGGTCACCAAAATGCAGTAGAGGCTTCCTAGAGGTCTCTAATCATCCATGTCAACCTGAGGCTCAAGCTCAACAAAATCATCCTCCAAACTATCTGCCTCTTCAAGGGTAAAAGTCACGAGAGGAATACCAACCAACCCTACATCAGAGGTATTTGCATCCTCATCAGCTTGTGAAGGCTCCTTTGGCTCTACATCCCATCGTGTTGCAAGGCTCTCCTTGTAGACATGTGTCTTGTGATCTTTGATACACAAGGCACAGTATACAACCACTAGCTTCTTAACTTTCTTAGAGGTAAGTTTGCACCTCTTAAGAGAGTAGAAAAAGCTATAAGTAGATCAATTCCTCTAAGAAGTTGAAGAACTAGATACCTAAGATAGTAATCAAATGACTAGTATGAGAATCAAAAAATTGAAATTCATTACTAAAAATAAATGTGAAACTAAAAGTCAAAAGTAAAGATTTCAAAGTTGAAGAACAAAAAACCTAAGACAGGAGACGAATGGCTAGCGTGGTAGTTGTTGATTTGGGTCCATGACAATTCCACCACAAAATTTGTTATAACCACCCCCTTTTTATTTTTTTGAGGAGAATTGCAAGCTACTAAGTATTATCAATTAGAGTGTTATTTTCAACATGGCATTTTGACAAACACTCACCAGCATACAACAATAAATATGCAAAGTCTAGAACCTCCGTATTTGCTGATAAAATATTAATTTTGCAATAGAAATGTTTACATACAATTGCCTAATAGGCTGCAACAAATATTCAGACTGGTATTTAACAATTACAATGCCTAAAATGAATAGTATGATGGAAGGAACCTAGAAGTAGTGATCTGCACATGAAATGATAGCGTCCAAACTTTTAATCGGCAAGGGTGGGCAAGAAAACTCAATGCAACATTGTTCACGAACTGTAGCAGCACTATTCATGGTGCTGTAGCAATTTCACTATTTACGCACACTGTAGCAAAACATTGTTCACATGCACTATAGCAAAAGCACTATTCATGCACACTATAGCAAAATCACTATTCATGGGCACCTATAGCAAAAACACTATTCACACTCACTGTAGCAAAATACTATTCATGGCTCCATAACCTAAACTTTAAAGATCTTAAATCATGTGTAAAATCACCAATAGATCCCAATCCCACTGTGTTTCCTAAATGAAAACATCTGATAATCCTCTTGACTGTGTCTTTCAACAAAAAAAAGAATGCTAGCAAAGAGGGGTTTCATCCTCCAAGCTAAACAACTAGATTTTCCAAAAATCCAATAGCATAATAATAATATCATCCAAGCATGCCCCAACTCATTCCAGCCAAGAGAATATAAAGCCCCCAAGAAGTCGACTTCATTTGCATAAGCAATGTGGGATAAATGGAAAATACCTTTTTAAAACAACTTTATAATAAAGTGACTTAATTGATAAGTCTTTTTATTTAATTATCACTTTATAATAAAGTAAATTAGCTTTAGCATTAAAATCACATAAGAGTCAAATTCAGAATACCATGTATGATAGCTCATTGGAAAGAGCTCAACCAAATCTACCAAGCCGAACACCTGAAATTTCCATATCACTTGACTCCCATTGACTTACTAAAGTTAGTTAACTCCTGAAAATATTGCCAAATGAGCTCCCTAACCACTTCATTAGCCTACGGAAGCTCCTATCATAGGCTAATCTATTGACCCTGATGGTCACATTAATTAGAGGACATTACAGTCCGCCCCCCTTGAAATTGCTTGTCCTCAAGCAATCTCAATTCTAGATGTTGCAATACCTACTCTTTTTCCCAAGTAGCATCCTCCTTTGGCAGGTTTCTCCACTTAACCAAGTATTCCTTAACTACCCTATTCCTAAGAGTCCTCTCTAGAGTATCCAGAATAGCTTCAGGGACCAACACAAGCTTCCCATCCTCATCCAACGGCGGAAAATCTACAAAAGGCACTCTCGTTGACCAATGGCTTTCTTAAGTCTCGACACATGAAACACATCATGTACTCAACTGCCCTCCAAAAGCTCAATCTCATAGGCAACCTCGCCCACCCTACAAATCACTCTATAGGGGCCATAAAACCTCTTCAGCTTCTCAGCTCCGCTCTTCTTGAGTGTTGACTGTTTGTATGGCTATAGCCTCAAGGTAACCATATCTCCTACCTCAAAACTATGCTCTATCCTATGCTGATCAGCATACAACAATTGTTGATTCTGAGCCTGTTGTATGTTTTCCTTAAGCTCTCAAGATATCCTGACTATCCTGCAATAAGTCTTTAGCTTTGGGCGCTTTGTTGTCCCCCAAAACTAAATCGATAAAGCTAGGTGCTTCAAAACCATACAGTATCATGTCATGTCCCCATTTTGGAGGCAATTTCATTTAATTAATTTAACTAATTAAGTTGTCCAAAATAATGAATATTTTATGAGGATGACTGATTAATTATTTTAATTAAATAAATAAGTGATATTAAGTTAATTATTTATAAAGTTATCAAATAAATAAATATTAAAAGGTAACTTTATATTTAATTAATTTAATAAAGTGACTTGAATTATAAAATATTTTTTATAAAGTCACTAATAGATAAAATAAAATAATGTTTTAGAAGTTTCTGGAGAAAGTAGAGAAAAAGAATAAATAGGCACCCCGAGCTTCATTCTAATCATCTAGTTGTTTATTTTTCTCTTGACATCAAATTGTGATTCAGTCACATAGTCTATTGTGGAGCCAAGTGGTTTCAAATAGTCAATTGATCTTTGGGAACGAAAACTCTCTTGGATTTGCATAACTGAAGAAGTGAAATATCTTCTGAAGGGTTGCACATTTGGAGGTGATACTTCAGTCACTTCAGCTAGGGCATCATTGGGCCTGAGGCCATTTTCAGCATTTCAGCATTTCAGGAGGTTTTTTTTAGCAGGGCCGAACTTATTGGAGGTCATTTCTAGCAGCTCTGCAGGCTGAAAAAGCAGTCCAAAAAAAGCATGCCGAAAAAGCAAAACCGAAAAAAAAAGCAGTCCGAAAAAAGCAGGCCGAAAAAGAAAAACCGAAAAAAAAAAAAAAAAAAAGCAAACCGAAAAGGCAATCCAAAAAAGCAATCCAAAAAGCAAAAAAAGCAACTGGAAAAAGCAGATTGGAAAAAAAAGCAAGCAAAAAGGGCAGCATCGAAGGAAAATATTACAGCTATCCACAATCAAGTTCTTCACTTCTCATTTGACATATTTTCTGAGAAATGTAGGTTTTCAGCTGAGTACAAAATATAGCTTCAACACTTCATTATTTCACCTTGTACTTGTCTTTGTTTGCCATTTGGCATTATTGGTATCAAAGGAACGCTAGGATTTTGCAATTGAAAGAGCATTGTAATTTTTAGACTATCTATATTGCAAACCTAGAGTTTGATGATTAGCTTATTAGTTTGCATGCCAATTGTTTGACAAAATGTCAATTGGCTGTAAGTTCTCTTTTTGACATAAATAATGTTATAATTTTGCATACTAAGTGTTTATATTAATGACACTTGGTTGTAAGTGCATTAATGTCATCTTAGGTTGCATCCAAAGTATTTGTCATAATCACTAGTTGCTGTAGTTGCATATTGCAAGTAGTTAAGTCTCATATTTGTATTGAATATTGTCAAAATTAGTTGCACATTCATGTTAGGTCATTGTTTAGACACTCTGGAGTTTTTTTTGTAAGCATTCTCTTTGATGCAAATCGAAACAAGAGTCATTGCAGCAATCTGAAAAGTTATATCAGTCATATGACCCCTTGTATGCAAAGTGTTTGACAAAATTCTTCGAGCCTTCAATCAACATTTTAAGGTCGGAATTGAGCAGGATTATTACAGTGGTATCAGAGCTTGCTTGCAAAGTGTTTGACGAAATGTCAAACCACTGAAGTATAAAGATTTTTGGTGTTTGAAGAAGTTATAACCTGTTGGGGTTATTACAGTGGTATCAGAGCTATTGACCCGCCATCCTGTTGGGTAGATTGGACATTGAATCAGTTAGTTCATCATGTTTACTTCAAGTACCCAGAAGCAGTGGGACAAGGATATGAAGAAGCTTAACAAAATTTGAAAAGGTTGGATGAAAGTCAGAAAAGGATGAATGAATTGATGGTTTCCATGTTTAAGAGGACTACATCACAGAACAAAGAGAAAGAGGAACAAGAGGTCTCTACAAGTGAGGTATCTAGAAACCTCTACAAGGAGTTTGCAGCAGTTGGTGACTACCATATAGCCGAATCTAGGGAAGACAAAAATCAGACTAGCTTGGAGGAAGATGTTGGGCACACAATACTTCAGAAGGTAGTGGGAATGGATATTTCGCAGATTGATAGTAACAGTCAACTTGATACTCAAGTTGAGACAATTGTATACAGGTCGCCGGAGGGTGATGTCACAGGTACTCGGGATGGTTTAGTTCCAACAGGCAGTGACTACAACATAGTGGGTTCAGATGATGATTATGAGGATGTTGTTGTGCATGATGGTGAGATACTTGGTAAAGATGAGCAGACATTGAGCATTCATGACTTTGCTGAGAGAGAGTACCAGGCACAGATAGATGCTTCGTCACATGAGGTTGAGGCTGGTAGTACTTCACATGATTGTCCAGCCAGCTGAAGGTGAGAGAAGATAGTATTGTGACTTCATTATCTCATCATGACAGGATGCGGGATATGATAGAGGATCACATTCGGATGACTCAGTTATCGGGTAGACATAAGGGAGTTCAGGGGAAGTCTTCTTGTGTTGACTTACAGGTGATTAGGGAAGGAATGGGAATGATGAAGTTGAGTTATTTACATCTTCTATCAAATCGTGACCATCTTCTTAGCCTTGTCGGAGACTTCAAATGCCTTGAGGAGGAAGGAGGAGGAAGTTGACAGGCTTTCTCGCAAGCTTGAGGACACTCGAGCTTCTTTGGTGAATACTCCATTGGCATTACAGGACTAGGAGAGACATGGGGATAAGCATGGCATGGAGTTGAGTTTAGCTTCATCTTGCACTCCTGATACTCAACTTTCTGCAGTAGGCGGATCATATGTGGCCGTTGATAGTGTTGTGAGTTCATCTTGCATTCACATCCAAGATACAGGGACAATATCAGACAGGTATGTGGAGTTAGTTGGTACTAGTCATATTACTCAAGTGAGGAGTTTGCTTGAGTTACCAGCTGATTCTAGTTTACGAATATGGACTCGAGATTGTTATATTGGCGTTTGGGATTCAGTTGACTGGAGATCTTTAACACTTTTTGGTAGCAGTGATTGTTTGGGTGCTATCATGGATTTGATTAGCAGATTGCACGATGTTGTCTTTTCTTGCACCAGCAGCTTGTCCGATGTTGGTATTAGTTTTTATACACAGGTGTTGGGCTTTGTTCATATATCCAGTTGACCATTCTTGCTGGATGGTGTTGATGATCCTTCATATTTGGCAGTGTGTACAGATGAGTCCCAGGATCATATTGGCATTGATGACATCCAGGAGGATGCAGTGGGCAGTTTTGAAGACTTAGTTTCCTTGGTAGTTTCTTTTGTTACAGAAGAGTTGGACAACAGTACTACAATTTTTGATACTCCGTATGTTGATATGAGCTTTGGAGTTGATTCGCAGGATATGGATGGTAATACTCTAGAGACCAGTAACTTTGAGGATACTCCTTTAGACAGTGCGTCAGAGGAGGTTTGTAGGAGACAGTCTAGCCAATGCCATCATGTGTCTAGTCAGTTGAGAGTTAGTGAACGAGACATTGCTATCACTTGCCAGCATTTCGATGCTGCTCGTCAGTTGTTAGCAGTTTATGGATGGGGTTCTCCTACTAGTGATGAGCAGGGAGGCAATTATCTTTCCTTGACAGAGATCCACTCTTTATGGGAGGCTATTCGGATTCTGAGACAGAATTATATGCAGTTAGTAGCCGACAGAGATTATTTTATGGAGTGGGGGAGTACAACATACGATGCATTATTGGCCAAGGAAGATGAGGTGAGTGAGCTTACTCAGCAGCTCGAGGTGACTTCTGAGATTCTTGAGAGTACACAGTTGGCTTTCGAGGAGTCACAGTTTCATTTGGCTAAGGTGACCATGGAGTTACAGCGACAGCAGTCTTTACCAAATTCTGTACAGTCACAAGCTGTGGTGTCTGGTGATCCGAGGATGTCCATGGTCGAGATTGTCAAAGACAGTGGAGATGGGGATGCATCCATCCTTGATACTAACATTGGCATATCGGGTTTGTTCCCACTAGAGTCAGGTTCAGTTGAGTTGGGTGTTGTAGCAGATTGTTGTGGTATGCCTGACATAGTGGTGGCCTCTAGTACTGATGGCATAGAGACTAGAGATGTTGTATCAAAGATCTTGTGTGATATTGGTGAGCCAACAGTTGGCATGGTTCCTACTAGTAATACTATTCCCTTGGCGATGTCTTCGGAGGTAGTAGTCAGTTTCAACTTGGTTAGTGATCGATTGCAGTTAGTTTCATCTGGATTGCAGTCTGAGCCATTGACTGAGATTGGCACATTCTATCGGCATTACATTGTGAAGTATGCTCATCGATTTACCTTTGATGACCATGTTGACGAAATGATGATACAGAGATGTACTTTGGTTCCTAGTGCTCGTCATCAGTTATGGGACGGTTTGACGCCTCGGGATGAGAGTTGTGATGGGCATGACATGGCGATAGGTTCTGCGGTTGACAGCTTGATAATAGATGACTTAGAGCGGGAGTTTGGGAGAGATGCTTCAGCGGTTGTTGTTATTGACTCTACTCCTTTGGCTATGACATCTCTTGACTTAGCTGGTGATCAGTCACAGTGGGTTGTATCACTTGTTCATGGTGAGTTGTTGACTGAGGTAGGTTCTTTTTATCAGCATTATACTGCAGGTTATGTACATCAGTTAGCATTTGATCCTTGTGTTGAGGAGTTGATGACAGGCAAATTTGGTTTGGGTTCCATTTCTCGCTGTTTATCTTGTGATGTCTTTTCACCATCAGCAGTGCATGGGAGTTATGGTTATGAGACAGTGGCCGGTGATCTGCAGAGTTGTGTTGACTGCAGGAGTTGTACAGTGTGTGGATTCTCCATACTTGGTATAGTTTCATTCAGGAGCGTTCACCATTGTTGCAGAGTTGGATTGTACATTCCGTATAGGCCAGTGGGATGCGTTGATGGTATTTACTGTGTTGGCAGTTTGATTTGTCCACTTTACTTGGGTTCTGATGTTCTAAGAATTTGTGTCTTTTGGGTTTCTAACTGTGGTAGTCTTGATTTTGGAGTTTGGTTGAGCTGTAATTGTCAGTTTGATTATGGATTCCTCTTGGTTATATTGCAGAGGATATTACAGGAGCCTGTGTTAATTGACAGTAGAGTAGTTCATGACTATATTTGGGATCCAAGCGGATTGATTGGTTTACTGTTCAGCCATTGCTTGGGGACAAGCAATTTCAGGAAGGGCGGACTGTCATGTCCCCATTTTGGAGCCAATTTGATTTAATTAATTTAATTAATTAAGTTGTCCAAAATAATGAATATTTTATGAGGATGACTAATTAATTATTTTAATTAAATAAATAAGTGATATTAAGTTAATTATTTATAAAGTTATCAAATAAATAAATATTAAAAGGTAACTTTATATTTAATTAATTTAATAAAGTGACTTGAATTATAAAATATTTTTTATAAAGTCACTAATAGATAAAATAAAATAATGTTCTAGAAGTTTCTGGAGAAAGTGGAGAAAAAGAATAAATAGGCACCCCGAGCTTCATTCTAATCATCCAGTTGTTTATTTCTCTCTTGACATCAAATTGTGATTCAGTCACATAGTCTATTGTGGAGCCAAGTGGTTTCAGATAGTCAGTTGATCTTTGGGAACGAAAACTCCCTTGGATTTGCATAACTGAGGAAGTGAAATATCTTCTGAAGGGTTGCACATTTGGAGGTGATACTTCAGTCACTTCAGCTAGGGCATCATTGGGCCTAAGGCCATTTTCAGCATTTCAGCATCTCAGGAGGTCTTTTTTAGCAGGGCCGGACTTATTGGAGGTCATTTCTAGCAGGTCCACAGGCTGAAAAAGCAGTCCAAAAAAAGCAGGCCGAAAAAGCAAAACCGAAAAAAAACAATCCGAAAAAAGCAGGCCGAAAAAGCAAAACCGAAAAGAAAAGCAGGCCGAAAAGGCAATCCGAAAAAGCAGCTCCGAAAAAAGCAATCCAAAAAACAGAAAAAACAAGTGGAAAAAGCAGATTGGAAAAAAAAGCAAACAGAAGGGGCAACATCGAAGGAAAATATTACAGCTATCCACAATCAGGTTCTTCACTTCTCATTTGGCATATTTTCTGAGAAATGTAGGTTTTCAGCTGAGTACAAAATATAGCTTCAGCACTTCATTATTTCACCTTGTACTTGTCTTTGTTTGCCATTTGGCATTATTGGTATCAAAGGAACGCTAGGATTTTGCAATTGAAAGAGCATTGTAATTTTTAGACTATCTATATTGCAAACCTAGAGTTTGATGATCAGCTTATTAGTTTGCATGCCAATTGTTTGACAAAATGTCAATTGGTTGTAAGTTCTCTTTTTGGCATAAATAATGTTATAATTTTGCATACTAAGTGTTTATATTAATGACACTTGGTTGTAAGTGCATTAATGCCATCTTAGGTTGCATCCAAAGTATTTGTCATAATCACTAGTTGCTGTAGTTGCATATTGTAATTAGTTAAGTCTCATATTTGCATTGAATATTGTCAAAATTAGTTGCACATTCATGTTAGGTCATTGTTTAGACACTCTGGAGTTTTTTTTGTAAGCATTCTCTTTGATGCAAATCGATACAAGAGTCATTGCAGCAATCTGAAAAGTTATATCAATCATATGACCCGTTGTATGCAAAGTGTTCGACAAAATTCTTCGAGCCTTCAATCAGCATTTTAAGGTCGAAATTAAGCAAGATTATTACAGTGGTATCAGAGCTTGCTTGCAATCTGTTTGACGAAATGTCAAACCACTGAAGTATAAAGATTTTTGGTGTTTGAAGAAGTTATAACCTGTTGGAGTTATTACATATCATGAAAGGAGTCATCTTGATGGACATCTAATGCATGGTATTATAATAGTACTCTTCCATATGCAACCATCTGACCCAAGCTATCTATTGAGCACTCACATAGTTTCTCAAATATCCCTCCACCCATTTATTCACAATCTTCGTTTGCCCATTTGTTTGCGGATGGTAACTAGTGTTGGGTGTAAGATTTGTACCACACAACCTAAACAATTCTTGCCAAAAAACACTCATAAATTTACTATCTCGATCACTGACTATGAATCTAGGCAACCCATGTAACCTAAATATCTCTCTAAAAAAAAGATCTACCACCTATGTTGCCATGTAAGTGGATGGAATAGCAAAGAAGTGAGCGAATTTCGTCAAGTGGTCTACCACCACCTAGATGCAATCTCTCCCCTACACTCGTGGTAAACTAGTAATGAAGTCCATAGAAATGCTTTCCCATTTCCCATCTGGAATGGGCAAGGGTTGCAGTAAACCTACAGGAAATGTCTGCTCTACCTTATTTTGCTGACAAACAACACACTCCTTGACATACCTGTGAACATCATCCTTGCGCCCTCTCCATGAGAACCGCTCTCAAATCTGACCGCTCTCAAATCTGCCTATAGGTCTTGAAGACCCCTGGATGCCCAGCTGTAGGTGCATCATGAAATGCCCTTAGAATCTCCTCTTCGAACTGTGATGTAGGGATCAAATAAACCCTGTCTTAAAATCTGATCAACCCATCCAGCATACCTGTCATCCTGTATGCTGCCTGCAACTATCCCAGAAGCCCAATCATCTCCTACATACTCCGCTGCAATCCGATCTCTCCAATCTCCTGAAACCTCTGCCAGAGCACATAAGTGAGGTCACCGAGATAAAGCATCAGCCACCACATTTCTCTTAACTTTGACAAACTCTATTCCGAATTCATAAGCTTGCAATTTGGTAACCCATTTTTATTGTCAGTCATTAAGATCACGCTGGCCAATGAAGTATTTAATACTATTGTGATTGGTCTTGATTACAAAACGCCCAAGTACCAAATAAGATCGAAATTTGGTGAACGCATGCATTATGGCCAACATTTCTCTGTTGTAGATAAAATAGCTCCTCTCAACTCCTCGGAGCTTCCTACTCTCAAATGCAATGGGGTGCCTCTCCTGCATCAATACTATCCCTATCCCATCTCCTGAAGCATCAAATTAAAGCTCAAATGGTTTCGTAAAAGCAGGCAAAGCTAGAACCAGACAAGATGGCATTACTTGTTTGAAGTGGTCAAAACATCTCTACGTTGCCTTTGTCCATGTGAAGGCCCCCTTCTTGGTGAGATTCATCAAAGGTGCAGCAGTCTGTGAGAATCCCCTAACAAACCTCCTGTAAAAATCACATAAACCAAAAAACCCCTTGAGCTATGTGAGGTTTGTGGGAGTAAACCAATGCACAATAGCTCTAATCTTTTCAGAATCAAACCGAACGCCATCTGCACTAATGATATGCCCAAGGTAAACGAGCTTGGTCATGCCAAACTTGCATTTAGATTCCTTGGCATATGACTCTCCAGAATAGATAACACCTCCTGTAGATGTTGTAAGTGCTCCTCCCAGGTCTTATAGAAGACCAAGATGTCATCAAAGAAGATCAAGACGAATCTCCTCAACTGCCTCCTGAATGCCTGGTTCATACAACTCTGAAATGTAGCAGGTGCATTGGTTAGCCCAAATGGCATAACCATAAACTCAAAGTAGCCATAGTGACATCGGAAGGCTGTCTTTTCGATGTCCTCTGCTCTCATCTGAATCTGATGGTATCTGGATCGTAAATAATTTTTGGTGAAGAAGCATGCCCCATGCAGCTCATCAATCCTAGGAATGGGATACCTATTTTTTATTGTTTTCTTATTTAATGCCTTGTAATTGATGCACATGCACATCGTCCCATCCTTCTTCTTCACTAGAACTACTGCTGAAGCAAAAGGGCTTTTGCTAAATCTAATATGCCCCATCTCCAATAGCTCCTTAATTGCCTTCTCTATCTTATCCTTGTGTTTCTTAGGATGACGATTGGGGGTAATCATGACTGATTTGGCTCCCACCTCGAGCTCAATAACATGCTCTATTTCCCTGTCAGGAGGGACCCCATGTGGAATATCGCCAAATACTTTGGCATGCTTGTCAAGTATCTCTCGGATATTTGGTGGATGACTCTTTACCTGTGGCTCCTATGGATCTAGCATAATGAAACATTCTGCTGCCCACTCTATGTCGCTATGCCGAAAAAGTCTCTGCATTCTCCTTAGGGAGACTACTCTACAACTCCCATCTAAAAGTCCTCTAAGTACAACAGTTCTTCCCTCATGCTGGAATCCCATCTCCAATTTTGCTAGGTTGAGTGTGAACTCAACTAGCGAGGCCATCGATGTCATGCCGAGGATGACATCATAGTCTCCCATGTCTACTACATAGAACTCATCCTCCAACTCATAGCCATCTCCAAACCTAACGTAAAGATTAGATATCTTATGAGTGCATAATAATTTGTCACCATTAGCTACCATGACTCTAAACCCAGCATGCTCCTTAGATTGTAAACCTCTCGTGGTTACTAGTCGTGCATTTATGAAGTTATGTGTAGCTCCGGTGTTGACGAGAAAGATCACTTTTTGCCCCTAGATAGTACACATGACCCTAAATGTGATCACCTTTTGAGCCCTCATAAATCACGCCAATGACCTATCATCCTTAGGAATGTCGTTCTCCTCTAGAGTGCTACTCTCACCAAAGTCAGAGTATTGATCCTCCCCCTCTGACTGTGACTCCTCTAAGAAATACCCCATTTGATTTGCCTTAGCCTTGAGAGGGCACCTATGAGATAAATCCCAAGGCTCTCTGCAATGAAAACATAGCTTCTTCCTCCTCAACTCATTTAGGTTGTCATTGTCCAACTTATTATCCCTTTTTGGCTGAGCATCCTTGTGAAAAGATTTTTCATCCTTCTCCTTATCCTTCTTCATATGTGAATTCCTATGCTGAAATCTGCTCCTAAAAGGAGAAGGTGCTAAGTAACGAGCCTTCTTAGTGGCCTCCTGTAATGTAGTTGGGTCATGCCCCTTGACCCAACCCCTGAAGGGATCTGAGAGCCCATCCATAAATACAACTACTAATGTCTGAGATGTTTGTAGCCAACACAGCTAACCTCTGAAATTCATTGATGTATGTCTCAATTGATCCCCACTTCTTGAGTTGTACCAACTCTTTAAACTACAACTCAAGATCTTTGGTATCAAATCTCTCTCTATGAGGCTCTCAATGAACTCCTAAGATGTGATCCGATTATGCCCCAAGGTTACCATGTCATGGTGCCACCACTCATGCGGTTGGCCATCCAAATGAATAGTCACATACTTGATTGTCTCCTCCTTAGGCATCGGATTCAGCTAGAAGCATGTATCTACCTTCTGCACCCAAGCTTGTGCATTCATCTTCTCTGAGGCATCATAATAAGGTAAAGAAAATTTCCCAACTTTCTTTCTCAGCTCAAAGTTTTGATTTCACCCTCCTGCTCTAGGTATGTGTCTCATCCTCAAGTCCATATAATCTCTGAGGGAAACATTCACCTAAAACTCCCGTCCACTAACCTCCCAATCCCTCATGAACTAATCTTGTAACTCGGTAATCTGTAGTTCGTTTACTGGTTGAACCAGATGTTTGGGTGGAAAGGTGGGTATAGAAGAGGTCTCGAGCTCACTATCCGAGCTAGGCGTGCAATATGTCTAAAATTATCAGCCTCATTCCCAATGTTGCCATGTCCATTATTATTACTATTAATGTTATTCTCAGGACCATTGTTATTGCCTTAGCCTCCATTGTTATCATTGCCCCCATTACCATTGTTTGCATCACCTGGACAAATATTTACGCCCATCTATCTAGCCATAAGCTGCAACATCATATCCATTCGCCTATTCTGCTCCTATTGCATACGCTGCCCCTCTTCTAACGTACCTAATAACCGTCTGAACATTACCTCCTCCTGATTTGGTTCGACATTTCTGCCTCTGCCTAGTCCTGTATTCCTATCATCTCGGTCACCCATATTGTTGTCTTATTCAAAGAATATCTTCTCTATGTCTGTATGACTTGATTCTATGTCCACTTGCGTGGATGAACTAGACTGCTGGTTGTGTGAGTCTGAATCTTTGTTGTCCTACTCTGGTATGATAGAAGTAAATGGCCTATGTTGCATGCTCAAACATACATTCTTAACCTGTTTTATTTCTAAACTTAAGTGTTTTGACATTTCGTCAAACACTTTTCCCGTTATCCGGTTGTTCCAAATTCCCTATAAGGCTTCCACAAGATGGCAGGACTTAAAGCTCTGATACCACTATAATAACCACCCCCTTCCTATTTTTTTGAAGAGACTTGCAAACTACTGAGTATTATCAATTAGAGTCTTATTTTCAACATCGCATTTTGACAAACACTTAAGCAACATACAACAATAAATATGCAAAGTCTAGAACCTCCGTATTTGTTGATAAAATATTGGTTTTGCAATATAAATGTTTACATACAATTGCCTTATAGGCTGCAACAAATATTCAGACTGGTATTTAACAATTACAATGCCTAAAATGAACAGTATGATGGAAGGAACCTGGAAGTAGTGATCTACAGATGAAATGACAGCGTCCCAACTTTTAACTGGCAAGGGTGGGCAAGAAAACTTACTGCAACACTGTTCATGCACTATAGCAGCATTATTCACGGTACTGTAACAATTTCACTATTCACACACACTATAGCAAAACACTGTTCATGCGCACTATAACAAAAGCACTATTCACACATACTGTAGCAAAATAACTATTCACAGGAACTGTAGCAAAAACACTATTCACGTGCACTATAGCAAAACACTATTCATTGCTGCATAACCTGAACTTCAAAGCTCTTAAATCATGTGTAAAATCACCAATAAATCCCACTATGTTTCTTGAATGAAAACACCCAGTAATCCTCCTGGTTGTGTCTTTCAGCAGCGAAAAGAATGCTAGCAAAGAGGGGTTTCGTCCTCCAAACTGAACGATTAGATTTTCCAAAAATTCAATAGCATAATAATAATATCATCCAAGCATGCCCCAACTCATTCCCGCCAAGAGAATATAAAGCCCCCCAAGAAGTCGACTTCATTTGCATAAGCAATGTGGGATAAATGGAAAATACCTTTTTAAAACAACTTTATAATAAAGTGACATAATTGATGTCTTATTTAATTATCACTTTATAATAGAGTAAATTAACTTCAGCATTAAAATCACATAAGAGTCGAACTCAGAATACCATGTATGATAGCTCATCAGAAAGAGCTCAACCAAATCTACCAAGCCGAACCCCTGAAATTTCCATATCACTTGACTCCCATTGACTTACTAGAGTTAGTAACTCCTGAAAAATATTGCCAAATGAGTTCCCTAACCACTTCATTAGCCTACAAAAGCTCCTGTCATAGGCTAAGCTATTGACCCTGATGGTCAAATTAAGTAGGGGACATTACAAAATTGGACGCTCTTGTGCTATATTTTAATGTCGGCCTTTGCTCTAGCTAGATAGCCCTCAAGGGTAGTGTTGATGCAAGTTTTGTATCACTTACATAATATATTAGGATTTGAATATTCAATATGGGATATCAAACATGCAACTCCTCTCTTGAAAAGTTATTACTCATGAAAACATAAGCAATAGCTCCAATGTTCCTTACACCATTGGATACTTGCTCAATTTTATCGATGTGATTTGCTAGTAATCACGTAGGTGGTCTTACGCTATTCATTCGAGGATGACTTGGACTTTGGTGGAATGATGGATTTTGCTATGCCAATAATTTATTTATTTTTTGACAAAAATAAAATAAAATTTCTTCTAGAGCCAAAAATCGATTTTGCAATTTTATTTCACCATCACAAAAATTAATTTTCTTCACCAAAAATAAATAATTCAGATTTTCCAAAAGACCAAATTTAACAAAATTTTCATTTTTTGAAAATTATCCAATTTTATACAATTATATCCAAAATTTCGAAAGAAAATGTCTAAGTACAAAATTTACAATTTTATCCTGCCAAGTGTTGCTCTTTTAAAATTTGTTCGGCCTAAGGATGAAATTGGTGGCTCTAGAAAATCAAGTTGAAACTGGGTGAAAATAAATCTAACCCTCTCCCCACTGGCCCAAAAGTGTCCAAGGCTCAAAATTCTGAAAATTGTTGGACAATCCAAAAATTTGCCGAAGCGATCAAAAAAAAGGGGGGTCCCCAAAATTTTGGGGCGATGGTGTGAAAACCTCACAATAGGTAGCAAATTTGGTCCACTCAGTGTGAACCTTCCCTGTTATCTCAATGTCATACATCCTATCAATGCACTTGAAGAATCCTTCACCTGAAATTCAAATTTTAAAATCACTATATTAAAAAATTAACTATTCATAACTGCAAGTGTACTAACTTCTAACTCATAGATTACCTCATCATCATTCAATGGTGTAACTCTCTAAGGCCTAAGCATGTACCACTTCGGATTCAATGCGTAAGTAGCCATGTGTAAAGGAGTGTTGAGGTGGTCCCATCTACATTGAATAATAGGCTAAATGTGCTTAGTGTAAAATGCTAAACTAGGGTCCCTCTCTCGCACAACCACCCTCATCTGGCCAAGTATAGCATCAACATACTTGTACACCTCTCCAAGCGTAGTTGCATCTTCATCCCCATATTTGATGACCTGAAACACTAAAGTGATGAAAGAGACAACGTATTTTGCATCACTCCAAAATACATCACTCTTTAGTATCTCTTTCACCCTCATCCCCTACTCTACCCTAGAACCTCTTCTACTCATTCCTCATAACCATGAGTTGCAATGGCTCCTGCAACTCAATCATTCTCTCCAAAAGAATGAAGTAGGATGCATATCGGGTCTCAACTAGTTTCAGGAACTCCTTTGTGAAGCTCCTGAAAATGGCATGTGATGTGTGGTGATTGCAGATAAACATCTGCACATCTCTAGCATTGATCACTACTCCCTTAATCCAAACAATCTTCCTCATGTCCTCTAGTGCATTGTTCATGGCACGCACACAACATAGAGTCCACCAAATATGCTTGTAAGTTGTCTCAACAAGTCTCCCTACAGCTCTACACAAAAGTGTTGCATCTGTCACTACTTGGACCACATTTTGTGGCCCAACCTCCTCAATAGCATCCCGAAGTATATTAAACTGAAAATCAGCATCCTTTCAATGTCCAGAACAATCAAGAGCCCTGAGAAAAAATGTCCCCTCTATGCATGTAATGATGATATTGATGCATGGACGGTTCCTAATGTCTGTCCACCCATCCATGATGATGCTACAACCATACTCCTCCCAAACAGGCCTCAAGTTCTCTTTCTCTAAAGCAATCTTGGCATACTCTTTATTCAAGAATGTAGTCTGCAATTTGTGCTCACCTGGTGGCACAAATGGCAGTCCTCCTCCCCTTGCCACCAACTGCATCATCTCCTTATAATAAGGAGACCGTGTCACATGGAGAGGTATGTGATTGAAAAAAAAAGAAATCTACCAATGGCCTCCTCTATCTCCTCTCTCAAGAGGGCATTAAATCTATCAGCAATGGGGTTACTTTCAAATGACACCTTTATTTTCCCCTTGTTGGATTGTGCTTCAAGCACAGCACTAGATGTACGACCCGAGGTTGTCCCTTCAAATGATGTAGGTCTTGGTTGTGGACTAGTAATAGAAAAGCGTGGCTGCCCCTACTCATAAGCTTGTTGAAGACTATGAACATGTTGCCTATCAGTCAAGGTGGTAGGTACATCAACTCCTAAATCATTTAGAACACCCCAAAGGTTAGAACCATAGTTGGAAAACTCGCCAAGCCCCCCAAAAGTTTAATCGGGAAAACTTGGCCATTTAAAAAAAAACTTGGAAAAAACTCGAAAACCTAAAAAACTGTTGAAATTTAATTCAAAATACATTTATTTGCAAAATTTAATGAGAAGATGCATCTAATAAGTTAATTAAAGACAATACAAAAGAAACAAGCATAGTTTAGATATATATAAATGCATAGTGCATACAAAATTGCATTCTCATGCGGAATGCTCATGGTAGGAAGCAAAATAGTAAATAGTTTCAATCTGTCAAACTAGATGTAAATACTAAAAGTCTAAATACATCAATGATCAATACAATCACATCTTCCTCTTTCCACTTGCACTAGCAAGAAAGCGAGTGGGTTTAGTCCTAGAAGAAGTGCCCCGCACTGGGATAGGGCGTGAGCTGCGTGATTGTGAACTTTGTGGCTATGCCCCCTTGCTTGACTGGCTCGGCGTCCTAGAAGAGGATGCATCTCCTCCTAATGGTAATGCCTCATCCTCTAAGCCTGAATCCTCATCCTCCTCGTCCTCATCCTCAATGTCATCCATTGTGAATTGAAAATCAGTTTTAGCATCCCCCTCCATGGCCTGCCTCTCCAAATCAGCAATCTCATCTGTTGTAAACAATGGTTCTGGCTCCTATGCTGTCCAATCAGAATAAGGATCTATCTCATCTAGATCAAGTGGACCAAGTAGTTCTGAGATCTGTGTCTTTTGTATGCACAACTTAAGATTATAGTGCACATGAACAACATCATTAAGCCATTTTTGAGTCATTTTGTTTCTTTTCTTTGTGTGGATGGACTCAAATAGGCTCCAATTGCGCTCACAATGGGATGAGCTAGAAGGTTGGGATAGGACTCTGGGAGCAAATTTCTTTAAATTGGGGGTATTGCCACCCCAACTTGCCCACCAAGAATCTGCAAAACAAAATATAAAAAGTTATAAAGCAATAAAAAAAGATAACCAAAAGCACAACTTATCAATTAGCAAAAGTTTTAAAGTTTGACGTTTTACCTGGTGCTTGAGTAGATCTTGCTCTCTTTGCTAGCATAGAAGAGAACAAAGGACCCCTCGATTACACAGATTTGTTGTTCGGTCACAATAAGGTCTCTCTCCGCTTCACTGGATATCATTCTCTCAATGCATTTAGAGAGACCTTCCATGACCTCTCCATTAGGATCTGAGTAGGAATCATCAGCCCTAAAACAAATAGAAAATGATATCAAGTCTTACTACACAACCTTAAAAAGTAAAGTAAAATAAAGTCTTAGTAAAATCCCAACTTCAAAGACAATCATAATACCTGAATTTGAGTTTGAGGAAGTAGCCTGTTGCATGAATGGGTTGGTGGAGCATATTGTTCCACCTCCTATCAATTATTACCCAAATGGGGTCAAATCTGAAACTGTCCCCATGATAGTAACTTCTAACAGACTCTTTCGCCCTATCCATGGCCTCATAAAGACCTCCCATTGGGGATTCTTGCCCATCACATATGCGCAAGACTAGAACCAGGGGCAGAGACATCTACATTTGAAATTGAAAAATACAAATTAGTTAATAACATAGTAAGTTATGAAATAATAATGAAACATGAATAAACTAAAAATATAATGCTCTGATTCTTGAAGTTGAAGTTACCTCCACAATCTCCTTAGCCTTTGCAAGAAAACTATCATCAAAGACTATCCGTGTCACAGCCTCTCCTTCGGGCTTCTTTGAATAAGGTGAAGCAACCCAATCAGCACACAAACACTTGTTTCAAAGCCAATATGTGGTCAAGAATACTTTGCAACGTCAAGAAGACCATCCCAAACCTTGTCATAGCAGGTCTCATCAAATCTTTGCCTTTAGTGGCCTTTCTCATCAAACTGAGAACCCATGGATGATTATAGATATATTTGGTGACTCGTCTAACATCTTCCACAACTGGACTCACCCAATCAAGTTTTCCTATGTCCTCCAAAAGAAGGTCAAGGACATGTGCTGCACAAGGTGACCAAAAAAGTGTGGGATGCCTCTCTTGGAGGATTCTATCTAAAAGATCAGCAAAAAATCAATATTTAGTTACAAATACAAACTTTCCATATTTAGTATTTACAAATTACATCAAATCTAAATTGAATACCATAGCATTACATTCATGATTCATATTGATTTGAACATAAAAAATTCAATTTACCTGCTGCCACATATGTTGCCGCATTATCTATGATTATTTGCACCACATTCTCTAATCCCACCTCCATGACAACATTCTTCAACATTAAAGCCAATGTGTGTGCATTTTCACTTTGTTGGAGGCATCAACAGATTTCCAAAACACCACATCATCTTTGCAAACAACCAAGAAATTAATAATGGTTCTAATTCATCCATCTATCCACCCATCAAATAAAATGGTGTGGCCATACTTCTTCCACTCTTTCTTTTGGTCTTTTATCAATAGTCTTGCCCTACCAACCGCTTTGTCAAGAAACTTACAAAATTCAGGTGTAATAAAGTGTTAGCAAAAAATAGGAAATAAGTTATAACAATTAACATTTAAAATATAACAATAAACTGAAGTGAATTACAATTATTTACAATTATTAAATAGTAAAATACTAACCTTCCACTCATATCCTTGCGATTAGGTGGCTTGTACCCTTTGCTCAATATTGAAATTGCATTCACCATATTGACCCAATAGAGACTATCAGCCACATTCATTAGGATATTGTTGAAAAACCAAAAATCAGATGCTGCAATATCAATTTTCTCATGCACCTCCTTGAACCATGTAGTGCCCTCTAATGATGGTTGTGCTCCAGGTGTGTTCCTGGGCACAAAATAGCTCCCTATCCCTGATGCGGATGGTGATGAAGAACTAGGTGTAGAGGAAGTGGAACCAGTAAAAGAGACATTTTGTTTGCAAATCCGTGGGCAACAAAGAGATCCTGATATGTTCTCAAGTGCTTCTTCTTCTTCTTGCATATCAAAAGGAGCTCCTTTAGATTCAGCTATGGCTACCCTCGTAGCTAATTTCTTCCTCTCCCTATTCATTTTTTTCTCTTCAGCAACTGCAAGTAGGGCATTGATGAATCTTTTTCCTTCTTCAATTACCTTGAGACAAGGATTTGAATCATGTTTTTTTATGCCTGCAAGGTGGTATTTGAGACGGTTTATGCCTCCAAAAATAATTATCTCACATGGAATGCATATCACCTTCCCAACATCATTTGGAGCTTCATAGGCATACCGCCATGCCTTATCTCTTGCATTTTTAGGCCGAGTGCCTATATATCCAGATGGGCATGGTGTTTGTGGCCACTCTTCTTTGCGGGTTTGTCATTTTTTTAATGCTTGACCGCTGCCCTACACATAAATGTATAGAAAAATGAATAAACAAAGTTAGAACTTAGAAGCTAGGGTTTCAAATGATTCAAACTTCAAACTTCAAACATAGAGTTAAACTTAAAATGATTTTAAATGATTTGAAAACATTTACAAACAACAACAAAAACAAAAGAACATTTGTTATAAAACTATAAAATGTTTTCAAACTATGATAAAATGAACATACCCGGAAAGAAATTTGTCTTCTAAAACTAGTTAGAATCCTCTAAAACTCACTCAAATCCGCCTTGAATCACTTGCAATCAGCTAAAAATGCCTCCAACCCTTCTTCTCTCCACACCTCAAAGTTCTAGACAATGCAAATACAACAAAGAATGAGAAAAAAAAGCACTTTCTACCCTTTTTAGCCGTCACAGGCCGCGGGCTAGTAAATCGCGAGTTTTAACAAAAAACTCACCGAGTTTTTGCCGAGTAATCGCCGAGTTTTTGCCTCCCAGCTGAGTTTTTCCTCTTGCGAGTTTTTCTGGGATTTACTCGCCCAGCTTAAATACTCGGCGAGTTTTTAAAACTTGCCGACTAATCTGCGAGTTTTCCATCTATGGTTAGAACTCAATTATGCAATGCAAATTTTCGTCTTTCTTCAATAACTTGTATGGAGCCACACATTTTTCTATCCAAAAGAGGAAATGTGCATTCACTCTAGTGATGCTCCCAAACCATTATGTCCCACAAATGTTATGTTTCCACTTCCTTGTAACACCACCTATGGTTCTTTGTACACTTATCCTTGTTGCAAACTGTTCAAGAGGGGATTTAGGGTCATAATTACCCCTAGCCCACTTTGCCAAAGTGGAGGGGCAATCTATAATTGGCAGACCAGGTGGCCAATTATCTATTGATTCTAAATCTGTTTTTTCTTTCTCTTCATTGTGCCCAGCCTCAAGGTTTTGATCTTCTTGGCTGTTATGAGAATGGGCCTCTAAATCCATCTCATCATCACGGTAACTTGACCCACTTGAATCTTGACCTTGGGAGCTCATTTTCACACTGCATTTCACAAAATGAGAAAAATATAAAATAAATACATGCTTTCAGCCTATGCCCTTCTTCAAAATCATAATTTTTAAAGTAAAATTTAAGCAACAAAAATTTGGAAATGAAACTAGAAACATCTACTAACATATAGAAATGAAATTCAACTAAGAACTAAAAGCTACAAACTAGAAATAAAAAACAATGATCTTGACTTGAAAAATCAAAAGATAAAATTAAAAAACTATGAAAAACCCTACCTTTTGCTTCACAAGTCCCTTGAACAAGCTGAACAATCTTGCTTCTCCCCTTTTTTTTGCTCCTTCTTACTTCTCTTTGCCTCCCACACACTCTCTTCACTCAAATAATCACCCTTCTATGAGCTCTTCACTCTTCTTCTTCTTGTTGTTGCAAAAATTAGAAAACCATGAAATGAATAGAAATGAGAAAACATTGAGATTTAATGGGATTTCAACCTCTAAATGGGCCCCACATACCCTAGGATTAGAAAACCATAAAAATAATATAACAAAACCTTTTAAAATATAATTTTTTTGCACTTTTTAATGACCCAAAACGGGGGTTGGCCAGCCGTCCCTAGGTGGGTCAAGGGACGCATTCCTGCCCCAGGTCCCCAACGGGGACGCAGGGATGTCCCCCTGCCAACAGCTAATTGGTGGCATCGTCAGGGACGCAGGAACATCATCCCCCCATCTTGGGTGCATCCTCGTTTCGGGTACTATGTTTGAACTGCCCTCATAAGATTTCCACGGACTGAAATAGTTCCTTGGTGGCTGATTGGAAGGTGTGACTTCCAAATCCATGGCTAACCCAATAGCATCATCTAATGAACTAGGTCTGTGAGCCTTAACCAAACCTTTTAATCCGTCACTTGAACCTTCAACAAAGAGCTTTTGAACTCTTCTCTAAGGCATATCAGGGGCCATTACATAATTTTTTTGAAATTCATTTGTGTAAAACTCTAGAAGTCATATTCGCTTAGACTGTGCTAGTTCCCTGTAATAGACCTCTATTTCTTTTCAGTCAAAGCAGGTAACAAGCTTCTTCACAAACTCTTCATAAGGCTGAACCATGGCATGATCCTAGGAGGCAAGTCTATGATGCCACCAACCATATGTTACTCC
This sequence comes from Cupressus sempervirens, assembly GCA_028749045.1. NCBI lineage: Eukaryota > Viridiplantae > Streptophyta > Pinopsida > Cupressales > Cupressaceae > Cupressus > Cupressus sempervirens. Next base: position 532,142,988 of record CM053784.1, read on the forward strand.
TTCTAGATGCATGGTAGCGAATTGAATCACCTTTTCCTCTTCCATGGTCTTGAGTGCCAAAAATGTATCCAACTTATGAACCCATGATCTTGCTGATATTTCACTGGTACTGGTAAAAGTTGGTATGGTTATTACTGCCCCATAGGCTGTATGCCCTGCCTAATGGGCACTCTATGCCTCTTGTCTTGTCTATCTAAATGGATTTTGGCCCTATCTTTACACTGGTTTATAAACTGATTTAAGTTCATCAGCTACCTTACATCATCTGGCAATTGCAGATATTTGTTTCATGCTATCATAATCTCATGTGTGATGTGTGTTTCCTCTTCCTCTACCTCTGGAACTAATTTTTCAACAGGCCTCAGTAAGCAAACAGGTCTACATGATCAAATAGAGGTGGTGTGCGCCATCCTACCATGTTGCTCATTACCAGCATCACTTATATTTCCATCCTAATTTTGTACCTGCAATTGGACCCTTTGATTTCCTGTTTGAGTAAGTAGTTGTTGTTGATACTGGATAAATATTTGCATCATTTGTTAATGTTTTTGTGCCATTTGTGCCATAATGTCCTGCAAACTTGGTTAACCATAACCCCCTATCATTTCTCTGCTCTACCATATTGCCTTAATCAAAGTATAGGTTTTCTTCTTCTTCCCACAGCTGGTCAGCCCTACTCCTGCTGAAATATCTATGTGATCCCGATCCTCTAGAGTGCACAGCACCAATTCAAACTTACATACATATGATTAGAAGTGGCAAGCAACTACAACCCACACATGCTGGCAGGTTTACTATACTCTGATATGACTGAAATATTCTAGGCTATGAATTCTCGATAGATATAAACTTGTACAACCCGTACTACAACTCTTAGTTTGAATCAAGAAAGTTGCAGACAGAGTGAATATCAATTGCACGAGTAATATAGATTTACCTTTTTTGTTTTCATAAATTTGCAAAAGAAATATCTGCCTGATTATATATAGAATTTATTACAAAGGGGACTCAACAATGATATCATGTAATATTCATACCATAATCGGTTCTATCAGACAATGTTGATACCTTAGAGCCAAAAGGATTCAATCACATTGCTGTTTGTCAAACAACCTCTCTGCCTTGACATTAACAGATATATGAAATGGTTTCTTCTATGTTTCTGTCGACCTCAAATATCACCAACTTACCACTGCACACACACACTGCTGAAACATCCTCGTAGATTTATCTGGGGTTGCGTCCAGATATCAGGCTTTCTCCAGGGTGTACACCCTGAGAAAAATTGGAGCAATCAAACTTGTAAAGCATGAAAGAAGATTATAATATTCAGAATACCCCATCTCTGCAATCAAATGACTTATATCCAATTCCCAGCGCTCCAAAAGGCAGGTCTTTGCACACTTCTAAATTGGAAGGCCACTTAGAAGGAAACATTCTAATTTGCACTTCCAACTGATGCGATCGGGCTCAAGAAACTTCAAATGAGGTGGTAGAAAATCAAATAGATAGCCACTTAAACTGGGACCCTTCCTATGACTGAACAATAGGACACTTTGCTTCATTAAATTTCCTAGCCTATGGCAATCAAAAAAAAATCTTAAGGGTAGCAATTTTTATTAGTTAAATAACAGAAACACTTATATGAAAGGGGAGATTACATTGTATAAATATTATCTTTATTAAATCTAGTAAACTTTATGTAATTTCATAAATTACATACTTTTATTAATTACTTTACATATGCTTAAATGCAAATTGTATCCGTTAAGGATTTACAACTACTATATTTCAGTAGAAGTAAATGACAATCTTAAAACAGAAGAACTCAAAGAACATGTACTATTGTATTTCAAGTGGCACAAATAAGAATGAAGAAAAATATCATACTTTATCATAAAAAAAATGTTCACCATAATTATACTTTAAATTTATTAATTTATATTAATTATTCTAATATCAACTGTTTCTTTAAAATGTTATTATTGGCATTCGATTTTTTATGTCTGTAATATTATGCTCTCATCTTATTTTGGTATCTATTGTGACATGGAAGGTGACAAAGATGCTTTGCAAAGTATGGTCATCCATGAACACATTGGGGAAGGGGGAATTTTGTGTAGTTGCAACTACTTTGGCAGATATGTATGTGAAGTGTGGTGCTTTTTTCCTTCGCATTTTTTATCATTGGAAAAATAAATTGTTAAATCAAGAATAAAATAAAATGTAATTAAATGAGATGAAGTCAGTGATCTCCTTCAAATGTCTACTAATCAAAATAGCTATTATGCTGATAAACAAGAGAAGCTTTGTTCTTGATAAATACTTACTGACATGTCTTCTTTGGACTCTCGAGAAGCTGTGGCCATTTGGCATGTGTTTGTAAGATTTGCCACACTAAACTCTCATGATAGAGTTTTCTATTTTTAACAAGATCTCAACTAAAAATTCAATGTTATTACGAGTCCTGAAAACAGTTAAGTTACATTTTCCATGTGCTCTAGGTGGGTGTGGAGATTCAAGACTGGGCCAATGCTCTATGATAATTGGCATCTTATTTGCAAGGTTCACATCATCTATTTGTCTCGACTGTATTGGTTCAGAACAATTTCTCCACCATTGACAAAGATTCTGAGGTTAGTTATTTTTCTACACATACTTCTTTTGGTCTGGGATTTTCAAACACTTCAATATTTGTAATGATTGTATAATTTCTTGCAATGACATTTCATGAAGCACTAATTCAGAGTTAAATTACTCATTCTTGTTTATTTTACAATGGTAAATATTCTTAATCAAACTCATACAAAATGCATAATCTAACATCCTTTATATTAAGGAATGCAAATTTCCATAAAGAACATTCTTTTGAAACAACCATCCAAATTCTAGAACACCGCAAATTTAAGATTCTATAATGGGATATTTACCTATTTGACAACCATTAATGTCAAGCTCATAAAACATCTATTCACTGTTATCTATTACATAAATTAATTGATTTCTTATATTGTGTGATAGGCTATTATCTGACAGAATCTTTTGACTACTAAGGGACTTCTCAGGAGGATTTCTTTTGTTAATTTCTGTTTATTATGCAAATACTATGAATTATTTCATAGACACTTGTCATATAAGTTGTTGAAAGAACCACAATGAGGAATATGGCCATTGTGACAGGCTTGCTAAGCGTAGAAATGGCAAGTTCCTGAACGCAAATGCATACAACTTCTCTGGAAAATTGATCCACAAGTTCTCTAACAAGAGGGAGGATGGTAATAAGTAATAACCAATGCAACAATCCTTAGTAAGAGAGTCTTATATTTTAGTCATATTCCAATGGATGCTGGAAGTCAATTGTGGATAAACTGGTTGAGGCCTTTGAAATTTGGGGACCATGTGATTGATGATGTCAAAAGTAAGAAATGTTTCACAACAACCTAATTGCCATATTGTCATTGATCAGTTCATTTAAATATGCATTTAAGGAAGCAATTTCTGAGCATAGGACAAAAGACCATGAAGTTTTAATGTTGATTGTATCATAACAGTGAATTGATCATACAACATCAATTTCCATTTTAGTGGAATGGTTCAATATAATGATATGCTGCCACATTTTCCATACATGCCCACCGAAGCATTCCAGCTACAATATCTGACAAAAGTCCCCTTCCATTATGCCTTGATGGATCTCCATACCCTGTTCCAAAGATCCTAATTTGACACAAAAGAAAAGGCTACTAGCTTACGACTGCAAATTTCATTTGCTTGAAGATTTTTTAAGCTTTGTCTGTAGAACCGATTTCTGCATATCCAGCAATTGTAGCATTCCATGAGGCCATATTTATTTGAGGCATTTTGCTGAACAGTCCATGTTTCCTGTCTATGCTTTCACATTTTGCATACATGTCTACTAGAGCAGTATGAACTACAACCTCTGACGAAATTTCTCTAACCTTCAGGCTTTGATGGATGTCTGCACCTTGTCCCATGGCTCTCATTTAGCCTAGGCTGGTAGACTATTGGCAAAGGTTGAAGAATTTGGCTTTACACCTGTCAATTGGATTTGCTTGAAATTTTCTAAGGCTTTTTCAGCACATCCATTTTGTGAATATCCTGCAATCATGGCATTCCATAAGGTCACATCACTTATGGCCATTTTGTCAAATAGTTCACAACTTCACACATTTTCCTTGCATGTCTACTAGGGAAGTTGTAACTACAAACAAAATCCCTAAATCCTATATCCCGTTATTTATATCCATATCGTGCTTTGATACTGCCAAATTAAACCAGGCAGGAAGGATGCTGCCAAAGGTTGTGGAGACTGGCCTTACACCTACTAATAGCATTTGCTTAGATGTTTTCAAAGCCTTTGCAACAAAATTGTTTTGTGCATATCCTACAATCCTGGATTTTGAAACCACATTTCTTGTAGCCATTCGGTCAAACAACTCATCTGCCTTGTCTATGCTTACAAATTTTGGAAGCATGTCTAAAAGACCATTTCCAACATCGTTTAACGAAATTCCCCTATCTTTTACATTTTATGGCTACGATGATGGTGATCTCATGACTGCAGATTCTTAGAGAAAAGAGAAAGCTTTTCTCTCTTCCTACTAAGATTTATCTTAAAGAAAGACCTCGCGAGATCACAAGTTGCAAAGCTGAAACACTTTCAGGGTCTTGTTGTAGAAACTAGATGCAACGGGAAGTGGGCAATTATTGGGAACCTCAGAGATGTTATTCGTGATTCTCCTTTCCCCAATTGGGAATCAAGACCAACCCTCAACACTAAATGACGGTCTCTACAGCAGTGAGAGGAAGAGAGACCTCCCTTTGGCTCTCTTCTTGTCAACTATTGGAATGACAACAACACCTTTTGGTCCTTGCCAAATCTTTTTCACAATGTCATAGGTTCTATTGATATCCTTGTTGTCACCAAGACTTATGAGTCCTACTTGTCCTTTGCCTGACTTTTTCAGGTACCAATGGCTCTCTATTTGTAGCGACGAGGTCAGGACTTTTGGTTAGGGGCTCTAGTGGTGTTTCCTGCCTGATCCATGACTATCTTTTTTATTCTACTTCGGTCGTCCACTCTAATACTTTGGCTAGATTCATGTGAATCTGTATTGGTCACCTTGTCCCTCATCTTAGAGACATCTTTATTGTTGTTTATTACTCTTTGTCAACCACCTCACCCTATGTAGTTCACAGTGCAAACGATGGGGACCCTTTTATAGACTTAACGAGTGCATTTCTAAATTCTCAACCATGTCTGACATCATTATCTTAGGGTATTTTAATGCATGTACAAAGATATTCAAAGCCCTCTACATGATTGTCAGTCTGATTTGATCTGTACCTCTAAGGCAGATCCTTCCAGCCTAGGTCTTCAGTGGTCTTCTGAGGGTAGTCAGAGGCTTCTTAAGTGCTACGGGCATCATCTCCTTCAGTTTTGCAAGGTTGCAGATATAGTGATCCTAAATGGACTTCCCCCTTTTTTTGTCTCTAGGCTCTTTGCCTGTTGGCCTCACTGTGGTGGTGCAAGTGTTGTCGATTATGCTCTCTCTTGTGCCTCCTTCAAACCTTCCATCATTCGCTTCATTGTCTCTCGGCTCCCCCTTGCTGACCATGCCCTTCTTAACCTCTCTCTTTGTGCCTCTTCGCCTCCCTCCCCCATTCTTTCCCCTCCCTCTGCTACACCACACATCACCTACACCTCCTTTTGCTTTTCAATGAGCAACTGTGGCCTCTTTACCCTTCATCTTACGTAACTCCTTCCCCAAGCCTCCTTCAAAGAGTACGATGACGCTTACTCCATGTTTGACCTCCTGGTAACTACACTTTGGGAGTCTGTCGTCCTTTCCATCCCTCACTACGCCAACCCTATCTCCTTTGGCGCCAAACAGAGGAACACTTGTCCAATTAACCAATGGTTTGATGATGACTGCAAATATTTCCACCATTTGATTCGTTCAACCTTCACCTCCCACTCCTCGTCCTTCATCCAGTTATGTCTCTCTTACAGCCACCTTCTTCGGCACAAGAAACCATTGTTTATTTCATCCCAATGTCGATCCCTTTGCACCTCCTTCTTGCATTCCCTCAAGCTCTTTTCGCTCATGTTGTTCCCTTGTCACCCCCACTCAACCTTGGGCCAAAACTACTTAGTCTCCCACGCTTCCACTCTCTATGACATCCTTGGCCAGCCCTCCCTCCACCTTACTCCCCCGATCCATTGCCGCCTCTTCACCTTCTCCAGCATCTATGAGGCTATCAAATCTGTGAGTTCCAACAGAATTGCATATGACGAAGGGTTCCTGTCGAAACTCTTCAAGCTTGGCTCCACAATCTTGGGCTCTTTCCTCTCTGTAGTCTTTAATAGAGTAGCTTGAATGGGCTTTCCTAACTCTTAATCGAGACACATTATCAACCTTAATTTACAAGGCCGGGTGGGTTTCCGACCTTGATAATTATTAGACTATCATGATTGGAAAAATGTTTGCCAAACTCCATGCTAATGTGTTAAACGCTAATCTTTCCAAAGAGCTCAACAAGAGGGGTCGCCAAACAAGGAAGCAAATTGGTTTCCAAACTAATTTTCAAACTATGGTCCACATGTTGACTCTACCGGCTATTATTGAGGAAGCTTGATACTGCTTAGTGAAATTTTACTACTTCTTTATAAACTTTCATAAAGCTTTTGACTTTGTTCCTAGGGAGGCTCTTTTTCAGCAACTTAAAGACATTGGGATTTCTACAACTCTTTTGGCAACCATTATGAGATTATATAAGACTATGGTGGGAAGATTCAAGACTCCTCATGGTTCTTCGATCTAATTCTGAGAACCATTGAGGTGAAATAGGACTGCCCTCCCTCACCTACTTTATTTGGCATCTACATTGATGAGCTTAAGGATTTCCTCTGTGACCCTTCACTCCCCAGCAATGTTTGTTACTTGCACCAAGTCCTAATCTCCATTCTCCTTTTTGCGGATGGTGTGGTTCTTTTGGCTTCTTCTTAAAGGATGTCCAACAACTTCTTGATGGTTTGGCTTCCTTCTGTGACTTGAGACAGTTAGTGAACATGGGAAAGACTCGAGAGATGGTCTTTAATTGCTTGAATACTTCCCATCTTCACTTCTATTTGCAAGGGAATTAGATTGAGATTGCTTCCTCATATGCTTATCTCAAGGTTGAGTTCTTTGGTCCCCGCTTCAACTTGAAACCTACCATGCAACCCAAAGTCAACAAAGGACTCGGATGCTTGGCTATGCTTAAGAGACAATGCTTCGGACATCACTTTCAGGACACTATGTCCAAGTTGTCCCTCTTGGACTCCTTGGTCAGATCGACTCTACTCTACGATTATGTTGTGTAGGGGTTGTTTCTTCTTGACATCGACCATACCTCTGTCAAGAGAGCTTAGATCCTTTTACTTCGGCACACTCAGATGACATCGATCCACTCCTCACAACATTATTCTAATTAAGTTCAGGGCTCATCCCTTAAAGCTCAAAGCCATCTTTGACTTGGTATGGTTCCTTCACTATCTCCAGGGCTTCATTAACTCTGCCAACGAGAATACTTGATACTCCTACTTGGCATATTGCTTGTCTAAGCCCATTTCCATATCCAACCCTAACAGTAGAGCCTGTTGCTGGTATGCACAAGCTTATGCCTTGTTAGGCTTGATTAGGATTGAGATTGATCGCCTCCCTCCCTTACCCTGCTTTTTGGAAGCTCCTGTCTGTTGGCCCTTTTGAAATCATTGGCCTCCTAAGTTTTAATTTTTTGGAATATATTAAGCAAGAGTCCTTTTTCAATTTCTCTATAAGGCAAGAAGTCTGGTTGCAAACCTTGTTTTTAAATAACAAGCGAGGCTAAATCCAAAGTGGATCTCTGGAGTGTTCTTTTTTAGTTTTGTTTTCCTTCTATGTGCTTTTTGTTCCTAGGCCTTCTTTGTTTGTGCACCTTTTCGCATGCCTTTTTCCTCTGGTAGGGTTTTCATTTTGTTTTCCCAGTGTTTCTACCTTTTATAAATCCTTAGAGTAGATTTTCTTTCTAACAGTGGGATCTGTTGAGAATCGACAACCATCATTATACACTTTCCAAAGCCGCAGAGATGTTAACCATTGCGACATAGCGAAGAAGCACCACGTGTTTAGTACGTCCCTGCAAGGCAGTAATACCAAGGTTTGAATGTCAACCGTTGGAAGCAATCGAATCTATGGTAGTCGCATACTCGCCAAAGAAAGTTGTGAACCTCTTAGTCATAGCGACATAACAACGTGAGGACACGTGTAAATGTGGGACCAATTGGTCCACAAGCTTCCAAAGGAGCTAATGTCATAATTGGATGACAAATGTCAGATTGTGGTTCGCCCTTGTTTCAAACTAAGCAGTTTTTTAAACATTGTCTCATTTGTTGATCAGTTTGGAGATCAACGATCGTCGCTATCTCGTAGTAAAAAGATATGAGGTGCTTAACCATAGCGACGTGGTGATGCGTGTCCTAGTGGGCCATGGCAATGAGATAGGTCTAAGAATCTTTTAGCTATTAGATTAAAGATGAATCCACGGCAATCCCTATGTCATGATAAAAACATGGTCAGTAGATAAGCTATTTGACAAAACGACAAGGAGACACGTGTCCAGAATGAGTATCACTTTGAAGTCAGAAGTATTTTCATTGCAGCCATGAGATCAAAAATCAATCTACAATGGTCGTTATGTCAGCATAGGAAATCACGTAATGTTTAGGCATAGCGATATAGCGAGACACTGGCTCGCGTCCCAGTGGACCATCCACAGTTGATGTAAGCTTGTCCTCACAGCCGTTGGATGGAAGGTAGATCTATGGTGGTCACTATTTCGCTACTTCAAGATGCACAATGTTTAAACAAAGCAAGAATTGCAGCCATCCAATCAGAAATCAATCTACAATGGTGATTATGTCATTATCCAAAGTTGCAAGTCTTTTAAACATAGCAATATAACGACATAACGCCATTTGTCCAAGGTGGGCCACTTGTGGAAGAAACAACAAAGGAACCTGATACAATCTGGGTCGTTTGATACAAAGCAAATCAATGCTTGTCGTTTATCCACAGTTGTGGGATTTTTTTAAACAAAGCGACAAGTTGACGCGTGTCTAGAGTTTTCAAAGCCAATACAGCAAGGATGCTAATAGGACAAAAATTTCCCAAATGGCACCACAGGATTGGTTTGACTACCATGTCAAGATGCAAAAATGTGAGTCAGCAATAATATTAAATCAAGTCCATCAGATTTTTCGCAAATCAACGGTCTCTTTTCAAAATTGATACGAAGCATGCATACCTGCTCCCTACAGAGCATTTATGAAAATTGAAGGCTTCTTGTACGGACGTGATGCAGGAATATAATGAAGAACTAATGTCTTATTCTGAAAAAGAATCATTTGAAGAGCCAGAACAAAGTGTAAGCGAAATGCAAGTTTGATACTAAGCAAAACTATGAATCGCTACAGCTAGGAAGTAACGAGATTTGTCCCAGTAAGTAATACTTTCCATTTCTTTAAAGGATTTTGATTTACTTGTCTTTGTTTTTTCAAAATGCCTCCAAAAAATGGTTTTTCTAGACAAACGGACTATGAGCATAGAAACATCCATGACAATTTCTTAAAGCAATTAAAGGAGTCAACTGACGATGCAGCACAAATGAAGAAATTAATTCTTGTTTCTCCAAGATTGAAATTAGCTAAGGGTTTATATGATAGAGGTAATTGGACCCGTGATGCAATAACATCTAAGACTGGGTTACAGCTATTCAAGAAGTGGTTTTCAAAGAGGAAACAATTTGCCCCACATGGTAACAAATGGAATTTTGACCTTTGGAAATTGGTTGTTCGGAGAGTATTTATGGATTCAGACCCTCTAACATCAGTAGCAAGCATGTACGATCCAATCATCAAGCCAGTACGAGGAGTAAGTGGAGAATGCCTATCAAAGATAACACTTGACGAGATTGGAGAAATATTTGGGATGGATCCTATCTCTCAATATCATGAGGCTATTGATTTTCAAGAATTAGAAAAGGGATATCAAGCCCAGAGGGAGTATGTTACGCAAGGACCCCTGAAAAAACATCTGGCAACCATTGGGAATACAACATTGGTCACAGCTTCAACCCTAGAACCCTTCAAGAAAGAGTTTTTCAATTCTTGTGTCCTAGGTATTTATGTCTTTGTGTAGGTTTTTGGTGAAGATGAACAATATTTTATGCATGTCAAGTTTCTGTACATGATGGTGCAAATTTCTTATTTTGGAGTTAATGTCATTTTTGGTTTCGCCTCATTTTTGGCTAAAGAAATTCATGTTGGATTAGCTAGAATTGCAAAGGGGAAAGTAGAGAAAGCCTTTGGTTGGAATTTGATGTTAACACATGTTTCTTTTTAAAGCAGCCACTTATTTTGAAAAGGAAATGCAATTAACAAGGGAGCATGAAGGAAAACCCCTACCTGTCCATCTCTGGAGTGCAGACATGTCTTGGGATGTGAATGCGGCCAGCTTTGTTAGATTTGACAGATATTTCGCATCAAAGCTGAGGATACTATTGCCTAGGGAGAAACCAAGAATTCCTAAACTACTTTTAGATTTTATCAGATGCATGGACTCCCCTACTGAATTAAAAATTTCTCATTATTGGGCAGATATTATCCCATATCCAATTTATCTCATTATATGGGTTTCAAGGAACCCCTCATGTGTTGCATCCTAAGTACCTTTGAAGGTTAGCCTAGCTGAGATATTGTGGCAGATAGGAGGTTTGGAGGAAGCTAAATTGACAGGCAGATCAAGGGGCTCTATCTTTCCCACTTGCACCATTGCTCATCAATTTGTGATCACAAAAGGGGGATGGATTTTCTTATATATGTTTTTAAATCTTTATAAAATGGCAAGATCCAATGCAAGACTCACTGATACTAGGGGAGTTTTTGAAATATTCAGGAAGAGAACAAAATCAAAAGCCCGTGAACATAGATTCTATTACACTGAAGATATCATAAGGAACAAGTTCTCCTCACAAGAACGAGAAGTGAAAAAAGGAGAAATGGAGGGTTTACTCTAGGGTTTTGGAATTTGTAAATTCTTTTGAAAAGGATTACACCCCATTGGCAGATGCTCAAACCATGGCTGAAAAGGTAACCAAGCTAATGGCTTTCTTTGCTCACATAATGGATACCCTGAATGAGAAGAAGTCTATCTTGATCAGAACATATCCTGATAAATCACAAGAAATCATGAGAAGGCTAGCTTTCACTCCAGCTATGGGCTCAAGACAATATGTTGTTATAATATAATGAAAATGGAGAATCATAATGATAAAAAGGGGAAAGAGAAAACTGATATTGATGTGCTTGTTTCCCCAGCCCACAAGAGATCTCAAGTTGAGCTAAATCCATTAGAACAAGCATCCAAGAAGCAGAAGACTGGAGAAGATTCCATGACTAAGGATCCAGTCTACACACCATCTCAATCACCCCTTCACCTTGGAAATGAACAACTCACAATTGGGCAAATGGAACAACTTGGATATCAGGGTGATATCTTTGTTACTTCAACTGAATTAAATGAACATTGAAAGAACCTCCTGAACCCAGCATGGAGTTAACTATAGCTAATTTTAAAGGGAAGGAGTTGGATCCTGTATTTAAGCAAGCCAGCCACAAGTTTTTATCAAATAACAGTTTTGTTAAATCTAGGGCTTTCTTTCAATTTGTATGGAGAGCGAGTATTGCTAATTTTGAGGAAAGGTGTCATAAGAGGAAAGCAGAGCAACCAAATAAAGAGGACTCTATTAAAGGATGAAGTAAAAGATGAAATGATGTAGGAATTCAGTAAAATAACTCCAGAAGAAGGAAGAGGAATGATTAGGAGAGCTGGAGTACAACTTCTCCCCAATCGGAGTATTGTCAGTGCCATGGTTTTTGATGCAGTGATAAGAGAAATCAATACAATATATAAAAATGAAGAAGAAGCCAAAAAAGCATCAAAGGGTGTCAAGTATAGTGAAAATTATGCTGCTCTACTAATTTGGTCATTGCAAAAAGGGGGTAAGTCACGTTCCTCCAAGCCAAATGATCCAAATTTAACAAGGAACTTAATTAAAAAAAGAGTAGAGGATACTCCTAATGATGAAGCTGCTGAAATGAATGCTGAAACTGTAACTTTTGCATAGGCCACTGCAAGAAAAGAGAAAAAATTCGTAAAGGAACTACATATGAAATATGAACAAGTTTTGGTAGCTTATAATAAGGAAGTTAGGAAAAGACTAAGAGTTAAAAGCGAGCTTGCTCAGTATAAAGGGCAACAAGTTAGAATCTCTAAAGTAGGGGAGTCATCCCGGGGAATGATTGTATCTTCACCTGCTCCACCCCCGGGGAATGATTGTATCTTCACCTGCTCCACCACTACCAACTAGCCCCATAGTTGAGATTCTTGATACTCCTTTACATCAAGAAGATACCGCTAAAGAGGATATGAAAGAGGGAAAAACCAGGCTCAAGGCTGTACAAATATAGAAGCATGGAAAAGATATTAGTAGAAAATAAGGGAGGCAATGTTGTATTTTGTCTATGATATTTATACCAGAGGATTACATCATATGGTAACCTAATTGCTTTCTATTATTAAAACTCCTAGTGGTGATGAGAATAAGTTAAGAGAAATCCTAAACAAATGAATAGCAAGAGAGGAAACAATGATCGAGATATGTTTCAATATAGTTGATAAAGAGAATGATGATTATTAAAGACATATGATCAAGTAACTAGTTTGTTAGAGTTTGATGTGAATAAGGAATTGTTGCAAACACAAATTAGGTCTTGCATTTCCAGGTGTCAAAACAAAAAACATGCATTCTTTCCTTCAATGTTTATAAATGATCACAAGATGAAGACATTAAAGGATTGGGATGATGATATTCTAGCTATATTGAATGATAAAGCAAGCAAGGTAGTAAGCAATGATGATAATGCCTTATTCATAGACATTGTATTAGACCTAATGGAGGCCAAAAGGTTCTATATATCTTTCATCTCTAAGCCAAAGCATTTTAAAAATAAATGGAGAGATATCTCTAGCAAAGAGAAAGAAGTCCTCAATTTTGACTAGCTTGATGATTCACTATATGATGAATGGGAAGCCAAATATGTTTCAACAACAGAATCGCCACAAATGGCAAGGGATGATAGATTACAAGATAAATCAACAGCCACCAAAGAATTAGAATTTGTTGACAAAAGTGTTCAAGTAACAGATGAGAAGATAGGAGGAATCAGCCCATAATCATTTTGTAAAACTGAGTTTTGTTCATTTTTGAGTCGGTCCATGTATTTGTATATGCTTTTTTCAAAATGTTACAAAGAAAGAAGTAAGAGTTAACAGTTGCCGATCTATTGAGTTTTTCTCTAATAGGAATTGAAATTGAATTGTATATTTTTAAAAGAAAGTAATACAAAGATGCAGAATGTTGGCTACACATTTTAGATCTTGTCTTTTCTTTTGTTACCAATTAATTCTCTGAGATTTGATAGCAAAGTTTACAGAGTCTTAGTTGTAATTCATTTTGAATTATATTTCAGTTTACATTCTACTAATAATCTAATGGGTTATGTAAATTCTTGATGTAAGTTGGAAGAATTCCTTGGTTTTCAATGAAGATTTTGATAAGAATGAGACCTAGAACTGAATATTGGTATTCTTCTCACAAAGCGATAAGAAAGATCTGATAGTAAATGTCAAATTCTTGTAAGATAAGGCACTGGTCATCCATTAAAGTTGATATAGTTTGAAATGTTTATATGGTATAATCTTTTATAAATCAACCTTTTAAGTTTTATTGTTGAAGATTTGAAAAGTGAGCCTATAGTTGATTCATGGAGTTTTAAGGTTTGATGGATTAGCTATTTATCATCTCTCTTACAGTCCTAGAATTAGAAGAATTAAGGCCAATTATCTACTATAGGGAAATTTATGTTGAAAATTGTGAAATATAAAGAAAGAGAGAGTAAATTCCCAAATATACACGCCTGTATTTTGTAGAGTTCAAAGAGAAGAAGATATTGCAAGGCCTTGTCAGTTGGTCCTTTTGATTTATGTTGAGTTGTCTATTATGGTTTTTAGCTAAAGCCTAGATAGTTGTCCTTTTCAAAATGTTGTTTAAATTTTGTCAAATCAAAAGCAAACACTATCCACCTTCCCTCTCAGCAGGAGCTGAATGGTCATGTTCAACTTGAAATCTATAGGTAGTACATTACCACAACCTAGTGCAGCCCCATGGGTGGTCTCCAATCGAGGATGGCCTTGTATACAAAGCACTTTTTGGACATTGAGGATGATGTCATTATGCGCCCCCTTAATCTATCTCGACACTACAACCATACCCTCTACATGTCCTTTGGTTCTTTCCGTGTCGGTTCCCACTGGCTCCACATCCAAATTGACCACCACATTGATAGAGTCAATCAAATCTGTTGCCTTTGTGCCTTGGCCGACATCAAGACCAAGATTCACTATATCTTCTAATATCCCATCTATTACGAGATCAGAGGGAGGTTTTACTGGCTGTTTAGTTAGTATAAGTCCCTTTCATCCTTCTTCAACTACATTGATCAGCGGTGCCTTGCTCTCTACCTCAGGAGATCACACGGCTTTGTGATCAAAACTAGCTGACTCTCTTCCCTTTGAGGCAGGCTTTTGATCATCTTATCATTACCTTTTTCTTGTCAATGTCCCCTGCCTAAAGTACGAAGCGGCCACTTAACCTTCCCAATTCCAGTCACACCAAGCATCTGAGGCCTTGTAGCGGGTATATTCGGAAATGACACTCCACTTCCAATGGTATTTTGCGGTGGTGTAGAGCTCACTCTCACCTTGGACCCTATCCTTTAGTGCTGGATTTTTTCCTGCTCAGAAAGGGTCCTTAGTCTTTCTATGTGGGTTGTTTTGTTTTCCTTCCTGTTTCTTCTCGAACACCATTTAGCGTTCCTATTTCTATTTTTTTCCCTTATGATGTGCCTTCAATCCCTTAGACCCCTTTGCGGTCTACTGTTGGGCATTAAAAAAATTTATCTTATCTTATATTACAACTCCCATTTTGGTACAAACTAAGAATATGTCATCATTTTACAAGGATCAGATTGGAGACTTGTACACACCATATTTGTGAAACAATGTGACTGCCTCCAAAAGGCAACCATGACTACTATATCCAACAATAACCATGTGAGGCTTTCTCCTTTTTATGTGATCAAACGCTAAGGCTTTCATAAAACTCTTGCACCAACGCAGGCACAGTTATTTGAATTTTCATCTTTTGTTCCCCCCCGAACCCCTTGAACCGAACAATCTATCTATTACATCTCCTATTTTGCTTAATTTTAAAATATTCTATATAGTCGTTGAGACTTCATGAGAAGTTGAGTTCAACAGTTAAATTAGTTATTGGTTATGGTTTCATGTGAAATGGAAGATTTGGTTAATTGCTATGATTCATGAGAACTAGAAATGTTAGTTTTCGTTATGATGTTTTATCATGGAAAATGGTTTAGCTAAAATGATTTTTTATTTTGATTAAATGATTTTAAAATATGTTATCACCATGACATTTTTCTTGTTGGAATGCGACGAAGGGGGGGAAGGCATTGCCAGAGAGGGAAATGGGCGTACAGTACCAACCTACCATTGAGCAAACAGGTACGAGTCCTAAACCACCATGGTTGAGGGAAAACAGACTAGGCAAGCAAGAGTATGTCAAGTGATCACCGTGAGCTAACTAGGTCAACACATTTAATAAGATAATAAAATGAACAAACTATGAACAATTGTTACCTTTAAGGAACGGGTCAATCCTTCTTGCATATCAGATATGTTCTAGTATAATGGTACCCATGGTACTACATACATTTGTACATGTACATACATATATATGTATGTATGTGTATAGACATACATGTATGTATACGTAAACTTAAAAATAAGTATACAAAAAATACATATATTTAGAATATTACGTGCATTTATGTAAATGTGTACGTACACATACGAATATATGTAACTATAATTGGCACCATTATAATAAAACGTGAAGAATAAAGTTATTATTATTATTTTCATCTTATGTCAATGTTTTAATGTTATTTTTCCATTGGCCCTTTATATTATTTCCAGTGGCCTAAATCAATTATCTTTCTCGCAACTCCTTCGTGGAGATTTTAACTTGTGAATCGAGCATGCAAGAAAAACATACGACTTTTTGTTATCTCTCTATATGAGATAAGCTTCAAGATAGGCGATAACTTTCTTTCCTGCGAATTCAATTCTTCACAATAGCCATACTTTCTCAGCTCTCTATTTCCTAACTTGCGTTTATTTTTCCTTCGCAACTGCAAGCCATTGTAAGCATTGTTATATTCTGTCCGCAACTAGCTATCATGGTCACAGCGGAAGGTTGGACTATACAAGGAAGTCGAGCCAAGACATCTCTGAGCCTCTTCTCAGTGGTTGAAGTTGTCGTTTATCATTTTCCACAAGCCAAGTTGTGCATTCTTTTCTACACATTCTTTCTTATTTATTAAGCTTTGTAGGCTCTGAGATGGAGCATGTTTCATGAATGATTTAAAGATTATGATCAATGCCAATTTAGACTAAGCTTTGGATTTATATGTTTGTTTACATACATTAATATATACTGAATGTTTGTTTTACATGCATGCAAACAATTTGGATTCTTGATCATCTTACCTATTGTATATGGTCTTGACATCTTTTCTCAACCTAAAATAATTGGGAAAGAATGCTAAACCTGTGCAATTCTTATACACGGGTATAATCCATATGCCTTTGAGATAAGAGGAGGGCATCATCAGAGAGTAAATGAAATTGTTTATGAAAATGCCATGAACCTTTATTTCTATATCATAATATCTGTTAAAGGCCCTGGATGGGTAGAGAAATCATGTCTGTAATAAGCAGAGTATAATCAAAAATCATGGACAGCCATACCGGAATTCATCAAGGATGACCAACAAGGTTGAGATGAAGGGTGTACACTGATAAATATTAAATGTGGGAAATAATTTGCAAGACAAAGGTGGAAAATCACTAATCTAAACAACAAATAAACATAAGCAAATATATTAAGCTGAATCTGCTCATGGTGGTCAATAGGTATAGGTCTTGTTTGTCAAGTCAAGTGGTGGGTGATTAGGTACAAAGTGCCCATGCAAATCTTTGGCCAAGGTAGGTTAGTGGCATGCTTGCTGCTATGATTACTAGAGGTCAAGATAGCTTGCAATCGGATAGATGGGTTGATGGGAAGGACTCCATAGCCTAGTTGGTTGTATAGCTGACACTCTAGCACCAGGATGCTCAGGTGGCAAAACAAGTGGTGTCCAGTGCCTAATCTCGCACAAGGAGGCTCTTTCTCAATTAAGATTGTCTGGGAACACTTAAGGTCTGCGGTTGGGACATCAAGCCTTTGAGAATGCTTCTCCTCTCCACCAAATGTCAAGACTTGCACAAGATGTAGTCAAGATTTGCTACTTAAGCCTTCACAATTATTGGGTATTATCCTTTTATGTACTAAATCAAGTTTAAATTAATTGTTGCAAGTATTTCTTCATATTTAAACAGTGTTGAGTGATCTTTCTTTCCATTAAGTAATGGATAGTTATGATTACTCTTTCATTTGTCAATAAAAGTTAATTCAGTTATTTTGTTATAGTCATTAATCCTCTTTCATAAGAATATGTAAAGTATATGTTATACTTGTCCTCCATGTGAATATGGAAAGCAACATATTTTCAATTATAATATAATTGTTAAATATGAGTAGGAAAACAATGTGTTACATATGTTATCAGAGCTCTGGGTTCAACACTGAACCTTGGGCTCATTATTGTCTTTTCAAAAAAAATGAAAAATGTAAAGGTAAAATGGGACAGGGTGAAAACCCAAATTACTCCTTGTAAGAAACTTCGTCATCTTGTGTTCTTCTTTCTGATAAAGAACATGCCAAAATTTGATTACTCCTATTTTTTTGTACCTAAGGATGATGAGATTCTAGCCCATCCCTTGCTCCGGATCAAGAAAGAAAGAGTCAGGTGGACTCCAACCAAAAAGGAAATCATGAGAACCCAACTTATCCAAATATGGAATGTCAAGCAAATTAATCCACTTATGATTTATCATGTACCTTGTAAAGGGCAAGAGTTCCGTAAATAAGTATGGTTGCAATTGCAACAAGCAAAAAGATCTCTATCTTTTTTATTGGAGATAATAAAAAGTAATGGCATTTTGTGTTTAATCTATTTTTAGCAAACAAATATTGTCATATTTTCTTTCTTTTAGATGATAAACATGTGTGTAGACATAATATTGATAAATGAACCAAACTGTACACTTTAGGAAAACAAAACACACACTATGACAAACAACGGGAACAATGACCTTGTAGAAAATGAGATATCCAGTGAGGCTAACCCTTAGAATTCCATGGACCTTGTTGGTTCCCAAAACCGCAGATTGGAATCCTACAAGCCTTGCCTGCTCGATGCTAGGATATCCAACTAGTTAAGGCCAACTTAACGGGATCGATCAATGTGATCTAAATCCCCTGCGCTTCCAGCTCTGCAAGACCGAGGCGGGTGCACCTAATCCTAGACGAAATACTTAGATCCAAGATACTTAAAACGGATCGATTAGAACACGAATACAATAAAAGTTTCCCTAATGGCAAGAACTATAGGAAAACTTTAAAATTGCAATTTCTGAACTGAGAACAAAAGTAAATGATTGAAATAATGTTTAGATAAAAAATAAATATAGATTAATGCAACAAATGAATATATTAATTCCGTAAAGGTAAGAAATGAAACATTTGCTAGCGTATGGATTATGAATTAAGAATAAAAGACCAGTGCCTAATTAAATGGGCAATAGAGTCAACATTATTAGTTGAAACGTACAACTTTATAAAGTTTAATATATCTAACTATAAATAAATTTAATGATTCAGACACGACGGATCAATTATATGAATGCAATTCAAATTAGTCTAAAATGCACTTTAACTCCTGCGGAGACAAATTGGAACAATAAAGTACTTCACAATATTTAAGTTTATCAAATTTAAAATGCAATAACGATCCAGTCCACTTATCCAAATATTAAAATATTTATAGAAAATAATTTAAAAAGTTTATAAAGGACACAACTTAATAAAAAATTAAAACTCTAATGCAAATAAATTAAATAAATACTTCTTACTAATCCGGAAATAAAATCGTACTGGAGACATTCCCTACAGGTGATCCATCCAATATAATTCAACTCTAGAATCGCACAAGAATTTATTCCATAATTCACCATCCAGAAGCTTAGTTCAAAAGGTCATTTCCTTCGCCAATTGGAAAGATATAATCTCTCATAAAGCATAGGTGAGGAAAAAAGTTAAAGATACAAGAATGAATATTGTCTCTCTCCTAAATTTCATTTTACATCTATTTATAAGTTTTAGAAGGGTGCCGGTTATTATACTAAACATCATATCCCTTCACAACAAAAAACTAACCAAATTAATTTTATTTGGGAAAACAAACTAAAATATAATTTTATCTAAACCCAAACATAATTGGCACTTTAGACTATTGTCTTTTATATCTCCTGGGCATCGTTTATTTCATCTTCTCCTGCACAATTCTTCACCCATCAAATGACTTCCCTAATCCAATTACAATCTGATTCAAAGATTGAGTCCTGGAAAACTCACAATCCCGTGAGCGCTTTTTTGCAAAACTTTCCGCACAAAGGCAAGTAGCAGACTGCAAAAGCACCACTTCCATTCGACCTCTGCTCTTCTCCATACAATTCCTTACTGCGTGACTCTAGAGGTGATGATGCGATTTCCCTAAATCCCGTGGGCATTTTTCTTTGCAATCCACTGAACGGCTTCTTTCTCCAAAGCGTAATTTGTGACATTCCACTCTTTATTTACTTTTCTTTTACACAATATTCAAATCATATACATTTTAGAGCCGCCTTGGTTATGACTTGAAAAGGGTAGTCTAATTGATGTCTGAAAACAAATATTGTGCCCCATTCTTAGATTTTAAGTCTCCGCTGTCAACATATGATGCGCTCCTTGTTGGAAGTTTCATCCGCACAATTTATCTTTTCCATCGCACTCCATCATCAAACCTGAATCAAATGCAATGAAATATTAGATATATTAACAGTTGGTGCTGATTAATGTAAAATTTCCTTGATTTCTGTGGAGTGGATCCAGTGTCTGGCTCGTGTAAATCTGCTATTGATGACTTCCAAAAAATAGCAAAGGCTTTCTTGAGGGACGCACTGTCACTGGATTCCGAGAAGCAGTTTGAAACATTATAGTTTCCTTATTTACAGTTTGCGACTTGGATCTAGTATGCAATTCAGAAAATGTGAAAGACGTGTCTTACTCCAAATTATTTTCTGCTCTCTGGATTGACAAAGAGGAATCATTTACAGGACGCCAACTTCAAAATTTGATGTGGTTTGATTCCGAGAAAACAACACTGTCACATAATTCTCTTGGGCAGCACCAAACATTTTAATATCCTTACTCCTAGTTTGAGGAACAGATTTGCAATGTGATTTGACCAACCACAAATGGTAGATTGTGGTCTCATGATAGAAGATGTTGGAATTACTTCAGGATCTTCTCCTTCAGTAGTTTGAGGCACCAGCATACTGTGGGATTCCAACACTCCAGATGTAACATCTTCAAAACAAAGAGGCTGTGCCCTCTTGATAGATGGTGTTGTAACAGCTGGAGGGATTATGGGAGCGGTTGGTAACAGTCCCCTAACTTCACCATTCTGTGAAATATCAGCAGAGCCAGGGTCATTTTAATTCTGAACCAAAATCCTTGCCAAGAAATACCCTAGCTCTTTTCCAAGGACAAAGACGACATACTGACAGATTTTCCTGAATCTTTCTTAAACATTCCAGTAAAATCACTGGCTCCCTTTTGAAGGAATCAAACCATCTGTACTAGAATTTCCACTAGCCCTATCTTTAATCAACACGTTAGATTTTGAGCAATTACTAAATTGCAGCTCTTCATTGCGAAAAGATGATTTGAACACTGATCGTTTCCTGCTATATTCTTGCCCAGCTTCCCTATTTCAGTAGTGTTACAAGTTAAGGATGAGGTACTAGCAGATATTTGTGGACTACTGGCATGAAGGTTTGAATCCTGCTCTGCCACTAATTTTCTACAATAATCTTATTCGTGTTCTGCATCATGTCCATTGACAAGGAACTCTGAATGATAAGGATTTAAATGTGGTATGTCAACAGAATTTGAGGTCATCTGCAAGGTAATTGGTCTCTGCAAAGATCCATCACATCCATTTTCCTTCGAAGAATATCGGTCATATCTGGTTTCCTTTAGCAATTAATTCACCGAGGGAAGGCATGCTGTTCTGATCCTTGTTTGCAATCGGGCCACCATTTTTAGACACAAAATATTTTCCTCTCTCGAGTTTCCACTTCCCACTCTCCCCTCTACAAGGGTCACAGATTTGTGAAAAAGGAATTTCATCAGTCCAATCCATTATGATTGGAAACTTTATCTCAACCTTATATACTAACAAGTGCCACTTCATTCCTTGAAAGTCAATCAATGATTCTTCACAAGAAGAAACTGCATCAATTTTACTGACAACAATGAAAACTTTATCAAGTCTCCAAAAATGTTTTATCACAAATGGAGGCCATATTTTAGGGCTCCATCAGACCTGTTGGTCCAAGTGTTACGAAACACTCAAAACAAAATGGAAAATATGGAGAAAAGGATAAATGATTTAGCTGCTCAACTTGGGCGAGGAAAGGAAGATACTCACTCCTCAGCTTCCTCCTAGAACTGAGCAACGATTATCTATTCATAGTGCACACGAAACTAGAGCTTCGTTAACACCATTTGAAAGAAAAAGGAACAAGTGATTGTCAACGATTTGTCCATTGAAACCGCTAAGGCTTGGTAACTGAATGGAACAATACTTTGAGATCAAAAGTCTCTTTGAATCCTCCAAGGTGGTTTGGGGAATTTACCACCTTTCTGGGGAAGCAGCTATATGGTGAGGAAACACCAAAGTAGAATTGGACATTAAGATTACAATACCAATTGGGGTAGGCTTGTCAATATCTTCAAGAACCAATGGTTACCAAAAACTTGCTTTGATCATAAGTTATTAGAGTTCCAAAACTTCAAGCAAGGGGACCTAACAGTGTACGGGTATTGGAAAAAGTTCACTCAGTTGTTGAAATATGTTCTTGCCTATCAACAAGATAGGAATCTAAAGGTTAGGAAATTTGTCATGGGACTAAACAATAGGTTTGGAAGAGCAATAGATGTACTAGCACCTAGAACCACGGAAGAAGTTCTTGAAAGGGCCATCTGTCAAGAATGAAAGGTAAAGAAGGATGATTCCATCCAAGTTAACAAAAGAAAGACCAATCCTGAATCAAGGGCTCAAAAAAAGAACTTTAAGAATTTCAAGTCTAACAAATCTGATTTCAAAGGGAATAATGGTAAAGATTCAGAAGGAAATTCCAGCGGTAACAATGGTAACAAGGGAATGAGAGGAAGTGACCAACCAAAGGTTGTTTCACTTGTGACGGAGACCATTACATCAATCAATGTCCTAACAAGGGTACCTCCAGCCCTTGCCAAGATGCATAATGCCTTATGAACAAAATTCATCCCAATTTAAAACCAATCATTTTGCAAAGTTGAGGCAAATTTTAATCTCATCTCAATCTAAAGCCGTTTAATATTTTTTATTTTTTTATATCTCTTTTTCATCAGTTTCTCTCTCCTCAATTTTATTTTATTTTTTGGAGAGGGTGGTTTGGCAATTAACGAAGAATGATAGTTGGCTAGGGAAATTTTCGAAGACGTGGAATTTCTCCAAGAGAGATTTTGAAAGATGTGAAATTTCTCCAAGAGGGGGTATCCTTACAATTTCCTCATTTGAATGTTCCCTAGTGTTGGCCTCGTGCCATAAATCAATCTTCTAATGCTTTAGAGGATGGAAAAACTTGGAGACTCGATGTGGGCAAATTTCGAAAGACGCAAAATTTCCCCTAGAGGGTGATTTCGAAAGATGCGAAATTTCCCTCAATGTGGGGAAATTTCAAAAGATGTAAAATTTCCCCAAGAGGGTGATTTTGAAAGACACAAAATTTCCCAAGGGAAATTTTGGAAGATGCAAAATTTCCTCAGGAGGAAAATCCTTTTGAAAATTATCAACTCCCTCCCCTCATTGTTCAAAAATTGTGATGCTCAAGTTGCCACCGAATAGTCTCAAGATTTTTTGGGAGAAATGTGGAGGTAGGGAAATTTTGAAAGATGTAAAATCTCCCCAAGAACTAGTTCTCTCACCCTTCTCTCCCAAATGAAAAGTTCACTTTCCACTTGGAATTGGACCACAAAAATCCTCTATGTGACACCAAAGTGCCCACACAAACCCAAGATAAAATTGTTTCCCGGTGAGCCAAAATTGCTCAAAATCACCCTATCTTGGAGACTTCAAAAAACTGTTGGCAACCATAACTGCCCAAGACAACTACTCGTACTAGCTAAAGAAAAAAAGAGTGGGTCCCCATTTGCAATGGGGTGATGGTGTAAAAACCACACAACATCTAGCACCAACCCAAAAGAAAAGTTCCCGAACATTTCAAGGATAACACTTGTACTTAACTAGTAACCTTTCATCGCATCCGCTTCCAGCCATCAAACAACTAGGAAATACACTCAAAATGGAAGAAACCATGAAATTGGGCTACACGCCTTCATCCTCGATTACACACATCTGCAAGTGTATTCATTCCTTGCTTGACAATAACTTAGAAAGCCTCTTGAATCCATTGCACTTAGTTATTTTGATATCCTTACGCCAAAAGCATCCTGGATAGAGCCTTACTGGCAGTTAGGCATCCATAGCTCCGATGATGTTATCGCTACAATCAACCACAAATATTTCTCTCTACCTTTAGTGACTATTTTTATGGTACCGGTAGAGATATTCATACACCCAAAGCCAAGTCACTTTATTTTCTTTTCTTTTCACATTTTTCCCTTTTTTCCTATCATCTTTTGTTTTGTTATTGTCTTTCTTTTCTTCTCGATCTTTTGTTCTTGGCTTAGAAGAAGTGAAGCTTGTAGAGGATTTGGAAGGCCACACTGGCACTAAAGGTGTATGATTTTTAAAAGATTCCAACTTCACCTCACGAACACTCAAAGAACTCGGGGAAATTAAGTGTAAGTAAAATGTTCCAATCGAAAGACTCAGCTACTCAAACCCACCTAATGAATCCAATCCAAATTTAGTACAAATCCTTTTTGCAAGATAAAGTTATTAGGAACCCAATCTCCAATTCAAGGGAACCTCACGAAGAGATATCCAAGAAATATAACAAACAAATCCACTAGGAGAAAATGTCAGAGCTATTGTCCAACACCCTGCCTTTCTCACAAATTTGGATCCCTCCACCTAAACTAACCAAGCAGACAACTAACTAAAGGAAACAACTACAAAACTACTCGAGTCAAATGAAACAAGGCAAATGTGCAAACTAACTCTCTAAAGAAAACTAAGCCAAGCAACTATCTGACCCACTCAAAGAAATCTCAAGTAAAATGACTTGGGGCAAATTAACTTACCCGCCTATCAAGGAAACAACTACTCTAACCAATAGATAAGAAACCTACTCTAACCCTCTCAAACCAAGTGGTTCAAGACAAACCTACTGTGACTATGTACAAGAATCCCAAAGGAATAACACAAAGAAAACTAAAATATACACTTGATCTAACAGGGTTTCACAAGATGTTCAAGAACATCAAGGCTTGGGTGATGGTTCTAAGTTTTGAAAACTTATCCTTGTACTCTGAAAAAATATCTTCTACCCTATTTTCAAACTTAGGAAAAGTATCATGCAAGATCAACAATTGAGGCAATTCATGAGGTCCATGGTCAATCCAAATTCAAATATTTTTTTCCTAAACCTCCATAATCAAAATAATAACTTTCAAATTTCTCCATACTAGAAGCAAGGAAGGAAACGGTCTGGCCTGTCTTGAGTGTTGATTCATGTTGAAATCCTTGTTGATCATCCACAACTTTAGGAGGTCACAGTTGGTGGTCGACTCCCCTCTAGCAGCAACGTCAAACTCATGGGTGTTTAAGGCAAGATTACTCTTGCAGTCAAGCCCATGAAATATTGCATTAGGAGGCTTGTCCTTGTACAACATAAACCATGCATCCTTGTGTTTATTACTAAGTCCATCCTCAAAAAATCAAGGATTCCTTGATGAGGTCTCCTTTAAATATCTTCCCAAGTTGATCAAATGAAAAGTCTCACTCTAGCACCAATCCAAATTGTTTTTCGTCGTCTTACCATATGGTATTTAGGAGCATCTTGCGATTCTTCATGTAGAATCCCTTCAAGCATAGCATCTTCAAAACTGGAAGGAATGTCATCACCAAACATCCTCATGAGCTCATCATCAAACTCAATATCAAGTGTTCAAGTCTTTGGAGGCCGCAACTAATGGTGAATATGTCACTTGCAGCAACTTGATCATCTTGAAATGCATTTGGCAATGAATCAGCTTCATGATATCCTTTAGCACACCCCTCCCCCAAAGAATATGTAGTGGTAGTGTCTTGTAATGACTTATCAATTTTCTCTTCATGCCTTGACTCATCTATGATAACTTGTAATTCCTTGTTCAACGCATCCATCTAACTATCTTGTTTCCAAAGGATGTGTAAAACTTCTTGTAATTCATCCTCAAGAATGTGTTCTGAAAGTTCACCGAGGATCATCTCTTCAAACTTGTGATGATCACCTTCTAGTTCTTTATGACGTCAATCTTTGTATTCTATGTTTCTTCCTTGAATAAAATATACCACTTCCTTAATTTTGTTGTCTACCCCTTCAAGTGAGGTGATGTGTGGAAACTCTTCCTCGTAATTACCATTGTCATTATGCTCATCTTTGCTACCTTGATGCAACTGATTTCTTTCTTCAACCTTTGCTTCCCAACTTGAATTAGGAGTGTTACCTTCATTTGACATCTAACTTTAGAGCTAGAAGAAATCTCTATCACCCCCACGAATATATCCTCATACCAACCCTTTTGAAACTTGATTAAGTCAATGGTGTCTTGACAAGATGGGCAAGGAGACTACAAATGTGAAAGGCTGCACACTGCACCAAGTTTTTCCTCCAAACCTACTTCTTGATTTCCTATCAATATCCTCATTTGCCTCAAGAAACTCTTCTTCTGAATTAACAAGCACCACACGCTCATACACTTGTGAACATGAAATTCTTCCTTGTAATGCCAAGTCCATCCTCAAGAGGAACACCAAACAATGTATCTCCTCATGCTCGATGGTGTCATGTATCCTACACAGCCCTATTGCTACAAGTTGAGTCAAATCACACGGATGCAACCTCTTGTTTAAATCAAACCAAATAAGAACATCCACCTACCTATCCATTTGAAAAGCCTTTTCTTTTCTTTTTTTGATTTTTTTGTTTTTTTTTCACTTTTTTTTG
Source organism: Cupressus sempervirens (assembly GCA_028749045.1). Taxonomy (NCBI): domain Eukaryota; kingdom Viridiplantae; phylum Streptophyta; class Pinopsida; order Cupressales; family Cupressaceae; genus Cupressus; species Cupressus sempervirens. The sequence goes on from CM053784.1 coordinate 532,169,657, forward strand.
GGGTGGGGAGGATTTTTTCACTTTTGAAAAGATCTCCTATCTCAAATATAACTTGAAAGTTCACTCTTGTTGATATCTCCACTAATGAACTTTGTCTGCCCTCCTAGTGCCAATTTCCGTTGATGTGAGTTTTGTTCCACTACAACAATTACAATCAAATACCTAATGTTTCAAGGAGAAACACTAAACACAAAATCCTATATTGATACCAAGTCATCTCTCATGGTAAGCTTGAAATGTAAGATCATGAAATGACTTCAAGATTCCTTCTTTATTGTGGAGGTCACTTAGTTTTATGATCTACTATGTTAGTTATCAAAAAGGGACTTACGTTATTCATTCAATGGATATCAACTGTTGCACTTCTAAAGAAGTGGCTTTACAACGTACAATTAAAACATGATTTTGATCTTCAATCTTTCCACTTCAACTTAAACTTAACTTCTATTACTACTCCTACATTTACTTCTAACTATGAATGCAAGAATCATGGATGACTTGGACTCTACTAGGTGTAATCTCTTCAGTGGCTCTACCCACCTAGTGCAAGCTTCTAAGGAATACACAAATGATTTTCACACCAATATCCCCTCTCCAATCCCATCATCTAAATGCAAGCCAAAGATTGAACATCAATTGAAGTTAAGTGTTTTCATCGGCTTGCCACGCAAGGCACCCTTACCATCAGCAAGAGGCTAGTGGCCTGGATTTGTTTGAGTCAAAGAAGTAAACATCCACAACTTCCATTTAACTAAACTACTTCAACATTAAGTAATCCACCATGAATACTACAAAGCAATATTAACTAATCCACCATGAAGAACCAACAATGAATTGTCAATTAATTTGAAAAGTATTATAGCAACAACTTGATTAAGTCTCTCCCTTAGCTATCCTACTCTACTCTAGCTCTCTAATCTTTCCTCCTAGCTCTAATCTAATCTCATCTCCTCTAATGAATTACAAATGAGAAGGCCTTGGCCTTTTATAGTGGTTCCATTCATTGAAGGGCCAAGATCAATTGAAATCAAGAGCCAAGATTTCACCCACAAGTCCTAATTAGGGTTGCTAAATTTACAACCAATTAGATGAAGGCACCTATTCATGGGCCAATGAGAAAATTACAATGATTTTGATAGCCAATGAAAAAATAGGACACTTGGCACGATTTGATTGATCATGCTCAGAGCTGAGATTTTCTAATTGGAGGAGGCAAACAATTGCCACCTCATCATCCTTTGGAATTCTTCATAAAATTAACTTGAATCGTTACATCTTTGCGAGCTTGTTAACTTGACCTGTCTTGATTTTTCTCATATATGTTCTCATGTAGCTAGATCCTCTGTGTTTTCCTGAATTTCCTCTTGATTTTGACTTGAGTTTGTGGGTTGATAGCTTGACCATGAACCCTTCCTTCTCATTTCAGTCCTCGGGATTGAGCCATCTCCTTGTAGTACCCACTTGAAGTTTTGAGGCCTTCATCATCACTCTGCCCTCTAGCTTCTCATTGTTAAGGCTCTAGCTTTAGTCGGATTAATTTGATCTGAGATACATTGTTGTTATTGGTAAATCATCATTTCCTATATATACTTATTCATGTTATATAAATTATTATTATTATTATTATTATTATTATTATATAGTATAATATATATATTATATTATATATAATGCATATATATATAATACAAATTATTGTTTTTAATATATTAATTAAATGATGATTAAACCTTAGAGACATGTCTCTTCATCGTCTCATATTTATATGAGATTCAAATCTGCATTTGGAACACGTCAACACAATGGCAATGTTAGTACATTTGCAGAATACAATCCTTAAACATCAACATGGTATCAGAGCAAGACTGCAAATAAATAGCCATTAAAATATTGAATTGAGAAGACTGAAGATAAAAATGTGGTTATGAATGGAGAAGCATATATATTGTATAGAGAGTAAATAACACTGGAGGATATGGTGGCAAAAATCCAAAGATCAGAAAGATCAATTTCCTTAGGAATTAAATACATCAAATTTTGTGGAACTTCCATTCACACCATAATATATGATTACGGTGTGAAATATTTGTAAAGAAATCACTGTACATACTGGCAGCAGCTCACAGGGGAGAGATGGAAACAAGAGTATCAAATATAGGCAGCCAGAAGAATAAATCTCTTGCAAAAGGAGAGCAGCAGGAACAGGGAACTTCATTTTGGAAAAGGTTTTATACTTCAGGGATGCTCAGAAATTCCTACTGTTCTCTCTGCTGCTTCTGCTATCTTCTGCAATTTGTTGTATTTTTCATGATCCACGCTATGGCTTGAGCTACTCCAAAGATTCCGAGTCCAAAGTTTTTATTTTAGCTCTTGTTTTGAAGTCCGCCACACTTCACTACTATGGAGTCAGCCACATTTTGAGCGGCATGGTCATTGTGGAATCAGAAACGAGATAGGTAGATCTCTTAATACTATCGAAATAATACATCAATATCAACTATCCATGTTGCAGTGATTCGTATTTGCATATGCTCAAATATGGAAGGCATCACTAAAAAAAAAGGCTGCCAGAATAAACAACTGAGATATTTATTAGGGAAAACATATTAATATGGACATGACAAGTATTAGTTATATGTTAATGAACAAATATTAATATCGAACATTAATTATAACATGGAACTACCTTTAACAATGTACATAATTGAATGAGTCTCCATATCCAAACCCAATCTCTTGGGCATAGAGAATATTCATATTAACCAATAAACCAAATACATCATTTACCATCGCCATGAGTATTTATTTCTGCTTTCCATTGGTCTAATGAGGCTTGTAGCTGTATGGTTCAGAGTCCTTGCATCTAGCGTTATGAGATGTATCTACATTCTGTTGGAATTTAGCAGAAATGATTGAAATAAACTAGAGATCCAGGTCACAAAGCATGAAAGAACGAGTGTCTGGTCAAGATAAGTATTGTTGGCACAAGAGGGATTTTACCCTATATTATTATTCAATTCAACATAGGTTTCATCTCAAGAAAACAATTTAGAAGAGTTGATCAGATGTACAAGACATGTTTACAAATAAATAAATATATTTGCATTTAGAGGTTCATTGATTCATCCCGTGATTTTCTTATACTGGAAAATAACTCTGCAGAATAACATTATTCTTATGTTGCGGAAACTATATTTAAATATTCTAAGCAGAGACTATTGCATATTGATGTGATTTACGCATAGCTTTGAAGAATATAATAATCACTGAAATAAAAAATATCATGAGCAGCTAAAACTATCTGAATGCAGCAAATTACAGGTTGGTTGTCACTTACATGAGTCTGAAATGACTATGGTCTAAAGTTTATCCCCAAAATCTGTAACCCGGGCAGAGTCATTTGATTATGGTTGGATCTGGGGTTTAAACCTTTTGATAAGCATAGTATTTGTTACTTCAATTAGTAAATACATGCTCTTACCAAATTTGGAGCTAGCAGCCAATTTTTTTTAAGTGAAGTATCACAAATCAGCGTACTTGAGTATATTTATTGCTGTGGATGCACATGAGTATTTCAATCAATCATACAGATTATCAAGCATTAAGATCAGAATGTAACTTTCCTTTGGGCGCCATTATGATCAAATGAGTCATGGAATTTCATGAAGCTGGTGCGCACTAAAATCACAAGATAGATTTCTCTAAAATTATTCACTACAGTATTACATGCCATTCAATGGAGATGGTACTCGCATTCCTTCTGTAAAATCTTTTCTGCATGGATTGTGTCTTTGGTTTGCTACTCAAGGTAAAGAGCTGATTCCTTTATGTCAGAACATACTCATACAGCTGAGACTATAGAAGCTGACCAACAGGGTGTTACTTGAGACATGCGACAATATTCAACTATTGCACCATCAAGGCCTGAGCAAGAACAGGCCACTATGGATATTGCTTAATGCTATTGACTTATCACCATGATGCAGAATCCGCTGTGACCAAACCACTTGAATATGATGATGGTAGCTTTCAGAAAAGAAGAGGAACAAAAATGGAGCACAGGGCTTTACAAGTGGAAAGTGTAATCCTGAGCAGTAATAATAGGTGAGTGGAAAACTTATTTTAAATTCTTCGATCAAGTTACGATTCCATTTGAGCCATAGGGTTATAAGTCATACATGCACAAACTTATTTTCCAGTCTCTTTGAATATTTGGATAAGTTAAAAGAGGGGGTTCCTGTCATAATTGTTGAAATACATAAGAAAGATGGTGCATTTTTGTGAATATTGAAGATGCATACTTTCCTGGCACAAAATACAGGAGACAATGATGCAAGTATTAAGGAAAGTTGAAGTTGTATGTTGACGGGCTTATCATGAATGCAAGTTTTGTAGTATATTCAAAGGATCCATTGAACACATAAACATTCGGTATAATAACCATCACCATAACTCTCCTCTAGTTATGCATATGAGATACAAGACTGAAGTGGATCTTATGGGTCAACAATATAAGAGTGGGAATTTTACATTATGGGGGGAATAATAATCAATGTTTCATTCCCACTTGAATCATCTTTATAGGGAAGATTTTCCATTCTCAAATAATTTGAAGAAGACAATTTCTGATTTAATGTATATGGACCTTCATGTGTAGATAAGTATTTCTTATCCTTGAGTATTACATTTATCTATTTGTGTTTCTATACTATTAAGAGTTATTTGCCTTGATCTTTTTCCTTTATGTCTGAGGATGTTCTTGTAGGAAAAGAAGTTTGATACTTTACACATAATACAAAAAGATTGTGCAAACTCAATCTTATGACAGTAGCTCAAAAAAAGCTATGATTCAGAATTCATTAGTCATATGATGACCAGACTAGATAAAGTGAGGCTCTTGAAGCATATATTCTTGATGATTGAGATTATAAGTATTATTTTGCATTAAGAGGGAGTATGACACTTCTTCAAAAGCAATGCAGGAGCTTAGAAGATTGATACTCAAAGGGGGTCTAGAAATAAAAGTGTGTGACTGCATGAGATTATGAGCCTACTCCTGTGTACATCATGAGGAAGTAATGACTTATCACCAAAAAGTCAGGAAGATCAATATCAGATTTGGAGGGAGTTCGACAGGCATCCTTAGGCGAAGAGAGCTCCAAGGGAGTAACTAGAGGACTTGACTTACCAAGATTGTTGTTCAGAGGGAGAGATTTGAAGTGTGATCTCTTCTCTATAAGGGAAAAGTTTGAAGTGAAATTCCTTGTAATGCATTCTTCTCTGTGAGAGAGAATTGAGGTGAAAGCCCTTGTACCAACCTCTAAATTGGTTTCTGGTGGTTACTATTTCGCATTTGATATGTAATGAAAGGTGACGATCTTTCATTGACATATATAAACAGACAGTAACCATTGTAAGGTGACGATCTTATAAATGGTAGACCTGTTATCATGACAGACTCCATGAAGTTGTTGTCCCAGAATGCTGGAAGTCGTTATAACAAATGTAACATGATCAAAGTTCATTAAGTTGTTGTCCCAGAGTATTGGATAGCATGATACTTGTCATGATAGAGTTCATGAGATAGTGGTTTCTAGTTATCTGATCGACTTCATTACGTTGTTGTCCCAAAGTGTCAAAAATCAGATAACTCATATCCTACTGGGATATAACATATTCTTTTGGTAGGCATCAAGCATTTGGTGCCAATGCACATCCCAAAAGAATATAAGTATGACAAACATCATATGATTGACATTTCTTGTTGAATCATACTTCAGATTATATTGAAAGATAACATCTAAGTTGATATGTCATTCCAAAAAATATCATAGTGAGATGATATATCTCTATATGCTTGAGAGCATAATGTGTTATATAAATCCTCCCTAGCTAAGAGGGAGTGTTAAAGTTGTATCTTCTGTCAAACTAATTCGATCTAAGATACATTATAGTTATTGGTAAATCATCATTTCCTATATATACTTATTCATGTTATATATATATGTATATATATATATGTATATGTATATATATATATATATATATATATATATATATATATATATATATATATATATTATACAAATTATTATTTTTAATATATTAATTAAATGATGATTAAACCTTAGAGACATGTCTCCTCTCAAATTTATATGAGATTCAAATCTGCATTTGGAACAGATCAATACAATGGCAATGTTAGTACATTTGCAAAATACAATCCTTAAACATCAACACTCCTTGAAATCCCCTTGCAAAATGAAGGAGATTAAGCTTGTGGAGATAAATCTGAAAATAAATTCACATTGATAATGAACAAAATTCATCCCAATTTTAAAACCAACCTTTTGCAAAGTTGAGGTAAGTTTTAATCTCATCTCAATCCAAAACCATTTATTATTGTTATTCTTTATTTCTAATTTTCGTCACTCACTATCTGCAAATTTATTCTTTTTATTTTTTTTGGACAGGGTGGTTTTGGCAATTAACAAAGAATGATAGTCAGCTAGGGAAAGTTTCGAAGATGCGAAATTTCCTCAAGAGGGAGATTTTGAAATTGCACCAAGAGGAGCTATCCTTAAAATTTCCTCATTTGAATTTTCCTTGGCGATTCCTTGCCCATGGTGTTGGCATCATGACATAAATTGATCTTTTAATGCCATAGAGGATGGCAAAACTTGGGAGACTCAATGTGGGGAAATTTTGGAAGATGCAAAATTTCCCCAAGAGGGAGATTTCAAGAGATTCTAAATTTTCTCGATAGGGAGATTTCGAAAGATGCAAAATTTCCCCAAGAGGAAAATCCTTCAGAAAATTATCAATTCCCTTCCCTCATTGTTCTCAAATTGCAATGCTTAGGGTTGCCACCAAATAAAGGCCCAAGTCTCGAGATTTTTTGGGAGAAATGAGGAGGTAGGGAATTTTTAGAAGATGTGAAATTTCCTCAAGACCTAGTTCTCTCACCCTTCTCTCCTGGACTAAAATTTCACTTTCCAATTGAACTTTGGCTACGAAAATCCTCCAAGTGACACCAAAGTGCCCACACAAACTTGAGACAAAATTGCTTCACAATGAACAAAAATTGCTCATATTCACCCTAGTCTTGGACACTTGAAAAAAATGTTGCAACCAAAACTACCAAAAACAACTCTTCCTACTAGCTAAAGCAAGAAAGAGTGGGTCCCCATTTGCAATGGAGCAATGGTGAAAACCACACAACAAGTCCAAGTGTATTATTGTTAATCTCTGATCAAAGAACAAGTTCTTATCATGCAGTGAAGTATTTGCTGATGTGAATGACAATCTTTGAGTTGCAAGGTGAGGAAGTACGTAAGGTTAAAAAAGTTGCAAATCTGTCAATCCAATTTGGTCTTGAAGAGACTTCCCCGAATTGAGATTGATAGAAGACTGGGGAGGATATCTCACCTCCAAAACTATGATCTCCCAATGAACTCCAATAAGGAATTTCAAAGACAAACAAATACAAGGTTAATTGTTGAAGAATAAGCTCTTCCATAATCGACGCATATATGAAATCCTGTGTAGATTAAACGTACTTGTCAGCTAACCCAAATAGGTGCCAAAAATAATTATATTGATATAGGTCTAAGCTAAGAAGGGTAGCACACAAGTGCACCACCCAAGATGGGTCCCCTTGCAAGTCTAAATAGCTGAAATGTCCCCTACCTGTGATCTCACTTCACCCGCTTTCTTGACATCACTATATATGATCTTTGCCTCTCTCTTTGCTTCTCAACAAGAATATAAATATACATATTTTATAGTTCCTTCACTTTGATTTAAATACCATCCTTATCTCCCATTATTTATGATCTATATTGATATGACATAATATTCTTAATTTCTATTTTGATGTGATCAACTTTAAAGGTGTCTATCTTGACTCTTTCTGTATGATGCAACTTAAAAACATTCCTTATCTCCTAATCCGTCCCTCTTGACTTCATGACTGGATGATTGTTCTTCATCGTGTGAGTTCAAGGTATAGTTATTGCTGCAAATATCACTGATGGTGTGTATGGTGGAAGTTATTGAGCATAGTGAATTGTCATTGTATGTTTATATTCATCGGTTTGCTATTGAAATCGTTATCGAAGTCTATAAATATTTCTCAATGCCTTATGATGCTTATGATCTATGAATTCTGGATACTACCTCCAGTCCATGTTGATAATGATATAGCAATGGTGAATATTGAATAGTATTCTGTTCTATTCTCCAATGTTTGATGATTCTTAAATTGATGTTTTATTTGGTAGCGATTCTTTAAAACATTTAACCTCTTGTCCTGCAGTTTGCTTATGCAGCATCTGATACTCTTTATAGGAGCCTATGGTAGTGATTTTGGTTCTATTTATATCCACGTATTTTCCTCGTATTTTATATCAGTAATAGTTCTTTTTTCCACATGGGTTTCTGGTTTGATGATACTGGTATGTTATCCACATATTGATCTGTCACTTCTCCCAAGCATCTCTTCTAATCAAGAGTTCTGATATCTTTTTAATGAATCACAGTGTTTCATCCTTGTATTGGATACGATAAATCTGTGCATTGATTTGGCTATCAAACGTTGGTTGCTGATGCCCAAATTATTTGTTGAATATTTTAAATTTCCTTACTTGTGGTTCCTCTCCCGTTATATTTCCTTCTATTTGATGGTTGGATCATTCTTAATCTTATTTGATCTCGACGACTCAAACTTTCTTGTCTTTAGTGTTTATCGCATCTGTCTGGAATACTGACTTGGATGACTTCTTATTCTCATCTAATAAGTTTATTGCAAGAATGAATGGCGTCTTTTTTAAGAGTTTATTTACTGTGTGTCTTAATGGTTGAGTTTCTTTTCTTCCCTTGCTTAACTGATGTCCTTCCTCTGTGTTTGACGATCGATTGGATTTATTCCTTCTTCGTCAATCAGCCATGGATGAATATACATTCCCAATTGAAGTTTTCTGGTTCCCTCTTCTGCCGCTGCCGCTGATTGTCTGTGTAAAACCTCCAAAGATATTTCCTTAAAGAGTCCAGGAGTGTATGTGTTCGACATCCATTCTCTCTGACGTTGCGATGACTGCTTGAGGTTCCTTATGTCTACAGTGACTATATGCCACAAGACAATTTGCTTGTCCGCTGGTCCGTACTCAGTCAATCTCCAACCACCTCCAACCATGTAACAAGCTATTTCATACTCCTCTGAATATTATATATTTCCCATATGTATATTCGATGTCTTTCTCCCTCTCCTGAGCATCTTGGATATGTTTCTGATTTTATAGTTTAGAAGATTAGAATGATGTGACTTTTCAATCTATATTGTTTACATGTTTTAATCACCTATTCAATCATTAATATAATATTTTTATATCTGTATTTAATCATGTATTATTATAGTTATATATTACATGTTATATTTTCCCATTAATTATATCTTTCATTATTGTACCAGTTATATATTATTTATTATTTATTTTATTTATTGATAATACTAAATTATAACATATATAGTATATTATAATTTATTTTAATTTTTTATATTATGGTATTCATCATATTAATCACATTATAATCATATTGATAGGGACACAACCCAAGAACAGAATGGAACCAACAGAAAGGGAAAATTATATTAACTGAGAAAATAAGCTAGTACAAATAGTACAGAGAAAATAAACTTCAAAACATGCCCTAAGGGCTTACAATAGCATAAATCTGGAGAATATTTCTCCTTTTAGCACCTCCTCTCAAACTCCACTCCGAACTGCCTTTTACAATGCCAGAAATCTCCTTAAATAGACCCCAAAGGGTTAAGGACTAGGAGTACATTCTAGAAAGTGCTAGTAGACATCCACCGACGAAATAGAAGGTTCTGGAAGCTGCGTTAGAAGTCGGTGCAAATCTAGAAGAATCCAGAAACGATAACCGAACTTCCGGGAGGCATAACTTTTGAACCGTAGCTCCGATTGACGAACCGTTTACATTTTCGGAAAGCTCTCGAAGCGCTCTATAGCCCTATGGACAAGCATCGCTCGTCCCCCATTTTTTGACCCTTTTCAAAGTCATTTAATGCCCCAAACCTGACTTTGAAGCATTCTTAGGAGGTCTCCAAAACCCGAAAAACTGCAATAACTTTCAAACCGTGGGGCCTATTGACCTGATTCTTTTTTTGGAATGCTCTAAATCATGATTACATTCATCTGGCTAATTCACACCTTCTAGTTTACCGAAATGATGGCCCAAATACATGCTCCTATTTTTTTGGGATTTTCAAACGCACTGATAGTTGAACTATGAGAGTTGGAACCTTTATTTGAGCCAAATGGGTATCCAAAAATGTAAAGACATGAAACAGAAACTAAGTCTAAGTACTTTTTTTTGGGTGACACATGATTGCCCTTATACCTTTGGATGCCCCTGCATCAGACACCCAGGGTAGATTGAAAAGTGACCCTGTCACTTTATGGATGGTAGAGGAAATCCCAAATGGGGAACCTCAGCTGCTGAAATCAAAGTTGAGTCCTCGATTGGTCGTCCTTTCCATTTGACCAAATACTCTTCATACTGCCTGTTTCTGGTACTCCTACCCACACGATGATCTAGAATGTCTTCTATCTCCTCCTTAGAAGCAGGAATTGGGCATGACTCTAACACCAGCTCCTCATCTGCACCATCATCATGATACTCTATTAAATCTGCAATGTTGAAAATGGGAGAAATCTGAATACCATCTGGCAGCTCCACTTCATATGCATTTCCTGAGTCATGTTTCTTCAAAATTTTGCAGGGGCCAAATTTCTTCATTTTCAGCTTGTTGTAAGTACCGCCTGGAAATCTTTCTTGTCGTAAGTGTACCATGACTAAATCTCCTACTTGGAATTCCTTATGTCTTCTCCTTTGATCAGCCCTAGCTTTATACTCTTAATTCATCTTGGTTATGTGTGCCTGAACATCCTCATGTAGACGCTTGATATGTTCAGCAAATTCCTCAGCTTCAGCACTTTTCCTCTCCCCTTGTTCTATCTTCCTCAGCTCTGGTGCAGTCTTTGGGCTATTCCCATATACAATTTGGAATGGTGATTTTCCAGTACTCCTATTTACAGAGTTATTATAAGCAAACTCTGCTTGTGGTAGAATCAAATCCCATCCCTTGGGCTTATCCCCAACTAAACATCTCAGCAAATTTCCTAGACTTCTGTTTACCACTTCTGTTTGACCATCAGTCTGTGGGTGATGCGTGGAACTGAATTTTAGGTCTGTTCTCAACCTCTTCCACAATGTCCTCCAGAAATACCCCTAAAATTTAGTATCTCTGTCAGAAACTATACTCCTTGGAAAACCATGTAGTCTTACCACCTCTTTGAAAAACAAGTCTGCAATATGGACAGCATCATGAGTTTTGTGGCATGGAATGAAATGTGCCATTTTGGAGAACCTATCAACCACCACGAATACTAAGTCATTACCCCTTTGTGTCCTTGGCAATCCAAGAACAAAATCCATACTTATGTCCTCCCATGGCCTTGATGGAATAGGCAATGGCTGATATAGGCCAGTATTTTGACTAAACCCCTTGGCAACTTGACAAACCTGGCAACTCTGTACAAACTTCTTCACATCCTGTGTAATTTGAGGCCAAAAATAATGTTCTCTAAGAATGGCAATGGTCTTATCCCGACCAAAATGTCCTGCCATCCCTCCACTGTGTTTCTTCTTAATCAGATTTTCCCTCATGGAACTCCTTGGAATGCACAATTGACTACCTTTGAACAACATGCCATCCTGAATCAAATAGTCTAACCACTTGGTTCTATCTATAGCAACAGGTTCTTTACAAGCTTTCCATGCTTCAGCAAAATCAGGATCCTCAGGGTACAAATTCTTGAGTTCATCAAACCCAACTACTTCAACCTACATTACTGTAAGCAGTGACTGTCTCCTACTTAGTGCATCTGCAACCCTGTTAGATTTTCCACTTCTATGCTTCAACACAAATGTATAACTCTGCAAGAATTCTACCCACTTCATATGCCTCTGATTCAATTTACCTTGGCTATTTAGGTACTGTAATGCCTGATGATCAGTATACGAAACAAATTCCTTTGGCAATAAATAGTGCCTCCACTTCTTTAAGGCCTGAACTATTGCATAGAACTCTTGATCATAAACAAAATACTTCTTCTTTGCATCATTCAATTTCTCACTAAAATATGCAATAGGCTTACCTTCTTGGCTTAATACAGCCCCAATAGCGCTGCCACTAGCATCACAATCCACCTGGAACACTTTTCTAAAATCTGGAAGTGCCAACACAGGCCGTTCTGTCACCTTCTTCTTCAGCAATTCAAAACTTCTCGCAGTTGTTGCAGTCCATTTGAATTCTTTTCTATCCCCTCTTATTGTATCAGTTAGGGGTGCACATATGCCACTGAAATTCTTAATAAACTTCCTGTAAAAACTAACCAAACCATGAAATGATCTTACCTCAGTAGCAGTCCTTGGAGTAGGCCATTCCAAGATGGCTTTTACCTTCTCTGGATCCATTTTGAGACCTTCAGGTGCTATAACAAACCCCAAATAAACTAACTCCCTTTTTGCAAAGACACACTTCTTTAGATTAATTAACAGTTTCTCTTCCCTTAGCCTTTCAAGGACACTACGAATATGCAGTAAATGTTCTTCCAAAGTCTTGCTGAAAATTAAAATATCATCCAAATAAACAATAACAAATTTTACCAAGAACTTCTTAAGTACCTCATTCATGAGCTGCATGAAGGTGCTTGGGGCGTTCGTCAATCCAAAGGGCATGACTAACCACTCATAAAGACCCTCCTTGGTCTTGAAGGCTATTTTCCACTCATCTCCTTCTCGAATCCGTATCTGATGATAGCCACTCTTCAAATCTATCTTTGTGAAGTACTGAGCTCCACTCAAGCAGTCCATAAGATCATCCATCCTTGGCAAAGGAAACCGGTACTTGATGGTTATCCTATTTATAGCTCGAGAATCTGTACACATCCTCCACTCTCCATCCTTCTTTGGTGCGAGTACTACAGGTACTGCACATGGACTCAGGCTCTCTTGAATCAAGCCCTTCCTCAACAGCTCCTGAACCTGTCTATTTAGCTCCTCTGTTTCAGTAGGAGTCATCCTGTGAGCAGCCTTGTTAGGCAAACTAGCTCCTGGAATCAGATCTATCTAATGACTGATTTGCCTTACTCGTGGCAATCCATCTGGAACATTATCAGAGATAATATCTACAAATTCCCCTAGTAAATCTGAAACTTCAAATGGTATTTCACTACTACCTTCTTTATCTTTCCTAGGAATCAAAGCATAGCACATATGTTGATGTTTCATGCCATCTAAAAACTTCCTTCCATCAACAAGACAAATCCTAGCACTGCTACATACCTTTTCACCTTCCTTTTTCATGGGCTTCAATTTGTGGCGAACTCCATCCTTTGTCAGAGAGTATGTGTTTGCATGTCCATCATGCACTGCATGTCTATCAAACTGCCATGGTCTACCCAATAATAGATGGCAAACATCCATCGAAATAACATCACAGAGAACTTCATCATGGTAACTCCCAATTTTGAATTTTACTAAACATTGTTCACTTACCAGGACCTTATGATCATCTTTTACCCAAGAAATCCGATAGGGCTGGGGATGTTTCTCCCTCTTGAGCTTCAGCTTAGAGACCATCTCTTCTGATACCAAGTTATCAGTGCTACCACCATCAATGATCACATCACAACATTTATCCTCACACTTGCATCTGGTACGGAACAAACTCCTCCGCTGTCCTGGTTCATTTTCACCGCTTAGTAGGACTCTTTCATTTACCAAGGTCTCTCCTCTTTCTGCATCCTCTTAATGTGATGATTGTGCATCCTCATCCACATGAGCAACCCTAGCTTGGCCCTCAATTCTCCTATCTATCCTTCCTTGTCGTTGAGGGCATTCAAAGGCACGATGACCTTCTTCATTGCAATGGAAACAGGTACCACGGAAGCCTCCTCTTCCTTGTCCACGTCCTCTACCTCTTCCTCTTTGATTTCCAAAGTCTTGATCATGGGAGCGGTTGAAACCCTCATTCCTCTGGTTTCTGCTAGTACCCATATCTTCATTTTTCTTTTGGGTTTCATTGCGGCCTCCAGATGATCTACCGCTTCCCCTTTCTCCTTGACCACACCCTCTTTGTCTTCCTTCAAACCTTTTATTCAGCTTCTCTTCAACTCGCAGGGCAAACTGGTATGCCTCTTCAATGCTGGTCATTCTTACCAGACTTAATTCCTCCTGGATGCTAGGTCGCAACCCACTGATATAACGAGCAACCTTCTCCTTATTTGCTTCTGCATGCTCCGCTCTAATCAAGAGTCGGTAAAACTCCTCTGTATATTCTTGGACTGATCTTCCTGCTTGCTTTAACCCATGCATCTTCTTAAACAGATCAAGCTCGTAGTCCACAGGAATGAACTGCTTCTTCAATTTGTCCACCATGCGATCCCATCTTGTGATCTTCTCCTTTCCTCTTCTAAGTCTTTCCAGTTGAACCTATTGCCACCAGATTTTGGCATGGCCTTTCAGTTTGGCCTTTGCAAACTTAACCCTATCTGGGTCCCTTATATCCTCATACTGAAAGTATTCTTCCAGTTCATTGATCCAATCGATCAACTCATCTGGTTTTAGATTTCCTGAAAATATACCCACTTCAATTGTAGGTCTTTTCCCAAACTTAGTAATGGCCCTAAAAAGCCTTTCCTCTACAGCATTCAGAACTTCCCCGTCAACTTCCTCTTCTGGTCCCATTACTTCCTCTTCATTGTCATCCTCACTATTGTCACCTACGGCAACATTTGCTCCTCTACGAAACTCCTCTTGCAATGCTTGTACCTGCCTCTGGAGGGCTCTAACCTCCTCAGGATCAATAGCTCTGGCCCTTCCGCCACGCTCTCTTCGTGGAGGCATCTTCTAACTCGAACCCACAACCAAACAGTCCTGGTGCAAACTGCCTCACAGTCGGCGCTCTGTCTACACACTCAGGAAAACCCGCTCTGATACCACTTGATGGGGACACAACCCAAGAACAGAATGGAACCAACAGAAAGAGAAAATTATATTAACTGAGAAAATAAGCTAGTACAAATAGTACAGAGAAAATAAACTTCAAAACATGCCCTAAGGGCTTACAATAGCATAAATCTGGAAAATATTTGTCCTTTTAGCACCTCCTCTCAAACTCCACTCTGAACTGCCTTTTACAATGCCAGAAATCTCCTTAAATATACCCCGGAGGGTTAAGAACTAGGAGTACATTCTAGAAAGTGCTAGTAGGCATCCACCGACGAAATAGAAGGTTCTGGAAGCTGCGTTAGAAGTCGGTGCAAATCTAGAAGAATCCAGAAACAATAACCGAACTTCCGAAAGGCATAACTTTTGAACCGTAGCTCCGATTGACGAACCGTTTACATTTTCGAAAAGCTCTCGAAGCGCTCTATAGCCCTATGGACCAGCTTCGCTCGTCCCTCATTATTTTGACCCTGATCAAGGTCATTTAATGCCCCAAACCTGACTTTGAAGCATTCTTAGGAGGTCTCCAAAACTCGAAAAACTGCAATAACTTTCAAACCGTGGGGCCTATTGACCTGATTCTTTTTCTAGAATGCTCTAAATCATGATTACATTCATCTGGCCAATTCACACCTTCTAGTTTACCGAAATGATGGCCCAAATACATGCTCCTATTTTTTTGGGATTTTCAAACGCACTGATAGTTGAACTATGAGAGTTGGAACCTTTATTTGAGCCAAATGGGTATCCAAAAATGTAAAGACATGAAACAAAAACTAAGTCTAAGTACATTTTTTTGGGTGACACAGGATTGCCCTTATACCTCTGGATGCTCCTGCATCACATATGAATATATACTATGATTATATATTAATCAATATATATTATATGCTATTAATTTTCTATTATATTTCTAATTTATTATTAAATCTTATAAATATGGGGTCATGACAATAGCTCACAAGGGATCCTATGAGCTAATAGAAAGATTAGAAAATGGGTCTGGCTAAGGAGAGTACATGACAGACATGCTTTGTTGCAATCTGCTAATTCTCTATTCCATAGTTTCCTCAATCATGGATGGTGATAGGAATTGTTTTGAGCCAATTTCTTGTGACAGGACAAAGAGTAATGCTAAGGTATGATAAATCCTAGAGGGAGGAAAGGTTGCTTGTTATTTAGAACCTTCGTGGTTCTGACCCACGGGTTACTAGGGGTTTTTGTAAGGGGTGGAATAACTGCATTGTGTCTACCTTTGGAAATTTCAGAGGACTTTATTATGCAAATTTTTGGGTTATCCACAGAAGGCATAAAGAATTTCAGAGATGGAAAGGTTTCAAAAGTGGCAATAATCAAATTCTTCAAGAAGAATGAGAAAGAAAAATTGGTTAAACTCACTTGAGGATATCATACGAATTTTATCAAACCAATTTGGGTGAACACTACAGAGGTAATTATGCGGTATTTTACTCTTGATGGCAGATTCCTTCTCTGTTTGGTTATCACTTTATTACGTTCAATGACTTTTTCCACAAACAAAAGGTTTTCTTTCTGTTCTATTTACCTCCTTTACTTGAGTTTGGCATCAGAGAACATACAATGGATTCCAAGTTTCCTATTCTTCGTAAGCATCTGATTCTCTTAATTATATTGTGAGATCTTTGTCTATCTCTATTGATCATAAAAAGCGTAATAAAAGCAATAAGAATTACCCTCCATATTAAGTGCACTGCTCAAATATGAGCGCTACTATTGAAGATAAAATGGAGGAAGACTGCTTTGCAGAGGAGAGAGAGATGAAGATTCTATCAAAATTTTCTCAAACCGTCCCTTTGAGGACAAATCTAAAACTGAGAATACCTCTAAAACTCATCTAATGGACAAGGGGAGCCATTATTTGTGATTTTGATATGGAGGCAAATATTCATCCACTACAGAAAAAAGGAAGAAGATAAAATTTGATAAGGGGGTAGAAAAGGACAACTTGGTAGGGAAGATGCAAGCTATTAAGAAAGGGAAAAAGAATGTCTCTACTGGTGAGAGAGAGTAGAGATGCAAATATAAAATGGGAGAATGGAAAAAGTCAGCATTTTGATTAATTTATATGCTCAATCAGGCTAAAGAGGGTGTTGGCCAAATTAAACTGCCCAAGTGATTTTTATAGAAATAAAACAGATTATGTGAAGTTGTGATCTCTTCAAAACAAGATGAATGCAAAGGGTGCAGTGAGGATCTTTCAAGAAAGAATGCAGAGAACAAAAAGATGCAGGCTATCCTTGAGGATGTGGCTAAGGAGGTCAGCCTAATGAGGAATGATTATGAGGGCTGCATCAAGGTGTTGACGGAAAAATGTCATGAGGTTCATCAAAATTTGGAGAAGGCTGTGAAGGTGAGCCATTCTACCACTGAGAATGGTGCAAAAGGGTTCCACTTTCTTCATGAAAAGGTTAAGAATATGAACGCATATAATATAATAGGATGGCCTAAGGTGCTGGCAGTTTGGAAAGTTTGTGGTTAAGGTAAACACGATACTTTTTCAACTGATAAGGGACCGAGTACTTGCAAACCAGATTACCATTGAGGACAGTGTGGAAGGGTTCCACATTCTTAATGAAAAAGTCAAGAATATGAGTGCAAATGATATGATAGAGACACCTAAGGTTGCTGGTAATGTACGAAAGTTTGTGGTTAAAGATAAACATGGTTCTTCTTCAGCTGATCAAGGACCAAGTGCCTGCACTTGTAGTCATTCCAGTAAACCCTTTGAAGCTCAAAAGAAAGAGCTGTAGGAGGTAGTCAATCTTCATAATCACATATATCAACAGGACTTTGAAGCTGGTAAGCTTCTTAAGGAGTTACAGTAGTGTGTTCCGTGATCTGTCTGTTTTTTGATAATGTTTTTTATTTTGGACCACTGATGGTTGCCTCCTGGTTGCCTATGCTTATATTTTAGGCAGTGTTTCTTTGTGAAGAGTTTTAGGTCCCTCTGA
Organism: Cupressus sempervirens; assembly: GCA_028749045.1. NCBI lineage: Eukaryota > Viridiplantae > Streptophyta > Pinopsida > Cupressales > Cupressaceae > Cupressus > Cupressus sempervirens. The sequence goes on from CM053784.1 coordinate 532,187,743, forward strand.
AACCTGTTTTAACTTTAATAAAAAACAACCCAAAAAATCTAGCCTTAATAAGAGGGAGGAAAAAAGGAATCAAGAAATATTGATCCACGTAGATGTCAATTTAAGAGCTTTGAAAAAATCAGTTAATAAGGTTAATACAACCTATTGACTAGTGTCTCTGTATAAAATGCTATCAAAGTCTGTAGTCAGAGGTTTTTGCAAGTGAATGAATACCATATATTAGCAGACATAATTTCTCAATTAATTCTCACTAAAAGCATTAAAAGCTGCAACTGCTTTCAAACACAGTGAGATTACAAAATAATAAGCAATAATGTCAAATCATATCCAATTCATGCAGCAAATGGTAGTTATTAATTTAAGGCATTGCTTGTAATATTGAAAATAAGTGAAAAACAACATAGGATCCAAGTTAGATTTTGACTACCATCACACAAAAATGAGTCAAACTAATGTTTGCTTACAAAGACCTGAAGAAAACTACTACCTGAATAATGATCTTGGCACATTCGTTGCATGGGAACATTGTTACATAAAGCCTCTGCAGGAAGAGAACCGCAAATAAAGAAATGATAAGGTCAATCTATTCTCCAAATTGGCATCTAGGTATTAAAAATTCAGTCATTTTCATTTTTTAACTGATTAGCTAAAAGATAGCACAATCCTGATATCACAACATTTTGCTGCAGATAGAATTTTACAAGTTACTGTAACTATTGCAGTTGGACCCATTTCTGGATGTTACTAACTTACAAAACTAGTCATACCTGTCTAGAATTACAAGTTAATAAAATAGAAATGTGAAACCATGACCACTGTTTTGGTTGGTTATAGATGTGCACAATGGTGGATAGAATTGCAACTCACTACCCCTCATTATCAATTTACCTTGGTTATTTATTAAATATCTTTTCATTTTCTCATTCAGGTCATGTTTAAAGACTGTTTCCATTACATCATTTAAATGGACTGATTTTCTATACACGCTTTCTGCTTATACTTCCCTGTATCCAAGAATCCTCACAAATAGTGAAGCCAAATTTCATTTCAAACGAAAAACTACTTGACAGGCATTTAATAAAACACTTCTACGGCCATAACATTCAGAAGTATTAACTGATTGTTCAGAGATGTTGTATCAAATATGTAATGTCCCCTCTCTAAAATAAGGTTAAAAATAAATAACACCAATTAAAACAAATAATAAAATATGATCATAATTTTAAAAAATATAATTAAGAATAATTAAATTATAAAATTAGATTATGCACTTGCTTTCTTTTCTAAGAGACTCAATGATGAAAAGAGGAGGTACTCCATATATGACCTGGAGTTGTATGCCATGGTCCAGGCATTAAAGAAGTGGAGGCACTATTTGTTGCCAATGAAGTTTGTAGTTTTCACTCATAATCATGCCCTTAGTTTTCTCAATGGGCAGGAGAAACTAAATAGAAAACACCTGAAGCGGGTATAGGAGTTGCAAGCTTTCACCTTTACCATCAAACACCAGAAGTGAATAGAAAACAAGGTGGTAGATGCCCTTAGCAGAAGGGTACTAGCTATTCAAGAAGTCCAGTGGCAAAGCATGCGAGTGGAATCTCTCAAAGAATTGTACAAAGATGATTCTGATTTCAAGGAAATCTACAAGGTTTGTTTTAATTTCTCTTATACTTGTCGTGTCGATTACTTTGAGTATTTATCACAAGATGGTCTTTTGCTCAAAGGAAGTCAACTATGTGTGCCAAAGTGTTCCATGAGAGAAAATTGTGAGGGAGAAACACAATGGAGGACTAGGAGGTTATTTTGGGTTAGCTAAGACTCTAGAGTAGGTGAGAAGGTTCCGCTTTTGGCCAAAGTTGCAAAGTGATGTGAGGACATTTGTAGAGGAGTGTGGAATATGCCAAGGGAAAAGGACACTTCTTCTAATGCAGGTTAATATCGACCGCTTCCTATACCTAGTAGATCTTGGGAGAGCACAAGCATGGACTTTGTCCTAGGCCTACCTAAGACTTCAAGGGGACATGATAGCATTTTTGTGGTTGTTTGTAGGTTTCGTAAAGTGGCTCAGTTTATTCCATGCAGGTCCACCTGTGATGCTTCTCACATTGCAGGTCTCTTTTTCAAGGAACTTGTTAGAATAAATGGTCTTCCAATGAACATTGTCACAGGTAGGAATTCCAAGTTTGTAGGGCACTTTTAGTGTACCTTGTGGAAAAAGTTGGGCATACAATTGTCTTTCTTACACCTCAGCCTATAATCCCCGAATGGATGGACAAATAGAGGTGTTTAACAAATCCTTAGGGAATCCATTAAGGTGTCACACAAGACAACATGGGCAGAGTTAAGATGTGATGATCGGTCAAGCAGAATTTCCTCCACCACTTCTTTTTCCCTATCAACTGCATTTGTGAGAAACTTACAAGAACAAAGTGAAATCAGGTATTAGTACACAATTTTGATGTAATAAACAACAAAAGGTACATGTAATGAGGTTACATATAAATCAATTACATGAAACATGTCTTCTAAGCCAAAGATGAAAATATTGAAGCTATCCGGAGTTCCTTTGTTCTGAACCATTGCATTTACTTTGAAAATTGTGGTGTTGCATCTTTTGACAGCCTCTTGATTCTCTTTGATAGATCACCAATTGTCATTTGAAAACTTGATGTAATCAACCTTTTCCTCTTTCCATAGTTGTTATGATTTCTCCTTTGTCAGATTTAAATATTTTGTAGTTTTCGACACTTTGAAAAACCTTCTCTGTAATATCCCCTCTTTAGTTCGACATGGCATTGATCATGGATTTGCCTATCCCAGACTCTCGTAGGCAAATGATGTGGAAAGAGAGTCAATTCTGCGGATCAGATAGTCATATCTTGCTCTTGAAGATAGTTATATTTTATCATTATGTGATATTGGGGCCCACATGTTATAATTTTAATTTGAGTTGCACTTTTTATTTTATAAAATTACTTTATTATAAAAAAGTGCATTATAATGAGAAATTATAAAGGATGTTTCTAGAAGTTCTAGCAACTTCTTAGAAAAGTGAATAGAGGGCTGGGCCTCTCATTTGGACATGCTTGGATTGGAGAACTCTTCTACTTCTTCATTGTGAAGACATTTGAGGACTTTGGATCTGCAAATTATTCGATCTTTGGGAACGAATCACTCCCTTGGATTGGCGACTTTGAGGGTGTGAAATATCACCTGAATTGTTGCATAATTGGAGTTGGTATTCAGCCATCTCATTGGAGCTTATTGAGAATTCGTTGTTAGGGTTTGTTTTTGGTTGGAATAAGGATTTCAGATTTGCCCTATCATTGGAGAAGCATTTGACAAGAGTTTGAAGACAGAATAAGTGCATTTTCAGAATTGGCAAAGCAGGGTTCGGAACCACATAATTGCTCATATCTCCTCAACCCCTTGGAGTTATTTTTTATGGTTTTACAGGGTTACTACCTAACCCTAGGCGCCCATTTTCCTTGCATTTGGGGGTCCCAAAACCCTAATATTATTTTATTTCAGCAGCCGTACAGGTATGGCCTGGTACGGCCCTGCTAGTTCGGGCAGCAGCAGCAAATTAAGGACAGTTTGGGGGTGCGGTTGGAGGTCTTCATCAACGATCTGCAGCAAAACGTGGTGTTCTTCCATAGTTCTTCAAACCAGGTTCTTGCATTCTGAAATATATGTCAATTTTTGGGTAAATTTGTTGTCATACAGTCATTGTAATAATCAGTCCAGAATTGGTAATAAAATAATTTCAGAATTTATTGCATTGTAATTGAAATATAGTTCAATGGCTTTATCTATATTGTAATTTTGTGATTATATTCTGAAAGTATCAAATCTGAAATTACCATATTCTGAATATTGTCACTATTACACGCCAAGTGTTTGACAAAATTCCTAAGTTCAGTTTGAGGATTTTTGTGGCCTTTATAGAGAGGGTCATTACATTCTCAACGATGTTTGGATGTAAACTCAGACAACTTTCCCATCAGCTTTTATAACTGATTTTTTTCTTTATTGCTTGGTGTATTTCCACATGAACTGAAGTTCTAGGGCAGTCATTGGGAAAGTGGAGATCTAATGAACATTGCTCCTTTTATCCAAAGCATATCTTCTTGACAGGATGTCTCTATTCTTTGAAGAAAACTTGACATATCTTAACTTGAAGAGTTCACTGCAACATGAGAATTTCAAACAGTGAAAATATTTTGTGATGAGATTGGATCTGTAAAAGCTCTTAGATTTTAGTTACAATGACAGATCTACGAGGTTGAAGTGTTCAAGTATGATTTCGATACTTATTGAACACTTTGGAAGGCTGGAAATGGTTTGAATCAACTTGTAATTTGGGCAAGAATGGCCAAAATCGGGCTTTTCAAGGTGTATTGCATATGGGCAAAATGTGGCTCTTTGGCTAAGAATGCAAGTAGATGTAGTTTGAAAGCATGTGGATAGGAAACTTTATGTTTAAAATTGAGAGTTTTCCCCAAAATTGGGATGTAGAAATACATTTACATGTGCTGAAAACTCCTTATTTTTTACTTTTGTAAATGTGTAATCGGGGTTTTAATGTCTGATTTCAAATTTCAGGAAATATGGAGTTCAAAGAAAAGAAAAACATATCTCTTGCTTTGACAAAAAATAAATTTCAACACTTCACCCTTGTATACAAATTTGTTTTGAAGAAATAACTCTTGCATTTACATAGAATGAAAGTTTTGAACTTATTTAATAATTTGGAACAAAAATCTAGGGCTGCATTTAAACAAATGGAAGATAGAGCAAAAGAATGTAAAAAATAAGCAAAATGATCAAGAAATGCAATCAAAACTAGAATCTTACACTTACTTGGAGAGCAAAGAGTAAAACTTGGAGCTAGAAGAAGTTGGAATGCAACTCTCTTCTCTAAAATCAGGATTTAGAGATATGTTTGCATGTGTAGATCAAATGGTTTGAAAAAATCAAACTCCACCCCTAAATTGTGGTTTCCAAGTGCAATGCATTTGTTCAATGATGAAAATGATGTTACAAATGCCTTCTCAAATGCTGATCACACTTCTTCAAATGTTTTTCTTGTTTGAAAAAGTCTCTTCAAAGGCAAATCAGGGTTTGAAAAGGCAAATGCTTGTGCATGAAATGATGTAAATGTTCACACCAATAGCTCCTCCTTCCCAACATCTAAGGAAATCTAGGTTTGCTAAACGTTTTGCAGATACAAGAGGGAGGTCCTTATTCAAATCGGGCTTTACCAATCTCTAAACATGTAATTCGTTTTTGCAAACGCATGTTTCAAATATGTACTGGCAAGTGTGTACACTCAATGTCCAAGCCAAAATTGTAATGACCCTGCTCAAATCTTATCCCAAAATACTAATAAAGGTTCAAGAAAACACTTTGCATACAAGGGTCATATGACTGATATAAAATTTCAGTTTGCTTTTATGGCTATTTCTTTCACTTAGCATCAATAAGAATGCTTGCAAGAAGACTCAGAATTGACTAAACAATGACCTAACATGAATGTGCAACTTATTTTGACAATATTCAATGCATATATGTAACTGAAACTACTTGCAATATGTAGCTACAGCAACTAGTAATTTTGACAAACACTTCGGATGCAAAATTATAACATTATTTATGCCAAAAAGAGAACCTACAGCGAATTGACATTTTGTCAAACAATTGGCATGCAAACTAATAAGCTGATCATGAATGATAAAAACATATTCAATTACAACTACATCAGACCAGCAAATTATGTCTCCTTTATTGCACATAAAATGCTAACTACAATGCTAGTATGAAATGGCCAATACTCTTGGCTTACACCCGCAAGAATAATGCTTAAATTTGTTACAACTTTCACCTACAACCTTACCTTCTAATATGCATCTAAATGATAAGAACAATGCATGTAATATCTAAAAGAACCTGATTGTAGATGGCTGTAATAATTTTCTCCAATGCTGCCTTTCTACTTTGCTTTTTCTGATCTGCTTTTTCACTTGCTTTTTTCGGATCTGCTTTTTCGCTTTGCTTTTTCGGATCTGCTTTTTCAAACTACTTTTTCGGACTACTTCCAAAAACTCAAACCCTTAGGTAGTCTGAGTATACAAATTAAGCTCGACTTGAAATGGCTGAATACCACTTCCAAAGTGCAACCCTTCAGAAGATCTTTCACTTCCTCAATTATGCGATCTACTGGGAGGTATTGTTCCCAAAGACCAATAGACTATCCGAAACCCTTGGCTTCACAATAGACCATGTGATTGTATTCACAACCTGATGTCAAGAGAAATGATAAAAACTGGATGATGAGAATGAAGCCCAGGATGCCTATTTATTCTTTTTCTCCACTTTCTCCAGAAACTTCTAGAACATCATTTTTTTTTTTTTATTAAGTGACTTTATAAGATATTTTCAAGTAACTTTATTAAATTAATTAAATATAAAGTTACCTTTTTAATATTTATTTATTTGATAACTTTATAAATAATTAACTTAATACCACTTATTTATTTAATTAAAATAATTAATTAGTCATCCTCATAAAATATTCATTATTTTGAACAACTTAATTAATTTCATTAATTAAATCAAATTACCACCAAAACAGGGACATTACAAAAATTGGGTTTGAATGGCAAATTACATATTTAAAATAAGGTGCACTGGAAAGAACATGCACTATAAACATGGACACCCAAATGGAGAGGAAAGTTTATGTTTAAATGTTAACTTGTGAAAATCGAGGTTTACAAACTCATTTACATATTTAAAATAACCTTTCCAATGAAAATCATGGCTCAAAATGCATGTTACATGTGCATGTTCGCCTTTCTATGCAAATCGTAGTTTAGATGGTGCTTTACATGTTGCATGTTTGCCTTTCTATGCAAATCGTGGTTTAGATAATGCTTTACATGTTGCATGTTTGCCTTTCTATGCAAATCACTTTTCTCCAAGACATTTGCATATTTCATTTTGCATGTAAAAGGGCAAATCGCGGTTTGCAAAACAATATGCATGCAAAAACACCCAAGCAACTCGTTTTGATGAAAAACAAGTAGTTTTGCAAGTCAAAACGTGGTTTAAGAAACTATTTACACATTGCATATTCAAAAACATGTAACATGCAACGTGTAATTGACCCTCTATACCACAATTTGCTTCTTTTTGTGAGAAAATACAAGCAAAAAGGGGGGTTCGTGGGTGCAATTAAATGTGCATGAGACTTGCATAACTTAAAGATCTAATTTAGCATGTGTTCAATTGATTCACTTAAGTGAATCTCACTTTATATGGTTCATTACATATTTACACTAACATTTTTACATGTCATGTGTAAATATGTTGAAAGAGTGAAATTTTCACTTAAGTAATTTAAATTAAGACATTAAAGTGCAACTCAACATTAAATTAGATCAAAAAGTGAACCATATAACTTAAATCACTTAAGTTATGAATTAAAAGATCAAAAAGTGCAACTATATAACTTAAAAACATAACATAAAGTGACTTTAAGTCATATATTTCAAAAAGTGCAACATAACATCAAATTACGAGGTCCAATATCTAAAATATGCAGTGGGGATTCTAAAGCCCTCTTACATATGCACTTAAACCTTAATAACTTTTGACTAACAACTCTAATTAAGCCTCAAGATATCTCGAAACGAGGGTGTAATTGAAAGCAAGAGATTGAAGGAAACAAAAAGATGAGCAATCCAAACAAACACTAAAAAACGCAAAAAGGACTTTGAAGGCCTAAAAAATCAAGTACAGGTTGCCCAACTAAAAAAACAAAAACAACTTGATGAGAACCTATAGTAAAAAGACTCTTTATAAGGATTGGGGAAGATTAATTGATCAATTTTTGCCAATCTACCAATGACTTATCTAAGAGAAACATGAAACTTAATAGGAAAAGTTTCGTAATGTTGCCTCCGTAATCTGATAACAAAATGAAGGACAACAAAACTGAAGACAAAATTAATATTTTAGTTAAACAATTAAGAAAACTATCTAAATTAGTTTCAATATTTTTAGACATCATTCAAAGTTTTTAAAAATTTAAAAATCTATTAGGTTTTGAGTTTTGTTTTTTAAAATAGATATTCTTCAAACAAATATTGAAAGATTCAACAAAACATGTCAAAAATAGTGACAAAGTTGTTATAATGATTCACAATCATTTCTAAATACTTAGGAATGATTTTGTATTCAACTAGATTCAACAGAAATTAAATAGAATGCTTTAAAAACACATACAAACGAAATCAGAAAACCTACCTAGGAATGTCATTTCTCTTCAAAGACCACTTGAAATTTGCTTGATAAGATAAGATAAGATAAATTTATCAATGTCCAACAAGACACCACCAAAAGGTTCTAAGCGATTGAACAATTATAAACAAGGAAACAACCAACAACAGGAGCACAAAACGGTGCTTGGGAAAGAGCAAGCAAGAAAGAAAAAGAAAGCTCCAAGGAAAGGACTAGAGGTCCTTCCTCAGTGGGAAGCAATCCAGGACCGAAGGGTATAGTCTGGGGTGACCACAAGCCTCAGTCCGTCAACAAGCACTTCATGCCCTGGGTAGGGTACATGGGCAAGAAATAGGTGGTGATAAGCTGATCTGAGGTCCGGCTTTAGTAAAGTGTGTTCAGAGAGTTGTGTGGCCTCCTGGAGGTAGAGCGCAAGGCAATAATAGTCAGTTTATTTGAAAAAGGTTGAAATGAATCTGCACTCTCTAAATAGGTAGTGAAACCACCCTTTAATCTTGTAGTAGATGGGGCAATGGAAAATGAAGTGGGTCTCAGTTTCCGCATCTGCTAAGGTGTACAGGCGATAAATCCAGTCCTCTCTATCAATATGATGACTTGTCGAAATCTGAAGTTGATGGGACCCAACTCTAAAGGAGCACAGAGAAATACGAGGGGAGAATTGAGACAGGAAGACTAGATGAGCAATAGTCAACGGCTCTTCTTGGGTATATATGCTCCTTGTGGGCATTATGAGATTCCAATTGTCTCTAGAGGAGGAGATCGAGCATCCATGCTTAACATGATGCACAATGAAATAGGGTGGCCCCAGGCCCCCCAAAAAGTGAACACTGATTTTTTCCTCTATCAAACATCCGATTTTGATCATATAGCACTTTAGATCTCCTGAATATGATATCATATCGTTCCTTAGTGAAATCTGATCTGTTAGCTAATCTCAAAAAACAACCATCACATGACATGTGCTTTACTTTCATATCCTTGGTTTGTCCCCCACATTTCAAATCTCCATTAAGTACATCATCTATATGGAGAATATTTGTTTGTTTTGCTCCATCCATGTGGCCTATCTGAAAGGAAGATCCCTATGCATACAAGCATTAGATTGAGTCTTCTTTACTTGTTTGTCTTCTTGTTTACAATCTGTTTCATGCTCTAGATTTTTTTCATTACAAGCAATTATTGAAGATGGCTCATATTCATAGGATATTACTTCCTCTTCATCAAAAGTTTGATTAGATGGGACACTTGGAAGGTTTTCAAATCCATGCTCATCTTCATATGTTTGATTCAGCTCCTTCTCATTAATGCATGTCTCATCTTCTGAACACATTTCCTGAGCTTCATCAACTTCAAAATCATCATTGCGCCTACTACTATGATGTTGATGGACATGATTGTATGAATAATCCTCTTCAAATAATGGATTGGAGAAGACAGAGAATTCAAACATATCTTTATCTGCTTTCTCTTCAAGCAACGAGTTCAGGAGCATACAATATTCAAGTATGCCTTCGTGAGAGCATTCATCCAGATCATCTGATGTTTCATCAACAAGCCTAAAATCTTCATTATCTCCTAAAACTTCCTCATGTTCATACATTGTATGCAATTCTATTTCATCTTCACAAATGGATTCCTGTGAATTACCATCTCCTTCATCTAGTAACCCTTGAGAATGGATTGATCCATCAACTTGCTAATCATGGTGATTTGAGAAAAAAATTGGACCATTTCTTTCAACATGTTTCTAATATTCCAGATCTAACAATTCTGAAATTTCTTCCATACTAAGAGAATTCTCTTCCTCATTTTCACATTGGTTAACATCTGTAGTCATACAAATATCATCATAATCGGATTCATTCTTAGACTGTCCACAAATTTCTTCTCCATTCAAGTCTGAAATATCATTAGACTCATATGTTACTTCAGTCCTACATTCATTCTCTTCTGCAACCAATTCATTATCCATAAGTTTGAGAAAGATAAGGAACTGATGATCATATAAGAGACCAAGTTCTCGCATTCTGTTGAGAAGATCAGATGATGGAGGTTTGTATTCTGAAGGTATTTCTTGATAGGCATTAAACATCCTCATGAAGAATTGTAACGCAAATTCCTCTTCTTGCTTTTCTAAGTTCCAAAATGCATCCAAAGGAGATATATAACTTGAACCTTCATCCAATATCTGAAAGAGAAGCTTCAAATCATGGTCATCTAGTGAAATTCCCAACTCACGAAATTTTCTTATCAACTCCTTGCGTAGAGGCATGATGTCTACAGGTACCTCCCGAAAAATATTCACCATCCTTATGAACAAATGTGTTGATGTCTTGCCTTCATATCTTTCTAGACGAAAAAAGGCATCAAGTGGGTTTATGTGTGCTTCCTCCATGGTGAAACATAGATCCGCTTCCTAATCATAGTACATATTCACCATAGTACATGATCGAATTATTTCCTTCTGAGTCTTTTCCCTCAGCAGAGCCACCAATTGAAATCCTTTTAAATAGAGTCACCACCTCTTTCGAGGGATCTATTGACTTTTGATTTTTTGGGCTCTCACTTCCAGCAAAGTACACTTCTAATCAAACCAATAGAATTACTTTCTTATTCTGGTTTGTGAAATCTAAAATTTTGGGTAACTTCACACTTGTTGCGAGCAACTCTCCCCAACAAAGTCATTAATGATCCGAGCACTCCTTTTGTTGAAGTACCAATCAAAACACAATAGAGTTGCCACCTCCAAATAGAAGAAATAAATTGTCTTCAAGAATCTGAGTTCTTCTTGCCAATAGAGTACACCTCATCGAAGATCAAATCTGCAACAAAAGCTTAAAGAAAAATACGCAATTCCTCTACAAGATCAGATCTCCCAAAAGCAATTTAGGATTTATAAAATAATTACAAGAGATCAAAATCTTCAAGGAAATTAAAATGCACTTTATCAAATGTAAAAAAAACTTATTAAGATTTAAATATATCGAAATATTTTAACAAATCAAATAAACTTCAACTTTTACAGGTCTGAAATCATAAACTCTTAGGGTTTTATTTTTCAACTGATCCCAAGTAGAGTCATCAATTTGTTGGTTTCCAAAACCGCAAATTGGAAATCCAAGAGCCTGCCACTTCTCTGACAGGATTTTGCAATCAGTTATGGCCAACGAACAAGAATCACCTTGATTCCCCTACACTTCAAGCTCTGCTACACCTAGGCAGATAGACCTTCTCTTCAAACCTGATCACTTGGTTCAAAGCTTTTCTAAAGCAAATTTAAGCTTGGGAGTTCTTTGGTTGGCAAGGTCCTAGAACTCGATTAAAATGAAACTGAAAGTTGAGTATTTAAGAATAGTTGGATGTTTTGTATAATGTCTATCAATAATGAAATTAATGCTTGTAGGAAGGAAGTTATAAATTTTATGACTTCAAATATAGATCCAACAGACCAGTGCTTTAACTTATTCGAGCAACAGAGTCAACTTCAGTGAAGATTTTCAAGTACAAGTTTATAATGTTCTATGCACTTATACTGCCAACAATTAAATAATCAAGATGCAATAGATCGAATATATATGTAATCTTAAATTAGTCCATATTGAACTTTAACTCATTTGATCAAGAGACAAACTGGACACAAATACGAAAACAATTTGGTATTTCACAATATCTGTGATGATCAAGTTCAAGATGCTAAATGATCGTGTCCACTTAATTGATATTTAAATTGTACATAAAATTCAAAAAATAATTATAAAGGATGAATCATCTACAGTTTTAATCTCCATGCCTTTTAAAAATAAACAAAGGACCTTTTATTTTATTATTAAAATAAGATATATGAATTTATATTACAAGCCATAGTTAAGCCCTTAATCCTCCGTACAAATAAATATAAAATGCTTCTTCTTGAGAATGTGTTTTTCGAATATGAATTGTTTGGAATAAGAGAATTTCTTATTTATATCTCTTCTTCCCTTAAGGACGTGGCTTTTCAAAATGAAACAATGCTTCCCTTTTAACATATCCAAATCACACCTTTTAAATTAATCTCCTTAATCCCATATTTACGCTTCCAATGATTTTGAATAAACAATCGCTTTGATAATTCTTCTTTATAGAAGTAGCAAACAGAAATTCCAAACTTTATATAATATTATTGTCGTGTCTTCTGCGAAGATAACCCAAGGAATATTTATTCTGCAATGTTATTGTATGACTCCTCCAAAGATTCGAATGATTTTTCTTGCCCTTTCCTACTTGATGCCGTATCCTTTCATTAACCAGAGTGAACCCTTCTCAAGTCGTTGAGGCCATTCATCTGACCATTCATTATTCTCTTTTCATCAATCGAAACTCCATGCAGGCGGCTTTCTTCATAACAAAAATGTATGCACACAGTGAGATACATCATTTTGAAGACCGCACCTATGCAGAGAAGGTAGCTTGTGGCTCCTACATTTAGAATCCCTCCAGTGACATGGCTCGAGTTTATCTCCTTACTGATTATTTATCATTGTATTTTTTCAAGATTAACATCACATATTCTTCTGCAGGTTCATCGATATGAAATATGTATTGGACTTTAGAGATTTGTTGCATCCATTCAAACTCTCTCCTCAATGTCCCTGCAGATAATAAGACAACATTGTCCATCCATCTCTTCATTTGCTAGGTGCAATCAAAATATATGCTTGATTAAGCTTCTATATATGATCCGTGTGTAGATCATTTTTGTCTTCAGCGGCTTCTAATTCAAATCAATAAGGTGTGAAAACTGAATCATTTGTGCGCTCCATACCTGCACATGCTCACTTATCATATACCTTCTTTGACATTGCCTTTGCCGTTGGTGTATGCGTGAGCGTGATATTTATGAAAAGTAGTTTTGAAATGGGGATCTTTCTGAATGGAGATCTGCAGTAAATGGCTTCAGTAGCTTTCTCATCATAAACACTTGAAACAGATTGATCCAGCAGCTTTTTATCTTCTATATGGATTGGTCAAGCATTTCTTTTGTAACGGAACCCACCATGCCTCAGAAAGAATTGGTCCTTCAAGTACTAGATTTCTGTGATAACATAATTCTTTTATATCTCTTTTACTGCTTACTGCTAATATGCATCAATCGAAAACATTCCTTTTGCATAATGGTTTGAAAATTCCTCATGATATGTATGACATCAGGTAACTCTGTATAGTGGTGAAGCAGTGCCTAGTTAATATAGATGTATAGTTTATTGATTTCTTAAATCTTTTGGTATTTCATTATATCAATCAACCAATCCTCTCTCAAAAAATTCAGTAATGGACATCTCCAGTTTAAGGGCCAGATGCTTTCGATCAGCAACAGCATGGTCTTTTAAAATTGTTATAATTCCAGAATGAACACATGATAGCCAGGCTGCATCAAAAAGAGAAAAATCTTTATCTTTATTACAGAATCGGCATGCCCTCATGGAGTAACTCCTTGTTTGTCAAGATGACCACTAGAGGATATGCATGTCATAAAATCCACGAGGTCCATAACTATGTCAGCATCAGCCTTTTGTTTAAAATGTATAATTGAACTACAGGATGAGAATATAGGACAAGTTAGATGAGGCAAATGCCGAGTTAAAAGATATGGTGACCTCTTTTCGATTGGTTTATGTGAATTTTAAGGTGTATGAAGTTGTGACTCGGAGATAAAGGAAAATTCATATCAAAAGGTCATAAAAATGCAAAATATAACACTAGTTTTTAGCATAACAAAATAGAGAGGATGCTCAAAATGGGAATCCTAATTTTGCAAAAATTCAGGCACGATCACTATGTACTATATATTTTTTGAGTCCCTTATAATTTTGTTTTAGAAGGAAGTTTTTTAATTAAAAGGGCAATAATTGAAGCTCCTATATATTTAATGAAAACACCTTTTTTTCAACATCTTATTGTCAAGATTTTAAAATTAAATCTTCAAAATTGAGCATTCAAAAATAAAGCCCCATGGCTTGTAAATTTTTGAAGATGAAAAACATATTGCATTCATTATGGATTTAGGATCAAAAAGCCTCACATTCAATTGAGGTATTCTACATCAATGGATGCAATTGTATTTACTAATTCAACTAGAAGAAATTATTATTTGCAACCAAATCACTACTTTGTGAAAATATTGAATTAGAGCCTACATTGATGATTTATATATTTCATTCTATTGTGATTTCAATATCATTTTAATAGGGTTGTTTCATTTTCCAACCACTATCATGAATCACAAGCCTCAACCACTTACCCTTTGAATTGTTAACACATCTTAGATGGGTTCTTTCAACAGTGCCTTTCTCTTGACTAAACCTAATGGAAACAACTATAGTTGAACAGATTGCCAAAAACTAAACTCCCAAAGGCCAAAAATAACAACTTGGCAAAAACTAAGCAAAACACTCGGCAATTTAAAATTTGCTTAAATTTAATTAGAAATCCTTTTTTTGGCAAAATTCAATGAGGAGATGCATCCAATGAGTCAATAAATGAATGCATAAAAGTAACAAGCTGAGTTTATATATATTTAATTGATTTAAATGCAAATTGGGTGCAAAACGGCATCCTCAAGTGGAATGTTAATGGTTAGTAGTATGATAGTTTGAAGAAAAATTAAAATAGCAAATTATTTTCGCAAAACTAAAAGTGAATACAACATCAAAGCATTTTACATCTTCCTCTTCTCAGCTCTAATAAAAACTAGGGGAGAGATAGAAGTAGAGGGTTGTCTAGTCCTAGAAGTTCAATATGGCTACGCCTCCTTATTTGATATGACGAGATGTAGCTTGATCACCATCCTGAATGCAAATTTCGCTAGCACTAGCAATGACTCATCATCCTCAACCTCCTCATCCTACTCAATGTCATCTTATGTTAATCCAAATCCACCCTCCTACTCCATAGTTGGCCTCTTCAAATCATTTCTTGGAAACAAAGAAGCTCCTCTTGCATTATCCAATCACTATATGAACCTATATCATCCAGATCAGTTGGACCACCTAATGCTTCCTCTACCTTCCTTGTGTGCATGTAATGTCCCCTTTTTCTCAGACATTAAAAACTAATAGGCCAATCCAATATATGACCTTTGAGGACATAATACAGAATTATTAAGTCAATAATTAAAGGGAGTGAACAGGAAATGAGTGGCATGAGGGACAAAGACAAGAATACAGAAGCTGAATTGTCACAGGTTGGGTCTTTAAAAGGCGAAAAAGAAGCTCATTTCTATATGCTTGGTTTATGATTCAGATTTCAATTTCTCTCTTGAGAGAGTTATTTGGAAAGCTTCAGCTTTCATCCAACTTGAGGACATACAACCTCATGCCGGTAGACAGTAGACACAAACCCATTGTCAATGGAGACGTCACACGTGGTGGCTCACATGTGTTTACAGGTTCTTTTCTTAGTATTCCAATCTGACTGTAAAACTGTGTTTAAGATTGGATTTTACAATGCTAGTTTTTGTATTGCTGATGTATAATGCAATAACATATCCTAAGGTATTTTATGAGAATCTATTGGTTTATATTGTTGGTTTATTTTGCATCTTCATCCGTTTATGTTCTGAAATTATATTCTGAGGAAAGTATTGGGAAAATATCCTTTTGGGATACTACAATGGTATCAGAGCAGGGTTTTCCTGCCAGCTTGTGAAATGTTGTTTAGATACAAAAAGATATATCAAAGACAAATTTTACAAGAGTGAAATTGTTGAAAACAAAGACGGTGCATATCAGATGCCTCGTAGAATTTTTTAGTTTTAAGTGAAAACTGATATATCACAAGTTATATCTATTCGTTTCAAAGTGATTGAATTTCAAATCAATATATTTGGAGGGCGTCATAATAAGCCTGCTGAAATGAGTATAATGAAGTTGCATGGATTATGGAGAGACAAACAATAAATGTCATAGAAGTTTCATTTCTGCTGTGAATTTCGTTATTCTGGAGAATAAATTATTTTTTCAGAACCTTGTAAATCGCCATAAAAGTCTATTTTTGTGGAGAAGTATTACAAAACTATATTGGCAGAGTTCTATTGTTTTTCATCATTATCTGAGGAAGGTTAGTTTGTGGTGGAAAAAGGTTTAAACCTTGCATGCTAAGACAAATTTATCATTTGAAGATTAGAGGCCAAATGATTTTAATGGACTTCTAAAAAGAAAACTTTATCAATGGGGAAAGTAATTTGTAGCGGCGCCCATAGTTGGAGATTAAAAATACTAATATTTTGAATAGGTGAATAGTATTTGAAAATTGTGGACCTTTCAAGGCAATTGGTAATAATAACAATCAAGAGGCATATGGTGATTCTTTTAAGCCCTTGATAGAAACAACATTAAAATGTATCGAGCTGTCGTGACATATGTTTAAGCAAGTTTCTTCATCTAGTAAAGACAAAAGTTTCTTCGTGTTGAGGACACTGGTATCAGAAACATAATTTCTTTCAAATGCCATTAAGGTTGAGTTTTGTTGTTTCTAAACATATTCTAATCGCTCTACATATGGATGTCGACTAAAGCCATGCTGTATTAAATTGCAAGGTGTTGTGGTTTTTTGTATAGGAATGTGACATTGATATTAATCATCCAAACAACATCAATATGCTCAACTCATTTATGATACGAATATGTTTAATATAAAAAGGAAGGTGTATTTTGAAGAATTCAATTGTCTGGTCTGCAGAGAAACGCATTAGTAGTTACCAATAATACAATTCAGAGGTTGTCGTATCTTAAGAGTCCAAGTGCCAATGACATTACAAATGGAACAACTGCGTGAATTGTTGAAAATCATTTCTAGTGCTACATTGAACACTGGCGCAAGATTCCATTTGTCTTGAGGTAATCTGCGGTTTTAGATTGTAACGGTCCAAAATTGCAAGGACGAGCTCTTCTTTGCCGGCATTGTAACGCACGAACTTGTGTCGTTACTTACACATTGCATACAAGGATTTTGCAAAGGATTTCGCTAGGGGAGAATCAAAAACCTATTTCTAGAATAGCCCCAATCTAACCAATTTAGGCAAAAATAATCTTCCAATTTGAGAAATGTCACCAATAATATTTCCAATGTTCCTTCATCCATAAAAGGCCAAACCAAATAATTCTTTCAGGTTGCCAAATGTTCGTTCTCCCTCAATACTTCACTGCTTGGCATAGTTGATCTCCATTTTAGGGCTAGAACACTGCGAAGGATCTTTGTGACAGGTCTGTTGTTGTAATATTTCTCATTCACACAAAGTGCGAAAGTGGTCTTCACATTTACAATTGCTATTGCTATTAGGGGTATGTAGTGGGTCGGTTGTAGGAAATTTGTTTCGATCTGGTAAAGTAAAATGTTTGTCGTAACTCTACATTTATGCAGATATGAATTGAGCCGAATCAACTTCTACAATTGCTTGTGTTTTTAATGTGTTGAAGGATTTATAACTGTCCTCAATTGATTCAAGTATTTCTCTACTTGGAGCAACTCTTCATTTTAGTATGCTGTGAACAAGAAATTTGGTTTGTCCTGAAGTCTAGTGTTACAGAAGGAACTGCTAAACATCTAAAAGTAATGGCTTAGCATTATTTGATTGCACTTGCACTCATAAGGAATATCTTGAAAGTAATGACACCTACTCAGAATCCTATAACATATGTACTCAAGAGGATTGGAGCACAAAGAATTGTATGAACTGTTGACACAAGACATCTTTCAAAGAAAGATATTCGGATTCCAAGAAATGCCCATACATTGCATGTTACATCCCAAAATTTTGACCTATTTAAAATTTTATTATAGCCATTGAGATGATTAGTTAAAAACTATTGTTTTTCCCTGTTCATGTGAAAAGGGTAGTTATATGTAACCGTTATTTCATATGAATTTGGTTGTTATCAATTATTATGTATAATCGTTTATTGATGATGGTAGTTAGCCATTGCTTGTCATATGTTGATGATGGTAGTTAGTCGTTACTTGTCATATGTTGACAATAGTCGTTACTTGTCATATGTTGACAATGGTAGTTAGCAGTTGCTTGTTTTCTGAATGATAGCAATTAACTAATTTCTTTACTACTATTGATGTTATATGTTGATATGGATTTATCATGAGAACTTGTTATTATTGTGGAAAATGTTGCACGGGTGGTTGCAAGAGCAAACGAAGGGGGGAAGCATTGCTTAACGAGATCTACGAAATGGGGCACTACCTTAGTCCATTTGTCTAATCGACAGGTATGACCTCTAACTATCTTGGTAAGGACCTAGCAACTGCATCACAGGGTACATACATTGGACGTGCATGAGCTATTTGGACAATCAATAAAGCATCAAATATTTAAACATAATCAAAATGTGTACCTTTAAATGGTTTATGTTGGTACTCTCATCATTTCATTATATGTGTGTGTGTCTGTGCACATAAGTATAAAAGTATAGTGCCACCATAGTATTAAATTATTGAAGCTCGTCTCTATTAACATACATATACATGTATATATGCATATACATTGAGAGGATATGAAGATAAAATAATCTCCCAAATATGCACGTATATAGATGTGTATCCTAATAGGTATAACCTTGGACACAATAATAATACGATGACACCATTCGAAAATAACATATCTATGTGCAAATATATATATATATATATATATATATATATATATATATATATATATATCATGGTTACCAGGAGACCCCGTCTCCTACACCTAGGGACGCGTCTCAGAGACCCCAGTACCGAAGACACGTCTCTAGGTACCGGAGACGTCCCCAAAAATGTTTGGATGCAAAAGGTTTTGGTTGCCATCTCCAAAGTCCCCCAACCAACAATTGATGTCTCCCACCAAAAATATTGAGCATAAGGCATCATAAAACTCCTAAATCTTATCCTCTATCATCACCCCTTAAAAATTTGTTATTACTTATATCATATATGTTAGTAATTATAATGATAGCCACTATAGTTTTCCAATCAATTTGCTTAATTACCTCTAGAAAGACTTGTCAATGATGTATAATTATTTCTTTATTAAACAACAATTAACGTCTCCAAGTACTCCCATCTCCTATTTTTGAAAATTAGCCGTACAAGTACCAGTACCAGTCTCCAAGGTTTCCAAGTACCCCAGTCTCTTGGTAACCTTGATATATATATATATATATATATATATATATATATATATATATATATATATATATATATATATATATATATATAAAACTCTTTATAAGGAGTCCTTAGAATTCTTATAATTATAATTATAAGTCTCTATAAGAGACGAGGAGTGCACTTGGCATTTTCCTTCTTTTGAATCGGTGAACCAAGAAGCCGATAATCTTCTTGTAACTACTAACAAGAGTCGCAGCGTCTATTCGAGCCATCCATATTGTTCTCATTATATATAAGCTCAAGAGTATGTTTGGTAGAGATCATCGATACTATTGTTCTTCCCCATTCCTTCTTCTCTTTTTCTTTCCTTACTGTTATGGCCGATATTGGAGTGAAACCGAACCACTATTCCTATTATTAAAGGGTCTCCGCAATCTGAAATCGGCATTGGCGAATCAGACTTTCGAGAGTCGACCATTTAGAGTTAATCAAGATCCATTTCTTCATTGATCAGGTTATGTGAATAGTTTTTCTAATCTTTATTTTGGTATATGTACTGCATCCGAAAATATAGATGCAAAATAGTTTCAAGGATTTTCAATGAGCAATGCTTAGCTGAAAAGTAAATTAAGTCTATCGAATAGTTCATTCGATCAAGCACACCAAGTTACCTAACCATGTTAAGTCTGAACCAAATACATATATCATGCTATGATTTCCATCTTGAATCAGCTTGTCTTCAATCCGAATTTTAATCCTCTGAAATATCGTAAGAGAAGTCCTTGAGTCTTAAGGACGGCTTCATGCCAGTACTAAAATATTATTTTCCATCAACTAAGTTTCAACAAATGAATTGATATCCTCTATGAATAGACACCTAAGACTCACCCGGGTGGTTGGCCAAGAAAGATAGTGAAGAGGTGGAAAGAAAGTTCTGCAAGAAAGAGAAAAAGAAATCAGAATTGATATGATAATTTTATTTCTTTTAAAGAACTAATCAATAGCTCATGCATGTCTATCTAGATTACCTTGTTGTCAAGTCGAGCAGTGGTGATCGGGTATTAGAAACCCATCCAAAAATCTTGGCCAAGATCGTTGAAGGCATGCTTGCCTTCTATAGATCACATGATGTTAGTGGCACCAGTTAATCAAACATGCCCGTCTATTACTAAGCAAACATTCTAAATATCTGTATTGCTCAGATGGTTAGACTAATAGTGCCCCAAGCCTAGTCCTAGGGTAGGGAGGGTCTTTCTTATCAAAAGATTGTGTGGGGACTGATGTGGTCTGCAGTTGGAAGGTTATGCCTAAGCTAATGCTTCTCCTCTTATCCGAAAGCTGAGGCTTGCACAACCATCACTAGACTCTCCAATTAGATTTTGTATGTTCTACCATCCTTTACTATGCATTTACTTTCTCTCATGAATATCGAATATCATACAATTAATGATAATGATTTAAGTTCTTTCTGTAATTATGATAGAAATCAGTTATTTCAGTTGGTTGTTATTTCAATTGAATGTTAATTCAGTTAATTTCACATGAAATGGAATTAAAGATGTTCACTTTGGTAAATTGGTTTAAGTATTGTTTTAATATCTGTTCTTAATTCAAAATATAGCTCTATCTTTTTAGTTAAGAAAATTTGTTTGTTACACTACAGCGATTCATTGCTTAAACTGGACACTCAAGAAGCATTGGAACTTAAATTTTTTTGTAGAAAATACTTATAGAGTCACTAGTGTGCTGGCAATGTTAAAACTATGTTGTCCTAGATATATTCTCTTTTGGAGCTTTACAAAACTTTTGGGTTGCAGACTGTGGAAATTAGCACGTGTGCGCTTGTCAAAACGGGAGTTTTACCATTGAGAGTCTTTGACTTCCAACTTACAAGAAACACAACTGCACATTGGTTGTAGCTGAGTAAGGTGTACAGTATGCCCAGGATGCTTCATCATATCAGTTAAAGGGATCAAGCATCCTTGACGTTGGTAACAATGATACAATTTTGGAGGGACATCATTGCCAAGTTTTTCAGGTTTGAAGGTTTTCATGGTTTATGCTTCGGTTTGGTTGCATTATGCTGAAGAGCACAGCTATTGGGGGAAATTTCAAATGTTAGCTTTATGCTAAGGCAAACATATTAAAGTTGATAAAGGATTATAGATAAATAAATAAAGATTTTTAGTTCAATTCTAATCTGGGTGACTTCATCAAACTTTAAGATTTGTTGTCACAATAAGAGCAAGCAGCATTGTGTTTTCTTCCTTTGAAGCTTTTTTTAATGCCTCAAAAGGATTATTTGTGAAGGTAAGGAACTCTGTGTTATGAAACGTGAAATACTGGAACAGGAGTGATTGTAATTTATTGCAGTTAGAATTTCCAGTGAACATGGGTTAATATTGGTGCAACCATTTGTGGAAGAAACAAGAAACAGAACAATGGAAGATTTGAAAAACAATGTCTTTTTAGATGAATTTAATAATACTTTCAATGGCCCTCAACAAAGAAACTTGCAAAAGAAAAACAATTGGAATGGCCATACGTACTTGGGTTGCAACTAGAACACATGGAATCCTCTAATGATGTTCTCTCCAAATTAGAAGAGATGGAAACATATTTGACCAATGTAGAGCAGGCAGATTGTAGGCTCGCGAATTGGGCTTTACAACCTTCAATAGTTAACTTGGTCCAACCCAAGTTTATGGAACATCCACATAAAGATGTGAGGCTTGCAGTTGCCTCTTGTCTCAATGAGATTATGTGAATAACATCTCCTACAAAAGCCTACAATGATGTGGTGTTGAAGAAAGTTTTGCAGCTGATAGTAAAGAACTTGGAGGAGTTACATGAAGACAAAGACTCTGCTTTTAACAAAAGGGTTCAAATTTTGAATATTATGGCAGAGATGGGTTATTTTATATTATGATTGACCTTGAATGCAATGATTTAATTCTTCAGCTGTTAGAATGTTTCTTGTTGGAAATTAGGAGCTACCATTCAAGAAGTGTAAAGACTCACATGCACACTATTATATCTTCAATTCTTGATGGAGATGTTGAAATCTGAAAAAGGTTGTAGTCAACCTTGTTAGCCTTTTGGAGAGGGGAACATAGATATTGCAAAGGTCCATTTAAGTTGATGATCTCATCTGCAGCTTTCGAGCTTGTGGAGGAAGTAATTAAGCATAGAATCAACAAATTTCAAGATCGCATGACAGATAGTGAGCTGATCTCCATGGGTTTACCGGTTAAAGGGACTCCTATGAGACTTTATGGGAATAATAACAGTGAGGAGGAAGGTAAAGTAATTCAAAAGCGATGGGAAGAATATTGATAAGGAAAATACAAGTTTCTACGTTGGTAATTTCGAGGTTGGCCTTGATGAACATGTTGATGAGGTTGGTTCTACTCAAAGTAAAACCATGTTGAAATCTTTGAATGAGGAATGTTTGCATAAGAATGATGTCATAGCAGCAGCCTTACCTTTGCATTCAAATCAAAGGAGCAAGGAAATTAAGGCTTATGATTATATTCTTGAGAGGTGTGATGAACCATGTGTTTCTTATACACATGATATAAATTTGGAGGACCAATCCAAGATGACGTTGCAAGACAATGAGTTGTATCAACATGACAATAATGAGATGCATGCCTTAAAGAACCAATTGAAAGTTAGTGAGGACATGGTGGTGGCATCTTTGGTACGCTATGACAATACTCATAAGACAATTGAGGATCTCCATAGGAAGGCTCAAAGGGGAGTGGAAGGAGATTTACTTGTTGCTGACTTGCTGGCAATCAAAACAACTCTTGAAACTATGAAATCAGATTATTTATGTTTGCTTTCTGACAAGGAATATGTCCTTAAAGTTGCTGGAATATATGCTAATCAGTTGAGTTAAGGAAAGAATGAGATTGTGGAGCTCAACAGGGAACTTAAGGATACTCAGGACGCTTTGGTTGATACAAAGGTTGTTCTTCATGAAGCAAAAAATCAGGTTAGGGTCACAAATCAGACTAGGGTACATGAGAGTAAAGAGAGGCAGGAGTTTTTCCAAGAAGTAATTAATGAACTAGATAGCATTCAGAAGACTTATGACTTAGGTAGTTGTCCCAAGAGACAAAGTACCAAATTTTCAGATCGCATTCAGCTAGTAGACAACCCTTTGTTTGAAGCAGATCCTGATTGGATAATGGAGAATCTATTATTTGAGTCTGATGATGGCACACTCATTGATATTGGTCAGGAGTTCTGGATTGATATTTGTTGCAACCAAGAGGTTGTTGACTTGACAGAGGGCCATAACACTGATTACAAATCAGCCTTGGATAGAGATGTAGCGAGCACTATAGCAAGAGTGCATATAGTGAGAGGTGTAGTGTTGTGACAATTGAGCAGCTGGGATATTCCACCCATTATAGGCACAGAGCAGCAAGATATTACAAATAGTTGGGAAGGTGGATGGCCCTTTGTTTGTGGGACCCAAGAGGAACATTCCCATGGTTCGCAATGTTTCAAAGAGTTGGTCGCCACACAGTTGAGTTCCCACGATTATTTGACCCCAGTGGTGCTTATGATCTCAATTGGAGTGAGATTCTCAATTGGATTGAGGTTCTTCTTATATATGATGGTAGCACACGACAGGTTGTTCTGATTAAACATGCACATGGGTTGGTTTGGGATCCTGGCATTAGCACGCTTGATGCATTGTTATCAAGGGAAGATGGTGAATGGCTTTGCAGTTCTTAGTCCTTCGTTCATATCACAGTAGCACAGCGGATTGTCAAAGCATTATTCATGATGTCGATATGGGACCTAGGTATTGTGGTCACATGCTTGCAATTGTTTGAGGGCAAAAAATCTCGAGAGGGGAGGACTATAATGTCCCCTTTATCTGGGACATTAAAATCTAATAGCCCAATCCAATATATGACCTTTGAAGACTTATTATAGAATTATTAAGTCAGTTTTAATTAAAGGGAGTGAATAAGAGATGAGTGGCATGAGGGACAAGGACAAGAATACAGAAGCTGAAGTGTCACAGGTAGACAACCCTTTGTTTGAAGTAGATGCTGATTGGATAATGGAGAATTCACTATTTGAGTCTGATGATGGCACACTCGTTGATATTGGTCAAGAGTTCTGGATTGATACTTGTTGCAACCAAGAGGCTGTTGACTTGAAAGAGGGCCATAACACTGATTACAAATCAGCCTTGGATAGATATGTGGTGAGCACTATAGCTAGAGTGAAGACAGTGAGAGGTGCAGCATTGTGGTTGGGATATTCCACCCATTATGGGCACAAATCAGCAAGATATTACAAATAGTTGGGAAGGTGGATGGCCCTTTTGTTTGTGGGATCCAGGAGGAACATTCTCATGGTTCGTAATGTTTTAAAGAGTTGGTTGGCACAAAGTTGAGTTCCCACAATTATTTGACCCCAGTGGTGCTTATGATCTCAATTGGAGTGAGATTCTCAATCAGATTGAGGATCTTCTTATATATGATTGTAGCACACGACAGGTTGTTTTGATTAAACATGCACCTAGGTTGGCTTGGGATCCTGGCATTAGCACGCTTGATGCATTGTTATCAAGGGAAGACAGTGAATGGCTTTGCAATTCTCAGTCCTTCGTTCATATCACAATAGCACAACGGATTGTCAAAGCATATTCATGATGTCAATATGGGACCCACGTATCGTGGTCACATGCTTGCAGTTGTTTGAGGGCAAACAATCTCGAGAGGGGAGGACTGTAATGTCCCCTTTATCTAGGACATTAAAAACTAATAGGCCAATCCAAAATATGACCTTTAATGACTTAATACAGAATTATTAAGTCAATTTTAATTAAAGGGAGTGAATAAGAGATGAGTGGCATGAGGGACAGGGACAAGAATGCAGAAGCTGAAGTGTCACAGGTTGGGTCTTTAAAAGGCGAAGAAGAAGCTCATTTCTATATTCTTGGTTTATGATTCAAATTTCAGTCTCTCTCTTGAGAGAGTTATTTGGAAAGCTTTAGCTTTCATCCAAATTGAGGACGTAAACCCTCATGTCGGTAAAAAATGGATGCAAACCCATTGTCAGTGGAGACATCACACCAGTTGTCTCGCATGTGCTTACAGCTTCTTTTCTTAGCATTCCAATTTGATTATAAAACTGTGTTTAAGATTGGATTTTACAATGCTAGTTATTGTATTGCTGATGTATAATGCAATAACATATTCTGACGTATTTTATGAGAATCTATTGGTTTATATTGTTGATTTATTTTGCATCTTCATTTGTTTATGTTCTGAAAATTTATTCTAATGAAAGTATTGGGAAAATATCCTTTCGGGATACTACAATGCAACCAAAGATTATATTGCACAAAAATAAGATCATTGAAGCATTTCTAAGCGAACTTATTCCTCTTCTTCGTGTGGATAGCCTCAAACAAGCTCCAATTACACTTGCAACTAGATGAACTTCAAATCTTCACTCCACACCAAAGTGTTGCAAATAACCTCATGGAAGGTTGGGAGGGTTTGTTTTCACAAGGAGAAGAAGAAATCAGTCAAAATGAGATTTGAACGATTTTATTTTTTTTGCATCCCAAGTGTTGGTTCCCAAAACCGCAGATTGGACATCCAAAAGCTTGTCAATTCTCCAACAAGATTCTACAATCAGTTCTAGCCAATGAACGAGAGTCGCCTTGATTCCCCTGTACTTTAGGCTCCACTACACCCAAGCGGATAGACCTTCACTTCAAATGCTAACTGATTGGTTCAAGGCTTTCTTATAGCAAATTTACACTTTGGAGTTCTCCGGCTAGCAAGCTCTTTGAACTCAATTAATATGGAGTTATGTGATAAATTTGAAATTAATGTTTTGCATAAGGTTTTTAACAATGGATTTGAGGTTTGTAAGAAGTTATAGATTTTATGACTTCAAATATAAATCCAATACTTCAATGATAAAAGGACCAGTGTTTTAGCTTATTTGGGCAACAGAATCAACAACAATGAAGATTATAACATACAACTTTATAATGTTCTATGCACATAAACTATAAATAGTTTAATAATCAAGACATGACGAATCAAATATATATATGCAATTCTAAACTAGTCCAGACTGTGCTTTAACTCCTTAGGTTGGGGAGACAGAATAGACATAGATTCGGAAACAGTTAAATATTTCACAATATCTGTAATGTTCGATTGCGCTTTAACTCCTAAGGTTAGGGAGACAGACTGGACACAGATCCGGAAACAAATAAATATTTCACAACATCTGTGATGATCAAGTTTAAAATGCCATAGATGACCTAGTATACTTATCTGACATAAATTGCTTACAAAAAAAAATTAATGATTATTAAGGACCAATCAACTGCAATTTAATTGTCCATGACATTCAAATAATCAAAAAGCAAAGGCTAAATCATTGAAATATAATATTAGAATATATTACAAAGTCATATTCTGCTCCTTATTCCTCCAGACAAATAAATATATGAATATCTCTTCTTTCAAATGTTTTTGTCAAATATATCTTGTTTTTTTAATCTGCACTCTACCTCTCTATTTTTCATTCTTTATATTTTAACAATAAAGGAACATGATTCTTCAATTTGAAAGATCACTTCTCAAAAAATAGGCCACGCCTCCTTTAATATTAATGATATTTCTTCTTAAATAATTGATAACTAAATCTCCCTTGATTATATTTTCTTCTTTTCTAAGTACTCTCAAAACATTGGACTTAAGTTTGTATTTTTTAAATATTGTCACCGCTGGGATTAGTTTCTCAATCTTCCCCACTCCTAAACATCTTGTTTATTAAATAAACACATTATAATTCATTTTGAAATTAAGGGTGATGTTGAAAGTACGCAATGGAATTTTTGTACTGCTGTTTTGAATCATTCATGGAAGCCATTTTAGGTTCTAGGCATATTTGAAGGCATTTTCTTTATACAAACTGGAGATTGCATTTGACAAAAGGAGAGTACAATCATTTGCAAGACCCATCCCTAACAATCTTCGAACATCTGCATAGGCAAATTTCGTTCTTATACTCACCACAGTCACTATATGCGAACTTGACATTGGATTCCTGTGACACAATCATCCCTATTCTGCTCATTTCAAGGCATCTATTTCCCATCATAGGTTCCGCTTCAGACAACCACTTCTCTTAATTAACGATAACTGAAGGCTTTTAGGGGAGGTCCCCATTGGGCTGCTAAGCTTAATTTGGCTAGCAGCCACTGCTTTACATTTTAAGGAACCTTTTATGAGCAGGTGGCTCCATGGAATTTTGAAATCTGCTTATTTTTCCTACTTATTTTGCCTGCTTACTTTTTTTAAGTAATGTGTCATCAAAATATATTTTTATATCAATATAAAATGGAAGGAGAAAATCAGAGGGAAACATAAAATTGAGGGAAGAAACATTATGAAGACACCTGGCCTTTTTTTCAGGATGCAGTTGCTGCTTAACTTCAGCCCCTCCTATTTTCAATAGCTTTATTTGTAATTGTTAAGTAGCTGCTGCTCCACGAAAACAGGAGAAGGTTCCAAATTATCCTTTTCTGCTGATTAAGAATTTGCATGGGGACATTTTAATGCTTATTTTTAAGCAGAATATAGAGTTAAGCAGCCGCATGCGGACATGGGGTTAGATGATAATTTATATGCAATGTTGAGAATCCATATTTCATTGGGGTGTATATGATACAGTCTTGGTCAATAAATACTGACTTGTCCATATTTTGCGTGTCTTCGATTTTGCAATTATCTATTCATGATCATCAATTCATATCCTTCCGATACTGAAGGTTGTCTATATTGTTTACATGTAGATCATTTGACTTATCTCCAGGCACTGTAGACTGTCGCATTTATATATCTCAGAGGGAAATTCGAAAATAATCATCAGCATGTGGCCATTGAAGAAGGCATGATGAATTGATGTGCATGTAGAATATATTCATTGGTAACATAGCACTCGGTATTTCTTTCTTGCCATTTACTCCAAAATCTTGATTCCATATCCACCGAGCCTCCACATCCATTGGTCTATTTTTTATCGCAGACATAAGAGTGGCTTTAAATAAACATGTCTATCTTTAATTTTTCGGCAGAAGATTATTGGGCATATCATACAAATGTAATCAGTGGTGCTTTGACGTCTTCTACTATTTCAATCTGAAAACACTTACTTCAAGGCCATTCGTTGTGTAACTCCAGACCTCACATGAAGCAGGCTCGAGTTTGATACAGGAGAATGATTATCATGAGAATCCAGATTTCTGTGTGGTCCAACTGTTCATGGAGATGAAGAATTCGGAGAGGATGGGAATTGGAATCTGGGAGATGTCAAGGATAGAAAAGGAGAATGGGACTGTGACTTCTTAGAGCAAGTAGGGAGATCGATGCAGTCCATTTCCATGAACTAATTAATCAAATTAACTTGGACTTTGATCCTCGTGGTCACACAATCCTTTTTTACCATCTTAGGAAAATAGGAGTACACAAAGCAATGAAACTTTTTCAAGAAATTGCAATCTAACCGATCTCTATGCCTACTGAATTGTTTTTCATATTTTGGGTTTCCTTCGCCAATAGTAAGATTGGCGAATAACTGCATATCTATCCAGGTCTATTGAATCTTTCCATGATTTTTTCGTTGACAAGGCAGAACTTTCAAAAGACCTTGCAAGGTTTTGTGAATGTTATATTCCTGAATTGCATGACGGATATAGCTCTGTTTCTTTTCCAAATCATACTGGTTCCTCTCTCTAAGTGCCAGGTCCTCCTCTGATGTTCCAAGTTCACTGTTACTTCTTTTAACCCTGGAACAGGCCAACTCTGAAATGGATTCATAACAACTGCAGAATGTAAACCTCATTCGAATTTGCTTTCAATATCCATGCATTAATCTGTGCAACTGTTATCTGCTATGAAGCTCCAAGACTGGTGCTTAAGCTTCCTTTTCCATATTCTTCTGATCATGACCTTCTAGTATTTTGAAACATATTATTTGAATATAAGTAGAGGGTAAGATCTAAAGATTTTCTCTTTGCCATGGTGCTTGGGACTCTAAAAATTTGCCAAAATTTAGAGTTCCATCACTAGGTATTATATTCTTTTGTTGCTGAGTTTTTACCAAGAACTTGGCAACTTTTTGTGCTGAGTGAATGGTTTAAATATACGTGAAATTTTAGTAATCAGCGAGAATTTCACTAAACGGAATCAACAACTATTTTTCCCAATATCTAGTCAGCCAAGCCTGTTACTGATTTCCTTCATTTTTATCTTATCAAGTCATCAATTTTTTGTTTCTAATTTCATAGTTAAGTGACCATTGTTAATGCTCATCATTACTGTTTGCCTACTCAATCAGTCGTTGCTCTTTATTACGATTAATCAAGTCTAGATATATTTTTCAATATATAATCAAAACTGCCCTATAAACATCAATTTGATTATTGTCGTTCAAGGCCTTATTTGGCTACTTAAGCCAGGCTATTTGCCTAAATCTCTAAAAATTAGATTGATGCCAAACAGGATTTTTCCAAGTGAGATCTAGATCTTGCAATTGTTTGGATCTATTTGTAAATTATTATTAGTAGATATTAAACTAAATTCTGGAGATTACTGATTTCATTACAACAGGGCTTACTTGTTTGCAATTCATTTTCAATCTCTTACAATAAATAAATAAATAAATAAGTTTAAAAATTAACTTAGTTACAAGTGTTCCTGACTGGGGACATTACACCTATCCAGTTGGAATATAGTTATTTTTGTTGGCATGCAACATGCTCATATGTAAAAATTGTCTTACATGGTGAACCAAATTGAGGACATTAAAAGCTTGATTCTCATCTTGTTTAATCATATTCTCACTTCTAAAATAAATAGTTATTTTCTGTTAGCATGCACTATTCTGTTGCGTCAGATATTTTGGATATACCAAATTTTATTAAACAAATTTCTATTATTTCTATGACAACATTTCTATTAATCTCAAATCTACATACTGTTATATTGAAAAGTTAATTACTATTGGTAATAGTTGTACAGAAAATAGACTAACCTGTCCCATTGTTGAAGCATGATTTGTATTTAATATGGCATTAACTTCAGCATGGCAAACATAACTGTCAACCAAAAGTGAGGATTGCAACATTTTGTTATAAAAACATATATAGATTTGGAACTGCTGTTTCAAAACATTGTGCCAATTAGCAGAAGACTAATACAAGTTTTCAAATTCCACGATGAATAAGTACAAGTAAAGACAGGAACACATTGATATTTCCTTTAGAAACATTGAAATTATGCACAAGAACAAAGAAAATGTGACATAAACTTGTTTATTCTCAAAGCAATTGAAATCTTACCAAATCACACCTAAAGAGGTTGCCAGACATAAAAATCATACCAAATTATTATGATAGAAATAAAGCATCTGAATATATAAATGCCCACAAGTGACCAAAGTAAGTAAATGGGACTCAAGAATACATCAAGTTACATTAGGTCAGTCCTAAGCAATCTCATACTGACTAAAATTAAAACTAAATAGTTGGCAAACCAAAAGCAAAAAAGAAGGGATTAATTCATTGCAGATGAATTCAGATATGTATTATTCTTTCTTGTAATCAATGGTGCCATCTCAGATATGCAGCTATGAACTTGTAACTGGTTTTAGCCAAGAAGACTGATGCCTAAAGAGCAGATCCAATATATGGATAAGAGTTTAGAGGTTTCCAAAATGATGGATCTCCTCCAACGAATTGAACTTCATCTTATACGTTGGGAAGGTTGCATTCCAAAGTCATGTCTTGTGTCTTTCCCACATTGTGTCTCCTCATAACATGCAATTTCACCTTTCACTAATCAATGCATGTTTACGTGAAACACTGCCAATAGGATTCTTAACCGTTGTCTTGCTTGAACACTTTATTACTTAGAACCACTACCCAATAAATAATCTTCTGGTCAATTGGTTTCTCATTATAAGCAGTCCTAATCAATTGATTAGCAATGATAAATTAATTTAACTACTGAAGCGACTCCTGGATGCTGAGACTTAATATCTCCACACCCTATGATCACATTTGTCTTAGTGATTGCTGTCTTCTTTTGTAAGGGTCTGCCCCTTTTCGTGCTACTAATTTGTTTGCAGTTTATTAATGAATATCACAAACACCCATACAAAAGAACACTATATTGCAAATGAAGATATTAAAAAAGAGAAGCAATATTGCGTCTGCTAAATTAATAACATTGATGGCAACCCAATATTGAATAACCTAATGCACAATAACACTTCCAACAGAAAGTTCAGATTTAACTTGATATTTAGTACTAAAAATGGATGCCAAATGTACATACAATACAGCTTATCTCCCTATTTATACTCAAACAAAATCAACAATGAATTGCATACCAAAAATGCTGTCCCCAAACTAAGTTTCAGATCTGATATGCCCCTTTAATTGACATGTTCGGCACCCATGATGCAGTTACAGGTACTCCATCTGCCCTTCTTAAATCTGCACAGCCCTGTCTAAGTGTTGGCAGGCTTATAAAACTGAATTTGCTTGAGTGTTTTGGGCAAATACAGCCCCTTGTGATTATTCCAGATTTGTACAGCCTGATGTATGTGAATTATAGACTGGTATGACCAATTCTGATCATGTACAGTCCTTGCAATCAAGTTCATAACTACAGAAGCTCATTTCTGCGTAGTATTTGACTTGTACAGTATTTAAGTAATTCCCCAAAATGATGAAAATTGTTCCCAGCAACTCATTCACAGCAGATCAAACAATAGCATCACTCTAAACCCTCCAAACAAACTCTTCTGGCAAATGTGAAATGAAGGCTAAGAAATAAATATCTTCAACAATCTGATTTTACCTTGAAACTCAACCAAATCCTCCTGATCATAGATCAAATCACGCAGAAATGTCGTCAATAAGTTGAGCATGGTGCAAAAATACATAACTTTCTTTTCAATTACTTCTCACTGAGAAGTTTTCAATTTATTGCAGATAAATCTTGTACTTATTGCCAAAATATGGGCAATATCTTGAAAACTTATCAGCCGTAATCTGCTTATAGGTACTGATGACCCAAAATAAGCACTTCACATTTTTTTGATTGCCAATTGGTGTTTGGAGAGGAAAAACGGGGTTTGAAAAAAGAACGAAATTTACAGCATTTTAGAGCAATTTGTTGTGGATTTGAAGTGGATTCAAAGAGGTTTTTCAAGCGAATTCGGATTCACAAGTAAGTTCTCAAAATTATTTTTTTGTTTGTTCAAAATCATTTTGTCTTATCTTTGTTGCTTCTAAGTTTATACAAACTCTAATAACATTTCCAATGTACTCTAAATTGTTTGAGGATAATGAACAAGATCAATAGCCATTTTTTAGTAAGTTTTGCAACAATCCTCATTGTTTTCTCAATAATTTCATATTTTCTTAAAAATTTCAAACCCTAACACGTTTTTGTTTTTTCTTTCAATTTTCAACTCTGTTTAAGATTATTCAAGATTTTAAACTAATTTGTTTGCTAAATTTCTTTGTTAAAATACAGTATATAACTTGTGCCTTCAATTTGTATGTGTAGGTTGATATTTCATTAAAATGGAAAATAAAGGTACCTCCGCAATTGAGTCAGTTGTTGGCTCTGCCAGTGCCCCAGCAGACGCATGTCCATCTAGATATGTAGGCATATGTCCTAAAGGGACTAGAGATAAGGTTTGGAAATATTTCTTTTAAGGACCCGAATATAATACTGTGATATGTATAAAATGTGAAAATATAATTAGTGGAGGCATATCTCATTTAAAATACCACCTTGGAGGGACCACAAAGCATGACACAAGGGTTCGTCACAACACCATAGAAGAAATAAAGAGATATGAATTCTTTTCTGGCTGCCCAAGAAAAAAAAAAGTTAAAAATGCAAAGAGAAAGGACAAAACTAGCCATGAAAGAAGCAATTTCTGAATCTCAAGGTATCCCACTATTTCTCCTTTTTAAGAATCATTTATAATTTTCTAATCACAATTATTAGTTTGGATTTTATTAAAAAAAATATCTTAATGAAATAATGTGGGTTGTGACTAGGTATCCCAATCAACCTTGAAGAAGAAGCACTTGGGGGCATAGTGGGCTCTCTTTGTGGCCCACGTATCTTCAAATCCACTATCCCCTCCCCACCGCTTCTAATGCTTCTAGTAGACCACCACCATCTGTGCAACAACCATCTTCTATAGATAGTTTTTTTGTACACAGAAACACACTCGGAGCACAGTCATCATTGGAGGCCATTGGGTAGAACAATGTTGTGCATTGGCAAGTTGATATTCAATGTGTTGATTTTGGGTATGTCAACAACATCCCCTGTCATGTTGCAACAAGTCCCTATTGGCTAAATTTTGTGATGGGAATTACTATGGAGGGAAAGGACTACAAGGCAGCTTTTCCTACACACTTGAGTGAGAAGTTAGTTCACTTGTTTTAATTTTTACATGTTTTATAGTTTAACTTGTTTTTGTTGAATGTGAGTTATTTTTTAATGAAAATTGTATACTTAATGTTAATTTTACTTCATGCTTGTCGATTTCCCAAAGATGCAGCTTCTAGGGCCAAAGATGTGGTAGAAGAGAAAAATTTACAATGGAAACAATTTGGCTACACCGTTATGAATGGACGGATCGAGAAAATCGTACTATAATCAATTTTTTGGTTCCTTGCAAGGATCAAGTGGCCTTTTTGAAATCCTTGGATACCTCCTACAAGGTAGAGATAGCTGAAATTTTGGCTCTAATATTAGAGCAAGTTGTGATGGAGGCGGGGATTCATAATGTCGTGCAAACCATAATCAAGAATGCAGTGGTATATGTAGCAGCTAGTAGGATCCTCCAAGAAAAATATAGTACACTTTTTTGGTCTCCTTGTAAAGCACATGTCCTTGACCTTCATTTGGTGGACATGAAAATTGGATTGGGTGAGACCAGTTGTACAGTATGCAAGAAAGATAACAAAATACATCTATAATCACCCTTGGGTTCTCCACTTGATGAGATAACATACCCAAGGGAAGGAGTTGGTAATAGCGGGAATCACAAGGTTTGCAACAATTTTCTTAACATTACAAAGAATTATAAGCTTCTTTGACCGCTTTAAAGAAAATGTTTGTGAGTCAAGCATGACAAGACTCAAATTATTCAAAGAAGTTTGATGGAGAAAGTGTTGCATAAATTCTCTTTGACAACTAATTTGCACAAAGTGCTACAAAAATTGTGAAGGTAACTTGGAAACTTCAAAAGTTGAATATTTATTTTTCCATGTACTCAAGAATTGAGTCTTTTATTATTAATTTGTAACTCTAGTCTCTAATGACTAATGATAATCCTTTTCTACTTTTCAATTGTAGGTATCGTAGCTATTGATTAGAGTTCTATAATGTCCCGTGTTGGGGCCTTACACAATTTATCCTAAAATTTCCCAATTAGGGTTTGGTTTGTAATATCCCCAGATAGGAGTAGTCATTCATTCTATTAGAATTAAGTTATTTGTTCAAATTATTATCATTCATGCTTACGTTATTACTATTCAAACTCAGTGACAAAAGGAGTCTGTTATCCAAGTTGCCTAGATACCAACTTGCAATGGATTCCCTCAAAGTTTAGAGATCAAAGCCCTTAGCCTTTCTTGGGACTTTGCCAGCAAGGCGCACAGGGTCGTTGATCCCTACCCTCTCTTGGGACAAAGATCCATTGCTTGCATTTATACAAGCCCCTCCTTGGTAACACTATAGTCTTCCCTTCTCAGCACAATAGTAATATGATTAAATATGTTATCAATATATAATTATAAATACTTAATTGTATGTTTAAGTATATTCATTAACTATTTAACAATGGTTTCCTCTCTAATTATGATTATTATTTTTTTAGTTTTTTT
Organism: Cupressus sempervirens; assembly: GCA_028749045.1. NCBI lineage: Eukaryota > Viridiplantae > Streptophyta > Pinopsida > Cupressales > Cupressaceae > Cupressus > Cupressus sempervirens. The sequence continues at coordinate 532,223,171 of CM053784.1, forward strand.
TATTGTGTATAACCCTGATTCTATTATATTTTTTTCTATTAATATAGTAAATAAAACAAATCACATAGTAATATCAGGTCTGACTGCAAAAAAGAACATAACTGGCAAAATTCTATCTGACCAATCATTTAATATCAGGTCTGACTACAAAATAGGACATAACTGGCAAAATCCTATCAGACCAATCATATCACCATGACTGGTCAATCGAACGAGTCAAATGTAAATATTTAAATGGCTTCAAAATTTAGACATATGCTCCCACTAAAAAAAGTCTATCAACATAAAGATAAATCAAGACCAATTAGTCACATGGACCAATGGCACTGTTACTGCATTCAGCTTTATCTCCTTCAAATGCTCCAAGTGGTGGATCAATATCAGCAGCAGCAAACTCTTTGTCCAAGCTTGGTCCAACTTTGTCATTTAATTCTGTAATCTTTGTGTTCTCCTTCTCATAGTAAAAAAATATTCTCCTTGACAAACTGCTTCAGATTGTCTCGTGCTTCTTGGTATAACGTGTCAGAGTATGTATCAAAGTAGTAAGCTGGCTGTGTGTCCTCTTTATAAAGTATCATGGCACCTTCATGTGCCAAAACCAGGAATCTGTCTTTGGGAACATCAATAACAGCAGAAACCTGTGAGATTATATTTAAAATGGGTGAGTTTCTAATTAAACTCAGTAGGATCCTACTTGCTATTCTGGAACAAATCCTCATTCCTTCTCCTACAAAGATGTCATAAGACTTCAGTGAATAGAGCAAGCCAAAATTTAGCAAGTTTTGACCCAAAATCATCAAAGTGGCCAACAAGAAAATCAATCCCGAAAGGACCTTTCAAATTATCCCAATTAACATTAGCACCAAGAAAAACAGACCAAACAGAACATACAAGGTTGTACTAAAAAGTAAATGCTCAAAGGTTCAACAGCAGCCACATCATTAAAAAAACAGGTGTAACCCTGCAGAGGAAAGAACACTACCAACATCCTTCATTCCCGTGGAATGTTTTAGAAGCGAAGTTTCGAGATCTTTCCTTATTATTTGATTCAACCATCCTTTCCTGTCTTATAGCTTCCTCTAGAGTTTGTGGTTCAAGGGGTTTCACCATGGTTTTTGTGGATACATTAAGACCTTTTAAAAACATACGTGTGTCTCTTCTAGGAGAGATGGATTCTTGGAATTGTCTAATATATTCATTCAATATTTCTGTTTGCTTAAGATGTGTTAACTCTTGGAAGTACTATTTAGTATCTTTCTCATCAAATCTGTTCATAAGTTTTTGACAGAATTCTTCATAGAATTTTACATCTTTATGTCCTAATGAGGTACGTCCATGGATCCACCAGTCATGTGTTGCTACCCCTAGAAGGATTATGGCTAATTGGAGGGCATCTTCTTCCATTATGAGATTTAGAATAAAAAATGTGTTTAGTTTTCCTAACCATTGATGGGCTGTGATTTCCCCTTAACCCTTAATAACCGGAATTGCTACCTTGCTTACTTTACATTTGAGTTCTTCATTCATATGCCTTCTAGGCATCTCTCTTCTTTTATCCGCACAAAATTCCCTAAATGATATTGTTTCTCTAATGTGAGGTTTTAGAGCTGCATAGACTCTTGCAATGTCTTCAATGCTAGTCATGGGTTGCTCTATCCCTTCCTCCTCTATTAGATTTACTCCTCTACATAGGAATGTGTGTTGGAGAAGGCTGGTGTTCGAAGTCATATTGTTATTCTTAGAATGGATTGAACTAATCTATCTCCCTATGTTAGGTTGACTTCTTAAATTATTGATTGAGTTAGTTTCCCATGTTTTGTAAGGCTTGGTGTAATGTCCCCAATTTTTAATGTAATAATTAAATTTAATTCATTAATTAATTGGTCCCAGAATTTAAATAATATAATAAAAGGACCTTTAATTAGTTACTTTAATTAATTAATATGTGGTTCCGATTGATTTAATATATCTCGGACCTATTTTAATGTTTAGTTTTTGTTGGTAAGTGTTGTCGTCGGCTATCTTTGTACACCCTCGGAAAGGTTTCCCCAACGGGTATTTAAGCACGGCTTGTAGGTAGTAGTTGGTGTGCTATTTGGATTATTTTCTTTGTACTGCGAATTCCTGTTGGAGTTCTCTATTGTTCGCCATTTCGGAAGTGAAAGATCTTCCCTACTTGGCTTTTCGGTTTCTGTGGGATTCAACCCTTGCCCTATTCCGTCGCCTATAATACTTTGCTCGGATCTGGCAAATCGGAGCACCATCTTTGTCTGAGTATTAATTGGAGAATATCGCTATCCAATATCTATTCATGCTTGGCATTTACTTGATGGTGTTGTACTCTAATATTACTTGTATATGAGTTTGTATTCTCTTTCCAATACAATACCTTGCGTACTCTTTCCTCCATACTCCTCCCTCAATCCACCTCTCTCTGTACTCCTCCCTCCACCCCTCTATACTTCTTTCTCCCTCCATCTGTACTCCTCCCTCCATCTGCCGTACTACCTCCCTCTTGTACTCTTCCATCCACCTCCCTCTGTACCTCTCCCTCTAATCGTACTCCTCCATCTGTTGTACTACCTCCCTCCATCCATACTCCTCCCTCCATTCGTACTCCTCCCTCCATCTCCCGTACTACCTCCCTCAATTTGTACTCTTCCATCCTCCCAAATTCCTATACGACATTCCATTTCTCTGTATAGGCATATCCATTCCACCCTACAACTTCCTACTCCACCGTACGAATTAAACATTTTCCCCTTCAAACTTGGACAAACGGTAAGGTTTGGAAAAGGAACATTACAATTGGTGTTTTCTGTACAGGATAAAGAACTTAACACATGTAGTATAGCACGATACAACACAGAGCAGATACTTTATTCATATATGCACTCAATGATTACAATCCGAATAAAATGATTACCATGATGATCCCAAAGTCCATCTCAGATAGTGTACATATACCTTCCCGAAGGGGTGACTCAAGCGTCACACGCCCGTTCAGATACTATTCTACCCGTCAACTACACTATACATTTTACGACATCATCCCTCCGAAAAGAAGTCGTCTCCAGACGACAATACAACAAAACTCAAAATAAAAATACATCAAAAATACTAAACAGAGGAATGCGTCCCTAGCGTAGTGGTCGTCTGCACCCTCAACTCGTTCAGCTCTGCCCATAGCTTATAGACTTGCTCTTTCCTAATCTTCAATTCTGCTTTTGCTTCCATCTGAAGCTCTAGGGTTGACTGCATCATCTCTACAATTGCTCCCAACTCCTTCTCTTTTCCTGCCACCACTTGCTCCTTTTCAACTGCCAACTATTCCTTTTCTACTGCCAACTTCTGTAGCTGACTCTCTTTGTCTAACAGGGCCGTCCTCTCAGATTGCCAGGCTGCCCTCTCGAGTTCCCAGGCTGCCCTCTCTGAAGCTAACCTGGCAGCTGACTCCTCCCGAGCCCTCTCAGCTGCTCCCTGATCCACCTGACTCCTCCGAAGAGTGTAATACGCCTCCCTGTGTAACTTCACTATCTCATGAGTCAAAGCCTCTACTCGGCTCTCCATACCAAGATCTCTCGTCGTGGCCCAATCCTACCGCATCTCTGCAATCTCCACATCCGACCATCCCTACTCCTCAAAACACACTGTAAAGGCAGCTAGGCATCCCAACCTCATAAAAGATATGACTCCCTCCATCTCCTTCACCACTAAATCCAATGCCTGAGTTTCTACTAAATCTAACACCTGGCAAGCCCGAGCCACTAGAGCTGCTATGTCAGCAAGAAATGTATCTCTCATCCCTACCTCCCGCGCTACTGGATGTTCCTACTGTGCACCTATAGCCTTCTCCACTGCTTCCACCATACGCTCATCAGCACTATGCAGTACTCCCTCACCCTATGTCTGCCCAACATCCTGTAATGGGTTCTCCAGATCTACTTCCCGCATGGGGGTCAGCAAGTACATCACTCGAGGTGCCGAGGTTCGGTGGAACCGCATACTCAGGTAAGCATTCAGCTTTTGGGTTCAGCTCTCTCTGTCTCGCTCAGGTGATGCCAGTAGTGTCGTGTCTACTGTAATCATTGCATCAGAACCCACTACATCCAATCGGACACCCAATGCCCCCAACTCCTCACCTGTCAGTACCTCCATTACCCCTATCTCTATGTCCATGTCCGCATCAGGTACCAAAGTCTCATCTCCTGTCTCTGGTAGAGTCTCACGAGCCGACTCCAACGGTACCTCCAGAGCTACTATCTCCATTGGTGACGGATGTGCCTCCACTACATCCGAAACAGCTTGTGTCTCTATGGTGGGCTGCATCGCAATTGAAACTAGTGTCATCACCACTGGCTGCCTAAACTGACCAAATCCTGGAATGCCATGTATGCCCACAGGAACCAAGTGTGTCGTAGCCGAAAGTACAGACCGCGGAAATCTCAATGGTGTAGTAGTGATCACCTCTATTTCCTTGTCCTCTTCCTATTTCATCCTCGTCGTTGCCTCCAGGAACAAGCCGATAGCGTAATGCGGCATACAAAACGTTTTGTGCTGCAATGTCATAAATTCCGACATTCGTTCGGCCAATAATGCTGCCCAATCATATACTCTATCATGCAAAATTCCGTTCATCATTGCTACATGTGGGAATGAGATATCCGAAGCGCGGCTCGAACCTATGAGGCGGCTTTTCACTATATCCATCAAACAAATGCCACTGACCTTGAATATTAGATTTCTTTAACCCTCTACCTTTGGACGTATTTGAAAGACCCTTCTGTTCCGCCTACGATAAGTCTCCGCACACAAGCTGTATCAACTTCAATTTCACTTCACTGTTCATCTTTTTTGGCTTGCTTTCTATTTTTCTTCCGCCTTGGGCATGACCAGGTATCCCAAATACCCATGTAAAATCAGCCGGTTTGAATGATACTACTAAATTGCAACCAAGATATTCAAACGTATTGGTTCGAGAGAACCTATCATACGTTTCTATCATTATGCGCAAAAACCCTTCGTAGTCTCTGATGCAAAATACCAACATTTGGACTACCCATTCTACCTATGCTTTTTGGATACTAGCCTTCACCTGGTGGTCGTCTGGAGTCTCCTACCACCACTTTCGGCATTCTGCACCATTTAACCCTTCGAATGTAATACTCTGTACTGTAGGAATGTCTCCTGGCTGCTTTGGTTGTTTTACTTTCTTCTTACTTGATCCTGCAGTGGTCCCTGCATTGGTCCCTCCTGCTACACGAATTCCAGATGGCAATGTTTTCTGTTCATGGCTGTGTCTTCGTCAAATTTCTTTTTCCAAACCTTCTTTCAACCTGACTGCATAATTGTCACTTCTTTGTCGTTTGCTGAGTAAATCACAAACCATTAGGTCAATTATTTTCTGTACAAAACTTGCTACAAATTCCTTTCTTCCTTAGTGTCCGTACTGTACGGCTTCCCTCAAGCATGCTGAAGTACGGCTATACAATTCCTTCACTAAATCGGCCCCTCCTGGTATGGCTTGGCTTAAACAATGGCTAGTCTTAATCCTGTATTCTGTACGGACTTCAATTGTCTCCACTGCATGCTGTATGGTTTCTGAATGCTCTGTACCTAATCAGCCTATTTGCTTTGCTGTCGTGGCCGTATGTCCCTTTTCCAACTTCTTTATCTCGCAGTGAGTCCTTTCTAAAACACCGTATGGGGTTGTCTTTTTATGTGCCTCCAACCGTATGGTCTCGTGTCTCCACTCCTATTCTACTATTTTTTCCCTTAGGCGTATATTGGTCTCCACTAGCTGTACGATCCCGCTTTGAAATGTTTGTCCCAACCATACAGTCTTCAAATTCTGGTTGCTTCCTTTTACCATACATGTATGATCTTTACATTGCTAATTTGAAGATGTAATAAATTCCTAGACTCCTATTTTCCTTCCTGGATGGCCGTACGGTCCTTATTTCGGCTTCAATTTCACTGTCTCGCCGTACAGTGCTCTCTTTTAACATCGTATAGTTGCCTTTTCATATACCTTTGACTGTACGGCTACGCTATTCTTCACCAATGTACGGTTTTTGCTTTTAATCGTGTTCGTACGGCTTCCAATTCCTTCTCCTATGCTCTTCCTTTGGCTGTACAGCTTCAAATTTCTTTTGGCTCTCCTCTAGCCGTATGGTCTTTTATAACTCTTCTTTCTATCTTTCCAACGTACCATGACACCCCTCAGAATGTGTCTTTACCTAGTTGTACAGTCTTTAATTCCTTATTTCAGCAGTGGTCGTACAGTTTTTAACTCCTTATTTCAGCAATGGTCGTACGGTCTTCAACTTCTCCTCCCAATAATTTTGGACTCCTTCAATAATAATTTTGGATTTCTTCTCCCAATAATAATTTTGGATTTTGCTTTCATATTATGACCCTTAAGGCCATACGGCAGCCCCTGTTTCTCATTGCTTTTTAATGTTTATAATTCCAGTCATATTCCAAATTTTGCTTCCTGTTCCTTCATGTTTTACTACTTTATTACTTCACACTTTAAAACTATAGTTTTATTACTTGGCTCTTTAAAACTATGTTCAACTTCTATATTTTATTACTTATTCTACATATATACATTATTTACAGACGTTTTTTCTTTTCTCAATTTGTGATGACCCCTTTTTTCAAAATTTTAACCTGATAATCAATTTAAGGTATAAATTAGGAAATCATCAATTTAAATCAGCCTAAGATCCTTTCTACTATTGAGATGTTTGAGGAGTTTGAACATTAATACTAATTTAGGGATTTCAAAGAAGATTTCTTCTCATAGTGTCAGGCAATCTTTCTTCCTCACTATGATTATTCCGAGACGGTAGAATGACGGTGCAGAGGCGCGTGAAACAAGATCCAAGCGTATCCGACAAGTCCTCGAAATTATTTCGCCTTTCCTCCCACCAACTCCCTATCTCAAAATTTCATAGCTCAGAGAAAGATACAATCTTTTCACACTATGATTCAAAAATACTTCATAATGTTATTCAAGCCTTTATGATATATATATTAGTGTACGATACCAATATCCTTTGATTGCACATAATTTGTTAATAAGTTATGTATTGTTATCTAATCGAACATATTTCATCATTTTATATATATTTACGTAGTGACATGTATTGATTCATACCATTTAATATGTATTTTCATTTCCATGCAGAATACTTACTAATTTCAAATTATGATAGAAATGGTTTTAAACTGGATCCCAATGTTCATAATTCGCAATACACAATACGCATAGTTCATTGCTAATATCATGTGATATGATTCAACAAAGATAGTTTATGTGATTATATTTATCTTTTAACATTATGGCACTTGCTAATTACAAGGTGTAGACGATCGACTGTACCTATACTCCTACCACGTCCTGTCTGCAGTATCCTTGCGATGTATGATGGCACTCGTGCTTCTTGGTATAATACCAATGTTGCTGCCGTAAGTATGACTGTCCATTCAACAAGGTGCTTGTTAGTTTTATTCTGATTGCAGATGTCTTTGAAATGATTATATATACCCTGCGTCCATCCACAGCATGTGAAATATTTTATAATGTATTCAACGTTGGGTTTGTTATATATCGTTCCTTCTTCTCCTGAGTGTGAAATATAGGTTAAGCAGCTTGATGCGTTCCTTATTTCCTATTCTTTTTTCTCCATACCTAACCCTAATACGGGTATGGGTAATTATATATACTCAACGGGCATGAGAGTGAAGACGCGTCTTATCATTACAATATCTATTATATTTATTGAGTTGACTTAACCATTTTCATGTAGTAAATATTAAGAATCAGATGTAATCATTCCAAAAATATTTAATAGTTTAGGGTTTTCAAAGGAAGTTTGCTAATAATTAAATTAGGTTTAGGTTTGAATATTTATATTATTTATAATGATAGATGTACGTATTAATGTATTGCATTAATAATACATTGATGATCTATATATGTTCAGAGAGGGTTTTGGAAATAATAATAACACTTGGAATATTTCAAAGTAGTATTAAAATAATATTTATTTTGATTGAAGTAATTTTAAATATTTAAATTTATTACATTGCAATAGAAATACATGCTAATGCAGGTTCATTACAGTCTCCCCTTCCTGATTTTGCTTGTCCCCAAGCAAGGCTGACTAAGAAAGGGCTTCTTCTCCAACCCATGAAGCATCTTCTCTGGGAAGACTTTTCCACTTAATTAAGTATTCTGGAATAGTCCGATTCCTTAGTCTTCGTTCAGGCCTATCAAGAATAATCTCAGGTTCCAATATCAACTTCCCTTCACTGTCTAATGGTGGAAAATCACCACATGGGACTATATGTTTCCCAAGAACCCTTTTAAGCCTGGATACATGGAAGACATTATGGATCTTGCTATTTTCAGGCAACTCTATTTCATATGCTACCTCTCCTATTCTTCGTAGGATCTTGTATGGTCCATAGAAACGTGGTTTTAGTTTTTTTGCTCCACTATTCTTGAGTGAAGATTGTTTGTAGGGCTGAAGTCTTAAGAATACCAAATCTCCAATTTGGAATGACCTTTCCACCCGTTTCCGGTCAGCATATATCTTCTGTTGGTTTTGAGCATGGTGGAGATTATCCTTGAGAGTTTTCATGATGTCAAGGCTTTGTTGGATAAAATCTTGGGCTCCAGGTACTTTGCTCTCTTGATTGATCAGATCTCCAAATGTAGTGGCATCATATCCATATAATGCTTTGAATGGACTCATTCCAATTGACATGTGATGGGTATTATTATAACAATATTCTCCCAAGTATAACCATTTGATCCATGCATTTTGTTGCCCAGTCACATAGTTTCTGAGATAGCCTTCTATCCATTTGTTAACAATTTCGGTTTGTCCATCTGTTTGGGGATGGTAACTGGTGCTGGGAGTTAATTCAGTTCCTGTTAATCTAAATAGTTCCTTCCAAAACAAACTAAGAAATTTTCTATCTCTGTCACTAATGATATTCTTTGGCAATCCATGTAATCTGAAAACCTCTCTAAAGAATAATTCTGCTATCTGCGGTGCCTTATAATGTATAGATATAGGAAGGAAATGTGCATATTTGGTGAGTCTATCTACCACTACCAAAATGGAATCTCTGTCTTGTACCTTAGGTAACCCTGTAATGAAATTCATAGTAATGCTTTCCCATTTTTTATTTGGGATGGGTAATGGTTGTAATAGACCAGTAGGAAAATTCTGTTCAGCCTTATTCTTCTGGCATATTATACATTCCTGGACATGTTTCATAATATCCTTCTTTTGGCCTTTCCAAGAGTATCTCTCCCTTATCTTCTTGTAGGTTTTGTAGAATCCAGTGTGTCCAAATAGAGGGTTGTCATGATATTCCTTCATAACCTTCCCTTTAACTTTGGAATTTTCTGCAAGTAGTATCCTTCCCCTATATAGTATGAGTTCTTCAACAATTTTGATTTCATCATTAGTTATGTCACCTTCCATGATTTCTTTAGTCCTAGGATCCTTAGCATATTCTGCAACAATTTCATCTTTCCAATCGCCTATGATGCTAGTAAGGGTATTCAATTTGCCCTTCCTAGATAGAGCATCTGCTACTACATTATGGGTTCCTTTAACGTATTCAATATCAAAATTATATGCTTCGATTTTACTTACCCATTTTTGCTGGCGATCATTAAGGTCCTTTTGATTCATGAAGAATCTCAAACTATTATGGTTTGTTTTAATGTTAAATCTTCCACATACTAGGTATTGCCTGAATTTTGCCAATGCGTGCATGATAGCCAACATTTCCTTATCATAAATGGAGTAGTGTCGTTCTGTTTTTGTTAGTTTCCTGCTCTCAAAAGCAATAGGGTGTTTGTTTTGCATAAGTACAGCCCCAATTCCTTCACCAAAAGCGTCACATTGTAATTCAAAGGGTTGTGAAAAATCAGGAACAATTAAGACTGGACAAGAACTCATTGTCTCCTTTAATTCTTCAAAAGTTGTTTGTGCTACCTCATTCCATCCAAAATTTCCTTTTTTTGTCAAGTCTGTTAAAGGAGTTGCTAATTTGGAGTTCTTCACAAACCACCTATAATAGCTGCACAACCCCAAGAATCCTCTAAGTTGTGTTGGGGTTTTGGGTTTTGGCCATTCCTTGATTGCTTTGACTTTTTCTTCATCCACGCTTACACCTTTGGCACTGATTTTATGGCCGAGATACAGAATCTCTTCTAATCCAAATTCACATTTTGATGCCTTTGCAAATAGTGATTCAGATTCTAATATGCTTAGTATTTCCTCAATATGTTGAAGGTGTTCTTCCCATGTCTTGCTATAGATGAGAAGGTCATCAAAGAAAATAAGGAGGAATTTCTTGAGTTGCTTCCGAAAGACATGATTCATACATGACTGGAAAGTGGCCGGAGCATTAGTGAGACCAAAAGGTAGAACTAGAAATTCAAAATGTTCATAATGGCATCTAAATGCTGTCTTGGGAACATCCTCCTCCCTCATTCTAATTTGATGATATCCCGAACGTAAATCAATTTTAGAAAAATATACTGCTCCATGAAGTTCATCAATAAGTTCATCCAATCTGGGAATGGGATACCGATTTTTTATAGTTTTTTTATTTAGTGCCCGATAATCTATACACATTCTCATTGTTCCATCTTTCTTTTTCACTAGTACTACTGGAGATGCAAAAGGACTAGAACTGGGTTGAATATGCCCCATGGCTAGGAGTTCTTGGATGGCCTTTTCAATTTTATCTTTGTACTTTTGAGGATGTCGGTAAGGGGTGGTGATTACTGGTTTAGCATCTTTTTCCAATTCTATAATGTGTTCAAATCCTCTTTTAGGTGGCAATCTCGGTGGAATTTCTTCAAACACCCTCTGATGTTTTTTAAGGATAGGTTCAATATCTATATGGATGGTTAATTCTTGGGGTGTGGATTTATTCAATACCAAACATTGTGCAGCCCACTCTCCTTGACCATGTCGTAGTGTTCTTTCTATTCTTTTGCATGAGACCAATTTTGCCGAACCATCAGGTATTCCTTCCAATGTTATTTCTTCCCCCTTGTGCTCAAAGTGGATTTTTAAGTTTGGAAGGTCAAACCTAAAACATCCCAAGGAAAATATCCATGGACCTCCTAGAATTATATCTGAGTCCAGTGGAACCACATGTAGATCTTCTCTGATGGTGTGCTTCTTTCCCAAAGTGATTTCTTGTTGTGGAATTATCTTTGTACATTGTACTAATGATCCTGTGGCTTGAACGGCAATGAAACCTTTGAACTTCTCAGTTTTTAATTTCATTTTGTTGACAAGTTTTTCATCAATGTAGTTATGGGATGCTCCACTATCAACTAATGCAATGACTTTTTGTCCATTAAGAGTGCATCTAATTCTCAAGACTCGATTTTTGGAGGGTTGAGTCATAGTAGCTATCACTCCATATTCTTCTCCCTTTTCTCCATTATCTTGGTCACATTTTGCCTTTTTGTTGACCTCTTCTTCTTCCAGATCTTCTTCTATTCTTTGGATGAGACCTCTTTTTTCACATCTATGCACTGGTACCCAATTTATTCCACAATGGCGATAAGTGTTTCTTTTCCCGTTACAGTTATGACCGGGTTCCCATGGCTTTTGGCATTTGAAGCATACATTTTTCCTTTTAAGTTCCTCTTGATCCTTTGTAGGAATAGGTTTTTTGTGGAAGTTATTATTTTTGTGATTTTTCATATTAGGTTTATTCCAGGGTTTGTCATTTGTGGTTGAAACTTCCAACCTTGATGCTATTTCAAAAGCATCATCTAAAGATGAAGGTTTTAAAGCACTTACTAGACCCCTTAATGAGTCTTTCAATCCTTCTATGAATAGATATGTAGAGCGTTCATCATCTACTCCTGTGACTTGAACTGAAATCTTTTGAAATTCCTTAATGTAGTCTTCTACTGTTCCTTGTTGTCTTATTTGAGTTAGTTTCTTAAAATTTTCTTGGGGGTGCCTTCTATCAAATCTCTTAACAAGTTTCTGAGAGAATTCTTCATAAGAAGTAATATTTTGGTGTCCTTGAGTAACAAGACCATGATGCCACCAATCGTGTGTTGTTCCTTCTAAGTGGACGATTGCAAATTGCAGTGCATCACCTTCAGTCTTTGGACTAAGGGTTAGATAGGTGTTTAGTTTTTGCAACCAGGCTCGTGCAGTAAACTTTTCGGATCCATCAAAATTTGGAAGTGCTACTTTGTTTACTTTACTTCTAAGGTTTTGATTTTGAGTACTCCTTTCTTTTTTATGTGTCTCCTATCTGTTGGCTTCACAAAATTCCCTGAATGTGATTAATTCTCTGATTTCTGGTTCAAGGTTGGCATAAGCTCTGGCATTCTCGATAGCAGTATTGGTTGTTTGTCCCTCTTCTTCCATTGAGGGGCCTTCCCTGGGTAAGAAGGTAGGTTTGGGCACTCGAGGTGGTGAAACTCCATTATTTGCTGAATGGTTTGAACTTATGTCCCTTCCACCAGAATTATTACTTTTAAGATTGTCTAGGGAATTTCCCACGTTTTGCAGAGCTTGAAGAAGTGCTTGATTTGATCTTTCTATTTGCTCCACTAAGGTTTGGTTTGTCTGTTCCATAACATTTCTAATTTCATTAAAAATTGCTCACTCATTTTTGCTCCTCTTGTCATCTACTATATTTTCAGGATGGCAGGATCAGGCTCTGATACCAATTGTGATGACCCCTTTTTTCAAAATTTTAACCTGATAATTAATTTAAGGTATAAATTAGGAAATCATCAATTTAAATCAGCCTAAGATCCTTTCTACTATTGAGATGTTTGAGGAGTTTGAACATTAATACTAATTTAGGGATTTCAAAGCAGATTTCTTCTCATAGTGTCAGGCAATCTTTCTTCCTCACTATGATTATTCCGAGACGATAGAATGACGGTGCAGAGGCGCGTGAAACAAGGTCCAAGCGTATCCGACAAGTCCTCGAAATTCCTCCGCCTTTCCTCCCACCAACTCCCTATCTCAGAATTTCATAGCTCAGAGAAAGATACAATCTTTTCACACTATGATTCAAAAATACTTCATAATGTTATTCAAGCCTTTATGATATATATATTAGTGTACGATACCAATATCCTTTGACTGCACATAATTTGTTAATAAGTTATGTATTGTTATCTAATCGAACATATTTCATCATTTTATATATATTTACGTAGTGACATGCATTGATTCATACCACTTAATATGTATTTTCATTTCCATGCGGAATACTTACTAATTTCAAATTACGATAGAAATGGTTTTAAACTGGATCCCAATGTTCATAATTCGCAATACACAATACGCATAGTTCATTGCTAATATCATGTGATATGATTCAACAAAGATAGTTTATGTGATTATATTTATCTTTTAACATTATGGCATCTGCTAAGTACAAGGTGTAGAGGATCGACTGTACCTATACTCCTATCGCATCCTGTCTGCAGTATCCTTGCGGTGTATGATGGCACTTGTGCTTCTTGGTATAATACCAATGTTGCTGCCGTAAGTATGATTGTCCGTTCAACAGGGTGCTTGTTAGTTTTATTCTAATTGCAGATGTCTTTGAAATGATTATATATACCCTGCGTCCATCCATAGCATGTGAAATATTTTATAATGTATTCAACGTTGGGTTTGTTATATATCGTTCCTTCTTCTCCTGAGTGCGAAATATAGGTTAAGCAGCTTGATGCGTTCCTTATTTCCTATTCTTTTTTCTCCATACCTAACCCTAATACGGGTATGGGTAATTATATATACTCAACAAGCATGAGAGTGAAGACGCATATTATCATTACAATATCTATTATATTTATTGAGTTGACTTAACCATTTTCATGTAGTAAATATTAAGAATCAGATGTAATCATTCCAACAATATTTAATAGTTTAGGGTTTTCAAAGGAAGTTTGCTAATAATTAAATTAGGTTTAGGTTTGAATATTTACATTATTTATAATGATAGATGTACGTATTAATGTATTGGATTAATAATACATTGATGATCTATATATGTTCAGAGAGGTTTTTGGAAATAATAATAACAACACTTGGAATATTTCATAGTATTAAAATAATATTTATTTTGATTGAAGCAATTTTAAATATTTAAATTTATTACATTGCAATAGAAATACATGCTAATGCAGGTTCATTACACAATTGTTTGTCAATGGGGGACCATTTCTTTCATGGTATATTTTTAACTTCGATCCATTCACTGCATCTGGTATTTCTTTTCCGTCCAGTGTCCACAACTTAATTGCTCTATTATAGCCAACTTCTCGTATCTTGTATGGTCCAAACCATTTAACTTTGAACTTTCCAGGTCTATATTCATTCCGTCCGTTATACTTCAATACTAACTGGCCCAGTTGAAAGTTGTTTAATTTTAAGTGTTTATCATGCCATGCCTTCAGCCGGTTTTGTATAACTTCGATGGCCCACTGATACTAAACAAACCTGGAGCTGCTGCAAGCATAGTGTACTAGAAGTGGAAAGATCAACAGAGCAAGCCTTTCGAGAGGGGTGATATGCTTTGAGGCACTTGGAGTACGTGTTGGACGTGAGGCTGTCTTGGTGGATGCATAGAGAGCTCGGGAGGAGTTGATCATCCAGTCAAAGGCAATACAGCAACACTTGGCTCAGGGCACTGCAGGAGTCGGACGCAGAGAAAGCAGCACGGGTGGCTATCAAGGTCAGCTTGATTACGGAGACAATATTGTGTTAGCAAAGGCTACAGATGCAATGTGGTTTGGAGACCAGTTTGGTGCAGGCACGGGACGAATGTGAAAGTGGTGTGACAGAAACAAATTTATCTTGTTGTAGTTAGTTAGTTAATGCATTCCGTTTTGTTAATCTATCTCAAATATTTTGTAATTGTCGTCCGGAGATGACTTTTTATTTTAGGGGGGATGATGTCGTCGGTAAATATTGTGTAGCAAACAGGATGTATTTCGTTGGTAAATATGTGTAGCTGACGGACCCCTTGAGGAAGGTTCTTCGGAAAGTATATATACACCCTCCAGGATCATTGTAATAATCATCAGAAGCATTATGTAATATCTTTGGCATATGCAAATAATAAAAGGAGTATTGTTGTTCTTATCTATTGTCCGTGTGCATTAATCTATTTACCCATGCAGTAAACACTTGGAGGATGGCTTGATTTGACATCTCCATTTGATTCAATATAGCTTGGTTCATTTGGTTGTTTGCTCCATATAGGATCTCATCCCATTGGCTGATTCGTTCATTATAGCTTTCTTTGTTCTCCTCTCATAAGTTTGCATGAGTCTTCATTCACAGGATGGCAGGATTGTGCTCTGATTCCACTGTGATGTCCCCACCTCCTAGCTTAAGGAATAAATGTTGGAACCTAAAACAAAATGTTAGTACATGATAGAAAATATATATTAAAATCCTAAAACATGTTAGAAATGAAGAGTCAATTAAATATCAAGCTAAAAACTATCCCTTACAGACCCCTCCTAATCCTTTGGGAGGAATTCTTCTCAAATTCATCTAACCCTCTAATGAGAAACAATTCTCGATTAGGTAATTGTCATATGAAGAGCGACTCCCTAACGCTTCTAGGATCTCCATTAATGATTATACTCATTAACGATCACTACTTGGTAGAGATCCCACCTCTATCCAAATCTCTTATCTCTAACATATGCATATGATTAACCATTACAATATATATTATTAATAAATAATATAATTAAGACTTTATTAATATTAGTATCAAATGGAGTCTATCATACCTTATCTCTATTTCAGCTCTTCTCTTCTCTTGGCAGAGATTACTTAATTAAATGACTGTCACTGCTCTCTTATATCTCTGCTATCCACGGCACCAGATCATGCTTGATACTTTTTCTCTTTGTTGTGGGGTTCTGAGGAGATGTTTGGTTTCCCTTTTAATCTTAATGGAATTTATAAATGTTTGAAGTCTCTGCCTGCTGTCAGATGTTAGTAGCACTGCTATCTGCTTACGGTCTGCAAATTTGAGACTCCTTATGTTGTCAGGCAATTGGTTTTGATGTTTCCTTCTAATCAGCTTACTTACTACCTTATCAAACTCTTTGATATTCCTGTTGTTTCTTTGAATATCTCTTTTATATTTTCTACTTGACTGAGTGCTTAGAATGGCGATATTATTCCTAGCCTTTATCTAATATTCAATTATTGTTCTTTTTCTATTATCCACACTACTTATTTCCTTACTATGGTGTGCTTTCCTTTGCTGGCTATTCTTCCATGTAATACTGTTATATTGCTTGTTCTTTGTCTCTATCGTGTGTGTTGGAAGGTGTCCACTCCGTCGCCTTTAGCTTGCTATCGACTAAGTCTGCCATCCATACCAGTAAGAAATATATTACTGTTTATTGAACAGCGTTTTTGTTCCTTATGTTCTGTATTGCTCCTTCTGATTGGTGCCTTGTTCTTTTGCACGCTCTTGCCTTTATATGAGCTTGGGGGAAATCTTTAAGTCACGACTTTGGTCTAGCGCTTATATTGTGTTAATAATTTTTCATTTCTTAATTTGTTATTTGTTATTTGTTACTTATTTATTATATATTGTTTCTTGTTTATTGCTTAATTTATTTATTATTATTTGCTATTTATTATATATTGTTCAATTACTTATTAAGGTAAGATTTCATAGACTTAATATCATAAAATAGATGAAATTTTAAAAAGTAGTTTTATACGTCAATAGGGGCTTATTTTGGGGTTATTAGATGGCCTTTACATGACCAACACACAATTCATCAAATATAAAATATTCATCAAACCCTTCAGCTTTCCACCGCCTTAAACTTGCCCTAACATGTTTCTGTAATGTCCCCTCTTTAGTTCGACATGGCATTGATCATGGATTTGCCTATTCCAGACTCTCATAGGCAAATGGTGTGGAAAGAGAGTCAATTCTGCAGATCAGATAGTCATATCTTGCTCTTGACGAAGTGTTAAGAGGTTATATTTTATCATTATGTGATATTGGGGCCCACATGTTATAATTTTAATTTGAGTTGCACTTTTTATTTTATAAAATTACTTTATTATAAAAAGTGCATTATAATGAGAATTTATAAAGGATGTTTCTAGAAGTTCTAGCAACTTCTTAGAAAAGTGAATAAATAGAGGGTTGGGCCTCTCATTTGGACATGCTTGGATTGGAGAACTCTTCTACTTCTTCATTGTGAAGACATTTGTGGACTTTGGATCTGCAAATTATTCGATCTTTGGGAACGAATCACTCCCTTGGATTGGCGACTTTGAGGGTGTGAAATATCACCTGAATTGTTGCATAATTGGAGTTGGTATTCAGCCATCTCATTGGAGCTTATTGAGAATTCGTTGTTAGGGTTTGTTTTTGGTTGGAATAAGGATTTCAGATTTGCCCTATCGTTGGAGAAGCATTTGACAAGAGTTTGAAGACAGAATAAGTGCATTTTCAGAATTGGCAAAGCAGGGTTCAGAACCACATAATTGCTCATATCTCCTCAACCCCTTGGAGTTATTTTTTATGGTTTTACAGGGTTACTACCTAATCCTAGGCGCCCATTTTCCTTGCATTTGGGGGTCCCAAAACCCTAATATTATTTTATTTCAGCAGCCGTACAGGTACGGCCTGGTACGGCCCTGCTAGTTTGGGCAGCAGCAGCAAATTGAGGATAGTTTGGGGGTGCGGTTGGAGGTCTTCATCAACGATCTGCAGCAAAACATGGTGTTCTTCCATAGTTCTTCAAACCAGGTTCTTGCATTCTGAAATATATGTCAATTTTTGGGTAAATTTGCTGTCATACAGTCATTGTAATAATCAGTCCAGAATTGGTAATAAAATAATTTTAGAATTTATTGCATTGTAATTGAAATATAGTTCAATGGCCTTATATATATTGTAATTCTGTGATTATATTCTGAAAGTATCAAATCTGAAATTACCATATTCTGAATATTGTTACTGTTACACACCAAGTGTTTGACAAAATTCCTAAGTTCAGTTTGAGGGTTTCTGTGGTCTTTATAGAGAGGGTCATTACAGTGGTATCAGAGCTATAAGTCCTGCCATCCTATGGAGGTCTTATAGGGAATTTGGAACAGCTGGATAGGAGGGAAAATGTTTGACGAAATGTCAAAACACTAAAATCAGAGCATGCGACAAAGGCCTTATAATTTCCGCAATACCAAAGCAAGACAAGATAGGATTTCTGACCTGCAGAGCGAACAGGCTAGCTCATCTATCCAGGTGGACATAGAATCCAATCATACAGACACAAGGGAGGTATTTTTTGATCAAGACTACGACTACAATATGGATAGAGGCGGGAATGCCGGTCCAGATCCGCAAGAGGAAAGATTTTTACAGTTATTAGACACCCTGGCACAGGGACAGCGATTAGCCGAACAAAGAGCACAAGAACAGAATCAGAGAATGGAGCTTATGATGCAGATGATGGCTCGACAAATGGGGTTGAACGCTAACATAGGTGGAGGAAATAATCAGAATGGGAATAATCAGGATGAGAGACATAATGGAGGCGAACAAATTGGGAACAATTTCGGTCATGCCCCCCAGCAAGCTAGGACAGTGAGTTCGAGGCCTATGATTCCTACGTTCCTTCCTAGAGCTCCAGAGCAGCCGGTACCAGAACCCCAGATCACTGACATACAAGATCAGCTAAGGAGAGATTGGGAAGCAGGAGGTCCAGATTTTACAGCTGCAATCACCTTTAGAGAGTATATGGATGTGCGGATGAAGCATATGCCCCGTGGACAAGACAGGACTCAGAACTATGAGCTACGAAAGAAAGTAGGCAAACTACAGTTACCATATTATGATGGCTCGGGGAAGTCTACAGCAAGAGCTTGGGTTCAAAAGCTTGACACATACTTTCAATTGAACCCTATGTCTGAGGAAGAAGCTATTAAGTATGCAGCAATTCACCTGGATGGGTTAGCACACGAATGGTGGCATCATGGTATGATCACTATGGGTCATGCACACATTACCTCATATGTGGAGTTTACGGAGAGACTGATTGAACGTTTTGATAAGAAAGATCCAGAACTCCATTTCAAGGAATTAGCCCAGCTTAAACAGTGGGGCTCATTGGAAACATACATTTCAGAGTTTCAGAAACTTGCAGTGTTAGTAACAGATGTATCTGAACGAAGGCTATTGGTTTTATTTATGGATGGGTTAGTTGATCCATTGAGAGGGTGGATTAAAGCTCTCAACCCTCCCACTTTGCAGGAAGCCATTAAGAAAGCTCGTGACATGGATTCCTCTTCAGCTTCAAAAAACAAATTTCAGGCAAAGAGTTTCCCTTCAGGAAAAGATAAGGACAGGAAACCCTTTCATAGAGAGGCACAGCTACCTAAGGAAGAAAGTAAGAGGCTGGACAAGGAGACACTTAATGACTTGCGTAGGAAGAAGCTATGCTTCTATTGCAAAGGCCCGTATGAGTACGGCCATGACTGTCCTATGAGGCCAAAAGGGAAGGCCAACCGAGCAATGTGGGCTTATTACGAAGGCTCAGATTCAGATGGTTCAGAACATCATGATGAGGATCCTGATGAAGCAGAGGGAGAGCAGGAGATAGACAGTGCAGGGCAAAGGCAGGAAACAGAGCTACATTTACAGGAAGCACGATTGTCTAGTATCCAGAGAGAGGGATCTTTCAGACTTCGGGGAGTCCTGGCTGGACAGAAGGTTATTACATTGTTGGACACAGGTGCCACGCATAATTTCATTGATGCACGATTTGTAGAGAAGCGTGGACTCATTACTGAGGAGTTCGAAGGACTAAGAGTCAAGGTAGCTGATGGATACACTCTTCGTTGTGACAGGATGGTACGAGACTTACCTTTGCGCTTGAACAACTATGAGTTTAAGGCGGATTATCATGTGGTCAACATGGGTGACATGGACATAGTACTTGGAATGCAGTGGCTACATTCATTGAAGGTGGTTACCCTAAGATTAGAGGATATGGAGATACAATTCGAAATGAATGGTAGGACTCATGTGCTAAAGGCTATCCGTAATGGAGACATCAAGACTATCTCATTTAGGCGGCTGGAGAGATTAACTAGGCATAATGATATAGAGTGGGCAGCAGTTTGTACTTTGATACCTACACAGGAGGAGCAACATAAGGCGGACTATCATCCTAATATTCAGAAGTTGAGGATTAAGTACGAAAAGGTATTCAGTGAGATTCCACCAGGCAGGCCACCGGACAGAGGCATTGAGCATATTATTGAGCTGGAGGAAGGTGCTAAACCTATCAAGGTCACACCATATCGACATCCAAAGCGACTCAAGGATGAGATCGAAAGGACCATTGAGGAGTTGCTAGCGATGGGGCACATCCGACCCAGTAAGTCACCTTTTGCATCTTCTGTTGTTTTGGTAAAAAAGAAGGATGGAACGCTTCGGATGTGTATTGATTACAGGGCATTAAATAAGAGAACCATTAAGAACAGGTATCCTATTCCTCGCATTGATGAGTTGATAGATGAATTGCATGGGGCCTGTTATTTCACGAAAATTGATTTGAGATCAGGATATCACCAGATCAGAGTCCGTGAACAGGATATTGAGAAAACTGCTTTCAGATGTCATTGTGGGCACTTTGAGTTTGTAGTCATGCCTTTCGGCCTGACCAATGCACCTGCCACTTTCCAGTCCACTATGAACAAAGTTTTCCACCATCAGTTGAGGAAATTCGTGCTGGTGTTTTTTGATGACATTTTGATCTATAGCCGATCATGGCAGGAGCATCTAGAGCATTTGGAGACGGTGTTGAGCATTCTACAGAAGGAGTCCTTGTATGCAAAGGAGTCCAAATGTGACTTAGGGATGACCGAGCTGTTATATTTAGGACACATCATTAGTGCAGAGGGAGTGCGGATGGATCCTGAAAAGATTCGCGCTATTGTTGATTGGCCTCCACCAGAGAACCTTACACAGTTGAGGGGGTTCCTTGGTTTATGTGGTTTTTATCGCAGGTTTGTCAGTGGCTACTCACGACATGCAGCTCCCATGACAGATTTACTGAAAAAAGGGGAATTTGTGTGGACTCAGAAGGCACAGGACTGTTTTATGAGATTTAAGGAGATAATGACTACGTGCCCAGTTCTAGCATTACCTGATTTCACGAAGCCATTTGAGCTTCAATGTGATGCATCTGGAGAGGGAGTAGGTGCTGTACTTATGCAGAATAAGCACCCCATAGCTTATGAGAGCAGAAAGCTCAGAGGCCCTGAGCGTTCATTCAGTATATATGATAAGGAGATGTTGGCCATCATGCATGCTTTGGCCAAATTCAGACAATATCTTGTGGGTAGCAAGTTTTGTATTAAAACTGATCATAACAGTCTGAGGCATTTCTTGGGACAGCAGGACCTGAATGATCGCCAACAAAAGTGGGTAAGTAAGTTGCAGGCATATGATTTTGACATCTCATATGTCAAGGGAACTCAGAATGTTGTTGCAGATGCTCTATCTCGAAGGCCACACCTCACTCTTATGGTTCAGATATCAGAGGATTGGCGACACTTGATTATAGCAGAGTATGCCAGGGATACATGGGCCTCCGATATAGTAGAGGGAACAGTGATTGATACCAGATACACACTTGTGGATGATTTGATCATTTACAAGAACAGGATTTACCTAGTCCCAGGATCGAAGGTTAAGCAACTGATTATGAGAGCACTTCACGACTCACCGACAGCAGGCCATCCCGGGTACTTCAAGACTTACAACTCAGTTCGAGAGCGGTTCACTTGGAAAGGGCTGAAAGCTGATGTTTTGCAGTATGTTCGAGAGTGTCTTGTTTGCCAGCAAAACAAACAAGAACACAGCTATCCGGCAGGGCTCCTACAACCACTTCCGATTCCCGACAGGAAGTGGGAATGCATCTCTATGGACTTTATCACAGGTTTGCCCAAGGTACAAGGACGAGATTGTATTTATGTGGTGGTAGATAGATTAACGAAATATGCTCATTTCTTTCCTATCACCACTACACATTCAGCAGCTCAGGTGGCAGAGGTTTTCTTTCGGGAGGTTTTCAGATTGCACGGCTTGCCTCAGAACATTGTGAGTGATAGGGATAGCCGTTTCATAAGTCACTTTTGGCAGGAGGTATTCCGGTTATGTGGCACGGAGCTTACACCCAGCACTAGCTATCACCCACAAACCGATGGTCAGACAGAAATTGTGAACAAATGGGTGGAAGGGTATTTAAGGAATTATGTGGCAGCTCAGCAGCGAGCTTGGGTCAGATGGATATATCTCTGCGAGTATTGTTACAATACTACATATCATATGACTATACAGATGACACCCTTCATGGCACTTTACGGTTATGAAGCACCTAGTTTCTTGGATTTGTTGTTGAGCGACAGCCGGGTACCCAGTGCAGGTGAATTATTACAGGAGAGTAAGGATATAGTTGCTACCCTCAAAGACAATATTGCAAGAGCTCAGAACCAGCAGAAGCAGTATGCAGACCAGAAGAGAACTGAGCGTAGTTTTGAGGTAGATGATATGGTTTACCTCATGTTGCAGCCATACAGGCAATCTACTCTTAAGAAGAGTGGTGCAGAGAAACTTAAGCCACGCTATTATGGACCATTCAGGATTATCAGGCGAGTTGGTGAAGTGGCTTATGAGTTGGAGCTTCCCGCAGACAGCAGAGTGCACAATGTGTTTCATGTGTCACGCCTCAAGAAGGCGTTGGGTCAGAATGTGGTGCCTTCTGCAGTATTACCTCCTTTAGACGATGAGGGAAAATTGATTTTAGTACCAGAATCCATCCTGGAGAGCAGAGAAAAGCAGCTTCGTAGAAGGGTGATCAGAGAATACTTGGTTAAGTGGAAAGATTTACCTGTTGAGGATGCTACTTGGGAGGGGGAGGCTATTTTGCAGCACCCGGCGTTGAGATTGCTTGAGGCCAAGCAATTTCAGGAGGGGCGGACTGTAATGTCCCCTCTTTAGTTCGACATGGCATTGATCATGGATTTGCCTATTCCAGACTCTCATAGGCAAATGGTGTGGAAAGAGAGTCAATTCTGCGGATCAGATAGTCATATCTTGCTCTTGAAGAAGTGTTAAGAGGTTATATTTTATCATTATGTGATATTGGGGCCCACATGTTATAATTTTAATTTGAGTTGCACTTTTTATTTTATAAAATTACTTTATTATAAAAAGTGCATTATAATGAGAATTTATAAAGGATGTTTCTAGAAGTTCTAGCAACTTCTTAGAAAAGTGAATAAATAGAGGGTTGGGCCTCTCATTTGGACATGCTTGGATTGGAGAACTCTTCTACTTCTTCATTGTGAAGACATTTGTGGACTTTGGATCTGCAAATTATTCGATCTTTGGGAACGAATCACTCCCTTGGATTGGCGACTTTGAGGGTGTGAAATATCACCTGAATTGTTGCATAATTGGAGTTGGTATTCAGCCATCTCATTGGAGCTTATTGAGAATTCGTTGTTAGGGTTTGTTTTTGGTTGGAATAAGGATTTCAGATTTGCCCTATCGTTGGAGAAGCATTTGACAAGAGTTTGAAGACAGAATAAGTGCATTTTCAGAATTGGCAAAGCAGGGTTCAGAACCACATAATTGCTCATATCTCCTCAACCCCTTGGAGTTATTTTTTATGGTTTTACAGGGTTACTACCTAACCCTAGGCGCCCATTTTCCTTGCATTTGGGGGTCCCAAAACCCTAATATTATTTTATTTCAGCAGCCGTACAGGTACGGCCTGGTACGGCCCTGCTAGTTTGGGCAGCAGCAGCAAATTGAGGATAGTTTGGGGGTGCGGTTGGAGGTCTTCATCAACGATCTGCAGCAAAACATGGTGTTCTTCCATAGTTCTTCAAACCAGGTTCTTGCATTCTGAAATATATGTCAATTTTTGGGTAAATTTGCTGTCATACAATCATTGTAATAATCAGTCCAGAATTGGTAATAAAATAATTTCAGAATTTATTGCATTGTAATTGAAATATAGTTCAATGGCCTTATATATATTGTAATTCTGTGATTATATTCTGAAAGTATCAAATCTGAAATTACCATATTCTGAATATTGTTACTGTTACACACCAAGTGTTTGACAAAATTCCTAAGTTCAGTTTGAGGGTTTCTGTGGCCTTTATAGAGAGGGTCATTACAGTTTCAGTTTGAATTTCAAACATAGTGGTCGCATATCAAACAGCCAAACACACATTTCGATGCACAAAACAAATTCCCTATACCCTGTCGTCCCAAAATTAATTTTACATTTGAATTCATGAAGAATAGTCAAACACGTTATAACCAAACAAACCCTTCTAGAATCTTCATCACACACTTGCATCAATCGCTGAAATGTCAGGTCATCACCTCTAATCATTAAGACACGTCACTCATCTATACTCACCACATCATCCATACAGATCACCAATCCAAGATCTACCACCAGTAACTTAAGACTACAAACACTTTATCTTGAAACTTCCTTTGTAATTGGAATACCTTTTCACCGGTCATTCATGTGAGTTGTGGTCACAACCACAGCATCTAAGGACTATTGTCCACCTTCTCCTAAGAATTCTCCAGATAATTCATCATAGATTTGACAACTCAATCAAATCACCTATTGCATGTCACTAATTGTTCTAGCAGTTGCACTGTAATCTTCATCTGAACATAACTTGCTCAAACCATTACTTCAAGAGTAGCGATCACACATTTGACATTCAGAGACATCCCTAAGTCTCTCATAAGGATCATTACAACTAGAATTCACTGCAACATCTTGCTCATCATATTTATAATCAGCAACATACTAGGAACACTAAGTCAATACTTGACATCAATGACAACACAATAATTGATCATCATGCAACCAAATATGTATCATGACAACACTAGACATCACCTACCATCACTGCATCAATTATTTACCAACACTCATGCATTTACATCAGATGACCAATATAGCAGTTTTGATAATGTGTTTGATACATATTCTACTTTCTCCTTTGAATCTATTCCAACCTTGCCGCTGTGAGATACTACTGCTCAGTTTGAGCAATTCATGGTTGAAGTTACACGCAACAGTCCAATGCCAATAGCAACTCAAATAGAGATTCCTCCTACGGTGACTACAGTTGCACAGATAGATATAGCTACCACATTGGCAACCACATCAGCAGCCGTTTCATCTTCTTTCTCCTTAACTCCATGGTTATGCTCTTTAACACAAAAGAGGAAGAAGGAAGGGATTCCACTTGAGGACTTGGATTTCAAACAAGTCAATAGATCTAAGGCCCCGGAGAACAAAAAGGCAAAAAACAGTTTCCAAGGTCGTGGTTGATGATAATAAGGTCAAAGTTACTGAGGTAGCCAGGCCCTTGGTTGATAAACTTGATGAGGAGATGCAAACCACCGATTACGAGTTTGCCAAGGTTAAATTTGGCAAGCAAACACGGCTAGGTTGTCAACAAGATGCACAAGATTTAGTTTCTTTGCTCACACAAAGAAATGATAAGCTGTGGGAAAAGAAGAATAGTTTGAAAGAAGAGAATGCACGTCTTCTTGAAGCCATTGAAAAGATGAACAGCTCTTCTTATAGACTTGATCCTATTTCGAAATCTTTTCCTAAGGATACTGAGCGGATGAAGTGGCAGGTCAAGGCCATTGACAATTGGTGCAATCGCATAAAGTCAAAAGGTCTGCAAGTGATTCAAAACACTTACAAGGTATTTAACCATGAAAGGGAGATGATAGCCAAGTTGAATGAGCTCCTTACATCATTCGACCAACAACTTGAAATTCTAGATGGGGATCTAGATGTTTGGAGGAGCATGGCAGAAGTTGCTCTAGGTGTTATGTGCGAGTGTGAGATCAACTCTTTAGCAGAGACATATTATGATTGTTTACATTTAATGATCAACAAAGAACAAGTTATAGGGGTTGATAGCTGAGATCAAGGCAGCTGTAATACTCAAGAATGAATGATTAGTGAGCACTTCCAAGAACTAATATGTAAGGTTATTGCTGAAAATGGTGAGCTAATCAAAGAAGAAGATATTTTGACAAAATTCGCAGGAGTTATTGGTCTACAGCTTGAAGCGGATAATTTTGCTTTCAGCATGATTGAAACATTGACAAGCTATAAACTTCAGTGAGTTGTCTACAAGGCAAACTGACAGAATGCAACAATGTTATCTCTGAAGCTGCAAGCACAGTTTGGAAAGTAATTATCATTGCACAACATATAGGTGAATTTGATACAGCAGTTGTACGTGAGTCTTTGTAGAAGTCCGGAAATTTCATTGACACTCTTTGAAGGCGCTTTTCAAGTGTCTTGGACACTTCTTTTCTCATGCTTTGATAGGATTGATTTAGTTTTATTCACAGATTGCATGTAGAGCATAAACACTTTGCAAATACAAGAAAACATGTACCTGAATCAGGTTGCAAGTGCTCTAGGCCTTGTGACATTGAATAAGTCAAAGTTAGTCTGTTTGTTTTTGCATAAGTTAAGGTGGTTGAGGGCTAAGTCAAAGCAAAGGCCTCATTACTTATGCCACGCCTAATTATAATGTGAGAATATACTCAATTAAAAGGCAGCTCCTTAGGTTGACATTCAAAATTCTAGTTATATACAGATTCTAACATTTCAGATCATGATGCATTTTTGTATAATTATCCTAATGGTTGGCTTGCACAATTTCCCCAAATTGAATATTTTATCCTTGACCTGGCACATACATGATCAGACAATATAATAACTCTCAATAAAGACATTAACCACTTAAAAAAATTATCAACAAAATAATTTCTAGAGTATCAAATTAAACAATCCAATGAGGATAAGGAGACTTTTTACTGCATTGATGTAGAATATTGCATGTCTTAGCACACGGAAAAACACAACCAAACAAATATAGTGATTAGATACTAGCTCCAAAAGAATGGTAGGAACTTCACTCACGGATATTTTGTCAACAATGGATCTCCAGTGATAGATTTCTGGAAAAGGGTAAAATGAGAATTAAACAATATTTACCAGTACTTTAAGAATGAAAATGAAGCAGTATTCAACACAAACCTTAGCCCATGGAAGATCATCGTCAGAACAGCCCCTTGGAAACCCATTGTATCCTATTCCTAGAATTCAATGAATACAAATTCAATAATCATGAAATAATTTCATAGGCTCTTGATGCCTTTCATTTTTATTTTTTATTTTTTTTAAATAATCATGAAATTAATGTTAAACCACCTGCAATTAACTATAAAGCCCAAAATGTTTCTCTATTAGGTTACATCAAAAAAAAAATAGTGCATTGTGTAATAATATTTACCTCTTTGATAGAGTACTTAGTACACGCTAAAGGAAGTAGAAAGAAGATTTTGATTTACATAAGAAATTTTGGTTTTAGCATCATCAACAATCTATAAGGATAACATACACTACTTAAGATTATAGTTTTCTTTAAGAACACAAAAACTAGAATTTCACATAGTTTAATTTGTGCATCCAAGCAACTTGTGATTGAACATTTGGCAATTTTAATAAATTCAAACTGCTTGCCCAGTTTTAGAAATCATATAATGCACACTTGTCTTTCTCATTTGACATGCCCATTTTAATCAATTCCAAGTTTGATTATTTAAAAAATTAGAGTCCAGATCATTTTAACGATATTAGAAAACCATAGAATTTCATCTCTTATACAATATTCAAAATGCAAAGGGAAACGATGAGAGTGTTGATTAATAAGTTAAGTACAACAGAACATGACATCAAACTTCACTACTCCACCCATATGTCAACATTCACTGAAAAAGGTTACAGTTGAAATGCAGTAACAGCAATAGAAGGTGAGGCTCGGACTCAATCAATAAGGAAACATTCGTACTTAAAAAGGCAAATGCTTCTCCTCTTAATTAATAGAACTAGCATATTCTCTTGGTGTAGTTGTCCTCTTCTGTTATTGGGGACATTCTTTTGACTTGCCTACACTGATGTATCCTTAGGCCGAAGCAAGGTATGACTCATTGTCTTTGAGATATGCCTTCAAAATGCTTATCTTAGAGAATAAAACAAGAAGATTTCAAAAATATCATACTGTTGACCTGATTTTAAGAATTCAAAATTACAAACAACACTCTCCTCTAGATCATGCCAATCTCTTCTCCAAAAATCAAACTCTCGCCAAGGAGCAAAAACTGAGAAACTGAAAGAAGAAATATGCTTTCTTTGCTAGTGTTTTGTTTTGGTTTTCACCCTTTCTAGCATTTAAGGGTTTCTTTGTAGTTTAGAAGTCCTTATGAGCCCCCCACAGATCTATGCAAGCTGTTACCACTTATATTTTTCCCACGCCTCAGCCATGGTTTAGTTCTGAGTCTTTTCTTAACTTTGAAGTTTAACTTGAAGTTTCGGTTTACTTCAGCTTCAAGTTCAAGCCCACGTCAGTCTTCCATGTGTCATAGCTTTTTTTCGTTCCCTGAGTCAGTCGTAGTGAAGACGAAGTTGAAGTTGAAGCTCAATCAACCAAAACTTCAACTGCAACTTTGATGTCAATTTTACATACAAATGCTTGTTTTCATGCAGATTTTCAAATCTTCAAGCTAAAAGCAAGGTGGGTCCCAGTAAAATGTTTCCCAAGGCATGCGAGATTATAAATAAGGGATTTTAAAGCGGTACGTGTTTGGATACGGCAAGAGTTGGCGAAAGGCTAAATTTGTCATTTCATGATGACACGGAATGTCAATAAGCATGCAGATGATGGGCATTTAAAGCAAATCACTCATGGGGGTCTTTTCCAATGCATGTCACACGAATAAGTAATTATTGCATTAACTTGCCAAATTTGTCCTGCGATTTCCTTGTAAATCATCCCTTAAATGCATTCATTTTATCTTTTTCCCAATCATTTCGCCATTTACAAAGAAGTTCCAGTGCTGTTGGGTAGGGAGAACGAATCGCAGGCTATAGCTCTGTCAAACTATAAGTATGTTGCCATAACCCTTTGCATTTTCATTTGTGTTTGCTTTGTTTTGGGATAATTCAAGGTGTATCTTTTAAAACTTGTCTTTCATAACAATCATGACGTTATTTCGTCCTAAAATGCCCAAGCTTGAAAAGCCATTTTTGCTCAATTCTTTGCCTGAAATTCATGATACGTTTCTGGTAAATAAGAATTTGTCTGATGCTATCGAGAGAACCAAAAACACCCAGTCAGGCCCCATTTATCAAAAGTTAGCTAATAGTGGGTTATTGGAAGCTGCCGCCTTTCCCGCTCCACTCACATGCCCAGAACTTGTTATCAAATGTGCAAGCCATTACGACCCTGTCTCCAAGTGCATTAAGAAAGTTTCAAGGGAGTTAATAGTTAAAATCAACAGAATCAGTGTCTATTCAGCCTTTAGGATTCCCCACAAAGAGCCCTACGAGCCATGGACGTTTGAAGAAGCAGAGCGCCTATATGCCAAAGGAAAAAGCAGTTATGATAACAGGGTAGCTCAGTACTAGCTCCTAAAACCTGTAGAAGGGGGTTCCAGATTGCCCAAGCCTTTAACTATTCAGCATTTTATAAAGGAAATTGCAAACATTGTACTACTGCTGAATAGGATTAAGGTTAATGAGCATGCATTTCATTGGGAGTCTTGGATGTATTTCTTCATCCAAAAGATTGTTGAAGGAAGTAAGTTCATTGACTGGGCTGACCTGATTGCCGAAAATTTGCATAAAGGTTTAATAGTTGTCAACAACTTTGGTCCATTTTTCTTGTCTTCCTATCTGATTTATATCCTAGCAGCTTCTAAGGAATGGGAAAACCTCCCACATATGCCTTGGGTCGATGAAATGCCCATTTACCAGTATTACATTGATCTTCAGGAGACTGCTTTGTGTAAAGACTTTAGAAAGTTAAATGATGTCTTTATAGGAAGGCTAGTCTTTAAAATTCAAGGTCATGAGAATGATAGGTTGTCTGAAAAAGCCATGCAAGTTGTCCAAATCTATGGCTGCTTTTATATTCAATTTCCCAGATTCACATATATCAGGATAGGTGGCTTTTCTGGTGAGCCATTGAAATTACCTCGTTACTGTTTAGACTCTATGGTTTTATCTGAAGTATGCAGGCAATTTGTCTCTGTAGTAGAGTCTTTTCAAGTTTCAAAGAGGTCTTCTTCAGTATTTTTCCCTATTGAAATTGGATATTATAGATGCCCTAGTCTAAAGGAAGCTATGTTAGCAAAGGAATCATTGGCCCATTTGTGCCTTAAACCCTTCTCTTCCCAGGAAGATTTTGATTATACAAGTTTTGATAAGTAGGAGATGATTTCCACAGCTAGTCAAATTGTGATGTGAATATCAGGATTTAACTGTGTGATTTTTGAGTCAAACTCGATGACCCATGTTTCATGAGTAGTGATTCAACATGAATCCATCTCTCATGAGAATAAATGGAACACTTAACACTCATTGGATCTAGGTGATGCTCACAGGGGTGAAGCACCGGGACTTCCCGGGAGGTCACCCATCCCAGTACTACTCCAACCTGAGCGCGCTTAACTGCGGAGTTTCCTTCACAGTTAAACCCAAAGCTTGCAACCCCATTTGCAAAACCTTCACCAAGTGTTGTGCCTTATGAACCATTCATTAGAAAGCCCCTTAAGCTCATCAATTGATAAGTAGGAGATGATTTCCACAGCTAGTCAAATTGTGATGTGAATATCAGGATTTAACTGTGTGATTTTTGAGTCAAACTCGATGACCCATGTTTCATGAGTAGTGATTCAACCCATTTGTTCAAACAATTCGATTCGCCCACCCGCTTTTTTTATAGGCCCATGCAGACATAATGAACAAGCTGCCTATAGAAACAATGGGGCAAGCATAATGAACAATCTTGTTCCTTCCGGTTTCAGCTGCCTATTATTGTAGGGGAGCTGCCCATCCTCCCAACCGGACAAGAACTGTTGAATCACTACTCATGAAACATGGGTCATCGAGTTTGACTCAAAAATCACACAGTTAAATCCTGATATTCACATCACAATTTGACTAGCTGTGGAGATCATCTCCTACTTATCAATTGATGAGCTTAAGGGGCTTTCTAATGAATGGTTCATAAGGCACAACACTTGGTGAAGGTTTTGCAAATGGGGTTGCAAGCTTTGGGTTTAACTGTGAAGGAAACTCCGCAGTTAAGCGCGCTCAGGCTGGAGTAGTACTGGGATGGGTGACCTCCCGGGAAGTCCCGGTGCTTCACCCCTGTGAGCATCACCTAGATCCAATGAGTGTTAAGTGTTCCATTTATTCTCATGAGAGATGGATTCATGTTGAATCACTACTCATGAAACATGGGTCATCGAGTTTGACTCAAAAATCACATAGTTAAATCCTGATATTCACATATACAAGTTTTGTCAGGAATAATGTTAAAAATGCAGCGTCCTTTGTTCACACCCCACAATTAGATGATTATTGGGCGAACTGCCTTGATGAATTTGAAGTCAGAAGAAGACTGTGGTCATGCCTAACCGTTAAACAAATCGTTATGTTTAACATGGAACTAGATACATGTGGGTTGAAAGAGGAGGATTCTGAAGAAGTGCTTGACCCATTCTGCATTGATTAGATTGAGTGCATGCCCATTCCCGAAATTGACTGGGGAAGAAGGGAAGAAGATGATGTTTACTCCCGTACTAAAGATGTGCTGGCCAGAACTGCTAAATGGATAAAATCAAAAACTGTTGCCAGTCCTAATCTTTCTAGGAAGTTTTCAAAAAGTAAAGGTAAAAAGACTCTCAAAAGGCAAAAAGAGATCACTAATCAAGATATTCATAATCTTGTTGCACGTCCGGTTGAAGTTGAAGTTGAAGCAGTCCCAGAGCCACTTCAACTTCAAGTTCAAGAGGGTACTCCTAAGGCAAAGCGGGTGACCCATTCAAGCACGAGAAAAGCATCAGCCACCAAAAGCAAGGGTGCCATAACAATTGACCTCAAGGCAACAGAAGAACTACCTATGGCGGGCAGTGTACCAGAACCTCAGAGCTTGCCAGTGAATACCGAGGGCCAAGATAGTAGTCTTGCCTTAGCTAAATTCTCCCCTGCTACAGATAAGGACCAAGTCATGCCTAAATGGTTAGAGACTTCACTAGAAAAGAAGAGGAGCATGGTTCCTCTGTCCATGCCGATTGATGATTTAGTCAGTAAGTGCCTGGGAAAGATGCCTAAAGTAAAGAAGGCGAGAACTAAAGCAAGGATTAATTTTGATAAAAATTCTGGATGCTGGTCAACAGAGATAGCTACACCACTAGATGCAAGCTCACGCAAATCCCTGGCTCCTCAAGATTACCAGATAACTAAAGTTGATCTGGGAAAAGGGAACCGTGAGGTTGATATGGAATTCTTCGAAGCCTCCAATAAAAAGATTGTGCATAGAGTATGGAAAGATGGACAGGACAAACACGAGATGAAGGAAACTATCAAAAACATGGCGCAATATATTAATGTTATCCTTCATCTTGAAGCAAAACCGATCAGCGAGATGTCGGCAATCGTCGATGCGTCCTCTGCAACTAACCAACAATCACCGGAGAACCTGCACAAATGTAAAGCCGTGGCGAAAACAGCAGGGGAATGGGTACAATGTGTCCTGGATGACACCGTAAAACACATAAGTCACCTGGATAAAGCTCGAAGGAGATATCAGCCATTACTAAGAAGGTAGAAACAAGCAATGACGGTTATGAAAAGGAGAGAAATAACTGAGCAAAGGTGGTAATGTGGCTAGAAGACGTCCAAGAATTTGGATTGCAGAAATTCCAGGCCGAATGCCCTATGGCTAGTTTGGATGAAAAGGCCCCGTATGTTATTAAAGACTACATTGAATGGCAAAATGAAGCGTTGACACAAGGGGTGACTGAGATTAAGGAAACACTGCAAGCACTTAAGGATATACATCAGATTATCCAAGGTGACCTTAAGTGGTTTGTCAAGCAATTCACAGGTAAGGAAGACGACTCCGTTGCCCAATCTAAAGAGGTAATCAAGGAAGTTCAAAGAAAGTTCCAAGAACTACAAGACAAGAAGGCACCAACTAAGCAGGATTTTTCTAACGTAGCGCATACTGAAGCCATGTTAATCATCAATCTAAAGCACTTAGAAATGCATGGAGAAAAGGTAGCTGAACTGAAGAAAGAAAAGGAAACCTGGAAACAACGGTTTGCCTATATCGGCCTGCCACATCAGTCTGTCATTTCAGCCTTTTCGACTACCTATGAAACATGGAAAGTGGCAAGGAGCATGGCCAATGGAGACGGCACTACCTGATGGTAAGGAGCAATTACACTTAGTCGCTTAGTTGTTCTTTCTTTTGTCATTTTGCTTTAACCAAGAGACTATTTACTCCTGGCAAGGTAATTCTGGTTGTCCAGCCTCATGCCTATAAATATGTAATAACTAGTATGGTATAGGGGTTAGAATTCTCCAACAAATCGACAGACAAAACTATTTTTGTTTGTGGTTTAATTCCAAGTTTAGAAGTAGCATTTCAGAACTCTGCAAATACGAAGAAAACTCTGCAGTTTGACTTTTAGTTAATGGCTTTGTAAGTAGATACTATGGTCTGCCTATTTAAATCAGTATTTCTGAAGATGCTATTTATGCAAAAGCTCTTAGCTATGTTTGTTACTGGTTTTGAGATTGTCAATCTGGAACTTGGGATGCTGTGAGAAGTTAATTTTATTAAATTTGCCTGCTCAATTGTTT
Source organism: Cupressus sempervirens (assembly GCA_028749045.1). Lineage (NCBI taxonomy): Eukaryota > Viridiplantae > Streptophyta > Pinopsida > Cupressales > Cupressaceae > Cupressus > Cupressus sempervirens. Next base: position 532,257,072 of record CM053784.1, read on the forward strand.
AATTTTCAGTTATGTGGATAATCTTGAATTTGATAGTCAAAATCGAGTGGTTCTTCAGCATAAAAGTTTGTTTTGTATTGATGAGATAAAATAAGTTGATTCAACACTTCCAGCAGATTGTATTCTGAAAAGGTCTTTTTGTTGAGCTTTTAGATCAAAAATTCTTTATTTGCAACAAAGGTAGCTGCGCCTGTTTTCATTGAGGAAACTTTAAGCAGAGAATTCCTTAGTTCTTTTTTTAGGAATTCATTTGTTGGTATACACTTTTTCTCTGTTTTGCATATGTGCCCATATGAGAAAAACTGTTTACTAACACAAGCAAAAAAAAAATTATATATAACTTCATTTTTTTTGTTTTTATCATCTAGAAGTGTTCCCAGCCGCAAGGAATGACTAGTCATCCCCAAACAGCTGGAGACATTTCTTGCCATGTTGGGATGTTTTGCATGTAGTAGCCTTAGTTACTGGATTCACAGCTTGGAGGTGTGAAAAAGATCGGGAATATGCCATCCAGATTCAATTCCAATGTGTCTGAGGACTGTGGATGTGCCCGTATGCACACTAAGCATGTTCTCAAGCACATCCAGAGCATACCCAGGTGCATCCGTGGGCTAGTCGCAAAAAGTGGCTTGAAAAACTCTTTAAAAACTGACTTAAAACACAATTAAAAACATTAGTTTTTCTGCACTGCCCCTTGAACCCATTGGAGGCAGTGCCCACAGACCCCCGAAAGAGGTGCTGCCCTCAAACTCCCATTTGATTTTAGAAGTGCACTAAAACTTTGAGTTTGCACAGTATGAGTATTTGATGATGTTATTGTGTCTTTAACGTTTATTCAATTGGCATTTAGCTTGATTAATGATGAATTATCATACCGTCAAACAATTTAGTTTTACAATTCTATATATTTCTTTAATTTATTGTACACACACATGTAACCAAACATACCCAGACCCCCATAAAAAAATTGCATGTACCAGGTTCTCTTACCCATACCCATATCGGTGACTTATGAGAGTACTTCTAGAAAAAATACATGGAACAGCCCAGGACACTTCCTTTGTTTGGAGAAGGCACCAGCTCCCTTAGAATTCCGGAGCAAATGTTCTTCATTCCAAAAGACCCTTCTGACATGATTATAAAGCTTCATATTATGGAAAAGGATAGGGAATTGGAGAGTAAGTCTGCTGGCAGTAATCTTCCCTGCCTGAGCAATCATATTCAATCAATGACAGATTGATCAATCATCCTCAATCTACTTATGCACAAATCAAAACTATAATTCTAATAAAAAGCTACCTATCCTTTATTTTTTAGGAACTCAGATATGTGCCAACTACCCCTTTATTTTAGGGATTCAATCTATGTGCACAAATCCTAACTGAACATCTAATTCAGTACACAAGATCCTGGACTTTAGAGAGATAAAGCTGATATACTGCTGCCTGACTTTAACTGACCATTAGTTCATTGTCGTTTCTTAATGCTTGGCCTTACAGCAAATATGACCATTACTGAGGCATGTTAAGAATGACAATCAAGTAACATCACCAATTGTCACTCTAATATATGCTCAGGGTCCTCACCTTAAAATAGAAATTAGTTATTTTGTAAGGTCTTTTTCAAGGGTCGAGGGTCATATCTAAGTGGCGAGCATTGACTTCCTGAAACATTGGACATCTAAATGCCATTGAATTTCTTTATATTTCAGAACTTATGAATGACTGAATTACATCTTGCCACTCATTTGCAAAATGCTGCTTTACTTTTCTTTTAACTTTGTTTATGGCACTTTAAATTAGTCATGTGTATGCTACCTTATTCTAAAATTAGGTGCCTCTCTAGTCATAAAGGCAAAATGAAGACTGAAGGGCCGGAGAGAATAAATTGTAAATGTGAGGAATGAAAAAAAAATCCAAAATAATTATGAATAAAGTGACTCCTACTACTGTAGTTGATATCAGCCAATGAAATTACAAGATAGTTTAGAAACGCTTGAGTATTTTCTTATGTAGTGTGTTCCAATGCATATGAGAAATTCTCCATATTCAACCAATAATTAGTAGCTGTAATCAATGCTGAAAAATCTATACAAGGCGCCGACTTCTTAGTGGGAAAATAATAAAAATCTCACACAAATTGAAATCTGAAACATGTATATATTTATTATTACAGCTAAAATATAATCACACAAGATAGATAAAAACAAGTATAAACAACTTTGAATTTAGCTTACCAAGAATAACTCTGTTCTGATCCACCAAGCATGCTCCCACCTGTAATTCATTGATATGGTAATCTTTAAAACTTCATAACTACATACACAATAATGCTAAAACATAACAGCCTTATATTTAAGTTCTGGTAGAAAATTATTTAGGAATTAGAGTAAAAAGAAATCGACAATATCAAAAAAGTGAGAACCACCAAGTTGTCTAAGGTAGACGGTAAAAATCTTAGCATCGACACCTGTTTGGTGAATAGAGGATAGACTTAAACAAAATCCTGAAGAATTTTTTTCTAGCCCCATAGACAGGCCACAAAACAATGTCATAAAGCCAAAAACAGCACAAATTTGTACAGCATCCTCTTCGTTTATCCTGTAATTTATTTAAATGTCGTCAAAAGGTCATATTATAACTTTATACACGGTGTTGCAAACATTTCAAATAGTTTCCTTCAGTAAAACAAATTATAAATTATTCTTCAAGAATATATATTTTCAATTTCAACTACATCAAAAGCATCCACAAGGACTTTTGGGAAATTTGCTCAGATAGATTTTTGCAACCAAACAATGTCAGTTGATGACTAAGGGCTAGGTCCTTTGGCCTATCTGTCAACTTAGATGGGCAAAGCTAAGTAGAGTTTTGTAACTCATGCTGCGTACAGCTAGACAAGTGATGACTGCCAAGATATAATACCAGGACAAATTAGAAACGCAGAAGGTGAGAATTGCTCCATCTTCATAGGACCAACAGCACATGGATCATATAATTCAAAATAAGCATCCACAAAGAATGCTTTACATGGTATTCCTCTCAAGTCTCAACTTGATGTTATACTCTTGACAGTTTACATTGAGAAATCATGCTCTTCATACCTGCCTGCTTGGATCCTTGGATCGCTGAGCTGAAAGAAAAGCAATAGCCATAAAATAATCATCCCATGTCAGATACCTGCAAGTTGCAGATTAAAAAAGGCAGATGTTAGTTAACTAGAATATTTATATAGTCAGCATAATAAGAAATGAATATGTTATGTCTCAACATAGTCCATTTGCTTATTTTTGAAAGTACAGAAGAAGAACTTTATAGAACAAACTATTTCATGATTTTAATGAAGAACAATGATAACTAAAAATCATTGACACAGTACAAAAATATGCACCGAACATAGACAGCACACCTATTTCGGCCTATTGATATCTTGGAGATGGCATTCTTTCATACGCAACTGCTCCTCTAGTCATACCCCATATTACACATGTAATAAAGTTATATCAACATCATATATATTTCCATACTTTGTGAATCTTGTGACGACATCCTAGTATTGTATAGTGGGAAGTTATGTTCAAACTCCCCATTTTGTATTGGACATATCTCGGCATGATCTGAATACTTTTATATTCTTTTTCCTCCTTTTATTAGTAAATTGCAGTCTTATGGACCCACTCTAATTATATAATATAAAATATTAAGATCACTTGTTTTTTGAAAGATTGAAAAGTACATGCAGGATATAACATGCTAAAAAACCTTACACATTTTCAGCTTTTTGCGTAGGCTATGAAAAACTACTATCTACATCCAGCCTATTTTATTCCAAGTATCTAGACCATAGAGAAGACATGCCCAAACCAGCATGAACTTACTTATCCTCGAAGCTTTTGGTCACAAGGGTGCTGAACCAAGCAATTCCTTCAATCATGAACCCTAGAGCCTGCTTCAGAGGATCCACCCTTTCAATTGCATTGGTTTTCCTTCTAGTTTTTTTTTTCTCATGCTAAATAGATAAGAAGCCTCCATTGTGCCCAAACCACTCCATAATTGGCAATCAAGGTCCCATCAAAGGTGGAAGACTAGCTTCATAAAAACTTTTGTAATAGCATCATCACGGCCACCCAAAAATTGGCTATAAATCAAAATGGTTATAAATTTCTTTAAGAAGTTTTTGTCTTCTCTGAGGTCAAACAAAATTGCCAAAAACATTCAGAAAATGTTGGATTTCACTCTGTAGTTGTGGTTGTAACGTTGTCATTTCCTAGGTCAGTATCTTTTGCAAGGGTTGGCCTATTATTAGGGCTACTTTAACACAATGGATAGGAAGCCCATTCAGGGATCATGTGGCCCTTTTGGGAGGTTTGTGTGGTGTTTTGGGAGCTCAAAGCCAAACTCCTTTTTTTGGGAGAATGGCAATTTGCGTCTTGACCACCCAAATCTTGTGAAGCCTTGCAAGGGGCTTGATGAGCCATTTTAAATGTTCAAAGGCAGTTTATTATTTTTTAGTAGGGTTTCCTTTTTTTAGAAGAAGACTCGGAGTTAGACTACTGTTTTTAGACATCACCAGAAAACTATGTGCATCATCAATTTTCAGTTGAAGAGGTCAAGTGGATGGTTTTGAAATAAAAATTGAGATAATAAAGTATTGCCTTCAAGTTTAAATAAATAAAATACAAGTACTTTCCTATAAAGTTACTTTAAAATAATTTAATAAAGTAACTTTAAAAATAAATAATGAAGTAACTTTAAAAATATATAATAAAGTCACTTCTTACAATAATAGAAAATTACTACTGACCAAAAAAAAAATTGAAAATTACTTTATAAAGTCATAATGGGCACACATGATGAGAGATAAAAGTAATAATATTTTATTAAGTCATGAGAAACTCTAAAAGTGGCATTGGGGTTTGAGGAAGCATAAAAGAGACATTTGGGCTTTCATTTGGCATCTTTGGAGCTGTTATTATACTAAAGAATTCATCTTTGGCACTCTAGAGCTCTCAGTGCTAATGTCTATACATGTGGAAGATCACCAAAAGGCATCAAATACATGCAATTTTACAAAGAGATTCCTACATAGCAATTAATTATTTTCTTTCTAAGAATACTACAAGAAGATCCATTCTTCAGTTTGCAATAGTGGAGGAGACAGATTTTCATATTCATTTTCAAATCTAGGAGAAGATCTAAGCCAATTGGAAAACCATGCATCAACATGTTAATGTTATTGCAGCTATGGTCGGATTGCTTCAGGCCAACATAGATAACATAAAGGTTGTGATAATATAACTTATTGATAATATAAGAGTTATATTTATTGAGATAATATAATAATTATATTTATTGAGATCATATAATTATATAAATATATATATAATTAACTATAAGAGATAATTATTATATTAATATAATATGATATAAATCATATATAATAATTAATAGGGCCTCATGTGAAGAGTGGTGAACCTTGGGGAAGGGGCACCGCTGGTAAGTATATAGAAAGAGTGAAAACTTCATCTCTTGGCATCCATCATACAAACAATTAGAAAAACAACATAATATCAGTGCTTATTCGATCTTGTGCTTGTTCCTTCATAAAATCAATCACACAGCAATGGAGATGCATTGTATTCCTTGTAGCAAGGTGTGATATATACTCTAGGCTCTAGCAGTGATTAGCAATGGAGGTTTATTCATATGGCAAGACAATCATTGATGTGTTGAATAACTGAGAGGGATGGTGAATCATTTATCTCAGGTCACTTTAATACAATTTTTGTTAGTGTAGTTTTTTATTTTTCCTATTTTGCTGGGTTTTTCCTACACTTTTAATAATCTCGCTTAGGTTAATAAAGCATGTCTTATTAGGTGAATGGTTGTGAGGTGTCACCTTGCTAAATGTGAGCATCCATTAGCTATCTTAGGAAGATACTTTGCTATCTTTAGTCCGATAGATGGTTGCTCCTCATTGGTTGGTGTTGCCACCTCCTCCCTCTTCTTAGCCTATATAAGCATGCTACCTCGCTTGTATTTGGATCTCTTGTTTTTGCATCCTCTTAATGCTATTTTGCTTCCAGCATTTGCATTACTCTCTTGGAGACTAACTCTATAATGCTATTTTGATTTTGTATCATTTGCATTCATAGTTTAGATATTTATTCTTTGCACTAGTTTTTTGGGTTATTAATCTTATCAGATTTTAACATGGTATCAGAGCTTTTCTATGTGCAAGAGTAGATTTTAGTTTCCTTATTTGAGAGATTTGGGGGGGGCTAATAACTTTATTGTAGTTTTTTGAAAAACGAAGTATGCTCTTCTCTTGCATCTTTGGATGATCCTGAGAATCAGAAAAGTTTTGACAAAAATGCTTTTTCTCTGGGGTTTCAATCTCAAATTTGACAACCAACTTGCATATTTGGAGTTTTCAATCAGTATTGCAGGTTCCAGCATGCCATTGATGGAATTAGGAAGCTGATCCAGCATTTGCATGTCATATTTTGGTTGCTGCGGTCATTTTTTAATTTTTGGAGCCGTTTTTTACTGTTAAAGGTGTCTAATTTACACTATAGCAGCATCTTCTGTACATCAACAAGAAAAACGCTTTCTGGGTTTTGTTCACAGCCCCGAAAAACCATCTGGGTATCTTTTAGATTTTGCATGCAAGCTATATATTTTGCAAAATCAAGCATGAAAGGCTACAGCCATACCCCTCTCCGTTGGTAGTCGCAGATTTGAATGCAGTTTTCAAATGTCTCGTTCTTGCTCATACGGACTCCGATTTTGATGATTCTTGTTATGAACTCGGCTATTTTTTTGTGCTCTATCCACTAGTGGAGTTGTTTTTTGATTTTCATGCATGAATTCTTCAGAAATTGCAGATTCTCAGCCGGGACTGTGCACAGTTCTCGTTTTGAAAACTTCGGAGGATTATAACTTTCTCATACGACCTCATATCGAGGTGATTCTTTTTTTGAAAGTGCATGATTTTTCGAATAGATCGCAGTGGTGCTATTTGTTTCCGTGATTATTGTGCCCAAGTTTCACTTTTAGCATATGCTCTTCATGAGGGTTTGTAATGCATTGAAATCAAGACCACTAAGTATTTCTTTCTAGTGGTAGTTGTAAATGCACTAAAATAAAGTGTCAAATCATATTTCTTTGTGGGGGGTTGGGTTCTTTGATTGGGTAAAAAGGGGGGGGCATTGTCGTGGCTAGGTTCTCTTCTTTTTAGCATTTCTTCATCATGGATCAAACAAATATGCCCATCCTAACTCAACACAATTACTTTGAGTGGAAATCACGCATGACAATTCACTTAAGGAAAGCTGGATTAAATAGGATAACTATGGGACTTGAAACTAAACCTGCTAAAGATAAAGACAAGCCTAAGTGGTTTAACAAATGTGATGAGGCATATGGAACATTGTGTTTGTCTGTTTCTCCTGACTTGCTATTTCACATTGAGTCTTTGGATACACCAAATGAAGTATGGACAAAGCTAGAAACACTATTTGGCACACAAGATTCAATGAGGGGTCATATGTTGGAAAATGAATTAATTAGTTTGAGTCCAGGCAATTTCAACACAATTCAAGATTTCTTCACCAAATTGAAATCACCTATGCTCCACGGGGACGCGTCCCCTGCCTCTGTACCCTAGTACCCGTACCGGGTACGAAACGGGGACGCGGGTACGGATTTTGGCCGTACCCTGCGACGTCCCTTTTTTGAAAAATTTAGAAACGTCCCCGAAACGGCCAATTTTTTTGGGCAGGAAACTTGGGGACGGCCAGCAGTATCGGGGACAGTTTTGCCGTCCCCTATCCGTCCCCGAAACTGCTGGCCGTCCCCTTTTTTCCAGTCAATCTGGTAAAGGCAAACCATCCCCAAAAAAATATTTTTTCCTAATTTTTGTTGTTTGTGTGGCCCCTAGTCATCTTAAAGACATAATAACAATATGCAACCCATATTTGGTCCATTAAAACACTAACTCTTCTACTCATTTTTCGATTTAACATACTTGCTAAGAGGAAGGAAGAAAACATAAGAGCAGTAGCAGCAATGAGCAAAGATTGTGTTTAGTGAGGCAAGACTGCGTTCGGTATTTACTATTTACTAACTATTTTAGTTGGACTTCTCTTTATTTCATTCTGATTTCAGCATGATACTTGAAGCCTTCAGGCATTTTAATTTTTGCTATATATGTATGTGATATTGTTATAATGGAAGCACTTAGTATTTGCCATTTGATAATATTCCATGTATTTATCTTCTAAAATGTCTATGGTGAATGGTTTATCAATGTTATGATATACATATTTGAATTTTGTCTCTATATTAAAAAAAATCCCCTATGTTTTTAATCGCCGTCCCCTGATGTCCCGTCCCCTAAATTTTGGCTTCGACCCGTACCCGTACCGGAAACACGTCCCCGTCCCCTAAAACGTCCCCGTCCCGGAAACTCCGTGGAACATAGGAAATCACTAAGGCTGCAATTAAAACAATGTGGAATTGAAAAGAAAGATGAACAACTGATTCTTAGTATTCTCTCTAAGCTAAGTTCAGAATATTCTGTGTTTGTCTCTACCTTCTATGCTACTAAGGGTGCACTTGGTACTCAATTCACCATCCCATCTCTAGATGATTTTGCTGTCAATCTCACTCGAGAACAGGACGAGCTAATCCAGATGGGCACTCTTAAGTCCTCTAAGTCACATCCCTTAGCAACCAACCAAGGCACAAAAGAACAAAAAGGACAAAGTAGTAACAACAATAGTAAGGATGAGAAACAAAATAATAGTGAGGAAAAGAAGGATCAGATACCAATTGCTTCAAAAGCAACTATTGATACCTCATCCTCTAAGGGCGATAAGCCTAAGAAAGAAAAGGTTAAATGTGCCTATTGTAAAAGACCCGATCATGATGAACATAAATGTTTGAAGAAACAAATTGATCACTTGACATACATTCTTGAGAAGAATAATATTAGTGTTCCTAAGTCTATCAAACAAAGTTCTAATGAAAAGTCTAACAAGGCAAAAGAAAACAAGGGGAAAGGAAAGGGCAAGGCTCTTGTTGCAGTTGCTTCCTCACCATCCACTTGGGTTCTTGATTTGGGTGCTTCGCACCACATGGCTTCATCTAAGGAAGAACTTGCATCCTTGAAGCCATGTACTATGCCTTCTATTTTGATGGGTGATGACACTCCTATTGAGGTGTGTAGGAGAGGGTCTGTTGATGTAGGGGATGGCACATTCCATGATGTTCTTTGTGTACCCTCATTATCAACTAATCTCCTATCAATATACCAGATCACTCACACAGGTTTAGGCAAGCGGGTTGAGTTCACTCCTGATTCAGTGGAGATACGTGAGTTGCATAGTGATTCTGTAGTTGCAGTTGGGAGAGCAGATCATCAGTCACGGCTCTATCTATTTTCTCACTTTGTTCCTAATCCTCCTTCATCTGTTTTGCTCACTCACTCTAATGATTTGAGTAAATTATGGCATGAGCGGTTTGGCCATCTTAACTTTCGCTATTTGCATCAGCTCAAACAGCAGAGCATGGTCACAGGGTTGCCTTTGGTTCAATTCTCAGGAGGTGTTTGCCAAGGTTGCATTCTTGGTAAGCATCCTAAGGAAAAGTTTGACAAAAGTAAGGCATGGAGAGCTTCATAGATACTAGAGTTAGTTCACAGTGATTTGGCTGGTCCATTTCAACATCCTTCTTTCAACAAGGCCCGATATGTCCTCACATTCATTGATGACCTTTCTCGATATACATGGGTGTACTTTCTCAAACAAAAGTCCGAGGTATTTGATCATTTTCAAGACTTCAAAAATTTTGTAGAAAAGCAATCTGGGAAAGCCATCAAGGTTTTGCGCACAGACAATGGTGGTGAGTATGTCAACCATCGGTTTGAAAGATTTAGCACTTCAGAGGGGATTGATTTACAGCATTCAGTTCCATACAATCCTCAGAAAAATGGTGTTGCAGAACGGAAGAATAGATCCTTGAAGGAAATGGCAAACTGTATGATTCACTCTAGATCTCTTGCACCACAGTATTGGGCAGAAGCCATTAACTGTGCTTGTTATATCCAGAACCGTGTTCCTCACCGAGCCTTGAAGGGAGTTACTCCTTTTGAAGCTTGGAGCGGTCAGAAACTATCAGTTAAGCACTTTCGAGTTTTTGGCTCCCTTGCATGGGCCCACATTCCTATAGAGAAACGTAAGGCCTTGGATCCGCAAAGCAGACCTTGCATATTTGTAGGTTATCCTGATGGTGTGAAGGGTTATCGGTTGCTCCACCCTCCTACACATGAGTTATTCATTGAGAGGAGTGTTCAATTTGAGGAGGGATCTTCAAGCTCACTTTCTATCACTTCTCCAACTCCTTCTACCTTGACATTAGGGTCACTTGGAATACATGACAGATCTTCTGATGAGTCAGATTCACTTGAACAGTCTTCTACCTCTACTTCTAATGCAGAAAGTGATTTAGAGAACTCACCTCCTTCCTCTCCTAGTCATCATTCAGAGGTTAATGATTCCCCTCCAGATTCTCCATCTTCCTGTCCACTTTGGGCTAGACAGACCTTGCAGTCTGCTGGTGATTGGGTTGGGGATCCATCAGACACCAAGCGAACTTGTTCACAATTCCAAGATGCTCCACGTCTTCATTGCTACTGCCTCAGATCCACAGTCCTTTCATGAGGCTTCTAGTATTTCTGAGTGGGATACAACTATGCAGGAAGAGTATAGTTCCTTGATGAGGAACCACACTTGGGATCTTGTCCCTCTTCCTAAAGGAAGAAAACTTGTTCGATGTAAGTGGATCTATCGGACAAAATTTGCAGCAGATGGGTCAGTTGACAAACACAAGGCTCGCTTGGTCGCCAAAGGATTCTCCCAGGTTCCTAGGATTGACTACTCTGAGACTTTTGCGCCAGTTGCCCGAATGAATTCCATTCGAATTATTCTTGCCATTGCTGCAGCTAATTGTTGGGAAGTACATTAGATGGATGTGAAGAGTGCTTTTCTTCATGGTGACCTTCATGAGGAGATCTACATGGAGCAACCACAGGGCTTCCTTCAAGATTCTTCACTTGTGTGTCGTCTTCGGAAGTCTCTCTATGGCCTCAAACAAGCTCCTCAGGCCTGGTATGCCAAGATGGACTCCTTCCTTCTATCAGTTGGGTTCACTCGGTGCCATTTTGATCCTAACGTCTACATTTTGCAACAGGGTGATTCACTTCTATTTTTGGTTTTGTATGTTGATGACTTGCTGATCACAAGAAGTTCTTCACCCACCATTACGGCTGTCAAAGTGGCCCTTCAAGATAGTTTTTTGATAACTGACTTGGGCTTGCTGCATTACTTTCTCGGGATTGAGATCCTTCAGTCTCCTTCTGGGATCACCATCACACAATCCAAGTATGCTCTAGATTTACTCTCGAGGTTTCATATGGCTAACTGTAAGCCTGCTCCGACTCCCTTCCTTTCTGGAGTCAAACTTGAGGCTCAATGTTCTTCTCCACTTGTTGATGGCACTTTGTACCGCCAACTTGTTGGGAGTCTCATTTATCTGACTCATATGAGACCTGACATCTCCTATGCTGTATTCATGGTCTCTCGATTCATGCAGGAGCCCCATGAGTTGCACTGGAAAGCAGCCAAGCAGATCCTTCACTACATTCAGGGTTCTCATAATTGTGGGATTCACTATGCAGCAAGTATTGAGCTTGATTTGGTGGGCTACATAGATTCAGATCGGGCAGGTGATTCTGAGGATCGCAAGTCTACTTCAGGGTATAGCTTCTCACTTGGGTTAGGTCCTGTTTGTTGGTCGAGCAAAAAGCAGTCAGCTATTGCTCTGTCTTCTACTAAGGCTGAGTATCGGGGGGCTGTAAATGCCGCCACTGAGGCCATTTGGCTTCAACATCTTCTCACTGAGTTTGGTATCCAGATCAGACGGCCATCAGTCATATTTTGTGACAACCAGAGTGCCATTCAGATCTCACGGAATCCAGTTCATCATCAACGGACCAAACACATAGAGGTCCACATGCACCACATCCGAGAGCTCATCCATGGTCATGTCATTGACCTTCGCTATTGTCCGACTTCTGAGCAAGTTGCTGATATCTTCACCAAACCCTTCACTGAGAGCAAGTTCCTTCATTTGCGAGCTTTGTTGGGGGTGCGGGATGCTTCATCTTTTGGGGGGGCCTCTTCCTCTCGCTCGAAGTCCTGATTTTTTTTGTGGGGGGGTCTCTTTTCTCTCTCTTTTGGGAAATCTTATGTACATGGGTACCTCATCAAGCTTGATTTGCCGAGACCCATTTCTACATCCACCTAAGCTTCGCTTATGGGGGGGTGTTAGTGTAGTTTTTTATTTTTCCTATTTTGTTGGGTTTTTCCTACACTTTTAATAATCTCGCTTAGGTTAATAAAGCATGTCTTATTAGGTGAATGGTTGTCAGGTGTCACCTTCCTACATGTGAGCATCCATTAGCTATCTTGGGAAGATACTTTGCTATCTTTAGTCCGATAGATGGTTGCTCCTCATTGGTTGGTGTTGCCACCTCCTCCCTCTTCCTAGCCTATATAAGCATGCTACCTGGCTTGTATTTGGATCTCTTGTTTTTGCATCCTCTTAATGCTATTTTGCTTCCAGCATTTGTATTACTCTCTTGGAGACTAACTCTATGATGCTATTTTGATTTTGTATCATTTGCATTCATAGTTTAGATATTTATTCTTTGCACTAGTTTTTTGGATTATTAATCTTATCAAATTCTAACAATTTTCACCTCTTAAACTTGTCAACAAATAATCCTTACTAATCAGTTACAGCATTCAACCGACCAACTGCAATTACAACATTATGCATATGAAAACATGAAATAACATGCAACACGTTCAATCACACATGAACACCAATATTTAACATAGAAACCCAACTTGGATAAAAACCACTGTGGGAATTGTCACCCACAAAGAAATTCACTCTTCTGAAGTGAGCTTGGTTAAGAGCCAACCCTGTTAAAGGTCACAAACACATTTGCTAGATGTGACCCTATTAGGGGATTTTCACCAAAAATCAACCAGATCTATCAATCTTCAATGAGTGGCCTTATCAAAGGACTTAGTACATTTGTTAGAATGCCACCTTACAAAATATTTACAAATAGGACTATTAAATGCACTCGGTTAAGAGATTTTCTACTACAATCGTTAGAAAGTAACAATAAAATGATCTGTAGAAATAGGAACTACCTTTGCCTATTCAAATTTCCTTTCTACTCCTTCACTTCTTCACACTCATCCTTGCTAGCTAATCAATACCCAAACTTCATCCAATCCACTTTTCTTCTCTTGATTCACACTTTACTTCAACTCTATTCTAATCAGTGTACCGTTTTATCCTCATTCGGCTATCAGCAACATTAATATTCTTGCTCATCCTTTATATAGGCGTTTTTGTCACTTAATTGCATTTATTAGGGTTTCCTTGATTTCCTTTCATCCATTCGATCACATCACAGTTTGCATTCATTGAATCTGTCGCTCAGAAAAATGTTTTATGCATCGTGTCAATTGTAGTTCACCTTGAAACTTGAACTTTTCTTGTATCACAAACTATCCATTAAATCTTCATCATTGATCTGTAACTAACCTTTTTCATCTGTTGATTTCACTACCAAACTTCTTTCCTTCCTTTAAATCTTCTAGATCAATGCAGATTCTCACTCAATGTCATCCCACAATTGATTTTACCCAAACTATTGGTCTTTGTGGACCTATGTTCTTTCTTCACGGAACACCTTAATTTCCTCGGTTAACACTGTTCACTCGGTAACACCATTTGCTTGGTAACACTATCACAAGCTTGGTTCTTTAACACATTCGGTACACTTCCACCGTACAATATCCTTGCTTAGTAACCACCATTTCCAGCTCAGTAGCACAACACTTATTCCTTGTCTTTTCATTTCTCAACTTCAATCCTTTATTGCCGACTAATATAATTGACTTGTGCATCATTCTAACACTTCATCAAATCATGTAAAAAAATCAAACCAATATTACCTTGTCAAAGATTGATTTATCAATTGCCTATTTCAAGCTCATACACTTAAGCTCACTTGTTCATTTCATCTTCTATCTTTACCAACCATTTCTTTTCTCAAAACCAAATCCTTCAGATGATTTGTCAACTTACATAAATTGGTAAGTCAAGAGGCTTGACATCAATGATAATATAACAACTGATCCAATTCTCCTAAATCCCTTTCAGTGCTCAATTAACTGACCTTGTCCATCATCAGCACAGATTTGGGTGTCAATATCAGTTAGGGTAACATGATTTGTGTTCTCCATCTGTTACTAATAACTCTTATTGGTTGGCTATTACATATTGAGCCGATCACAACATTGGATGGAGTCCACATTGTGCAAAGACATTTTTAGCAGAAGTTGTGATTACTCTCATAAATCTTTATCGGGCTATATACATGTATTTTATGAAAACCAAAGCTTTTCTTGAGAATAGTAAGTAATGTGGTTTGTGGGCTTATTTCTACTCAAGTAAGAAGTTCAGAAAATCACATAAGGAGTTCCTTCAGAATACCATGTAAAGAATCATCAATCTTCAGAACATCATGATTAAATGTATAGTTATCAATTTCCAAAGAATATTATATTATCGGTTCAAGAGCTTAAATGATGATATATCTTAATTAGATTTTGCAATAACCCAGAATTTTACCACCTATACAAATTTACGACTATTTGATTGTTGACCACAGGGGAAAGGCTTCAAAAAGGGATATTACATACCATTGAACATGACCATAGTTGCAGACCTGCAAGTTCCCATTCTAGGAATATGCTTCAAGCATTGAAAGGACTATATAAAGGAATCAAAAACATTATAGGACACCTTCACTGACAAAAAGGCATCTAGGAACAGAATAGAATAGCATCAATTTTCACATGGACATTAATGAAAATAGGGGAAAGTTGTGCCATTGGGTATATTAAATATTTGGCTTTAATGATTGACCCTGGCAATACTGCAACTCTCATATCATTTTCAACGCTAATGATCCCATGGCAATAAAAGAAATTCATTTGATCAAATCTGCTACAAGGGCATCAAATATGGAAAGTATCTAAGGGTTTCTGATTTATAATTGTTATCCAGGGGTTACAATTGGCTATCCTTGGAATACATGCATGGGAATTACAGATTTCGATATTAGTTTGAATATTGATAATATTACATGAAACATCGAAGCATGTGATTGTTATTTTAATAGCCAGCAATCAGACTACACTATTTCAAGGTTTGGGCAATAAATATATTAGCATGTGTGGAAGTCGATTAGGTGCATTGATATTCCTTATGAGTGGTAACCATTTTTTTGATTTATAAATCATCATCAAAAGAAATAATAAAGAGATAGGGGTACATATAACATTTGGTAACAAGATCACAATAGAACAAGGATTGTTTCTCATTCACACAATTATTTTAATGTTGTCATAAACATTGTTTGGGAGACATTTGACTTCTATCCTTGTGATTGATATAACATCGAACCAATGAAGATATAAATAAATCTATTTGCATGGTAGGGACATCAATACTTAAAAGAGTATCAAAGTTTTAATAAATAAAGACATACTGCATTAATCCTTGGTGAAATTACTATTACTGAACAAAGTGAAAAAAATTATGGTCATCATATGAACAACATAGTGAGGGCATGAAATCTAACTAATTAATATTCTAAGTTGGAAGTATATACTCTTCGCTACTAAACTCAACATAATCTTGTCGTTGATGAGTTATTCTTGACAAATAAGTTTTCAAATGGGAAACATGACAATTCATCTTAACAAGCCAAATGGAGTTCAAAATGAAGATGATGGTGTTATATCTCAAGGAGTAAAATAACTCATCAAATAAATTGGAAGGTTTTGTCTCGAGGAATCAGAGTTATTCAGAATTGTGTAGTCTACAATATTGAGATTTGAATTATTGTGAAAGTTTGAAGATATTAGTTGGGCTCTAATTTGACACATCACATATGTGGCAATTGGAACTAGTAAGAGTGCAGACTTCATAGTAATCTCTTGGCTGCCATTACCATATGCAAAAGATGAATTTGGAGTTGCACAAGATTTTGTTTTATCTGAAAAATTACCAATAGTGTGGGAGGCCCTAAATTGCCAAGCCTGGGGATAAATCCACAATTAATTACATTAACTCATGGAATTAGAGAAGTACATTCGTGTATGGGAAACTCGTCGTGCGAACGATGTTTTGGTCATTGAACAAATAATCATGTGCCAAATGATGAGAGTCTCTTGGAGCAAGATATCTTCCACAATTGGGACTATGTAAGCAAGGTATGCTTCCGTAACAAAGGGAGCAACTAGAGGATTTGCTTCAATTGACTTTCGAGGATCTTGGTCATATTGGTTCAAAGAGAGTAGACCATGTCAAGATGGTTTCTCTAGTGATCGGGTATACTTCCATTTGGACCATGACTTCTCTAGTTTTGTCATGAGATAGAAGCCGCATCATTGAAATGTGATGATCGATTTCCACTTAGGGAAATTGTAGCAATCAAAGGACTCTAATTCATGAGATAGAGTCCCATGTATGTAGGCTAGAAGGCCTTTATGCAAACAACTAGGTCATGTTATTCTTGATAGATGGATACTTGGTGAATTTGGAACTCAATAAGAGTGATGCAAACTCCAACCTTGTATTTCATGACAAGTCAAAACATGTGGAGATCAAATATAACTATATTAGAGATTGTGCAAAGGAATGTTATTGAGTTGAGGTACATTAGTACTGAAGAAAAGACAACCGATATTCTGACCAAGCCTCTTGCCAAAGTGAAGTTTGTGCATTTTCAATAGAAGCTTGGAGTTGTTGAGAACGAAGCCCTTGTTGAAAGGGAGCCTCAATATTAGTGATTTTTTGAGATGTGCTTTAGTGCATTTGTCTCTAAGATGGAGAAATTTGAGGTATCAGCCCTCGTAGTGCATTTTCCTATGAAATAAAGAAATTTGAGGTGTCAACCCTCATAGTGCATTTTTCTATAAGATGGAGAAATCTAAGGTGTCAGCCCTCGTAGTGCATTTTTGTGAGATAAAGAAATTTGAGGTGTCAACCCTCGTAGTGCTTTTTTCTATGAGACCGAAAAATTTGAGGTGTCAACCCTTCTAGTGCATTTCTCTCTAAGATAGAGAAATTTGAGGTGTCATCCCTCGTAGTGCATTTTTCTCGAAGATGGACAAATTTGAGGTGTCAGCCCTCATAGTGCATTTTTCTCTAAGATGGAAAACATTGAGGTATCAACCCTTGTATGCATTTTTCTCTAAGACGAAAAAAGTTTAAGGTATCAACCCTTGTGATGCACTTTTTTCTGAGGAGAAATTTCAGGTGAAAGTCTGTGTTCCACCTTCTAGGAGTAGCCATGGTGGAGGTCATGTGAGAGACTTCATGACTCAACACTTGTGTTTATTCACCCTCTAGGAATAGCCATGGTGAACATCATGATGACATGATGACATTACGTAGAGTGATTACGTAATGAGCTCATGTTCATGATTAGGGAGCATCCTTGGGCCATTGGCAATCTTGCATCACCCAAAAATATTTCCTTTCTATTTATCTATTTCAATGTTCATTAGCTCATGATAGATCCAATTGGCTTGTTTTCTTATGCAATCACTATGGTGTGGACTTCTTATGACTATGTTCGCATCATGATCTACTGTTACCAAATAAAGTTATCTTAAGATTGGTTCTGTCCTATTCTAGCTTTCCTATTCTAACGACCAAGCTAGCAAGATTTAGCTTGCAATGGAGATTTGCGACTTGCTATGCAAATTGGCACATTGGTCTATGCTATAGTATGTTTCATAGACCCTCCTGTATGTTTGCAAGGCACGATGTATTTATATGGGAGTTATTCTTATGATTTGGGTCCTGACCTATCTACTTGTAGCACGTTTCATTTGTCTCAGAGATTCTTGATGAAATAAGCCAACTTGTGGTTGGCGATCTTGTATATATGTAGAAAAGATGTTCTAGTTTGGTAGTACGAAGTGGCTAGGAATAGCATGAGTTGTGTGGAAAAAGTAATAGATTACCGAGTGTAGTCTGAAAGCAATTGGAATGCTAGGTTTAGAGTTTTGAGGGATGATCAAATGCAAACTTGCTAGTAGTTGTATATTGACAATCGTGATGTAATAATTGCATTTGCATGTCAACTTGATGATAATCCAATGATATTCTTCCAGATTGTCTTTTGATGGTTAAGTTTGTTTGTGCATTTTTGTTGTTGGTTACTCTAGCTGCAAAGTTAGACATCTCCCTTGGAGATTCTCTGAACTTGGTTGCATTAGTTCATTTGCATTTCCATTCATGGGAGTAGCTGTGATGGACCTACCCTCCGAGAGTAGCCATGGTGGATACCAACTCAAATAGAAGGATTCCTCCCTAGCTAAGAGGGAATGTTAATATTGTTGTAGCTATGGTCGAATTCCTTTAGGCTCACATAGATAACATAAAGGTTGTGATAGTATATATTATTATTGTGATATAATAATTATATTTATAATACAATAATTATATTGTTATATTGTAATTATATTGATTATCAAATTAATGTTATATTGATAATATTATTATATTTATTGAAGGCAAGAGCTTACAAGTTAATGTACAACAATAACTTGTGAGCCTCTTATCTAGAGGTCTTGGGTTCAGCTCTACTCTAGCTTAACACAATAATAATTAATCTCAACAAATAATAATAATTTAATCTAGGATTCAACCAATTACCTCTCAAAAAAAATATTTATTGATATAATATAATATATATAAATTATATAAATTAATATATATTTAACTATAAGAGATATTCATTATATTATTATAATAGTATCATAATATAATTATATTATATAAATAAAAAATGGGCAGGCCTCCTCACCAAAAATGGTTAGGTTATAATAGTGGATGGCACGATGATGTAGAACGCTTTTCTCAATATGATGCCACTAAAAATTCATATGCTGCTGAAATTGATTTAACCAATGATATAGAGGAAGAAAGATCCTAGGGGAGAATCATGCCCTCATCGGAAGAATCATTGGCCCTAGAATGACTAAATGCAACATCAAATACTAGATTGTTAAGTATTGAGGTTCCGATTTGGTAGTGAAATTTCTCCCTAAAACTTTCTTCATCGCCAATTTCACTAATCATGAGGAATGCAACAAACTCATGAACTAAAAAAATTAGTTCATTGACATGCATCCTTTCTATATTTAACCTTGGTTTCCCAATTTCAACCTAGTACTTCTTGTTGTCTATGAAAAATAGGTCAGGATAAATTTGTATAATTTACCAATGAAATATTGAAGCAAAAGTTGCTTGGAAAAAATTGGCAGATCTTTGGGCATTCTATTGGAAATTAATGAAGAAATCATCGAGAAGGATATTTTGAAAGATCCCTGATGGATCTCTGCTGCAAATCTGTTGTAGATTTATTTTATTTTTGTTTTTTCCTGTTTATTAATGTTTTCTTGTAGAACTAGATGGAAATGCAGAAGAGTTTGTTTGTTTTTGTGTTTTTGATGATTATTCCACATAGAAATGAGAAGTAACAAATGGCAAGAAAAGAGTCTGAAAATAAATAACAATATGCAGTAAAATCAGAGTTGATACAAATCGTACCAGGCAGATCTCTGAATTAAAGAGCCAAATAAAAGATCCAGTACATTTCCTCTAACAATGACGCCACAACTGGCTAATGAAAACGGGCTGATAAGATGCAAGATTCTGCTGCTGAGTAACCGATTTTTCTATGTATCCAAGTGCTGCAAATGACAGAGTACGGCTACAAGAAATGGCAATGTACGGCTGCTAGAATTCACCTCCCATACGCCAAAGAACATGCCCAACAAAACAAACTGTAGGCCCAAGCTGAAGTGGTGTCTACCTTCCTCCTGAATACTGTTGAAACTACTGACAAACCAATACTCAATGCTGCTGAGGGTTACGTCCCAGCCAGCAATTACCCTGGGGTTTGCGTCCCAGAATGCAAATCGCTCAAGCAGAGCAAATCTAAAAAGAAGTGTTTGAAAACTATGCATAATCATGAGAAATGGCGCCCATCTCCTTATAACCCCTTGCAAAGCAATTCGAACCCTAAAGTGACCCCCAATTGGCGTTGGCTATAAAAATGAATTAAATCTTATTTTAAAGTGACCATGTCACTAGAAAATGACCTTTTCCACCATAGTAATAAATCCGCTCACCGAACTGCCCTGAGACCAAAGAGGAAGATTTAGAGAACTTCAAGACCTTTCCAACGAGCTATCATAACATGGGATACGCATCCAGATGAGGCCAAAATTCCCTTATTACTCCAAAATGGCTATTAACTTAGCCTTATTTAAATATTAAACACTAACTTAGGAAATATTAAAAATATAACCCAAATAGCCATAAACTGCCCAACTGACATCACAAACCATAAAATCATCCTGTCACCTGTCTGTGACTGAAGTCGGAAATCAAGGATCCACTGGCAGCCTCATCCCTAAAATCTAGGGATGCTCCTAAAATTTAGGAAACAAGCCCTATCCCTCTGAAACTGAACCCAAAGGGTCATCTCATGGAAACCCAGCCCTGGGCATGATCATACCTCCTAAAAAGTAGGAATGAACCCCATAAATGTAGGAACTGCCTCCTAAAAACAAGGAACGTCACCCAACTGATCAATACCCACCAGAAAACCAAGTCCCCAACACAGAATAACCATACTGGGTCTCTATCCAACCCTGTCAGCCTACAAGACCCCATAATAAGCTGACTCACATGTCTCTGTTAGACTGAGCTAGAGTGGGGACATGACATATTTACTCCTTTGCCAAACTCAAAATCACAATGGTGAAAGAAGTTTTGAAGCAAATCTTTCTCATTATGTCTAATGGCAAGTGGAAGCAACATATTGAAGTTGAAAAAGAAGTCTCACCTTCCCACAAGTGTGGTAGCTTTTTACACTCTCCATCAGAATACAAAATGTTTGTTCGAAGAGCAAGGTGCAAACCTCAAAAAAAGCCTTCACACAAATGGGTCCCCAAAGAGAAAGTCACCCCCCAGCCCCTTCTCGGTCCTTCTTCCAACGTAGAGAAACTAGGCATCGATGTTTCTCTCAATCCTTTTGAATCTATGGATTAACCCTTAGTGCATTCTTCTTATGATCTTGACTCTTCTAAATACAAAGATATTGTGGAGCACTCTATCCCAGAAAAGGAAGAAGCCTCCTCAAACACTAATGATAATTTTGACTTGGTTTCGATTGTGACTGAGAGGGTAAAGGTGATGAACTTCACAACTTGGACCCTAGATGCATTAGCCAATCTGCCAACAGCCTTCTTAGTAGAGCAAAGGGGCCTAGAGGAAGAAAAAGCAACAAACAAATAAGGGAGGAAAGAGACAAAGAAAAAGGCATTGTCAACATTTTAGGCTTTTGAAAGAAATCCAAGGGAGATGAATCCTCTCTTGGGAGGTAATGAAGATACTCTCTTGGAATGTCAAGGGATTATCTCCCCCTAGCAAAAGATGCTTGGTCAAAGGGGCTATCAACAAAATTTCCTCTAATATCATTTATGCCAAGAGACCAAGCTCTATGTTGATAAAACTTCAAGCTTCATTAAATTTTGCTCCAACTATCAAGGTATCTTTCCAAATGCTAGAGGAACTTCGGGAGGATTTGGCATTCTGTGGAATCCTAGCACCATTTATATTCAACCGTCTGCATCTCACGATCACTCAATCGCCCATGATATTTCTTCTTTGGGATCTCAAATCAAGTTTTCCTTATTCAATGTCTATGGACCTACAAAGATTAAAGACAGAGAAGGTCTGGCAAAAAATAACACAATTCATTGCCCCCTTCAACAAGTAAAAGGTCATTTTGGGTGGAGATTTCAAAGCATTATTAGATATTGATGAAAAGCTAGTGGCCTAAGAAAAAGTTTCAAAATCATGGAAGATTTCAAAAACTTTATTTATAGTAACAAAGATGTAGATATCACCCCCAACAATGAACATTTTACTTGGACAAACAGGAGATTGAATTTTCCCAAGATCTCAGAGAGATTGGACAAGTTCCTTATATCTAAAGACTGGTTGTCTAGTATCCTTTCACTTTCCTCTTCCATCATTCATCAAGTGGGCTCAAACTATCATTGCTGAACCAGTTTAGCTACGAGAAAGATCTTTTGATTGAGACTCAACCTCTACCATCTCTTCCAGCTCACCTTACCTTCTACTTTTTTATTTTCATCATGTTTGGTGTTGTTATTTCTTCTTGATTTTTCTTGTCAAGTTCTCCCATTTCATACGCTTTCTCTTCAGCATGTAAGTGTGTTTTAATTGCATCTATTGCTGGTGAAAGATCATCTAGTTCGAACAGCATTCCTTGCATCTCGTCTAGCATCATACTCTATGTCTTTTGCAGCTCCTCACTTATTGTGGCACCATCACTCATTATGTGGCATTATCAATGATTTGGCTCTTTGTCTCCAACGTGGCAGCCACTAGGATCATAGTGTGTGCTAGATCCTTGTCAGGAGATACTTACGGTGATATGTGCTCAAGCTTTCATAACAATTGCAATATTGTAGCTATCGACTTCCTCTCCCTATGTAAAGTCTCCTTGAGTAGTCGAGTTTGACGAGTTTTGCGCTTAAACATTCTTAATAAAGAATGACAATGATATTGTGAGATGCAAAAAGAATGGAATAAACATCATCATGTGCTATCAAAGAATATGGGGTTTGGTTTTGTTATTTTTGGCAAAGAAATGCACATTGATTTTGAGCAGATTTTGTTCTTAGTGGTCAAGATATTCAATCTACAAAGGTTGATCATACCATGTGTTTTTGTAATCATCATTTTGTGCTCCTCCGATAATTATAACATCTACCTTGCCGTTGTAACTTGATACACGATGGTTTTAGCATCAAATTATTCTTGCATAGATTTTTGAGCATGTGTACTTATCATACTCATTATGGATTATTCCCAAACATTTTTTATTTGAGAAATTATCTGCGGATGCTTATTATTGTTATGTTATAGTTTTGATATACATACATGTATCATGGAGAATAGAAAGTGATATAAGTAAAAGTCTTCTAATTTTTTATTTAAGGAAATCAATACAGATCTAAATTTTAGAGGGCTAGGTTTTTCCCAGGATATTGCTTGTGTATCTTGCATTATTCTTTCATGTTCTTTTATATGTCTTCTACTTCAAATTTCAACCTAGTATCAGAGTAGGCCTAAAGAATTTTGATCCTGAACAAAAAGCGTCTTTTGTTCATACTATTTATTTCTATTTTGGCTAGTTATTCTCAGTTTACAAAAAATGGTGACTAGGTTGAAAGTTGAAGACAGGCTAGATGGCTCCTCAAATTTTGCTTCTTGGAAACCCTGGGTTCTCAATGCTCTTGAAGAGAATGACCTTTTGGATTATGTGAATTCTGATGTTGCAAAGCCATCTGATAAAGCTGAAAGAACTCAGTGCAGGTTCAACAAGATTATGGCCAAAAAGAGCATGATCGGCTTTGTTAAAGATCATCTAATTCCAGTTATTTCAAAGATGGAATCAGCTAAAGAAATGTTCATGACTCTAAAGGATTTGTACGAGTTTAATAATACCAGCAAAGTTATTGCCTCGATGCATTAACCACTACATGTAAAAATGGAAAAATGTGACACTATAGTTACTTCATGAAAATTACATAATTGAAGGATCCTCTTAGCACAATTAAAGAGACATTTTCAGATAAAGATCTTATCATGCTTGCTATTAATGGACTTCGACATTCTTGGGAATCCTTTATCCAGGGCATTAGTTGAAGAGATGAGCTTCTAAACTTTGATAGATTGAGGGCAGATTGTATTCAAGAGGAGTGCAGATTGGAAGCAAGAGGAAATGATTATAGAAATCATCACAAGGATGATCATGTTCTTGCAGCTCATACTTCAAGAGTAAAGGGGAAGAAAGGTAGCTTCAAGAGGTTCAGAGACAAAAATTTGGAATCTACTCCTAACTCCAAGAGAGTAAAAAGGGAATATTCAAAAAACCAATGCTTCATGTGTGACAAGTATGGGCACATTGCAAGAGATGCTTATACTAGGCCAACGACTCAAGCAGCTGCAACAATTGTTGAAAACCCTTCTCCTCAAAAAGAGTCAGGTGAAAATGGTGAGGAATTCTTATTTATTTCTGCACTTTATAGCAACATTCCTACAAACAGTGATACATGGCTGATTGACAGCAGTCCATCTCGTCATATAACTATTAGATTTTGTGGACCTTTGATAGATAAAACAATTACAATAGATATGGAACAATAGATACTCTTACTTGAATCACAGTAGTGCAGAGTTGTTCTTCAAATAATGGTGATCTTTGTATTGCTTATGTTCAGTATCTCTTTCTGTATATTGATGATAATATTATAATGCTCCTGCAGATTAGAGTTCAGAAGAAAATGTACTGGAAAGTATTTGTGATGATTGATATACAGATTGTTGGGTCTGAGATGCCGTGTATTGATATCTTTCCTCAGTGATCTGTCTACCTATATGTATAAAGGCGGAGAGTCATGACCCTGTTGATGTCAGTTTTGTACCACTACATAACTTATAGCGATTGAATACTTGACATGGAATGTTGAACACTCAATTCCTCTCTTGAAAAGTTAATACTCATGAAGACATAAGAAAAACTCCAATGTTCCTTACACCTATGGATACTAACTCAGTTATATCGATGTGATTTGTTGGTAATCACATAGGCAGCCTTATGTTGTTCATTCAAGGATGACTTGGAATTTTGGTGTGATGGTGATGATGATGTTTGTAAAATATACAAGTACAAGATAATGTTGATGGTGGTGATGGTGGGGGGTGTGTTTACCAATGATACTTCTCCTTACTTCCTTCCTCAAAGCTCCACATACTAAACTACTCACTGCTCTACTCCTACTCCTATGAATGGAAAGATTAGCAAATGGATGGGGATCAAATCTAATGAAAGCTAAACAGTAGCTCTACCTCCATAGATGCAATGATTCAAGGGAAAATGACTAGATTACTACACAAGGCTTCTAACTAGCCGCTAGGATGCTAGCGGCCTAGTTTATAAATCCCTATCAAACATCCACTAATATCACCATGCAATTATCCATCTAGTCTTACTCTTACTAACTTCTTGAAATGAAATCTACTTTAACAACTTCAAAGGAAATCTAATTTTAACTATTGGAAGTAGAAACCATGCAATAACACCAAATGTTCTTAATCACCATGCAAGTCACAATAATGATAAAGAGAAGCGATTTTGGTATCATCTTAGCAACAATTTTCTCTGACCCTTTACAAATGAGAGCAAATGGTCTTATATAGAGGCCAAAATTACAACCAACGGTAGAGATTAAGAGGCAAAACCAACGATCCAGATTGGATCCTAGAAAACCTAATTAGGGTTGTCACCCGATCGGCCAATGAGAAGACACCACCTCATCAATGGAGCAATGAAAAAAAAGGAAAAGTGGCAACCAATGAGAAGGCACCAAAATGGTAGCCAATCATTATCAGACGCCTATCCTACCCAAGAAGAAGGAGAATTTGCCACTTGGGCTTACATCAAATGATCTTCTAATATAGTTTTACCCCTTTCTTTCATCTTTTTAGCCAAAGTAATGAACTTGGCTAGCTTGTCATTGACTTCCTTCACGGGAGGGCAGAGTATGTTTCATCTTGAGCTCAGCTAAATTCATCATGTTGCTCGCTGCTTGCAGTGTTTTCTCATGATCCTTCTCATATTCTTTCGTGTATCCAATAAAGGCATTGAGAGAGGCAAGGGTGCCCATATGTTTCTTCTTGATGGCAACCTTCCCCAACTCATCCAATCTTAATCCAAACTCTTTCTCATTGACGTTCTCCTCCTTGATATCTTCAAAATCAAGCATAGCCCCAACATTGCTCATCATGGTTGAAATGGAAGTGTCAACGCTTGGGCTGTGCTGTCAATCTCATTCTATACCTCTTCAAGTATTCTCAATTTGATAGTCAAGGCAATAAACCAAGACTCCACCGTACTCAATCCTCCTTCATCTACTAACTTGGCTCTTTCCATATATTTCTTCAATAGCTCAATGAATGCTTGTAGCCTAGGAATGGTTAAGTCCTTGACTAGAAGGAAATCCTTCCATTCACCTTCAAATATTCTGAATCTATCTCTAACAGCCACTAATGACCTAAATGTCGAGACAAAGGAAGGCAAAAAATTCCGCCCATCTTGGATGGTATCATGGATCCAATCCTTGACTTCACGCAACTGAGCTGATATCTCATCTGTGTCGCTCTCGCTGTCTTGTGGAAGGGATGCCTGATGCAACTATTAGATAGGCTGGCAATCTCTCCAATACCTGTTTTCAGCCTCCAACTTCACAATCTTTTTGTTTGCCTTCCCCAACCTTTCTCGGGTTGAAACCATGCCTTCCTGGATCTCCTCATATTCCATGTCATCCGTGATTCTTTCCAAGTTATGTTCCACTATCTCATATTCCTGTGCTGCAATCTCATCCAATGCCTTGTTAACAGTTGGTATAGAAATCTGAACTTTTCGGTGACCATCATTGTCGCTCCTAATTACCTTTGCCACTGTTTATGCAATTTGTTTATAGTTCTCGCTATCACTCTTTTCTACTAATCCTTGGATGTCTTCAACTGTTCAGAAAATCACTTCCTCGCCCCTTAGCATAAGCATTTGCCTTAACCATAGTGGTGCAGTGCATCTCCCCAAATCTGGATTCAGTTCAACTAGCAAAGCATCACCAACAGCCTCAAGCACCTGGCTTATTTCCTCAATATCAACTGGTCAATCCTCTTCTTCACTAGTGATTGTCACATCTTCTCCATGTTGGTTCTCCGAGAGAGGAGAGTACATGGTGCTATCGTTGTAACCACTTGATTCTGAATCAGAGCTCACCTCTACCGCAGCCCCTCGTCCACTTGTATTATCTTCTTGGCTTCTAGCCTCAATTATGCTCTCTTGATGGCGTTGCATTTTGTTTCTTTATTGGAGGTTCCCGATGTTCTTTACTTTTCTCAACCTCCAAACCTCTCTTCATGTTCTTAACTGTTCTTTGCTGCTAGCTACTGTCCTCACCTTTCTGTCCGACCAATTCAGCTAGACCTTCCTTTGGTTTCATCTTCTCATAAGTAAGGTGTACCCTCTAACTTTTTAATTTCCTTAACTTCTCATTATACCATGACTTGGTGTGTAGGTCCATTGTCCTTGTAACTGCCTCCAAGGAAGGATCCTAATGATCATCCCAATCCACTGGATTCAACTCCATTCCATCCACTGTATTATAATCTTCTCTCAGCACATTTTCATTATCTTTTAGTTGATCGGGAATATCAAGACCTCTCCATCTGATTGCCCTCATCATGTTCACTGACAATCTTGAGAAAGCTAGCTTTCTCACGTGAAAATCATCTTGTGCATTGGCTCAGATATCCTCTATAGTAGGAAAATGTTTGAATGTATTTCCATGAGATGCCTTGATAAGACCATTAGGATCAAATCCTTGCCTTGCTCTATACCATGCTAGATGATACCATTCTAATTCTTTCTCCGCAGTTGCAAAGGCGATAGGACTGGGGCAACTATCATTGTCAATTCCAAATGAGAAGGTGTTCCCTGTCTCACCTTTAAGTTTCATCATTTTGTCATAATGCTCAAGTTGCCTAGCCAATTCCATCAAAACTACCTTGTCGGGTGGGTACCTTGGAAGTCTCTTGGGACATACTGTGCTTCCTGTTACTCTAATATATGTGAATTGCAAAAATTGGATGAACCAACTCCCATACTTCTTAACTTTTTCTTTTGCTTCTGATGAGAGCCTATTAGCAAATGTCCATTCCAATATCCTTACCGTTTTCATGGCAAAGGCGTCACAAAACATCTTATAATCTTTGGTGTTGTGCAAATGAAGCTGTGGATAGCACTCGTGCACCAAACATTGCCCCGGCCCATTACCAATTACTCCTAAGGCCTTAAGTCCAGGATTTTCATATAGTCCTACAATTAGATAGAAAAGATAGGATCACATACTGAATTGCTTTTGATTTTGCACGGTCCTAAGTTGCAAGTCTAAATTCTTGCTTATAATCCTAGCCCAATCAAATCTTCTCTTTCCATTTTCAATTTCATCAATAAAATAATACATCCAGTTTTCGAATTGCATACCTTAAGCTAAGCCCATGATCCGACTGAGAAGCACAATGAGCTCGCCATACTCTAATTTAAAATCTGACGTAGTGAGCCTTGATGACCTGGTGACTCCCTTCTTGCCCTTGTGTAGCCAATCCTGCTTTAGATGAATGAAATAGGCCTCCTGGTTGTCTGGAATAACTTAGCTGCCTGATCCATCATTACTATCGTCATGCCTTTGTACTGGGGGATATTAAATGCTTCTTCGACCACTTGTCCACCGATGTTGGCTAACACTCTCTTCCCTTCATCAAAAATGATGGACTTACTAGCCAAATCAAACCAGGATGCACACTCCATTACCGATTCTAGACAAGGTAAGGTAGGAGGGAAGGTTGCTGCATGTACGATTCTACTTTTGTAAAAAAAAATTGCAATGGGGGATTGTCCTTCCTTCAATCTATCCTTTAACTGGATCATATTCACTATGCCAATATTGGTATCACTTATTCGCCTCACTTTCAAGAAGAAGGTGGTCTTAGGCATCATGTCCTCCTTGTCTTTTTTGGTGTTCGTTCCTTTTGAGTTCTTGCTTGCACTAGCCTCTACCATCCTAAACACTTATTTTTGCCCCTTCGTTCTAAGTGATATGGACTACCCTTATCGATCTCCAACCTTCTTTCTATCGATGGAATCTAGCTTATTTTTGCCTCACCAAGTCCTATCTCTAAACTTATCAATCTCTAACCTCCAACCTAGGGGTGGGACTACCACTTATTTCTACCTCTTCGTTACCTTAGGATATGGACTACACTTATATCTTCCAACTTCAAAACTAGGGTGTTCTAACTTATTTCTGCCTCGCCGAGTGTCCTATCATGAAATCTATACTTATCTCTCCAAACTTCAACCTATTAATGGGATGATGAAGTGGTGGATGATGAATGCAAGAAAAGCATAAGGGAAACGAAACCAAGCAAGAATAAGGAGTGGAATCCGCTTTTAAGCGAATCTTCATCTCTAAAACGAGTAGAATTTTACCTTAATTTTGTCTTTTACCAATAACTGGGCCCTTTTTGGATTCAGATCAGACTTAAGAAAATGTAAGCCTCCTTGCAAATAGTGATGCCCTAGCAAAATCAGAACTTTGACCTCTTTGAAACTGCCCAACTTTGCCAAAAATCAGATCTTGAATCATGTATCTTCTAAAAATTGCCCAAGCTGAAAATTGAAATCACAACCCTCCTAGAAAAAATCAAACCTCCACAAAATCACCCATGCAAAAGAAAAATTCCAGATTTGCTCACAAATCGCTTAGGGCAGAAATTCACCCAAATTGGAAGAAAGAGAATGGTGTCAAGCAAGGAAAATCTACTCCAACAAGAAAATTGCCTAGGCTAGAAATTGTCTCTTCAAGAAAAATCACCCAACACATTAGGAGGAAGGTAGACTGAGGAGATAAGAGTGGGGGAGCCCCTCTTATACCACAATTTCATGTCTCTGTCTCTCCAAGCTGGCCGACTTGCCTTGGAGGAGAACAAAATTAAATTAACCCTTTATTAATGGCCCAGATTTAAATGCCATGCTAAAATTACTTAGCTTAAAGTGAAATTAACCCATTCAATTGTTGGTTGTGATCAAAAATTGCAAAATAAAACAAGGAAATACTGGGAGATGCCAAAATTTTCATTTAAAAATGTTTTAGCAATTAAAATATCATTAAAATCGAATTTAGCAAGCCAGAATCAATTTTCAATTTTAATTTACCAATTTCTTTTGAACATTTAAAAAATCTCCTAAGCAATATTTCAACCAATTTAATGAGATTTTATAATTTAATCCACTTTCAATTTTGCAATGCAATTTTAATTTTTAAACCAAAATAACTTATTTTTTCTAGCATCCAAAATCGATTTTCCAATTTTAATTTCACTATCAAAAAAAAAATTTCACCAAAAAATTCAAGATTTCCAAAACAATTAAATCTAAAAATTTCATTTTGAAAATGTTCAAGTCTATACAATTATATCAAATTTTCAAAATCCATCAAGTGCCAAAATTTGCAAATTTATACTACTGAATATTGTTCTAACCATTGAAAAAAATGTTGCTTTGAAACTTGTTTGGGCTAAGGATAAATTACATGCTCCGAAAAATCAAATTAACAGCCGGCGAAAAAAAAAACTCAAATCCCTCCTGGCCCAAAGGCATCAGGTGTAAAAATTTTCAAATCGAAAAGCTTTGGACAACTCCAAAAAAGAATTTGCTAAGGCGATCCAGAAAAAAGGGGGTCCCCAAAATTTTGGGGCGATGATGTGAAAACCTCAGAATAGACCCCCATAGAGCCATGACTCTATGTGGCCTTTGGCCACAAAGAGTCATGCCTCTACGGTGGCATGACTAAGTTAAAGTAATTGCTATCAATAACACATAATCGTGGCACCTGATAGATTGGATAGTATTAGCATGCCAATACAAATACAAACTGCCAATAGAATATAGTTTGTCTGTTGATAATGTTATCACATGTATGTTAATTCAAACACACACACACACACACATATATGTATATATGTATAGGAAACAATAATAACCATTTATCTAAGAATCGGATTTGTACATGTATTTGATGAGCATCATTACTTCTACTAATGCTATACATTAACACTCCCTCTTAGCAAGGGAGAAGTAATACACCAATGGATAGAATATCTGATCACATTGTTTGATCTTAACACTCTGAAACAATGACTAGACAAATAAAAAAATCACCAAGCTATGATTACTATCATAACATACATTATGATCTCTAAATGTCTGAAACAATATCTAGAGTAATCATAATGAACATGTTATCTATAATCTCTAATTGTCCGAAACAATATCTAGAGATGTCCATAGTAATAACATAAAATTTGTTACCCATGATCTCTAATTGTCCAAAACAATATCTAGAGATGTCCATGGTAACACAAATGAGTTTGTTATCTATGATCTTTAATTGCCCGAAGCAATACCTAGAGATGTCCATGATAACACACTGGGTTCGTTATCTATGGTCTCTAATTGCCCGAAGCAATATCTAGAGATGTCCATGATAACAGACCTATCATTTGCAAGATCGTCACCTTACAAACAATTACCTTCAGAATAAATGTCCATGAAAGATCGTCACCTTCCATTACATATATGATGCAACTAAACAATAATAGAAGCATAAACTTCACATGAATTTAAAAAAAAATTATTCAATATTCAATATTACAAATTAATCATACCAAGTTTTTCTTAGAAGTATTTCAACTTCACTTTAGCAAGAGGCTTGGTAAAGATATCAGTTGTTTGCTCATTAGTACAGATGTACTCCAGTTGAATGATTCCTCAATTCACCATATCTCAAATGTAGTGATAAAGAATTTCAATATGTTTGGAGCGATTGTGGAAAATTGGATTGTTTGAAAGCTTGATGCAACCTTGATTATCACAATGAATCAAAGTGGGCTTCAAAGGTCTTTTGAACAAATCTGCAAACAACTTTCGTAACCATACCACTTCTCTAGCACCCAAAGAGGATGCAATGTATTCTGCTTCGGTGGAACTTAATGCAACTAAAGTCTATTTTCTGTTGGACCAAGAAACCATACAAGATCCTAGACTGAAGCAATATCCACAAGTACTCTTATGTTCAGTAGGACTGCCTGCCCAATCAAAATCTAAATATCCATAAAGTTCAATGTTGACTCTATCATATTTGATTCTCATACCAATAGTACACTTTAAATATCTCAAAATGTATTTAGCTGCATGTAGATGTATCTTCTTTGGTGCACACATTAACTGACTCAACGTGTTAGTAGCATAACATATGTCAAGCCGAGTATTTACCAAATACATTAAAAATCCAATAATTTGTCTATAGTAAGTAGAATCTATAGGCTCTGATTTGATCATATCATCCTTCAACTTGTGTAGATTTACTTCCATAGGAGTAGCAGCTGGTTTACATTCCATCATTCCAAATTTTGTTAAAATGTCGATTGTATATTTTCCTTGATTCAAAATAATGTAGTTATCCTGTTGCCATACTTCTAATCCAAGAAAGTAGTGAAGTAGACCTAAGTCTTTCATTTCAAACTCTGCTGTGAGTTCCTGTTTACATTTCTTTATGAGTTGTTCATCACCTCTTATCAACAAATCATCAACATATAACACAAGTATAATCATATCATCACCATCTATTTTTTAAGTATAAGTTGGGATCAACTTCATTTTTGGAATATCCTAACTTCATTAGATAGTTGTCTATTTTTTCATACCATGCTCTGGGAGCCTATTTGAGACCATAAAGTGCTTTCTTTAATTTACAAACAAGAGTTTTGTTGTCATGAGTATTGAATCCTTCTGGTTGCTCAATATAGACTTCTTCAATTTTGCCATTGAGGAACGTTGTTTTGACATCCATTTGATGAACTTTCCATCCCTTGGATTCTGCAATAGCCAAGATAGTTCTAACTGAAGTATATCTAGCAACTAGAGCAAATGTTTCTTCATAATCAATGCCTTCTTTTTGTGAAAAACCTCGTGCTACAAACCTAGCTTTGTACTTTTCAATGCTGCCATCAAATGCATGTTTAATTTTAAATAGCCATTTGGAAGAAACAACTGATTTGTTCTTAAGTCTTGGTACAACATCTCATACACCATTTTTTAATATAGAGTTATATTCTTTAATCATTGCTTCTTTCCAAGACTGATTTGAAAGGGTTTCTTTAACACTAGAAGGTTTTGTTTATAAGTTCAGTTAACAATGCAACATAACACGATTGATTTCTTGTTCTTTTGCTCTCTCGAATCACTTCATTAGGTTCAACCTGATTTTCTTCTATCATTTTCCTAGCCCAAAGTGTCCTCTTTTTATTGTTGACATTTTCAGAATGTTCATGATTAGACATAGTGGAAGAGGATGGTTCAATATCATTCTCCCTCTCAATTTCTGCTTGTTGATTTTCATCTACTTCAGGAATAGATTCAGTAATGGATTCATCACTGTTTCTAGAAATATTAAAGCTAATATCTTCTTCAAATTTTACATCTCTGCTAATCTCAATTGTTCTTTGACCTGGAATGAAGACCCTGTATCCTTTTGTTACTTCACTATATCCAATAAGTGTCCCCTTCTTTCCGGAAGGTTCTAGTTTTGTTTTTTTCTCTTTACGAATGTGGATATAAACTAGACATCCAAATATTCTTAGATGGCATAGATCAAGTTTAATGCCTATGAATACTTCTTCTGGAGTGGTGTTCTCTAATACTGAGTATGGACATATGTTTTGAATGTAGACTGCAGTGTTAGATGCTTCGACCCAAAAGGAAATATGAAAGTTTTGATCGCGCATCATTGCTCTAGCAGATTCAACAATTGCTCTATTTTTACATTCAACAACTCCATTATGTTGAGGATTATAAGGTATAGAAAACTCCCTCTTAATCCTAACAGCAATGCAGAAATTCTTTAAAATATCATATATATATATATTCACCTTCGTTGTCTGACCTTAGAGTTTTTATTTTCTGTCATGACTGATTTCAACTAGGGCTTTGAACTCTTTGAATTTTGACAAAACTTCAGCTGATTCTTTCTGCTTCAGAAAATAGATCCAAGTTCTTCTAAAATAATCATCAATAAAAATTACATAAAAGTATCACCCGTTAAGAGAAGGTACAAACATAGGACTGCAAAGAGCAGTGTGGATTAGTTCAAGAATGGATTTAGATTTGTGAACACTTTTAAGAAATGATTGTTTAGTATTTTTGCCTAAAGCACATCCTTTGCAAATGCTTAAGTGATCAGTTTTGAGATTAGGTAAACTTTTTACAATTTTTCCTATGGATAACAATGCACGATAGTGAAGGTGACCTAGCCTCCTATGCCAAATTTTGGTGAAATTTGAAGTTTCATGACTATGAGCTAGGTTTTAATTCTTACAAAGTTTATAAAGACTTCCATCTCTAAATCCGATGGAAATGGCTTTCTTAATATTAGAGTTCTTGGGCCAAGATAGAACTTTGTCCTCTTGGAATGTGATTATGAATCCTTGATTAGCAAGACCAAAAATAGAGACTAGGTTTCTCTTTATTCTTAGAACATGTAAAACATTTTTGAGTTGTAGGGTAATTCTTGAATTTAGGTAAATTGAACACGAACCAATTCCTTTGATAGGATGAGTAGAGTTATCTCCAATGGTAACTTCTTCTGAGGATTGTTCAGAAAAAGTTTACAAATTTGTCTTTGAAACTGGTGATGTGCCTGGATGCTCCATTGTCTATGATCCAAGTGTTGCGGTTTGAGTTTAATTCACTTGAAAGGGCTAAGTAAAAAGCATAGTTTTAGTAAAAAGCATAGTTTTCTCTATCTTCTTTCTCTACACCCTCTTATTTGATTTCTATTAAGGCTGCTTGAATTTTCTTCTTTTCAAGGGAGAAGTTATGAGAGTGACCAATTCTATCACATTTAAAACATCTAACTTTGGACCAATCACGTTGCTTATATGATTTGTTAGATTCCCTTTTGTTGTGTTTGAATTTTCTTTTCTTGTTTGATTTCACATGAAGTGCTTGAATTTCTCCCTCTTGATTTGTTCTTAGTCCTCTTGAGAGTACTTTAGATTCTTCTTGTGTGCATTCATTCTTTAATAAATCAAATT
The DNA here is from genome assembly GCA_028749045.1 of Cupressus sempervirens. NCBI lineage: Eukaryota > Viridiplantae > Streptophyta > Pinopsida > Cupressales > Cupressaceae > Cupressus > Cupressus sempervirens. Next base: position 532,292,129 of record CM053784.1, read on the forward strand.
TAGGTAGTTCGGGTCAAGAGCTTAAACCTCAAATAAACGTTTCCCATGATAGAGGAAGACCTCTTAGTGCTATCATGCTAAGTTCTTTGTCATCAACTCGATTTTCCGTTACTGCAAGTTGATCTTTTAGTTCAGAAATCCTTAGAAAGTATGAAATTATGGATTCTCCATTTTCATTTTTATATATAGTAGATCTTGCTTTAGGGTTAATAATCTACTAGTGATGTTGATTTCAAATGTATCTTGAATAGTGGAGAACATCTTAAATGCAGTCTTGAGACTAGATATGGATGGAAGAATATGATCTTTTCCAGAATCTATTATGATTTTTATTGCTTTATTATTATGTCTTTTCCATGTTACTTTCTCTGGTTCATTTTCAGGCATGGATATATTTGACTCAATATATTCCTCTAATTCCATTTCCCTTAATATTATCATTGCTCTAATTTTCCATGATGAGAAATTAGATGCACCCTCAAGTCTATCTTCTAGTCTCACATGATTCACCATTTTGATAATATAATTTAGCTTTTGAAAAAATCTGAGATTTTAGTTTTAAATTTATGGTAATAGCTTTTCTTATCAGAATGGCTTTGATACCATGTTAGATTTTGTGGACCTCTGATAGATAAAACAATTACAATAAATATGAAACAAATGATACTCTTACTTGAATCACAGTAGTGCAGAATTGTTCTTCAAATAATGGTGATCTTTGTATTGCTTATGTTCGGTATCTCTTTTTGTATATTGCTGATAATATTATAATGCTCCTGCAGATTAGAGTTTAGAAGAAAATGTACTGGTAAGTATTTGTGATGATTAGTATACAGATCGCTGGGTCTGAGATGCCGTGTATTGATGTCTTTCCTCAGCGATCTGTCTACCTATATGTATAAAGGCAGAGAGTCATGACGCCCGTAGAGTCATGACTCTTCGTGGCCGAGTCGTGCCTCTACAGTGGCATGACTAACAACTGTTAGTTAAAGTAATTGCTATCGGTAACACATAATCATGGCACCAGATAAATCGCACAGTATTTACATGCCAATACAAATATAGACTGCCAATAGAATATAGCCTGTCTGCCGATAATGGTATCACACGTATGTTAATTCAAACACACACACACACACACATATGTATGTGTGTGTGTGTGTGTGTGTGTGTGTAGGAAACAATAATAACCATTTATCTAAGAATCTGAAACGCAGATCTGTACATGTATTAGATGAGCATCATTACTTCTACTAATGCTATACATTAACAATAACTAGTTTCACAGAACACCTTATTAATCTAAAGGAAAAAGAATCTCACCTTCAATTCATAAGTGGTTATGATGCAAGCTATTCAGTGAAAGGTGTTGGTTCTACTTCATTTAATTTAGATTCTTAAATTCCTCTTCATCTTAGTGATGTATTATTTGTTCCTAGCATAAAGAGGAATCTGATTTTGGTATCAGCTCTAGAAGACAAAGAATATAGTGTTGCTTTTGCTGGTGGCAAGATTCTAGCATGGAAAAAGAACTACAGTATGCAATCAGCTCGTAAAATTGGAGTTTTCCATAATAGTCTGTACAAGCTTTCTGCCTGTCCCGTGCTCTTGCACTTAATACTTCAGACTCAAATGAACTTAGCACAAGAGGTTTGGACATTGAAATTTCAGAACTTTATCCTCTATGGAAAAGGCAGTAGTTCATCTACCAAAGCTGAACCAAAACTGTGAAGAGATTTGCAACGGATGCTCTCTAGGTAAAGAACATCAAGAGCACTTTTCATGGTAGTGAAAGTAGAGATAAAGATATTCTAGATTTAATTCATTTAGATTTATGTTGTCCAATGTCAATTGCTTCTCTTAGTAGTTTTTGGTATTATGTTACATTCATAGATGATTATTCTTGAAAGTGCTGGATTTATTTTCTTGAGTTTAAGGAGTTTGATAAGGTGATGTCCCAGTTCAAGGAATTCAAAGCTCTTGTTGAAAATTTATCTAACAAGAAAATTAAGATCTTAAGGTCTGATAGTGGAAGTGAATATGTCTCTGGTATATTTCATGACTATTGTATTGAAGCTAGGATTAAGAGGGAGTTTTGTATTCCCTATAATCCTCAAGAAAATCATGTAGCTGGAAGAAAGAACACAACAATTATTTAGGCAGCAAAGGCAATGATTCATGACCAAAAATCGGATATAGCAAAAGAATTGTCATTGGTTCTAAAGAGGCGGGTAGCATTTCTTGGTATGCCTCCAAATCTAGGGATTACAATGTCAAATTAGGATATGAAGTACACAGGATCAGAATAAATAATTCAGCTTGATCTTCCAAACTTTGTTGGAGCACCAGGATTCTTCAAACGGCAGGAACATTCCTTTGGATCACTCTTCATGAAAGAATCCCGACAGGTAACAGACTGAAATCCAATGGGACTGCAGATCCTAACTGGTGCATCATGTGTAAACAGAAGCAAGAGACTACCAATCATTTGCTCTTCCATTGCTCAGTTGCCAGCACATGTTGGGATTGGTTTTGTGAGATGGTCAACTTCCAATCTGCAAGAAATGAAAGACTCCTAGACTACTTTTTGGCATGGCCCAAATCATATTATAGTAAATGGGGAATAATTTGGTTAATGGGCCCCTCTATGATAGTTTGGCATCTTTGTAAAGAGCGCAACAGAAGAATCTTTCATGATGCAAGTCTTCCAACTAAATCCATCATATCCATCATAATATAAGCCATAGAAGAAGTTATCAACAGCAAAACAAAACAGAGGAAAATAAAATTTGATAATGATAGGGATAAGATCATGACATCAAGATGGTCATTGAATAACAAAGGGCTTCTTATTCAATGCGACAAAAATATAAAAAGAAAGCACATTACTTGGGAAGCTCCTCCTAAGGACTGAGTCAAATTAAACTTTGATGGAGCTTGCAAAGGCAACCATGGTGCAGTAGGCTTTGGAGAAATTGTTAGAGATGAAACGGGTTGTCTTATCAGTGGGATGTATGGAGGACTAGGAGTCGTGAATAATAACGAAACAGAGATTAGAGCCTTGGAAGCAGGCATCGGGCTTTGTATCAAAGTGAAGCTTTCCAAAGTTGACATAGAAGGTGACTCACAAATAATCATTAATGGGGTCATTAAATCAAACTTTCAGAACTGGAAATTACGTAATGAGCTCTCTTGCATCAATAGTTGTCTGGATCATCCGGAGTGTTTCAAACTGCAACATACTGTTGTGAGGTTTTCACACCATCGCCCCAAAATTTTGGGGACCCCCCCTTTTTTTGATCACCTTGGCAAATTTTTGGATTGTCCAACAATTTTGATTTTTTGAGAATCTTGAGCCTTGGACACTTTCAGGCTAGTGGAGAGACTTAGCTTATTTTCACCCGATTTTTTTTTAACTTGATTTTTTAGAGCCACCAATTCTATCCTTAGGCCGAACAAATTTCAAAGTTAATTCCAACTTAGTAGGATAAAATTGTAGATTTGTACTTAGACGATTTCTTTTGAAAATTTGGGTATAATTATATAAATTTGGATAATTTTCAAAAAATGAAATTTTTTTTAAATTTGGTCTTTCGGAAAATCTTAATTATTTTTTGGTGAAGAAAATTATTTTTTGTGATGGTGAAGTCAAATTGCAAAATTGGTTTTTAGGCTCTAGAGAAATAATCTTATTTGTGTTAAAATGCTAAAATTGCTTAGCAAAATCAATTTGAATTAAAATTGCAAAATTTGGCTTTAAATGGATTAAATTGCCTTGAAAACTTTTTAGCCTTTAATGAAATTAGTAATTTAATATTGAAAAATAGCTTTTGGCTAGCCAAAATCTAATTTTAATGATGTATTAATTATTAAATCTTCATTAAATGGAAATATTTAACACCTCTAAGGCATTATTTATTTTCTTTTTGCAATTTTGGTCCAAATAGCAATTTAAAAAGTTAATTTTTATCATGGCAAAATTAATTTTAGCTAAGTATTTAATTGTGGGCCATAATTTTGCATTAATTATTTGTTTTTCTTTCTCCTAGGGTCCAAGTCAGCTAGCTTGGAGAGAGTAAAAAAGTTGGGTATAAGAGGAGGCATCTCTCCCATTTCCTCCTCACTTCTCACTTCTCCTTCTCAAGGTGTTGGCAATTTTGCAAGAGCAGATCTGCACTCTTCTTGCTTGTCGAAATTTGTGGGAGCCGAATTTTGTGGGAGATAAAATTCTAATTTTTGCAAGAAGCTGCAATTATTGCCCTGGATTGGGTAATTTTATTTGGAGGTGAATTACATGATAAATTTTTTATTTGCAAGTGGATTTGAAGTTCTTGAGGTCTAGTCCTAATTCCGAAAAGTCGTTGTACAATTATTGGTTAAAGTGAATTTTCATCATTTAGAGTTGCAAGGGGTCCTTAAGCTGACATCCTTCTTTTGTTCTAATCTAAGGATTTCTTCCCTTGGTTCTACTTGCCTTCTAGTCCACCACTCTACCATCCCGTAATAGGGCGACGAGTATGGAGGATGTTAGTGCAAGTAAGAATCCCAAGTGGACAAACACTAAGAAAGACAAAAAGGATATGATGCCCAAAACACCCTTCTTCTCGAAAATGAAGAGAATAACCGACACCAATATCGATGCAGTGGGATACGGATGAAGGACAGACTAAAGGAAGGACAATCCCCCTTGGCTATTGGTAAAAGTAATTTCAAATCATCTAGAGTTGCAAGGGGTCCTTAAGCTGACATCCTTCTTTCGTTCTAGTCTTAGAATTGCTTCCCTTGGTTCTACTTGCCTTCTGGTCCACCACTTTACCATCCCGTAATAGGGTGACGAGCATGGAGGATATTAGTGCAAGTAAGAATCCCAAGCGGACAAACACTAAGAAAAACAAAGAGGATATGATGCCCAAAACACCCTTCTTCTTGAAAATAAGGTGAATAACAAATACCAATGGCGATACAATAAAAGGATATACAAAAGGCAGTTGCACATCACAGCCCAGTCATCGACACTTCCATTATGACCATGATGAGCGACAACGGGGCAGCCCTTGATTTTGAAGACATCAGAGAAGAGGATGTCAACGAGACAGATTTTGGATCGAGGTTGGATGAGTTGGGAAAGGTTGCTATCAAGAAAAAGCATTTGGGCACCCTTCCCTCTCTCAATGCTTTTATTGGATTTGCGAAAGAATATGAGAAGGATCATGAAAGGATACTACAAGCAGCAAGTAGCGTGGTAAAGTTAGCGGAACTCAGGGTGAAACACACACCTTGTCCTCCTATGGAAGAAGTTAATGAAAGGCTAGCTAAGTTCATTGCCTTAGCTAAGAAAATGAAAGAAAAGGGAAGATTTATATTAGAAGATCATTTGATGTAAGCCCAAGTGGCAATTTCTCTTTCTTCTAGAATAGGACAAGTATCTATTTCTGATTGGCCACCATTTTGGTGCCTTCTCATTGGTTGCCACTTTTTGTACTTTTTTCATTGGTCCATTGATGAGGTGGTAGCTTCTCATTGGCCGATGGGGTGGCAACCCTAATTAGGGTTTTGAGGATCCAATCTGGATCGTTGATCTTGTTTTGATCTCCACTGTCCATTGTTTTTTTGGCCCCTATAAAAGGCCATTTGCTCTCATTTGTATAGTGTTGGAGAAATTGTTGCGAAGATAATACCAAAATTGCTCTCTTTTTCATTGTTGCGATTTGCATGTTGATTAAGAACATTGGGTATTATTGCATGTTTTCTACTTCCACTTAGTTAGATTTCCTTTCAAGTTGTTAAAGTTGGTTTCATTTCAAGTTGCTAAGTAGGAGTGAAGTAGATGGATAGTTGTATGGTAGCATTGGTAAATGTTTGATAGGGATCAATACTAGACCACTAGCATCCTAGCAGCTGGTTGGGAAGCTTTGTGTGGTAAACTAATTTATCATTCCTTTGAATCATTGCACCTATAGAAGTGAGGCCGTTGGTCAACTCTCATTAGGTTCGATCCCCGTCCATTTGCTAACCTTCCATTCATAGGAGTAAGAGTAAAATAGTGAAAAGTTGGGTAGTCGAAGCTTAGAGAAGCAAGTTAGAGGAGTAAGTTAAGTATTAAAGCACATCCATTCACCTTCGACAACCATTGCTTTTCCATCAACATCATCACTGGCAGACACATCCTTCATCACCACCACCATCAACATCATCTGCCACCCGCACATTTCACAAACCCATCACCATCACCATCATTCCACCAAAGTCCAAGTCATTCTTGAATGAATAGCGTAAGGCCGCCTACGTGATTACCAGCAAATCACATCGATAAAACTGAGCGAGTATCCAACAGTGTAAGGAACATTGGAGTTATACTTATGTCCCATGAGCAATAACTTTTCAAGAGAGGAATTGTATGTTTGATACTCTGTATGAAATGTTCAATTGCTAATATATTATGTAAGTGATACAAAACTCGCATCAACACAGACCTATAAAGAGAGTAATAAAGTTGCATATGCCCCAGAAAATGTTGGAGTTAATGAAGGGAAAGCAATCATTTCTTTCAACCTAAGGACAGTTTGCACATCATTTGAAATGATTGCACTCACTTTCTGCTTGTTAACATTGGTTAACTATCCCTTGATTAACAAGCATCGCCTCCATCTTGCCACCAATGACAAGATGTTTTCGAAGTGAAGGATCGATTTATCTAGATGCGCTAGCACGTCTATTCTTAGTAGTACAATTGGGTTCTGCAAATATTAGCAACATAGATCCTCAATCCTTTTGATAAAATATCTAATTAAGATTCACTGGAGATTTGATGTGATTGAGTCTAACATGATTTACTACATCTCTGGGAAACTTCCAAGATCTTTAAAGGCTTCTCCCCTATTTCCCATTGCATCGTTCAAACATGGCACCATTTATAGGCCTTAGCTGTATGAATTGTGAATCCACACTAGAACAGCAGATCATTGATGTTTTTGCTATCCTGGGTCTCATAAACATTTCTCTCAACCTGAATAGGCACTGGTGTGACAAACAGTTCTATAAAGTTGTTTCAAACCCCATTACAGATATCCTCGAATCAAAAGAAAGGTGTGTGGAGATGATGGATGGTTTTGTTAAACCAGCTAATGGCAATGTGATGGTTGAGGCAGTGTTCAAACCGAGCGTGGCGCAAAGAAACAACATCCTCCATTGGTTCTTCAACCCTAATATCTTCCATCCTATAGAAAGTGGCTTCTCACATGATTCTTCGATAGAAGATTCTAATGGCTCTTAGAACCAAGCTTCAAGGGAAGCTAGTGCAGAGATAGAGATGGATCCAGATGTTTCAAGCAAGGAGCTAAATGAGAAGCAGACTGAAACTCATAGGAAGCGCAAGTTCATCCACAACGTATGGACCATGTTTAAAGAAATTGCTATGAAAAGGGCCTTATCTAATTTCAAAGAGTTGAAGGACTCTAATGACTGATGGCTACCAAAGGCTTCTTCAAACACACTACTCAATTAGGGGAAGCTTATCTCTCAAATTTTCCTTTTTTTATTGCATAAATAGTTGCTTGTTATAGTTTTTGTCCTTTGTTGCCTCCCTATTTTATATCTAGTGGAAGTGACTTTTGCTTTATGTGGTTATTGAGGATTGATATACTTCTCTTTATAGCATATAGTTATGTAAGCTTTCGAGCATATTTCTTAAAGTAATATAGGGCACTCCCCACAATAGATAGCACTTACCTCAAAAAAGTTATATTTTATAATAATATGATATAATTACTAGGGCCTCATGTGAAGAGTGGTGACTCTTGGTGAAGGGACAACACTGATAAGTATATAGGACGAGTGAAAACTTCCTCTTTGGCATCCATCATACAAACAATTAGAGAAACAACATGACATCATTTACATCTACAACCAATTGTGCACTCGTGGAACTAGTTGCAACAATTCACATTTGGGACGTGAAGATTTCAAGGTACACTCCTCGAACTAGTTGAAACAATTCAGATTTGGGACATGAGGATTCCAAGATTTACAAGAAGCAAAACAAGTCTGATTCAAAATTGAAAAGCTTATTCTACATAGAGAAAATCAGATCAGATCAAGATAAACCCATTGTTGGTGAAAATCAGATCCAATATGTTGGCAAGATCCTGGACGCAAGCCAAAGCATTCATACCTTCCCATGAGAAGCACTTGTCAAGGCTCCATACTCCTATACCCCTTACATAATAGTTGACACAACCCACCCCCATATATCTCCTAAATCATTAAAACATCATTACAATAAAGTAAACCTGATCAATTCCCTTTCATAAGGCCAGTCACGCACGAGAAAGCAAACACCATATTACACTATCAATAATTCCTTAAATAGAGGCGTTTGTATGCATTAAGTCACTAAACAACCGAATTCCAAAACCGTTTACTAGCTCCAAACCCCTTTTGCCCATTCTGCAACCCCTTTGACCAACTTTGACTGCTACACACTGCTCATCTTTAAACTTCGTCATAGGGCTCGAACCTCTTTTCACCCCATTCATCTCGGTCCATATCTTCACAGTAGGAGAGGCCACCAAATCAAGCCATAGCCTTTCCATTTAGAAAAAACCTTTTCCCCTACAATCAAAACTCAAAGGCCATCTTTGACATGCACCCTCATCTTCAACCCACACAAAAATCACCTTTCTCAAACAAACTACATTCCCATCTGCCATATCCATCCCAGAAAATTATCATTTCCAAAATTTCAAAAACGTCATGCCCACCATCACCTTATGCGTTCGAGAATCAAACATGCACCACCATTCTCCTTTGTTGAGGAAGAGCTAATCTCTATATATGAAGATGTGCCACAAGAAACCCCACCACCCGCCAAGCTTATGCATCGTAAAACTCGCATATATCTAACTTCAGCTTACTCCATTCCATAGTAATTTGTGCTTTATAAGCCTCCTAGTTAAAACATGTTGGCCACCACAGAAAGGAATAGCAGCCAACCTCATTCCCCTCCTCAACATCAACAAAACACTCACTATAGTCAAATCCATACCCCAGAGCAACCCATTCCAGCAATCAGTAAAGACCCACAATCAAGTCTTTTGGAAAAAGAGACTCTATGACCCATTGCACCTCCTCCATGTCATTCAATTCGAACCCCCACTCCATTATCATGGCTGCAAATATCAGCATTTACCTTCCAGTCGTGCTTTGCTTCCTAGAATAAATTCCCCAAAGTCTGTTGGACCGCATGGATAACACCAAAGGAAGGGCATTTTAATAAAATCTTCAAGCAATGATCAGCCACAAGGCCAAACAATGCCATTTGTTGCTTTTGCGTTTGAAAAGTAAATGTAGGCTCCATAACAAACATCTGCTTTCTCTGCAAGTTTCTCTAAAACCACCAACTCCAAATTTCACTGTGCAAATGACATTCTTTGCCCATGTTTTAAGCCACATCGCACGAACGGATCTGTCAAGCCAGACTAAACCTAATTAATGTCATACATCATTTCCAAACCAGCGTCGTCATTCTTCAACCCCTTCATCATTATTTTATCACATTAACTCCGCTACCCACATGCCAATAAATTAAAAGTGCACCCCGCGACAACAATTAAATAGAAATCTCATCCACTACTCCATCCCAACGGTCACACCATTCAGATACCAACCCACCAATTTTTTCAAATTTCACTGTGCAAATGACATTCTCTGCCCATGTTTTAAGCCACATCGCATGAACGGATCTGTCAAGCCAGACTAAACCTAATTAATGTCATACATCATTTCCAAACCAGCGTCGTCATTCTTCAACCCCTTCATCATTATTTTATCACACTAACTCCGCTACCCACATGCCAATAAATTAAAAGTGCACCCTGCGACAACAATTAAATAGAAATCTCATCCACTACTCCATCCCAACGGTCACACCATTCAAATACCAACCCACCAATTTTTTCAAATTTCGTTGCCCATTTTGACAATGTGTCTACTTCACTATTTCCTTCCCTCTTAACATGGCTTACTTTAAACTCCACAAAGCTATATAAATTGTCCCAAATCTGCTGCAAATAATTCTTCAAATGCCATACATGAATCTGATTTTGTTTTATGGCTTCAATCACTATCATAGAATCTCCCTCTACATATAATTTTTGCGCCCCTATCTTCCTTACTGGATTGCCAACAAGGCAGTCTTCATTTCTGCCTTAGTATTTGTTCCTTGCTCCAACCTTTGTGCTGCAAACGAAATGACATTCCCATTCTTATCTCTAAAAATCACCCCAGCCCCCCAAGGCCCTGTATTCCCACTTGCGGCCCCATCGAAACTTACCTTTATCCATCCATCCATAGGGTCCTCCCGTCTATCGTCCTCTTAAGGGGTCTCATCCTAACCATGTTGTTGAAACGTCCTACCCTTCTAATCTTAATACCCGACCACATACTCTGGATTACAGTATCAAATTTTGTATAGTTGAGTTTTGTTTGGCTACTCCTAAATGTGGTCACACTCATGACCTCCTCCACAAATTGATTAATCCTCCACAGCAAATGCTCTTGAGGCTCCATTTTCTCCTCGAAAACTCGTCTATTTCTCTCCTTCCATATTTTCCAAACCAAAATAGACGGGATGACCATCCATATGCATAACAAACAAGACTGGAAAGTTGGTCTTGGCTAGCCAGCAAAAAAATCTTTCACAAAGTTCATCCAAGGACCTTGCCATCCTAACTTTCCCCTAACCATATCCTAACAGGTTTGAGCTACCTGACAATTTAGGAGGAGATGATCCACAGACTCTTCTTGTTGTTTGCACATCACACACCAACTTGGCCCAAAAAACCCAACCTCTTTCTTCACTCACCTGTTAAAATTCAACCTAGCACTGCCAACCACGCAAAAGTTCCTACCTTTGGAAGGCAGTTCTTATTCCAACAGAGATCCCCTGCCTCAGAACTTTGCTCCTGACCCCTAGAGATCAGTCCATAACCCAGTTATACAGAGTAATCTCCCGAAGAAGTACATGAGAAGACCTTGTCCTCCCTATTAGTCTTGTACATGCTTCCCTATTCTGAAAAATATCCTATAACAATTCTTTTTGATGGATGGTTAACCCTTTTATATCACAACTCTTCCATGTCCAAACCTCCCCATGATGTAGAAGTTTGTAGGAACTCTGATAGAGATATACTAAATCTCTTTTGATAGTAATATCAATACTCTGATATAGAATTATCAGTACTGTATATATGAATGCAATTGCATCTGATTCTAATTACTACTAATAATAATGATGTGATCTCATACATATACTTGATATGGTAAGTATATTAATAATACTTCTGGTCACAGTCTGAACTATATATATTTGACAGTATTAAATGTTGCAACACAATTATTTGTTTATTATCGTTGGAGAAGAACAGATCATTGCCGTGTGATTGATGATTGAATTCATCTAGCAATTGGTGTTTAAGTATAATGAAGTAGAGGTGCATGTGCTATAGGGACATGACTATACATGGCCAAAGGCACGTAGAGTCATGGCCCTATGAGGCCATGCAATTCTAATTAGCCGACGGTACCAATAACAACCTGATACTAATCAGGCACAGATAACAATAGGAATATTTACAATATGATTAAGTATATGATAATTAGTAGTACTCAACATATAAGTGAACTTCACTTCTATCAAAGCTACACATTAACACTCCCTCTTAGCAAAGGAGAAGTGAAATATCAATCAGATCTAATGAACCTTAACATGATATCAATATTAACGATATCTAAACAAATAATAGATTATCTAACTTTAACACTCTGAAATAGGGACTTGTCAAATAACTATAATCACAATGTTATGAACACTATCATAACATTTAATATGATCTCCAGCATTCTGGATCAACAATTAGATTAATCATAATACGTTCGCTATCAATCACTTTCGGTGTATCCAGAACAATAACATAACATATCATGATAACAGGCCTATCATTTGTAAGATCGTCATCTTTCATTACATACCTAACGCAACAATTCAATTAGAAGCATACACATACATATAAAAATTGAAACTCAAGTTCAATATTCAAAATTACAATTTCATCATACCAAGTTTTCCTTTGAAATATTCCAATTTAACCATGGCAAGAGGTTTGGTAAGAACATCTATTGTTTTCTCATTTGTACTTATGTAATCTAGTTTGATAACATCTCGATCTACCATAGGTATCTCAGTATGCTTAAATCGATTGTGGAATACTAGATTTGTCGAAAGCTTGATACAACTTTGATTATTGCAGTGAATGATAGTTGGCTTCAAAGGTTTCTTTAACAACCCAACTAGCAACTTTCGCAACCATACTGCTTCTCTGGCTCCCATGGATGAGGCTATATATTTTGCTTCAATGGAACTTAAGGCAAATGAAGATTGTTTTCTGCTGAACCAAGAAATCATTGTAGATCCAAGATTAAAACATCCTGTGGTACTCTTACGTTCAGTAGAGCTACCTACCCAATCAGAATCTGAATATCCATGAAGATTGATTTCAACTTGATCATATATGAGTCCCATACCAAATGAACCTCTTAGGTATCATAAGATGTGCTTAGCTGACATAAGATGTATCTTCTTTGGTTCACACATGAATTGCCTTAAAGTATTAGTTGCATAACAGATATCAAGACGAATATTAACCAAATACATTAGCGATCTGCGGATCTGCCTGTAGTAAGCAAATCAATAGGTTCAAATTGATTGATTTCAACTTGATCATATTTGAGTACCATACCGATTGATTTGCCTGTAGTAAGAAGATTGATTTCAACTTGATCATATTTGAGTCCCATACCAACTGAACCTCTTAGGTATCGTAAGATGTGCTCAGCTAACATAAGATGTATCTTCTATGGTTCACACATGAATTGCCTTAAAGTATTAGTTGCATAACAAATATCAAGACAAATATTAACCAAGTACATTAGTGATGTGATGATTTGCCTATAGTAAGTAGGATCAGTAGGTTCAAATTCAAATGCGTCATTCTTCAGTTTATGTAGATTAGCTTCCATAGGAGTAGTTATTGGTTTACAATCCATCATTCCAAACTTGGTTAAGATATCAACAATGTATTTTCCTTGATTTAAGAAAATGTAGTTCTACCTTTGCCAGACTTCTAGATCTAGGAAGTAATGAAGAAGTCCTAGGTCTTTCACATCGAATTCTATTGTTAGTTCATGTTTGCATTTAGCTATAAGATGTTCTTCACCTGTAATTAGCAAGTCATCAACATATAATACAAGAATAATCATATCATCTCCATTTATTTTAAGTATATGTTAGCATCAACTTCATTCTTGGAATACCCTAATTTTGTGAGATGGATGTTTATTCTTTTGTAACATGCCCTAGGTGCTTGTTTTAGGCTTACATACATGAGAATTTCTGTCATGAGTGATGAATCCTTCTAGTTGCTCGATATATACTTCTTCAATTTCACCATTTAAAAATGGTGTTTTGACATCCATTTGATGTATTTTCCACCCTTTGGATGCTGCAATTTCTATGATAGTCCTAACAAATGTGTACCGAGCGACTAGAGCAAATGTTTCTTCATAATCAATTCCTTCCTTCTGCAAGAATCCATGTGCTACAAATCTGGCTTTGTATTTTTCAATGCTAGCGTCAAGTGCATGCTTGATTTTGTATAACCATTTAAAAGGGACGATTTATTTATTCTTTAGTCTCGGTACAACGTCTCATACATCATTTTTAAGTATTGATTGATATTCTTCAATCATTGCATCTTTCCAAGATTTGCTTGATAAAGCTTCTTCGACATTTGTAGACTTTGCTTTGATGAGTTCAAAGAGTAGTAATACATAGCATGAATCATTCCTTGTTCTCTTGTTTTCTCTGACTACTTCATCAGGTTCTATATGATTTTCTTTTATCATTTTTCTAGCCCAAAGTGCTCTCTTTTTATTGTTAGGATTTTCAGTATTCTTTGAATTTGGAATAGGAGGTGTAATATGTTCAGTATCATTCTCCCTCTCATTCTCTACTGAAGTATTCTCATCTAGTTTAGTAGTAGGTTCTAAGTACGATTCATCAATGTTCTTGAAGAGATTAAAAGCATAGTCTTCTTCAAATTTTACATCTCTACTGATTTCAATGGTTCTTTGTCCAGGGACATATATTCTATAACCTTTGGTTGATTCACTGCATTCGATGAGTATACCCTTCTTTCCAGATGGTTCTAATTTTGTTCTCTTTTCTTTAGGAATGTGAATATAAACAGGATACCCAAATATTCTAAGGTGGCTTAAGTCTAGTTTGTTTCTTGTAAATACTTCTTCAGGAGTTGTGTTGTCCAATATTGAGTGAGGACATCAATTCTGAATATAAACAGCAGTATTAGAAGCTTTAGCCCAAAGAGGTATGAAGATTTTGACCATGCATCATAGCTCTAGTTGATTCAGTAATGGATCTGTTTTTCCATTTTGCGACTCCATTTTGTTGAGGATTATATGGTACAAAAAACTCCCTCTTAATTCCAACAGAAACGCAAAAATCTTTAAAGATTTCTGAGATGAAGTCGCCTCCATTATCTGATCTTAGGGTCTTGGTTTTCAGTCCAGACTGGTTTTCAACTAAGGCTTTGAATTATTTGAATTTAGATAACACTTCAATTGATTCCTTTTGTTTAAGGAAGTAGATCCAAGTTCTCCTAGAATAGTCATCTATAAAGATCACATAATAGAGACATCCATTTAGGGAAGGTACAGAGATAGAACCACATAGATCAGTATAAATAAGTTCAAGTATAGAATTAAATTTGTGTTCACTTTTGGGAAAGGACCTTTTTGTGTTTCTACCTAGGGCACATCCTTTGCAAATGCCTAAATGATCAGTTACAATTTTTCCTATTGATGATAAGGCATGGAAATGAAGGTGATCTAGTCTTCTATGCCATATTTCATTTGTGTTTGATGTTTCATGATTTAGAGCTAAATTTTGCTAGTTACAAAGTTTATATAAACTTCTATCTCTGAATCCAATGGATATAGCTTTCTTGATATTTGAATTCTTTGGCCAAGATAGTACTTTATCTTCTTGGAAGGTGATTCGATACCCTTGATCAGCAAGACCAAAGATAGGGACCAAAATTCTTTTTATGCCAGGTACAAATAAAACATTCTTAAGTTGAAGAGTAATACCTTAATTTAGTTGAATTGAATATGATCCAATACCTTTTACCGAGTGGGTAGAGTTGTCTCCAATGGTTACTTCTTCAGAGAAGTACCCTTCGAAGCTTTCGAATTTATCTCTGAAGCCTATCATATGACGTGATGCTCCACTATCTATAATCCAAGTGTTTTTGGAGTTTAATTCACTTGAGCGTGCTAAATAAAATGCAAAGTTTTCATCTTTTTCATCTTTGATTTCTACTATAGCTGCTCGAATTCTCTTCCATTCTGGGCAAAAGCTATGAGCGTGACCAAATTTGTCACATTTAAAGCATTGAACTTTTGACCAATCCCGTTTCTTGTATGATTTGTTGAATTCCTTTCTATTTCATTGAAATTTACCTTTCTTTTCTTTAATGTTGGTATTGGCTTGAAGAGTTTGAATGTCTCCCCTCTTGATTTACGTTGATTCCTCTGGAAACTAATCTTGACTCTTCTTGAGTGCATTCATTTTTAAGTAGTTCAAATTTAGGAAGATCAAGTCGAGAGCTTAGACCATGAATAAAAGTTTCCCAAGATAATGGTAGTCCTTTTAAGGCTATATTGCTAAGTTCTTTGTCATCTACTTGACTTCCAATAGTCGCAAGTTGATCTTTCAACTCATAAATTCTTAAGAAATAAGATGTAATTGATTCTCCATTATTCATTTTGATATATAGAAGATCTTGCTTCAATGTTGGCAATCTACTAGTGTTATTAATTTTGAAGGTATTCTTGATTGTGAAAAACATCTCAACGGCTGTCTTAAGACTTGAAATAGAAGGGAGACTATGATCCTTTACAAAATCTATGATAATCTTCCTCACTTTATTGTTGTCTTTTCCATGTTGTCTTGTATGGATCATTTTCAGGTATCGGTTCGGTTTATTTGACTCTATATATTCTTCTAAATTCCATCTCTCATAAAATAATCATTACTTGAATCTTCTATGAGGCAAAGTTTGAAGCCCCTTCAAGTCTATCCTCTAATCTTACATGATTCAACATTTTGAATTGAAGATATCTAAAATTTGATATTAATAATTCTGAGATTGAATTTCTCTATCAGGATGGCTCTGATACCATGGAAAAGTTTGTAGGATCTTTGATAGAGATATACTAAATCTCTTTTGATAGTAATATCAATATATATATTACACAAAAGGCCCTTGCACTCTTTCCATATAATCTACCACCTTATCCCCCATAATCTTGACAAAATCCCTTTCACTTCCTCATAGTGTGGAAAATCAAATAAAGTTGGGTAACTATTCCAAGAATCCTCCTAGAACTTAGTTTTCCTTCCATCCCCCACCAACCATGACACATGATCAGTGATAACATATTTACAAGTCATCATAAAGTTCCCAATGATCAAACCCATTGGGAGGTTTCTAATAGTCAAAATTATTTCTGACTCCTAAGAATCCCTCTTAAGTATTTTAACCCATAACTGATCAGAACACTGATAGAAACTCCATACCAACTTGGCTTCTAGAACCACAATCATTAAATTCCAATCTCTCAAACCTGCACCCTCGTTCTTATTTGGCTTGCAAATCTTCTCCCCATTGGAGATATATTTCCCCATCTTTTGTCCAATCAATCCAGAGACCTTCTTAGGAATATTCATACACATCATAGAGAAAATAGGGATAGCAGACACAGAAGACTTTAGCAATAGAATTCGCCCACCACAAGTTAGCCATCTCCCTTTACATCCTGCCATCATTTTAACACACTTCTCCACCAAATTCTTGCACAACTCAGCCTTATTGTGTTCTTGGAACAGTGGAATACCCAAGTATTTACTTGGCAAAGAGCCACATCGAATATTCAAGACCCTTCCAATTGCCCTTTGCCTGCACTTTGAAACATTAAAAAAAAAATCAGATTCTTCCAACTAATTTTCTGCCCAGAAACTCTACCACAAAGGTCCAAGATCCTCTTCATCATTCTAGCTTCATTTTCAGAGGCCTCACCAACTAAAAAGTTATCATCTACAAACTGCAAATGAGAAACCGCATCCACTCCTGCAGCAACCTTGACTCCTTTCCATGATCCACAATCTGACTGACTTGCAATCAGCCTTCCCAAAACCTTTGCCATGATTATGAACAACAAAGGGGAGAGGGGATCCCCTTGTCTAATTCCTTTTTCCAACTCAAAAAAGCCTTGCAGGCTTCCATTCACCAAGACTGAAAAGTGAGGAGTAAATATGCAACTTCTAACCCAATCAACCCACCTACTATCAAATCCAAACTTCAAAAGAACTTTCAGCATGAATGCTCTATCAAACTCATCATAAGCTCTTTTAACATCAAGCTTCACCATCATCTTCTCCAACTTCCCTACCCGAATTGAATGAATCAATTTATGAGCAATGATCATCCCCTTGTGAATTGATTTACCTAGGGAGAAACCACTGTGCTATAAAGAAATAACCAAAACTAGAACCCTTTTTAATCAATTTGCCATCACCTTTGAAATAATCCTGTAGATAGTATTACATAAAGCTATGAAATCCTCGAAGGTCTCAACCGCCTATTGCCATTGTAGGGGGTCCTATAAAAGGGTGGGGGGGCAGTGGGGGGTGGGCCCCTTTATGGCGGTTAGCTATATTCCAAATTCCCTATCCCATATCCCCTATAAAATTGTAGGGGACCCCCTACCCTACCCTACAATTTTATAGGGCAATTGTAGGGGGTTTAAAATAGTAGGGCCCAAAAGAATAGCCCTACAATAAACAATCGGGGAACTTATTGAGAGGGAATTGCCCTTAGCCCACCCAATCCATGGGGTTATGGGTTTGAACTATAGGTGACGTTAAAGGTAGGTAGGCTTGGGCATGAAAGTTACATTTATAATCTCGAGCTCCAATGCCAATTAAACTATACCTTTCTCAGTAGAATCCTCCCACCTGTTAGGCTATTTGGATGGGCCCCTATGGGTCGGGTTCCAAGAACCTACTATTCTAACGGGGTGGAGGTAGATTAGTTGTTGGGCATCTTTTTTTGGGACCCTTTCCAATAGCATTTGGTTCTGCCCCTCTGAGATTTTGCTAGGGATAACATTCAAAACTTCTCCCACCTCATCTTCCTCCAACATCTCTCTAAGTCTTCTTTTCAAGGAAAGCAACATCTTCCATATTGATATCCCCCAAATCCTGTAGCACCTTGCCCTCCTCCGCCTTAATAGAAAAAAATTATTAAGAACCCTCCGCATTTTTACAAAATTATGGAAAAAAATTTGTGTTCCTGTCCCCCTCATTAAGCAATGTTTCCCTTGATTTCTGTCTCCAAAAAAATTCCACCTTGGCCAACACTTCCTTATATTCTTTCGTTAGGGATTTCTCTTAATCAAAATCCTCTTCCCTCATCCCAAAACTGACCACTTTATCATTTAACACCTTTAAGGAGGCTTCAAGTTTCAATTTCAAATCAAAAATATTTTGTAAGTGTTTCCTATTCCAAATCTTCATATTCTCCTTTAAGAACTGAAATTTCCTAAAGAAAATAAAAGCCTTATTACCTTCAATCTCCAGGACATTACACCATCAATCTTTGACCAAATCCCGGAAACCATCTGCTCTGCGCCAAATTGCCTCAAATTTAAAGGGGCATCTATCTGGAGAAGACTCTTTCTATACCCGCAAACCAATAGGCAAGTGATTTGTGTTGTCGGTAAAATCTATATTGTAGTTGACAAGTAGAGTTGTATCCAAAAGGTCGCATGACAGTTGAGTCACCCCTTCGAGAAACTATATGTACATTGTCCGTAGGGACTAGTGGGACATCATCATCATCATTATCGTAAGCATTGGAATGCATATTGCGTACATGAATAAAGTGTCTGTTATTTGTTATATCTTACTGTACTACATGCAGTAAGTATCCTTTTATTGTGTACGGTAAATATTTGGCGTCATTGTTAGTCGAACCTGGAACAAAGAAAGTGTTATGAAGATTAATGCTGAATCTGCTTAATAAAGATAGGAATAAGATAAAAGATAAGGATGAGATACACACAACATGGTAAGTATTGATTTTAACACAATAGGCGACGCGCAGACAAAAGTTTCAGCAGCTTACCGACGAACACCGAGGGCGTGGAGGAGCACAAACAAAGGGAGTGCGTTCACCTAGCAAACCAAGGAGTGTCGAGGAATTACTCAAAGAAACTCAACAATGATTGAATCTAGTGGAAAAGACAAGGGAGGAGTTCTTTAACTTGCATACATCGAGGGTAGAGAATTTGAATGGAAGGGAAGTAACTTGCACGACTCGAAGAGCTAAAGGAGCACAAGCATGGAGTGAACTCTTCATTCCCAATACACCCGACGAACGGATACAGACAAAGAATCAAACAATTTCTCTTGAGAAAGATCATTTCACATCGCATAAAACGGTTGTCCAAAGTAGGGTGGTTGTCCAAAGCAGCGCCGTTGTGCAAAACAACATGGGTACTTAGAACAACGCAGATACTCAAAACACACAACAAGTACCACAGAATCAGAAGAAAGTAGCAATGGTAGGACCAAAGGAAAAATTGTCAAAGTTCAATAGTGATGGGACGACCGATCTAATCAGACATTATAAAACAAGTGAAACGATCTGAATGGAGAATGGCATAACGAACCAAAATAACTAGATCCAATAGTTTCCGGTGACCCTATGGGGTGTAGCGATTGATTGGTTTTTGAATGCCGATCCTCAGAAATTAACTACATGGTTGAACATCAAGAAAGAATTCATAGCAGAATTTTGACTACTGAGGGATGATAACGAAATAATAGTAGAAATATACAATACAAAATAGGGGAAGAACAAAACAATCCAAGTATATGCAAGAAAGATGAAGGAGCTGGTGGGGAAAATGGAGAGCCCACCGGCAAACGGATTAAAGAAAAGATGGTTTGCTGAAGGGCTACGACCAGCACTAAAAAATTAGATGAAAATTGTACCTACAACATCGTACATAGATGGGTATAATCAGGAGATGGATCTAGCGAGTGAGCAAAAAAAGAGCAAAAAGAAGCACAAATCGTTGGACTCAGAAGATTCATTTTCCAAAAGTAGCAGCAACAACGAAGAATCAAGTATGAAGGTTCGAGCATTACAGAAGGATATGTTACGGATGATGGAGTTTAAAAATCTAAAAAAGAATCCTCACTCGATGAAAAGGGAATTATGGTGTGTGGACTATAAGAAGGAGGGCCACACAAAGGGCTCCTGCCCGAAAATACAATTTTGCAATATTTGTCAGATTGTGGGATATTCCACAAAGGAATTCCCGTTCAATATGAAGACGAAGGGACACCAGCAAATATTACTAACGCAAGAAGTATCTACCTCAGGAGCAGGAACAAACACGAACAACGACGCAACCTCAAGGGGATACCGTAACAATAACCGGCGCGGACAAGGTGGTAATAATAATAACAATAGAGGCTAAAGTCAAATACAATACAACTTGAGTGGACGACTGATGATACAATGTTGTGCATGCAACCTCTGGGGGCACTTCGTTAGAGACTGTACGACAAAGGAAACGCCACAGTTGTTGTGCAGATGGTGTGGTCCGAGAGACCATGAGGATTCAAAATGCCCTAAGTAAGGGGTGAACTTGTTAAGCATCGAAACATGTGATGAGGAGATACTAGCCATCACTTGTGAACAAGTAAAGAAGGCAATATACCCAGATGTAGAGGAAGAAAAGAAGAGGTTGCAATAAGCACGAACGAAGTTGGAAAAACAAACGGAAATGAAAAAATTAAAAACAAAAAACACTGCCAACATCTCGAAGAGGAACTTGGTAGAACAAAATATTATAAGGCAGGTAATGCAAATGGAAGTTCCTATGAAACTTAATGAACTTTTTTACAATGCCTTAGCTGCGAACGGCAATAATGAACATGACACCACTCCCGAAAGCAATATAAGAGACAAGAAAGGATGGCAGCGAAGTAACTGCAACAGACCCAATGCTATCGGCACTCACTACGGCAAGACATCCGATAGTAGTAGAGATGGGTATCCTAGGAACCATACTCACAGACACAATCATAGATAGAGGGTTGGGAGTAAACATACTACTAGAGGATATATGGAAAAATTTGAGACAACGTATGTTGTGGCCACCTATATTTCAACTACTCACTGTCGATCAGCACGGAATCAAGCCTTTAGGGACCCTGATGGCACAGCCTGTAACCATCGAGACACAACCATTCTTGTTGGATTGTGCAGTCATACCATTAAAAAGAAAAGGGTAGGACACCATCCTCGGATGGGGTTGGTTGGTGCAGGCAAAGGTGAAACATGATTGGAAATAGAATACCCTACCCATGGAAGGTAGAGGCCGACAATTTGTAATCAACTTACACACACAAATGGTAGGTGAGGAGGCAATGTCGTCGACTCTGAAGGTGAAGGCGACGGTGGTGATGATGACGAAGGGAAGAAAAGGATGGAACTTGATGAAGAGGGAATATTGAGATTAGGAGGGTCGAATGATGACGTCCTGGACTCAGTAAACGGCTTACTCCATTGGCAAATGGAGGACTACGAGCTCTTTCCGAGCTATAACATGCTAGGGGTAGAGAAGATAAAGGAAGGGAATGAGTTTCCAAAAGAGTATAGTGAAGTGGAGGGAGAAGCACAAGTAGAAGAAATGCTTGCACATATGTTTAGTGATGACAAACCTATAAAGTACGAAGAGTCTATTGTAAAAACAATGAACTTAGGAGATGAAGCCAATCTGAAAAATATCTTTGTGGGAGATGACTAAAACCCAGTCCTAAAAGCCGCAGCATTCAAAATATTTATGGAGTATAAGGATGTATTCGCATGGACAT
Source organism: Cupressus sempervirens (assembly GCA_028749045.1). Classification (NCBI taxonomy): domain Eukaryota; kingdom Viridiplantae; phylum Streptophyta; class Pinopsida; order Cupressales; family Cupressaceae; genus Cupressus; species Cupressus sempervirens. The sequence continues at coordinate 532,314,216 of CM053784.1, forward strand.
ATAAGGATTTGAAAGGAGTACCGCCGAAGTTATGTGTCCAACGGATACCGCTAATAGGAGCAATACCTATACGGAAGCAGTCATACGAAATAAACAAAAATTATGCCACGCAGGTCACTGATGAGATCGACCAAATTCTGGAAGCAAGAATTATTTTTTGGGTACAGACAAGTGAGTGGGTATCACCGATTGTGATATCTTTGAAGGACACGACTCAAATAAGAATATGCATGGACTTTCGATGCCTAAATGATGTAACGATCAAAGATCCATTCCCGATACCATTCACCAATAGCATTCTGGAAGAAGTTGCGACACACGAAATCTATTCATTTATGGATGGATCCTCTACATACAACCAAATATCCATTGTTGAAGAAGATAGGCTTAAAACAACATTCATCGTGGAAGATGGAGTATATACCTACAGCAAGATGTCATTCGAACTATGTAAAGCTCCGAAAACATTCTAGAGAATTATATTGCACATATTTGATAAAATGTCAATTGGGAATTTTAAGGCATTTCTAGACTATTGGTCAATTTTCAGCACACACGACAAGCATATAACTGCACTCGGCAAATGCAAGGAAAGATGCAGGCGGGCAAGACTGGCACTGAATCTGAAGAAGTGCAAATTCATGGTACCGCAAGGAAAGATATTAGAGCACATAGTATGCAAAGCAGAGCTGAAGACGGATCGTAACAAAGTTAGAGTAATTTTGGAAATGCCACCATCGACAAATGTGACAGAGGTAAAATCGTTCCTCAGACATATTGGATACTATCGGAGGTTCATCGAGAACTTTGCGAAAATATCCTACCCGCTACACAAACTCACCTGCAAAGGTAAACCTTATAAATGGGAAGTGAAGCAAAATGAAGCTTTCAATGGATTGAAAACGAGGTTGGCCACAACACTAATCCTAGCGTATCCGAATTGGGATAAGGAGTTTCATGTTCATGTTGATGCACCGAACTACACGATTGGAGCAACACTAGCACAGACAAGTGACCACTGACTGGATCATCTAGTATACTTTGCGAGTAGACTGTTATCTAAACTGGAGAAAAATTACAGTACAATAGAACAAGAAGCACTCAAAATGGTGTACACAATACAAAGATTTAGGCATTATTTATTGGCAACACCGTTCGTATTTTATGTGGATCATCAAGTGTTGTTATACCTTGTGAACAAGTCGATAATCCAAGGAAGGATAAGCAGGTTGTTGTTACTATTGCAGGAATTCATATTCAAAATTGTGGTACGGCTTGGAAAAAGTCATGTGAGTGCGGACCATTTATCGAGGATTAAATCAGGAGAGCCACCAGAGGGGGTTAACGATGATTTTCCTGACGCACGGCTATTTCAGATTGTCGTACTACGATCCTAGTACACGCATATCGGAGAGTAACTCTCGATAGGACAATTTCTTAGCAAAATGTCGCCAAACAAGAGGAAACTGGTGCTTAAGGAGTTGGATGTTTCAATTGATCAATGGATTACTATATAAAATGGGACTCGGCTAGATTCTACAGCGATGTGTTTTTGAGGAAATACCAAAGGTGTTGAAGAAGCGCATGAAGGACCAATGGAAGGACAAATGGAGCCAAATACAACTGCGCGAAAGATACTTCTAGCAAGGTTATGGTGGCCAACCGTGCACAACGATGCCAGGGAGTGGGTTGTTGTGTGCAATACATGTCAGAGTTGGAAAACCACTGAAGAGAGACTCCTTCACACACATGGGAGCTATTTGAAAGATGGGGATTGGACTTTGTTGAACCCCTCAAGGTAAGTAAAACTAGAAGATGCAGGTACATCGTGGTGGCGACAGAGTACCTAACCAAGTGGGTAGAGGCATGGGCCCTACCAGACAACTTTGCGATAAGCACAACTAAATTTATTTACAAGCAAATCATTACAAGGTACAAGATTCTGCTACAATTAACAAGTGACCGTGGGGGACACTTTATGAATCACGTCATTCGGCTACTAACCATAGAGTTCAAGATCTATCATTCACTAGCGAGTCCGTACTATCCAAGAGCCAACAAACAAGCAAAAGCTATGAATAAGATCCTAGTCAGAGTGATTTATAAATCTTGTGCAGTTGAAGGAGAAGATTGGGAAAAAAACTACTATCAGCGTTATGGGCGTACCGCACTTCATACAAGGTAACCCCTGGACACACTCTGTTTCAATTGATGTATGGACAGGAAGACGTGGTGCCGACGGAATTCATGGTATCAAGTTTGAGGATCGTGATAAAAAACAAGCTAGGAGATATGGAAAGCCTGAGAGATTGTATAATTTAAATAAACTTGATGAGCAACGACTGCAGGCACAATGGGCCACGGAGGTTATTCAGAATAGGCGTAAGGCATGGCATGATAAGAAATTAAAATTGAACAAATTTCAACTGAGCCAATTAGTTTTAAAGTATAATGGGGGTAACGATATCAAACTAGGAAAGTTCAAAGTGAAATTGGTAGGACCATACAAGATTGGCGAAGTGGGCAATAATGGAGCAATAAAATTATGGATGTTGGACGGGAAGGAAGTGCCTGATGAAGTGAATGGGTCAAAGTTAAAAGTCTATCACGAAAGAAATGTTCCTCTGCCAACGAACAACTGAGAGAAAAAAACAATAGTAAATAATGTATATATGTAAGTATAAATAATGTATCAGTATTGAGATTTTCATAGAATAGCCATAGAAGAGAAAGCAAATAAATAAATACAAAAGAAGATTATGTGAGTGACAACAAAATAAAGGGAAACTGAACGACATATAACCACCGTACGGCCACCAATGGGAAATAGAGGATACCGTACAGAAAAGCAACGTTAAGGGCACCATACAGTCTCATTACACTTAAAAGTTCAAAGAGAGTTTATATGGCCGTATGGCCATACGACATAAGGGAGCAACTACATTAGAAATGAATGGTCACCGCACAACATAAACAAAGAAGAGAGAAAGAGGGACAACTCACAGTACAGCAAGCTGAAAGAAATCATCACCGTACGGACTTCTTGTAAGAATAGCATATGGCCACATGCCAAGGAGAAGGAGAAAGTTGTACAGTTGTACGCCAAGTGAAGTACTTGTGTCACTGTACAGAAGGCTGAGTCAAGGAAAGAATACTATAGGGATACACCGCATAAAGGGCTAAGCAAAGGGAAAACACCGTATGGAAGAGGAGATCACCTATAGGCAAAGAATAGATATTGTACAATCCGAAAGAGATGAAATAAATACAGTATGACCAATTTAAACAAAAATGCGGACTAGGAAGCCGAAGTTGTAAGTGTTCCTAGGTCACCAAAGTATACCGTACAGTTGTACAATGTTCATTGCAAAGAACCTTGTGGCGTATGGACACACTGGGGAGCATAAGGAGAAAAAGAAGTGTTGTACGGATTTAGTGATTCACTAAGCGTGCAACCAACACAAAGGAACAAAGAGAACAATACTATTGTCGTACAGTTGTATGGCCAACACAGACAAAACCAACACCGTACGGGCACAAGGAAAGAAAGCGGCATATTGACATACAGAAGGAGGGAGCCCATTAATAACACCATACATCTGGGAAAATAGTAAAGAGATGTCATATAGCAGTAGAAATGTAAGTCAAGTATATTGTACAGACCACACAAAGGCGCCGCAAGGAAAGCAAACAAGTAGAGTTCCTGTATGGTCGTACAAACAGGATGTATTTTATACAGCAAGAATAAAGAGCAATATCATACAAGGGAAACGTACAATCTGAAAACATATATCCGTACAAACTGAAGGAAGACGAAGGGACTAAATTGTAAACATCCTGTACGACAACAAGAACGACAGTACAAGAGAGGAGGGGAGTATTGCATCTGTACAGCCACAAGTGAAGGAGCAAATGTGAATTTTTCAAGCTACTATACCATCATTGCCTTCAAAAAAATTACAAATGACCTAACGGTTTTGTCTTCTTCAAGCAAAATGACAAAAAGGTGATAGTTATGCATTTAGTCGGTAAGAGGGCTTGGAAAAAGAAATTGGAAGAAGATTCAGCAACAACTGCAGCCATGAACAGGAACGTAAAAACTTTGCCATCTGGAGTATGTGTAGTAGGAGGCACAAGTACAGAACCAAGCAAAAAGAAAGGGAAGCAACCAACACAACCGACTGCGACGAATAATCCCACAACACAAAATGTTTCATTTAAAGGGTTGAATGGAACAGAATGCAACAAGTGGTGGCAAGAGACACCTGATAACCATCTGGTAAAGGCCCGCATTCAAAAGGCACAGGTTGAATGGGTAATACAAATGCCTATATTCTGCATTCGAGACCATGAAGGGTTTTTGCACACAATGATAGAAACATACGATAGGTTCTCTTGAACCAATATGTTTGCCTATCTTGGATGCAACTTGGTAATATCATTCAGACCGATAGACTTCACATGGGTATTTGAGATACCTAGTCATGCACAAGAGGGAAGGAAAATAGACAACAAACCGAAAAAATTGATTTGAGAGGTAAAGACACAATCAATACAGCTGGCATGTGGGGATTTAACACAGACGAAGCAAGAAGCTCTCACAGACATGTCAAAGGGTAGAAAACTGAAGAAGTCCAACGTGCAAGAAGGGCACTAGCGTTGTCTTATAGATGTAGTAAAAATTCGCCTCACATGATCCAACTGCGCTTTAGACATTTCATTCCCGCACATTGCCATGATGAACGGGATCCCGAATGGAAGTGTACGACTAGGCTACATTGTTGGTAGAACGGATGTACAAATTTATGACACTGCAGCACAAGACATTCTAAATGCCACATTATGCCATTGGGCTATTCTTGGAGGCAACGACGCGGATGATCCCCAACAATGCACTGGAGGCCAAATCGGGACCACTCACACCAAGTGAACCCCCGACCATGCAGTGGAGGCATCTCAATACACTTGGCAGCAAAACCATGGTCGAACAGAAACGATCGACACTGGATGGAGGAAATAATAACAGCGATCACAAGGAGACATCTTCTGAGGAGAGTGAGACCGACAAGGAGGACAAAGAGGTCGAGGAGGTGGAAGTAATTACAGCTACACCATTGAGATTTCCATGACCTGCACTCTCAGTGACGGCACACTTGGTTCCAGTAGGTACACACGGCATTCCAGGGTTTAGCCAGTTCAAACAACCAGTGGTGATGACTCCAGCTACAATTGCGATTCAGCCTGCTGCAGAGACACTATTCGTTCTAGAGGCGTTAGCAAAGGCACGTCGGTCACCAACGAAGACAGTCGTTCCAAAATTAACGATGTAGCCTGCTCGAGAGGTTTTGCCAACTATACCAAAGGTTGGGGCTAAGGTATTTGTACCTGATAAGGAGATGGACACTCAAGGAGTGATGGAGATACCGGCAGGTGAGGGTTTGAGGATGTTGGGTGTTCATTTGGACGTAGTGGGTTCAGATGCATTGGTTACAGTGGATACAACATTGTTAGCATTGCCTAAGGAGCTAAACAGAGAGAGTAGAACTCACAGGTTGAGCACGTACATGAGTACGAGGTTTCACCGTACACCAGCACCTCAAGCGACATACCTTCACAAACCTATGCGAGAAGTAACTTCGAAGGAAGATCCTATACAAACACAGGTGGAGGAGCATCACCTGACAAGGACTAATGGACTACCACAGCATTATTGAGTGAATGGTGGAAGCAGTAGAGAGGGATATGGGTGCTCAGCAACAGCCTCCAATAGCACCAAAAACAGTGACAAGAGAGGCATTCTTCATTGATATAGCAACTCTAGCGACACGGGCTCACCAAGTAGTGGCCTTTGCAGAGATACAGACCTTGGATTCAGTAGTAAAGGAGCTAAAGAGTGTGATATCCTTCATGAGATTAGGATGTCCAGCAGCCTTTACAATTTTTTTTTTGAGGAGCGAGGATGGCCGAGTGTGGAGACTGCAAAGATGCACAAGGATTGGGCCACTACAAGAGATCCAGGTATGAAGAGTCGAGTAGAGGCTTTGACTCAGGAGATAGTCGAGATACACAGGGATGTGTATTACACCCTTCGAAGGAGCCAAGCAAACCAGGTAGTAGCGGAGAGGGCTCAAGAGAAGTCAGCTACCAAGCTAGCTGTGATAGGGCAGCCTGGGAATCTAAGAGGGCAGCATTATTAGCCTGACAAAGTCAGCTATAGAAGGTGGCAATGAAGAAGGAACAGTTAGCAGTAAAGAAGGAGCGAGTGATAGAGGAGAAAGAGAGAGAGCTTGAAGAGATTGCTGAAATGATGCAATCAACTTTGGAGCTTCAGATGGAGGTTGAAGCAGAATTCAAAGTACGAAAAGAGCAAGTGTATAAGCTACGAGCAGAGTTGAACAAGCTACGAGCAGAGCTGAACAAGCTTAGAGCACGAACGGCTACTACACTAAAAACGCATCTCTCTTTCTTAGTCTCTAAATATTGATGTAATTATTTGTTTTAGTTGTAATTTGAGTTTTGTTGTAAGAGTTGTCTCTACTTTGTCATCCAGAGATGACTCTTTTGGGGGGATGATATTGTCGGTAAAATCTATATTGTAGATGACATGTAGAGTTGTATCCAAAAGGGCACGTGACGGTTGAGTCACCCCTTTGGGAAAGTACATGTACATTGTCCGTAGGGACTATTGGGACATCATCATCATCATTATTGTAAGCTTTGGAGTGCACAATGCGTATATGAATAAAGTGTTTGTTCTATGTTATATCTTACTGTACTATTGTAATGTTCCCATGTTCTATGTTCACTGTGATGGCGTTGTTGGAGGGTTCGTATGGACAACTAGAAGGTCGTATGGACTTGAGAAGAGGGTGTACAGTTGCCAAGGGAAGAGAGTCGTACGGTATGTTATGTACGATGGAGCAGGAAGATGTTTGTACGGTAGTATGGGCAGCTCGTACAGTGCTTAGAAGTGGTCGTATAGTGGGAAGATAGGTCGTACGGTGCTTAGAGGTGGTCGTACAGTCAGCAAGGGAGGTCGTACAAATGATATAGGAGGATAGGAGGCCATACGGATGGGAAGGTAAGATGTGGACAAGGCCGTATGATGGCGAAAACACAAATCCGGACAAATGAAACATAGAGTAATATGGATGAACAAATGGGTGAAGGTCGTACAGTCAAGGAGTGAGCAGTGCGAGAATGACAGAAGGTCGTACGGTTAAGTATCCAAGCCCAACTCTAAATACAATATTGTTAATACACAAATGCGATAAGTTTAGATGAAATCCAAACACAATGTTAGAGGCTTAAATACGAATAATCCTTTAAGTAATATATATGCCGAAAGATGATGCTCTGATTCGCCAGATCCGAGCGAAGTATTACAAGCCATAGAATAGGGTGAGGGTTGAATCCCACCAAAACTGGAAACAGCCAAGTAGGGAAGGTCTTCCACTTTCGAAATGGCCGAATAGAGGATCCCAACAGGAATTTGTAGTACAAAGAAATAATCCAAATTTTGCATACCTAAAGACTACCTACAAGCCGTGCTTAAATACCTGTCAAGAAAACTTCCGAGGGTGTATAAAGATAGCCAACGGCAACACAAACTATGAAAACAAAATAAAAAATGGGACCGAGATATATTAAATCAATCGGCCCATTAACAATAGTTTGATAAATGATTTATTTTATAACGGGAACATTACAACTACATGCGATAAGTATCCGTTTACCCTATACAGTAAACAATCTGAACCATTAACTGGAAAAAAAATTCCACCTCACAAGAGCACTTGAATCTTGACCAATCCCCTACCAACAAAAATCTATCTGGCTTCTCAGTAATATTAACAAAACCAGGACACCTATTTCTCCATGTAAACTCCCTTTTTTTAAAAGTAATGTCAAACAAACCATTATATCCAACAAAATTATTAAAATCCACTTGACTAGCAGAGATCCATCCTCTACCACCCAATTTCTCATTTGGATTAAGGATTGCATTAAAATCTTCTCCCAACAAAACTATCTCATCTCCCATAGCTCGCAACACTATTGTGAGAGCCCTCCACAGTTCTCTCTTATGCCTGTCCTAGGTTGGGCCATAGACATTTATCAAATTAAATTTTGCACCTAATTGTTTTGAAAGAGCTCTTACTCATTGCTAATGCTGCTTCTATTGGACCATATCCACAACCACTAATTCTCCTTCCATAACAGCCCTAAACCACCTAAGGCAACGACAGCTTCCATCCGAGAACTTTTCCACCTATTGAAACATCTACCAATAAAGGCAAAATCATCAGGTTTCACTTGATCAAGACCTCTCTTGATCAAGTGAATCTTGTCAAGGGCATTGCAAAACCTAACATTCCACGAAAGGAACCTCGTTACTTTCGAGAAGAGGGCCCCTTCTCGATCTCAACTTGCTCTGACCAGCAGCACTTCCAACTTGCAATAACAGATTCTTGTTTGGCTTACGCCTCTCTTCTTCTTCTCCCCACCTTTCACCTTTGGTTCCTTTGAGTTAGTTTGTGACAATAACCTTTTTTCACATAGAACATACACATCCTCTGGCTCTAATCCTAGGACATCATCTTCACCTTCGTCCTCAAAGCCTGCTTTCGAGCCAGTCTCCATTGTGTGACAACTTGAGTCCCTTACTAATCCAAAGTAACTTTCTAGATTTCTCATAGGAGAGATTTGAATATCTTTTGTTCCTTCCTCTTCCCCAATCCTATCACCATCCTGAGTTTCATCAACCCATCCAGCTTGCATCTCCTCCTTCGGTTTCTCCATTATGCTTGACCATTGATCCTTTCCCCTTTGCTCCTCACCTATAAACATAGCCTCTTACCTCTATGGAGTCAAAGAACAATCTTTCGATTCTAACTCGCTATCAAGCTTACCCTTGTTGATGCTTAGCGTCAGGAGAAGTAAATCTGAATCTTCTATGATGATATTATTTGTAATTACATTTCAGAGATATAAGCAATTTGTGTTCTGACTTTGATATCTATCTTACATTGCAGAGAAGTATCTATGCACCACTATCTGATATACATGACAGAGACATATATATACGTACATGTATTCATACTAATGTATGCATACATGTACATATACATACATCCCTGTTATGTAATTGTGACAGTATATATGTATTATAATCAACCAACTTAAGTGGTCAAGATTTATATTACTCATGACAGACCTTGCTGTCGGGTTTCATATTAACCACGGCAGATATCACTATCGAGCTTTATATTACCCATGACTAAAGATTAACGATGGGTTTCTTGCTACCCTCGACAGATGGTATTGTCGGGGTGCCATAACCCGCATCATATATATTCCTTCTTGTGTCGAGTTTCCAACCCACGTCTTGGCACTATTAATAACATTGTGATTGTGCCTTGTGTTATCGGGAAAACTCAGCATGGAACAATTACGTTGAACATGCCTCCAAAGAGGCATGTCCCTACGTGGCCCAAGCATGACTCTTCGAAGTCATGGCTGTTCATTGAATATATATTTGAGATCATTCAACTGCAGTGAACATATAACAACAAGCATACAAGTACCTGCAGAATCATATTCACAATATAATATCATTGCTATTATCATTCTCAACATTTGTCTTACAGTGATCCAGTAAAAACAATTAGTGCCGAGGAAGGAAGAATTCAAGAACCTGCTACAAATACAGAGAAGATAAGTAAATTTATTCTGCTTGTTTGATTTAGAATTTATAGACAAATATTTGTAATTGTTTATCTATCAGAGATCCTTTACTTTTAACAACCCTTACCTTTTTCCATCGTGTCCATGACCAAGGCATTAGCCACTATATTCTCCACCATATCCATCCTTTCCTCATTACCTTAAGCATCTCCCCCTTATCATCCTCCTATAGGGTTCCTAAATCTTCCTAAAGCTCCACCTAGACTACATCCATTCCTTCTTCTTGATCAATCCAGAGATGATCAAGTCATTTCTCCTCACCCAATGGATCAATCTTGTCTCACTCATAGGCTATCATCTCGTATTCCCATTTCGCAGCTCTTGCAAGCTTTTTCCTTACAAGAAGACCTCGATTACTACTCTTGAGATTCCAAAAGAAACATAGCTCTCTGCAATAATTTCTCGTCCTCCAAGCTTTTTCCTTTCCCATCAACCACACACCCATCAACTTCACGATCTTCACTGAGGCATTCCGCACAAACCATAAGGTCTTCCTCTGTAGATAAAGCCTGCCTCTACACCCCCTCAGATGTATGCAGCTCCAATAACTCTGGTAATGGATGGCAACCTATAATGTCCCCTTTTTGGGACATTAGAAACTTTAAAGACATGTTCATATAATATTAAAATCGACTATGAGAGCATGAATTAAATTTATAAAAGGTCAATTTGATATTATAAAGTGGGCAAAAAGTGACAAGGAAGGATTAGACAAAAAGGCAAGAAGGGAGTCTAAGAGTCAGAGCTTTGAGGATTAAAAAGGAGAGAGCCTCATTCATTCAGATATGCTTAGTTTATGATTCAGATTTGAGTTTCTCTCTTGTGAGAGTTATTCGGAAAGCTTCAGCTTTCATCTGCTGGGAGGACGAAAACCCTAGTGTCGGGAGATAGTGGACGCAAACCCATTAGTCGTGGAGACATCACATCAGGTGTCTCGCATGTGCTTACGGGTTCTTTTCTTAGTATTCCAATTTGATTGTAAATTTATGTTTAAGATTGGATCTCGAATGTTGGTTATTGTATTGTTGATGTATAATGCAATAGCATATTTCAAGGGATTTTATCAGAATCTATGGTTTTATATTATTGGTTTATAATGTAACTTCATACGTTTACGTTTTGATTATTATTTTGAGAAAGAAACGGGTAAATATCTATTGGGGATATTTCAGTGGTATCAGAGCTAGTTTTCTTGCCAACCTAAGAAGTTTCATGAGTAACAATTTGCAATTCTGAAGTTTTAATCAAATTTACAGAATACAAAGTTCAATCTATATTCATCGACTTTGGGAAAGATATTTGGTTTCAAAATTCAAATAAGCTGGTTAAAAAAAATGGTTGAGGACCGCTGATCTTTTTTTTCCACTTGGTTCTAAGTCTGTGGGGGCGATGCCACAAGTTTGAGGAAGAAAAATTTCGTGTCGTTGAAGTTCAGTATAAGTTGAGAAAATAATCTTGTTATTTTTTGTTTTTTCTGGAGAGCACGCTAGGGCAAAAATACTGAAAACATGTGATGCCTTTGAAGCAAATCGCTATCCCTTTCCTAAAGAATTCAATAAACAAAGCACATATTATGTGGGGACCGTCGGGTATAAAACCAACGCATTGTATTTTTGGGGGCTATTGAAGTGTTTTGAAACTTTAGCCAACATTATTCCTCACAATTAAAAATTGCACGCCATTTTTGTCCAAGGGAGACTCTTATTACTTCTCTGGGGCCCGTGTATCATCTCTATGACCACAGTTCTCATTCTAATATAGGAGCGTAGGACTATATGCCATAAAAGTCATTCTTGCGGAATATAGAAATAGTGAAGGAAGATTTGCGAAACTCTGGTATTTTGTCTCAAATACTGAAATTTTGCATGAATCGTAAGGATTGGAAATTATCCACCAATAGCAAGTTGATATCGAAGAATTCAAACAGGGAAAGGAAACGTTATGTGGTAGTGCTAGCGGCAGAAGAAACTACATTGGAATTTCCCATTTATCTCCTCTTAATTCTTCCGTCGACATTGCTGGAGCTGTAAAATTCCATGTTACCAAAAACTTTTTAAGAGTTTGGCTATAAATGTATATTAGAATAAATTTTGGTCAAGCAAGTGTTGAACTTTACAAGTGGAATTTAAAGGAGTTGCAGAGAAATATCCAGATAGGAGAATAAGTCATTATCGTTCCTCAGTGTGAATGCACAGTGGTAGCCGAAGTCACAGATATTAAATTTCAGCATGATCTTAAAGTGAATGGAGGAAAAGGTCTTCTCGTTGACCCAAGGACAAAGTTTATAACCAACAGAATTACTACTTCGTAGTGATCATATTGATATTTTCTATATTTTTCTAGTTAAGATCATCTTATGTTGCTGGTACATTTTGATAAATTTCAGTGGTCTTGCAAATACGTTCATTGAGTTGTATTTGGATCCTTACAATAATCTGTTAAAGTTTTAGTCATGTGGCGACCAAGTCAGGATTCCTAATGGATCCTGCATTGTTTCACTAACACTGTTTTAGTACAATGAGGAGTTGGAATATATGTTGCCAATAGTGATTGTTCTCCCTCATCAACTTAGATTTAAAATTTTCCACTGGCAGAAAAATAATTGAAGTGAAGATTTTCTAGGCAATAATGCGCAAAAGTGTGAAAATAATATTATGAGCTTATTTGTCGAGCATGGTTGTCAGGAACACACAGGTCACTTATGAGATTGTAGTAATACAGGTTGATAGCAAGTAAGGAAGGTGAACTAGTCGAGAGCGGTGATAGCCACATCCGAAGCCGCACAGAAAGGAAGCGTTACAAAATATTTCTCTTCAGCTTGTCGTTACAAGAGAGTTGTTGAAAATTTGGAGGCTTCCTCAAAAGAACATAATCATTTAATAAAGATTCCTTAAACCAGCTACGACAATTATTGGCTATGCGGTACATACATAATAGTGTAACAGATGCAACTCTCCAATTTCCTAATGCCGATACTCTGTTAGAAAGGTGTTACATTAATTCATTACCTATAGATTGTCGTTACAGCAGTTGGATATTCTGTGCATCCATTTGTTTACTTAGTTCAACAAGTGTCCCAATAAACTGAAACATTCCATTCAAAAAAGTGACCTGTCTATCAAGGCGTGAAAGTTTCTTCATGCTTTAAGAATCATATAGGGAGGGCAAATATCATTTCCAACACTTTTGTTTTAAACAGATACTACACGGAAAACTGCAACTATGTGAAGACTCAATGGTTCGACATCGTAATCTATTCACAAGAAGGTTTATATACTGTCGAACAAAGTATCAACAGGCTTGGACACCCTGCAACGTCAATTCTTATGGAGTCATTTCTCATATAATTGAATCTGAATGCATTTTAATACTCCTTCTCTATACCTGAGTGTGTCGTGAAAAGTTTAACATTACCAAGAATAACATACAATGTCTTACAACAAGTCTGAGGATTAGTTTGTGGTTATGTGGAGGACATACATATAATTCCAGGCATACAATATTGGTTGTAAGTAGTTGTTGCAGAGGCATGGGTACTGCCAACATTGCTTTGCAGGGTAGATACAATAGTTCTAATCATTGCAGAAGAACTGATACTTTCAACAAGCCTTGCTTCCTTATTAAGCGTTAAATGTGGAATTTAGGAATTAACTACAGGACTATTTTCCTTGTGTATTCAAGTCTGTGGCACAATTGTTGACTACGTTGTTAAATTGATGAGACAAAATTAATTCCAAGTTTACCACATTTGCAAGAAGCTACAGTCAGCTGAAGGTTGTAGTGTAGCGTTACCTTTTGCATATAGTGAATGCCTTTGGGATAAGCCATCCAAATCTTTGTACTTAATGAACTGAACAGTGACATACTTGTAGAAGAAATCAAATTGTTTGACAAATCGCTCCAATATTGGTGGTTTGCAAAATTTGGGTTCAAATCTGAGTGTTGTTAAGTGCATGGGAATTGCTTACAAAATGCCTACTTATAATACCGTTAAAGGAGTTATAAGAAAGATACGCGGTTTGGAAAAAGTCAGAAAAGATCTAGTTAAATTACAAGTAGTCCAAAATTCACAATTTGATGTAAGGACAAAGGTACTTGATATGTATGGTGAGTACAACAAATTCCCTCCATAGATTTAGAAAGAATTACCCTTCATTGACTACATGGATTTCCATCCAAAGCCTACAAAACATGACTGATATGGTAAAAAAGTACTATGAATTGCCCCAGGATCTTCTTGCAAAGGATAGGTGCAAAAATTTGCATGAGGAATGTTTAGCAATCAAAATCCAGGTTACAAGTGGTTTGGAAAAAGAACAACCACCAATTATTTACAGAGTTTACATGATCATGGGATAGATGCTAATAGTGGCACAAGTTTTTACGTTGGTGATTTGAAGGTTAGCTTTGCCAAACACGTTGATAAGGCCGGTTGTACTTGAAGTAATAGCATGTTGGAGTCTTTGTATGATGGACCATATGAACAATCCAAGATGACACTACAAGACAATGAGTTGCTTCAATATGACAATATTGAGACACATGCCTTAAAGAACCAATTGAAGGTTAGTGAAGACGTGTTACATCCCAAATTTTGACCTAATTTATATTTATTTATAGTGGTTGAATTGAATGGATTTTCTTTCATAATCATGTGAAAAGGGTAGTTAAATATATCCGTTATGTTCATTAATTTGTTTAACTATTCAATGGTGATGATCGTTATCCATTGTTTGTCATATGATGATAATACAAGTTAGCAGTTGCTTGCTTTCGGAATTATGGTTAATAATTAAATTCCTTGTTAATATATATATTAAATGTTATTATGGATTTATAATGGAACTTGTTATTATCGTGGAAAATGTTGCACGGGTGATTACAGGAGAATATGAAAGGGAGAAGCATTGCTAAACAAGATCAACGGAATGGGATACCATCTTAGTCCACTTATCTAGTTGACAGGCATGACCTCTAACTATCTTGGTAAGTATCCAGTGACTTGTCTAATAGGGTACAATCATTTGGATACACATGAGCTATTAGATAAACATTAAAAACATTAATGATTTTAACTTAATTAAAGCACATACCTTTATCAGCTTATGGTTAACATTTCTATCATTTCATTGCAACACATATTTATGTATGTGCACATAGATATAGAAATAAAGGTGACACCATAATCTAGTTTTTATATAAGATTTTATCTAATACGTAAATTTAAATACATGTACAAGAAGATAAAATAATCTTCTAAATAAAGTATGTATTTAGATATACATAATAAGAGATACAACCTTGGATAAAAACATATAATATGATGTCAATCTTATAAATACATCTACATGCAAGTAGATAAATATATTATAATTTATCCTTGATTCATAACCTTCAAATTCTTTTCCTTATCTATTCAATTCTTTACTTGAAACCGAAATGTACATTTTGCATTTGATTCACGATGGATCAAGAAAACAAATCTTGGTAAATAGATCATGAGTTACGGTTGACGATCTGGAAAGCCTTTTATTTATGGAAGCCGTGAGAGACCAAGAATATAACAAGACCATTGAGTCTCATTCCTCACAATATCTCTCTCCATTTTTCCTTACGTTTTTTCCCTCTTCATATTTCCTTACCACGATATTTCTATTTCATTGAATACTTTTGCTGAAGGACATAATTGGTAATCACACTGAGGTTTGCATTTGGAGTTATTTCCGTGAAGGAACTGATTATTAGCGTCCAGCCAAGGCTCCAATACAATCTGAACTTACCAAGTTATGTGGTTGACTTACCATAACCAAATGATTTATAATATGTTTTTATCATATACCACTGCATTGTATTTACAGCAATAAGATAAAGTTCCTTGAAATGCCATACAACATCCTTGTTTGATATCATTGGATAGTTCCTCCTTAAGTCAGAACTTCTCATGATATGATTTCACATCTTTATTTTACTATTGAATGTCAGAATCAAATGGTATTTATTTTGCAAGTCTTAAGATTATATAATTCTCAAATCACAGAAATGTGATATGCTGAAAACATGTAATATTCTTATGTCTGTTGAGGATCAACATAAGGAGTTGGTTGCTCTGAGATTCAAACACCTAGGACTCACCCAGCTGTATAGCTAAGGAAGAGATATAGAGGTGGGATAGAAATCTGCAATAACATGGAAATAAAAATCAGACGTGGCATAACAATTCTATATTATTTTTAAAAAGAAAATCATTTAATAGCTCATGCATGTTCATACTTATTGTCCTCATGTTGTCAAGTCGAGCGGTGGTGATCGGATAATTGAACCCATCCAAAAACCTTGGCCAAAGTCGTTAAAGGCATGTTTGTCAATCTATGATCACTTGATGTCAGTAGTGTCAATTATTCAAACATGTCTGTCCATAACTGTGCAAACATTCTAAACACTGGAAATGCTTAGGTGGTTGGATTAGAAGTATCCCAAGCCTGATCCTCGGGTAGGGAGGGTCTTTCTATTCAATAGATTCTATGGAAATGAATATGGTCCGAGGTTGGGAGGTTAAGCCTAAGTCAATGCTTCTCCTCTTACCGAAAGCCAAGGCTTGCACAATTAGTTAAAGACTCGCCAGTTTCTTCTTGTATGTTTCTTCTATCCATTCCGGATATGGATTTATATTCCTCTTGTAACTGATCATGTAATTACTTTACTATATGCAAGGGAAGATAGGAAATCATTATTTCAGTTACTCTAATTAATCATTATTTCAATTACTTCAGTTAATTATTATTTCAGTTACTTTAGTTAATCATTATTTCAGTTACTTCAGGTTAATCGTTATTTCAATTACTAAGTATATAGTTATCTCAGTTACTTCAGTTAATCGTTATTTCAATTACTTCAGTTAATCGTTTTTTCAGTTATTTCAATTTAATAGTTATCTCAGTAAATTGTTAGTAGTTAAATCAGTTATTGTCTCATGAAATGGATTAAGAATGTTTTGTTTCAAAAGTTGGTTGAAGAAAACTCTTTCATTTCTATAAGAAACCAAATACTAGTTCTTCTTTATTTTGTTATGAAAATCCATTTGTTACAACATGGTTGTGGCATCTTGGGTATGTTATGACAGCACTCAGAGAATGGTTGAGGATCTGTATAGGAAGGCTCAAAAAGGAGTAGAAGGAGATCGGCTTATTGCTGATTTGCAGGTAATCAAAACCGCCCTTGAATCTATGAATCAAATTATTTATGTTTTCTTTTCAGCAGGGATTATATTCTTAAGGTTGTTGGAATATATGTTGATCAGATGAGTAAAGGAGAGAATGAGATTATGGAGCTCAACAGAAAGCTTAAGTATGTTCATAAGGCATTGGAGAAACGCAAATTGCTTTTCAAAAAGCAGAAAATCAAGTCAGGACCACAAACCATTCTCAAGAGCATGAGAGTAAAGAAAGGCAAGGGTTTTTCCAAGAAGTAATTAATAAACTTGATAGCATTCAGCAGACTTATGACTTGGATAGTTGTCCCAAAAGACTAAGTACGAAAACTTCAGATCACATTTAGCGTGTAGACAACCCTTTGTTTGAAGTAGATGCTGATTGGATAATTGAGAACCCGATATTCAAGTCCAATGACAACACACTCATTGATTTTGGTCAAGGGTTCCAAATTGACAATTGTAGTAACCAAGAGGTTGTCGCCTTGATAGAGGGACATAACGTTTATTACAAATCAGCCTGGGATACAGATGTGGCAAGTATTATAACTAGAGTGCATATAGTGAGGGGCAGCATTGTGGCAATTGAGCAGCTGGTGTACTCCACCCATAATGGGCACAAAGCAACAATATAGTACAGATAGTTGGGATCCAAGAGGAACATTCCCATTGTTCATAATGTTTCCTAGAGTTGGTTGGCACATAGTTGAGTTCTCACAATTATTTGACCACAGTGGTGTTTGTGATATCAATTGGAGTGAGATTCTCAGTCGGATTAGGGATCTTTTTGTATATGATGGTAGCACACATAAAGTTGTTCTGGTTGAATATGCACATGAGATGGTTTGCGATCCAGGTGTTGACCATATGTATCTATGGATGTTGAAGATTTTATTGTAGTTCTACTCAATTTGAGACTGGATGCGATAATAATCAGAGTTGTACAGCCTATAAATGCAGCGATACTTTATAGATTATTATGAGATCCAGGGATGTGGTTGATGGATGGGTTGCATTTGGACACCTTGCTTTGCAGTGTGGCAGGATTTATTTTCAAATTGGACCACAGAGCTACCTGAAGATTCACATGGGATCCTGGTACTAATTGTTTGAGGATAAGCAATCTGGAGGAGGGAAGATTTGTAGCGTCCCCTTCTTGGGACATTAGAAACTTTAAAGACATATTCATATAATATTAAAATTGACTATGAGAGTGTGAATTAAATTTATAAAAGGCCTATTTAATATTATAAAGTGGGCAAAAAGTAACAAGGAAGGATAAGACGAAAAGACAAAAAGGGAGTCGAAGAGTCACAGCTTTTAGGATTAAAAATGAGAGAGTCTCATTCATTCAGATATGCTTGGTTTATGATTCAGATTTCAGTTTCTCTCTTGTGAGAGTTATTCGGAAAGCTTCGGCTTTCATCCAGCAAGAGGACAAAAACCTTCGTGCGGGAGACAATGGATGTAAACCCATTGTCCATAGAGACGTCACATCAAGTGTCTCATATGTGCTTACAGGTTCTTTTCTTAGTATTCCAATTTGACTATAAATTTGTGTTTAAGATTGGATCTTGAATGTTGGTTATTGTATTGCTAATGTATAATGCAATAGCATATTTCAAGGGATTTTATGAGAATTTATGGTTTTATATTATTGGTTTATAATGTAACTTCATATGTTTATGTTTTGAATATTATTTTGAGAAAGGAACGGGTAAAAATCTATTGGGGATATTTCACAACCATTCCACTAGATGCAAATATAGGGAAACATTTGGAAGGTCACCTTATCAACCATTTCTATAATTTTCACATATTTGCCAAGCTTATTACACATTAACTTGTAAGAATCCTCATTCCAACATTCCTATGGAAGGTTTCGTAGACCCATCCATATCGGCTATGTTTGAATGATCTCCTTTGTTGGGTCAAAATTTGTTTCCCACGGCTTCATATAGAAAGCTTTCCCTTCCGACATGTAAGGCCCACTATACAAAATCAGTTCTCTGTCATGTGCACACCCTATGGTCACCATATAAAACCCATTCTCCAACATTTTGAAACCTCTCACATGCCCCCATTGCCTATGACACCAGTTTTTAACTTTTGCTATAGTTGGCCATTCCCCTCCCCATTTCATAAAAAAAACATGGCTCTTTAAAAAACTTATAGACTCTTCCCATACCTTATGTTTCAAATCCAAGAGGATTTATAATGAGGAAGTTGACTACATTGCTGCCTACATGAGGAATGTTCTCATTGGGCAGTTTTTGGCTTCCATTCAAATATTGATGCTATTCAAAACTAGGTTATAAAAAGATGGTACATGGCTAGTTGAATTCAAGCGGCTGAGATGACAGACAAATTTCTTTTTTTTTCCAATATTCAGAGGAAAGCGTGAGAATTTTGCAAGAAGGTGCTTAGTTCCTTCATTAATCTATCCATTAAATGGTCTACTAGTTTTGATGCTACCAAGAAAACCTTGGTTTGATCTCTATATGACTTACACTGTCAAGGCTCCCTTCAAAGTTTTGGCATGAACAAGATTTTTATGTTATTGCAAATTCTTTTGGTCAATTTTTATCTATTGTCAATGTCACAAAATTCTATTCAATGTTTGTGTTGGCAATAATATGGTTTGGCAAAAAAAACCACTACGAGTCCTTGCAAGTCTTCTTATATTTCCATGGAGTTGGGCACTTCTAATAATCATGTTAAGGTGTCAAAGGACGTCACCATTGTCAAAAAAAAGGTACCGCGATTTCTCCTATGATTGAGAATGATAGTCAAAATGTTGTCAAAGAGCAACATAATACAAAGAACAAAATAAAGGTTATTGATATTTTGGTTATAAGCCTTATGGAGGAACTAAAGGGATATGCCCTTAAGGACATGAGTAAGCCTAATGCTGCAACTAAGTGTCAAATGGCTCAATTTTCTCCTCTTTGAGGTTGACTGTTGAGGATTACAACTCTACTTGCCAAGATTAGTTTGCTAGTTTTGGTTTTAGAACTCTAATGCAAGAGCATCTATGTCCACAAGTGATCCTACGTCACCAAAAACATTTAAATTTAGCTTTTGGTTCTGGTTCAATTTTTGGTTGGTTTTCTATAGTTCTTCGTAAGTCTACTTCTAGAGGAATTTTTAAGATTAATTTGACCAAGTAAATGTTCTGTATCGTAGAGCGCTCTAATGGGTATCTCTAATTTGAATTTGATGAAAAAAATGAAGAAAAGCAACTAAGTTATAGCTGATCAAAGGTTTTGGCTTCCTTAGGAACTAGTCAAAGTTTAGTCAAGTTCCAAAAACCTCTAGAACAGAGACAAGTTCTAGTTCCTAGTGAAATCAACACAAAGTTTCCTTTAGTTTTTGGCTGAGGAAAGATTCCACCATGTTAAAGAGCCTACAAGGTGTCTTTCTTTGAAATTTGGACAAAACTAAACAAGTTTGGGCAAAGTTAGGAAGATTTGAAGGTTAAGCCCAAATCAGAAACATGTTCAAGAACACTCTAAACCCTAAAGAAGTTCTAAGTTCTCTCGGAACTATGAATTGTCAATATTGATGAAGATTCATTCTTTTCTTCCTTTCAAATTTTTCTAGTCAAAGCCAAGAAGCATTCTTGGAACAATAAAAACTCTTGACAATTCCAAATCAGAAGGAGATTGTGATATTGCTATCAGGATTTAACTGTGTAATTTTGAGTCGAACTCATTGACCCATGTTTCATGAGTAGTGATTCAACATGAATCCATCTCTCATGAGAATAAATGGAACACTTAGCACTCATTGGATCTAGGTGATGCTCATAGGGGTGAAGCACCAGGAATTCCCGGGAGGTCAGGTGGGTGACCTCCCGAGAAGTCCTGGTGCTTCACCCCTGTGAGCATCACCTAGATCCAATGAGTGCTAAGTGTTCCATTTATTCTCATGAGAGATGGATTCATGTTGAATCACTACTCATGAAACATGGGTCAATGAGTTTGACTCAAAATTACACAGTTAAATCCTGATAGTAATATCACAATTTGACTTGCTGTGGAAATTATCTCCTACTTATCAGAAGGAGATTGCTAACAAATAAAAGAGTGCTCAAGTTCCTGCAACAATTTGAAGCTCTAGTATTCATAAAGAATCCTAAAACACACACAATTGTGCCTATGTGTCAAGTTCTCAAGAAAGGTTTTATCCTCAACAATCTTGGAAGGCATGGGTTCTTAAATAATCCCATAACCCCAATAGCAAGCATACATGTCTAGTTAGCAATAAGGATAATAACTTAATGACCAAAAGGACAAGGTGTTTGTAATGTCCTTTTTTGGGATCACCCTTTATTTTGCTCTAAATTTATGAATCTAGATGAAACAAAGAGCAAAATGTAATTAAACATGTAATTCTTACTCAAGGAATAGAATGAGATAAGCCTACTTTGGAAACCTGTAATCAAATTAGATAATAATGTAGAGATACTAATGAAATATATATACACACATATTGATCTATACAACAAATCTCATGATTACAAGGGAGCTCAAACATAATGAGGGTGACGTTGGGAGACACGATGGAGTGCCCAAAGTATTCTATACCTGGACCCAATAACAGGAACATATCCTCTGTGGCCTCATGTGATCCTTAACCATCATTATGAGGTGGTGTACCAAATGAGAGCTTCAAACCTTCCCTCTCCATCATGTCAACCCCTCCCTTTATGATTAAAGATTCCTTCCTAATTCACTTCAAATAATTGATCCATGTGAGGATAGCAGGGGAGCTGCAAGAGGGTGCCCTTGACCTTGACCCTAAGTTCCAAGGCAGACCTTATCCTCCTTGGCCACAAATGGTCCCTAACCATCAATATGAGGTTGTCCCATGTCATCCGTAACCATCATTATGGAGTAACATACCTAGAGGGAAACTCACTATTCCCCATCCAATAAAACCTTTGGATGCTTTTACTAATTTTATGTACTAAATCCCAATTCCAAGATAATTTTTTGGACAGGCAAATGTTTGCGTAAGTCAAAATTTTGAAGCTATGCACTAGAAAAAACATGAAAGACGGTTCCAAACAGAATAAACAATGTATCTTATTCTAAGCATTTTTAAAAAGTTCGACAGAATATCAAACGCCCAACCCGGCACTTTAGGACCAATTATACGAGTGAAATGGATGCGTATTAAATTGAAGTTAAAATTATCACGAACACTTCTTCCACTTAAAATTATCACGAACACTTCTTCCACCAATTATTCTTATTTTAACAAATGATCAAGGAATATTATGTGCCGTCTAGTTGCAATATATTTTCCTCAACAATGTACTTCAGAAATCCTTGATGTTATTATTTTTTGTGAAGATCCAATGAGCTCAAACGCCATCTTCAACACATTCTGGGGTTCGCTGGATCGCATTCTTAAATTTTACAAGTATAGATCTCCCTCAAATGTACTCCATTCTCACCTTATCACAACCATTACGAAATGATCCATTTTCATGTGCCAAAAAAGGTAGAAATCACTGTAATACATGGCGGAACATTTTACATAACTACCTGACAAATGATTTGCGGTATTTTTGCAAAACTGAAGAAAAAACTCCAAAGAAAGATGCCCTTATCATGAAGCGCACTTTAAATTATCATCTGTTCTACTGCGAATGTTTCCGCTAAATATAGCTAACAAGCATAGTCAGTACTCAGGACCCGAGAGAAGCTCGAGAACCTGGCATGACAGCGAAGTATACAGCGTGTTCAAGATAGATTACTCACTTCATGTCTCCCAGCAATTAGGATCATTGGTACTTACCCTTTACGTTTGGTGGGATCGTAAGGGTCTTTCTGGTTCCGAATCTCAGAGTTACAGCGAAGAGAGAGAGTTTCTCCGGGAGCATGAGCATCGTCATCATTCTGTGAAGCTGGGAAGAAGCGAGCAAGAAGAGCGTCAATTGTGTTTCCTGGGCGAGAGAAAAAGCGGACAATGGAAGCGCCCAAAACACCGCCGATGACGGTGCCCGTGGACACCAGCAACAATTCCCGCGCTGTTAGAGATGATTTGAGGATGATAGCCATTGCTAAGATTAGAGTATACAAATGTGTACTGCGAAATGTATGTTGAGCTTTATTGCGCATGCACTGCTCACACGGCCCCGCCACTGTTTCCCTCCCCTCGCATTGCAACGACTAATTATGAATGTTTATGAATATGTGACTTCCACAATCACTTTAAACCATGTAGCTCACCTTTTATTTTCACCTGCCACTGCCTTTGAACGAGGCATTATATTTGACGCTCCTCCCGCTTTTGCATGTCAAAGATTCAAAGGTGTGTGGATGTAAAGGCCCGTGGCTATACAGCCACGAAAATGCACTTCCTTTACATTGCTTTTTCTAACTTTTTAAAAAATTAACAAAGTTCTCTCTTTTGTATGGAAGTGCATTTTCGTGGCTGTATAGATGTTGCCGATATAAAGAAACACATCTAGAGTAATAGTGTCATCATTATGAACCGGAAATTGCGGAAGAAAAATCAATTGCATAAAAGTAGAAAAATCAAACTAATCATTTAACAATAATTAATGAGTACAACATTTAAATCTTGAGCATTGATTACTCTTTTATGTATCCAAGTTATGGCATGCATCATTTATAAATTGATGATCAATCATACAGCATTTACATACATTTACAAGTTGCGGATCAAACATATAGCATTTACATGTATTTACAAATTTGTTGATCAACATACAGCATTTACATAATTGGGTTACAATGACATAAATAAGTACATCTCAAAGATGAATAATGCAATCAAACTGAGATGACATTTTCGTTGTATTCTTCAATGAGTCCAATCTCCAAAGTTGTAGGACGTCTCCCACCTGCTTCCTAAGACAAAAGTGTGGCCCAGGTGCTTTAACCTCGCCCACCACAAAGTGAAGTACTCCCCTAGGATTCTTTCTGACACGAAGAATTCTCCGACCCTAGCACGAGAAGCCTTGATTCCCAGAACAGGATGGATCGGATGGATCTGGTGTGACTGTGAAACATTTCTACATTGCAACCATGTGCCTAGTAGTCTAATCACGGATTGTAACAAGGAATAAAAAATAAACTACACATCTACACATAAGTAGTAAAATCATATAAGCATAGCCATGTACATATATGCAATATCTGAAAACAAAATGGCTTGGCCAAGCACTTTTAAAATCCAGAATTACCTGTAGAAGAAACAAAAACAGCATGTATCCATTCTATAGAACTGATAGATAGAGAAACTAAACATGAAGATATCCATCTGTCCCATAATTGCCATATTACACTCAACCATGGGGGAATATACCTTCTAAATGCTATCCAACAATGGGACATTCAATAATCTATTTCATATCTGAACATGCATATGATCATTCTTAAATGTAAAAATCAATCACAGACTGCTGATGAGTAAAATGTTGTAAAAGTTCTAACTGTCATCACTAATAAGAGGCTTATATGAAACCAACAAAATTTAAGTTATTAGCTGAGGTTAAATTCAGAATTTAAAAACATGTCAATGTCATAGTCTTTATTTTAAGAGAACATCTATCTTAGTTAAATCACGTTTTTGCCACATGTTTTAAGCCAACAAAATTAAAGCTCAACGTTTATCTATTTCTTTTGATCTCACACACAAATGAGGAATTCAACTGTTTTTCATAGAACAAGTCATGTTCCAATATTGACAAGATGCATTCAACATAAAAGACATGGTGTATTCGTTAGATTACCTCCCTTTTATTTAACAAACATGTTCAGGTGTTTTGATTAAATTTAATTTACTTTGGGTTGTCTTGTCTCAAACAGGGTAACTCTAAGTTTAAGCTATTCCATTTCCAGAATATAGTACTGAGAAGGATTCAAAACTTCTAATAACCTACAACACTTTACGACACAAGGCCTAAAAACGTACAGGAGAGAAGGATTCTAAAAGTGGAATGTATCTGGAATTTCTTTTTTTAAGGATGAAAATTACTTAGCAGCAAAACAGAATAACTAAACTAAAGCTTTTAAGGGAAAAAATTTTAAACATGTTGTATTCCATTCAAACAGAGCAATCCAAAACACTGCTTAATAAATATACATTTCTTCTCAAGAGGACATAAGATTTGGCAAAATCCAAACTGTAAAACATGAGATACTACTAAAAAAAACAAATGCAGTTTGATGCTTATAAATAGAAATAGATACTAGAAAATGGCACTTAGCACTCTTAGAAATTGTCGTTAGCAGACATAGCTTAGCAAAAATGCTAGAAGAAAATACCAATTTGTCAGAAAGAACCAAAGAGAGAACTGTTATAATTAATAAGGTTTTCCAAGCACATATTTGTGTCTTATTTCTGCCAAGGAAAAATGAAAATTTGACAACCCTAAAACATCTAAATTTGCCAATTGATAATTTATCACAGCATTGAACACTAGAGTTTTGAAGTTCATGCTCAATGATACAGATTCCACTACATAGAGTCTTGACAATATGAAACCCGAAAATCTTAAGGAACAAATCTAAAGTCCTTGCACGTAGACTATAACAAAGATCATACGTAAATTGCAATTTAGCATGCCTGCATAAGGAACAAGTATAGGTTATTGGTTTAGCCTTTTTCTACAAGTTCAACAAATCAAACCCTACCCTCTATAGGAAAACGTAAAATATCAGTCTAACAAAAGGCTATGGCCAAGTGGTTGCATAATTTGTAAATCTTGAAACGCCTAGAGTAATGAATCATTCATTTATCCTTCATAGATTTTAAGGAAACATTTGCATGAAAGCAACACCCATATTTTCTTAATTGCATAGCAAGATAAGCATTTTAAAGGAAGAAAGAGAACCTGTTTAATTCCTTGTTTGCCGGCTAACTCCTTCTACCTTCTTCCTTGTGCGCCGCCCCTACCCTATTTTTCCAAGAACCCTCCCCTTTAAAACAACTTTCCAGCAGTGCTCGTAACTGACCTTGTTGTTGATTCCCTTTAAATTCTAGTCAGTCGTCGTTATCTTATTTCAAAAACCCCCAGCCCCCTATTGGGTCAACAATGCCATTATCTAATCTAACCTCTCATTAGGTTCCTTAGCCCATGTACTACTATTGGACCCAACTTTTCGTTTAGATCTTGTGGCCATGGTAATAATTCAAACACCTGTCAAACATAGGCACAATTAGCATAATAGCCCAAGGGCCTAGGTTTGAACCATGCTCTAATACCATATGTAAAGAACCACATCTAGACTAACAATGTAATCATCATCATTAACCGAAAATTGCGGAAGAAAAACCAATTGCATAAAAGTGGAAAAATCAAACTAATCATTTAATAATAATTAATGAGTACAACATTTAAATGCTGAGCACCAATTACTCTTTTATGTATCCAAGTTATGACATGCATCATTTATAAATTGTTGATCAATCATACAGCATTTACATACATTTACAACTTGCTAATCAAACATACAACATTTACATGTATTTACAAATTTGTTGATCAACATACAACATTTACAAGATTGGGTTACAATGACATAAATAAGTACATCTCAAAGATGAACAATGCAATCAAACTGAGATGACATTTCTGTTGTATTCTTCAGAGAATCCAGTCTCCAAAATTCTAGGATGTCTCCCACCTGCTTCCTAACATGGAAGTGTGGCTCAGGCGCTTTAACCTCACCAACCACGAAGTGAAGTACTCCCTCGGGATTCTTCCTAACACAAAGGATTCCCCGACCCTAGCACGAGAAGCCTAGCTTCTTGGAATAGGATGGATTGGATGGATTTGGTACGACCATGAAACATTTCTACATTGCAACCATGTGCCTAGTAGTCTAATCAGAGAATGTAGCAGGGAATAAAAATAAACTACACATCTACACATATGTACTAAAACCAAATAAGCATAGCCATGTACATATATGCAATATCTGGAAACAAAATGGCTTGGCCAAGCAGTTTTAAAATCCAGAATTACCTATAGAAGAAACAAAAACAGCATGTATCCATTCTACAAAACTAGCAGATAGAGAAACTAAACATGAAGATATCCATCTATCTGCCCCATAATCGCTACATTACACTCAATCATGAGGAAATATACCTTCTAAATGCTATCCAACAACGGGACATTCAATAATCTATTTCATATCTGAACATGCATATGATCATTCTTAAATGTAAAAATCAATCACAGACTGTTGATGAGTAAAATGTTGTAAAAGTTATAACTGTCATCACTAATAAGAGGTTTATATGAAACCAACAGAATTTAAGTTATTAGCTGAGGTTGAATTTAGAATTTAAAAACATGTCAATGTCATAGTCTTTATTTTAAGAGAACGTCTATCTCAATCTTAGGGTGGTATGTTGTACTAAAATTCAAATGTGTACCCAAAGTGGCATTCAAGGTTGTCCAAAACCTTGAAGTCATTCGGGTGTCCCTGTCCGAAATAATGGTCTTTGGAATACCATGAAATCAAAAAAATTCCTAAACAAACTTCCTTGCTAACATAGGGGATTCGTCCTTCAGACTGCCAGGAATAAAATGGGTAACCTTAGTCAACTTGTCAACTGCAACTAAGATGACATCATGTCTATGTCGAGTCATGGGTAAACCCTATACAAAATCCATGTTGATAACTTCCCATTTATACTGCAGAATCTCGTGGGAGTACAGAAGACCTGCCAGATGGGCATGCTCAGCCTTGACACGCTGGCATTCTAAACATTGGGCTACATATTCTGTAACATCTCGCCTGAGTCCTGGCCAAAAGTATAAAGGTCTCAAATCAGCCATCATTTTGTTTACCCCCGGGTGCCCTAAAAAAGGAGTATTATGCATTTCCTCAAGTACAACTTTCTGCAATCCTTCATGATCGGGAACATAAATCCTGTTCTGATATTTAAGTTGTAATGTCCCCATTTTAGCAATTGACCAAGTGTGTGTGCGTTAGCCTTGTTCTACATGGTCCCGAGGGCTAACGAAGGGTTTAATGGGATCTTGGAGTGTTTTGGCCTAGTCATTTCTAGTTTGGGCCAAAACGAAGTTGATTTACTCAGTTTTAGGCATACTTACTATTTTTAGTAAGTCGGCAGGACACAGTGCAGGTCAATTTTGGTGATTGGATTCGATACTCCTCGGTGAGAGCTTTCCGATGAGCTATCACTCGCATTATTCGGAGTTTGATTGCTAATACATTTTAATGCCTGAAGTTTTATTAAAGTAACGTCTAATTTAATTGTAAAATATTAAAGTGTTACTTTAATATTTATTTTATGGTGATGTGTACCCAAGGGAGACATAAGGGGTATTTTAATATATGTTTTATATTACACATCTTTTATCCCACATTGCCCATATGAGTGGAGCGGCCCCTTGGAAATAGAATAAAAGGAAGCATTTGTGGCTTCATTAGGCAGGTTGAATATGAGAAGAAATTGGTGTGTGAGTTGCAGCGCCGTTCTTGGCATTTGAGGACGTCTATCCTCTCTTGTAACATTCTAGACGTCATTCCCTTGGGTTTTGGCCTTTGGAATTCTTTCTTATTGGCTTCATTATCAGGCAGTTTAGTTGCATTTCCGGCTACAGGCAGATTTGATATTTTGCTCATATCTTCTTCACTACTTGTCTGACGCTTATGCCGCTTGGAGGGAATGGTATTATGAAGGTAGTGAACTGATTGGAGGACAAAGTATTGTAGCAGCAAGTTCGTAAGCATGGGCTGGAGTATTATGACAATATTGCTGAAGTAATTAGTGAGTTGATAAATCTACCATGTATTTGGTTTTATGAATTCTGAAAATAACATTTTATTAGCAGCAGTTCATTTCCACTTTGCATATTATTGTAGTTTCTTTCTTGTTTATGTTGTATGATACCAATTCCATGCACGAAACACAACAAACAAATAAATGTTTGATTTCTGGAGTTATAAGGGGTTTTAAGAAGTTGAATGCAAACTGTTTGACATAATTCCTTTCAGCAATTTGGTTTAGTTTTTTTGGGACATCCAGGGGTGTCCATTACGTAAGTAGACTATCCTCATCCAAAGAATAGTCATTAAATCATGAGTCAAAAGCATTCGTATCCAAAACTGACTTTACCCATTCATAATGGGTATCTCCGGGAAGGTACTGAAGGATATACTCTCTCATATGGGTTTGAGTTGTAGAGATAGTAGCAATATGTCTTCTACGGCTAAGTGCATCTACTACTTTGTTTTCTTTACCCTTACTATACTTGATGCAGAAATCATATTCACTAAGGAACTCGAGCCACTGTCTCTGTCGGGCATTCAAATTTGGTTGAGTAAAAATGTACCCCAACCCCATATGGTCAATCTTGATCTCAAAAGGCTTTCCCAATAAGTAATGCCACCACATCTACAAGGCATGTACTATCACAGCCAACTCTAAATCATGAGGAGCATAATTCACTTCATGATATTTTAGTTTCCTGGACTCATAAGCAACAACCTTCCTATCCTGCATCAAAACACCCCCAAGCCCATCTCCAGAAGCATCTGTTGTGACAACAAAATGCCCATTTGGGTCTAGAATAATCAAAATAGGAGTTGTAGTGAGTTTTTCCTTAAGTAACTGGAAAGCTTTCTCACATGCTTTTGTCCACACAAACCTTTTTCCCTTGTGCTAAGGAGATGTAATTGGTGCTGCTATCCGAGAAAATCCTTCAACAAATTTCCTATAATACCTAGCAAGACCCATAAAACTCTGAATTTCACTTACATTCTATGGAGTTGGCCATTCAAGGATGGCTTTGATCTTTGCAGGGTCCACGACGATGCCTTTGGCTGATAAAATGTGTTCCAAGTAATGGATCTCCTTTTGATAAAAGGAACACCTGGAGAGTTTCCCATAAAGTTTCTTGTCTCTCAGTTGCTGCAACACTATGCACAAATGTTCTTTATGCTCTTCCAAATTCTTGGAGTATATTAGTATGTCATCAATGAATATCTCCACAAATTTATCAAGACAATCTTTGAAAATACTATTCATCAGGTTCATAAAAGCAGCTGATACGTTTGTTATCCCAAAAGGTAAAACTACAAACTCATAATGGTCATATCTTGTTCTAAATGTTGTCTTAGATATGTCTTCTTCCCAAATCCAAAGTTGGTGGTACTTGGATCGCAGGTCAATCTTAGAGAATACGGTTGCCTTCATTTGATCGAAAAGTTCATCAATCCTTGGTAGAGGGTACCGATTCTTTATGGTCACCTTATTCAACATGCAATAATCAATGCACATCATTAAGGTATCATCCTTCTTTTTGACAAAAATTACAGGAGCTTCCCATGGTGATACACTAGGACGTATGAACCCTTTATCCAAAAGTTCATGTAACTGAATATTCAATTCATACATTTTTGTAGAAGTCATGCAGTAGGAAACCTTTGATTTAGGTTCTGCACCTGATACAAGATCTATACAGAAATCAAACTCCCTTTTTGGGGGTAGTTTGGGCAAATCATCCAAAAACACATCTCTAAATTCCTGTAAAATAGGGTGATCCTCTATTCGAGGTGGAGTCTCATCCAAATTCTTAATATGGGCAATGTATAACTGACCTAAAAATGCTCTCTATTTTCCCTCGCCCAATGACCCTATTATTGATTTGTAAAACAAGAATTGTTTACTATCCCATTTAATAAACACACGTCTATGGATGGTAAAAGACAATTGTATTTCTAAGTTCCCTTTAATCAATCAAAACTGTTTGTTTTTTTTTAAATGTTAAAACAAACATTAAATTCCAAATATATGCATATTAAAATATATACACATTCTATCCAATATCTTTTAAATATATCTTTTCTAAATAAAATGAAACATTTACTTCATTTCGATCTTTTAGGGTTGGTTCTAGCAATGTAACAACAACAACATCAATTTCTACATGATGTGTGTGTTGTCGCACGGACATCTGACACATCCCCTTCCACAAGGCTAGCCTTCTCTACCTCAACCACACTTCCGTCGTAGCAATCCCTACATCCACTCAGACACTCGCAACCATAACGAAGAGTCAGTATTAGTCAAAAATCAATGTATCACAACTTAATTAAATCATCATTAAGTAGTAATCATTAACTAAATCATAGATATAAACACGACATTTAAGAATACATCAAATGCCATTATCATCGTAATGTAATATCTAATGCACATCCATAGAAAAATAAATCATTTCATTTTTGGAAATCTAAAATATTAGCTTGCATTTATTTGAAATTAAGTTTAATCCATTTGACCAATCCAACATTTGCCACATAAGCAAGAAAAGAAATGATTATAGGGCGAGACGTGATAGTGGAAGATCTATTGAAAATCAAAAATCAATTAGAACAAGGGGTGCACGGCCAAAGCTTATGCCTTCAAGTTTTTTTTATGGTTGACTGAAGTTGTATTGCATAAAGGAGAAATTAAATTAGTTACAATTTTTAGCAAAAGCTTGTTGATTACTTAAATAAAAAAAGTTATTGATTACTTAAACCAAAATACCAAAATATGT
Organism: Cupressus sempervirens; assembly: GCA_028749045.1. NCBI lineage: Eukaryota > Viridiplantae > Streptophyta > Pinopsida > Cupressales > Cupressaceae > Cupressus > Cupressus sempervirens. The sequence continues at coordinate 532,345,736 of CM053784.1, forward strand.
AGTAAGTTTGAAGGGTAGTATTAATCGTATAAAAAAAATTGAGCAAAATTGTAAAATAATAGCTAGTAAAACATAGTGTAAATTTTAAAAAATAACATTTTACAATTGTCAAAAATAAACATCAATGTAAAACTAATAAGAAATATATATAAGATAAGAAATTTAAAATCATTTAACTCTATATTTCAACTTGGTAAGATAGCTAGTAAAATATAGTGTAAACTTAAAAAATAACATTTTACCAACTACAAAAATAAACATCAATGTAAAACCAATAATAAGTATATTTAAAATAAGAAATATAAAACATTTAACTCTATATTTGATTGAGATATTTAAATTATACAACTTTAAAAATATAATTTCATATGACTTCTTCATAAACTATCTTAAATAATAAATGTATTTAAAATAAGAAATATAAAATATTTAACTCTATATTTGATTAAAATATCTATATTTGAACTTGGTAAGAAAAATAGATAGGGATAATTAATATTTATTAGACATTCATTTGTGAGGTGGAAGATAAAAATGATTGTTTTTTTAAGTGAATCTACTTGTCACAAATGTGGAAAAGATAAAGTTGTAATTAATGCATCCATTAATAGAGTTGTTAGAAAATATTTGTATTTTTGTTGGAGAAATTTTTTTTTTTTCATTGCTTTATCATGGACCAATACAATTTTCAAAAAATTGTATTTTTCAATTTCAAAAAAATATTCAAATTAATATAGCTTTTGCAAACATTAGTATATCTTCAAATTTTTAGATTTATGTAACTAATATGGAATCTAATGATTCCATTAGTTTCCTGCAATTAGGCAGGAACTAATCAAATGTTTGAATTTTTTTCACATATATGAGTGCAATTATACTAATGATGTTCGTGTAAGATAGGTCTAAATAAAGGAGTGATGGATAGGGAAAAAAAATAGGAAACCTCTCAATTAGGAAGATAATTATGTTTCATTATTGTAAACATTTACCATGAATCTTATTTAAAACATTAAATCATAATGCTAATTATAATCATAATTAAAAAGAAGATCATAATCCGACCTATAAACACAATTCTAACTATAATCATGACATACACCTAAATAGTATCCAAATCATAATTGTAATTAAAATTCTAACTTTAACAATAAAACTAACTATATTCCTAAATTCAACCTTAATCTTAACTTAAATATAAGCATAATCAAAATCTTAACCCTAACCGTAGTACTAAGCATAATGTAACCGATGATCCTAATTGTTATTGTAACCCTAACCTTATTAACAATTCTAAACTCAATCTTAACCCTGACTCTAGCCTAAACATTAGACCTTACTTGTAAACAAGATCATAACCCAAACACTAAACTATGTTCTAACCTAGAGCATAGCATAAGCCTAAACTCTTATCCTAACTTTAAACGTTAACACTAACCCTAACCATAATTACTACCATAATATAAATGTTAAACCTAACCATAATTGTAATTCTCCATCTTGATCTTAACCCTAATTATAACACTAAACTTTAACCCTAACCAATATTCCAACTATCATCTTAATTTCAATCCTCAAAACATAATCATACTCAAAACCTTAACTCTAATCATGATACTACCCATTATGTAAACCCTTACCATTATATATTACCTTTTAAAAAATAAAAAATAAGGTCTAAATTTCAATTTCAATATAATTACTAATGAAATCCATAAACTTAATCAATGGAGGAATAATGCCTCAATTAGTTTTTAAAGTATGTATGTATGTATGTATGTATGTATGTATCTATGTTAGAAAAAGGTTTAGAAAGAGTGTTTAAAATATGTTAAATTATTTTAAAATTTAAAACAATAATAATAACAAAAAAATAAAATGTAATATATGTTATAACTATGCAATTGATTAATTGTGTTATAGTAATAATATTGTATAATTTTAAGTTAATTAATTATTTACATATAATATTAATAAATCTCAATATTTATCTTTTTTTATTGGTCAAAGGCTACAGTCAAAAATTATTATTATTAATTCATAAAGTTTATACACGATTCCTCCATTTGAAAAAGGAAAGAAAGGAGTCAAGAAAACCTTTAGTCTTACCCAAGGACTTATGTCCATTAAAGATAGAAGAAAATAATTAATATAGGGACATTCCTCTATTTACAATTTTTTTGGAATTTATAAGGATTATTTCTTAATTCACTAAATTTGAGTTTTTCCTTTATATGTTTCTTTCTGTGGTTTCATTTTTAATAGTTGTGCTTTTACTACTTTGACTTCGTATTTGATTCACTTTTTGTCTACATTCACTTTCCTCTTGACCAAGATCAAGAAGAAATCTCTAAAAAATCTTATAATATTTATCTGAATTAATTTAAGTTATCCATATGACATGTGAATCTTAGTCAAAATGATAAAAGAAATATAGTCTAAATGCATCGAAAGGTTAACTTTTTTATTTATTTACAAAAGAGAAAGTTTGATCTTACCCTCATAATCAAATTGTAATACTTACATTGTTTTGAATAAAGCCATTGTAAACATGTATAGTTCATAACATATCATCACCAATTAGTTCTCTTAATTGAAGATTCTCGTGATTAATCATATTGTTAATTTCTATACTCAAGTATTGTATTCAGGCTAATAGATACAATTTTTTAAATTAATTTGAAATGTAATTAGTGTCATTTTTCCTATTAATAGCTTACTCCATCATATGTAACATTCTCATTTTTTTATCAATTACTTTATAGCATGCCTGATTACCATGGTATCATTTGTCATTACTCCTTTATCATTATAGCAAATTGAATTGATTTAATGTTTAACAACATTTTAGCCATTGATTGATTATTCATGCATTGGATAATACCTTCAAGTTCCTATCCTTCTTTAAAATAGCACTATTAATAATGTTAATTCATGTGTTAATACGGCCTAATGATTTGTATGACTGTATTATAATAAGATTATTGGTCTTTGATTGTTATTTTAAGGTTATAAGTTTAGGATTGGATGACTTAATTATTCTTTAAGAGAGAATCCTCACCATATGCTCCTTTGTTAGCTAATGTATATGCTTCTTTATTTCCTTCTAGGTATATATATTTAATACTAATTTCTTCAAATTCATTGACTATCTTTAATGAGCATTCAAGTTTAAAATTTAATATCCAATTAAGAGTACTTTTTTTTTCCTTAATGCATTTAGAATAATTTGTGAATCCCTTTCAATGACTAACTTTTTATGATCTATTTCCAAGCTAAGGTGCAGACCTTTGATCAAGGCCTCTAATTTCGCTAGATTATTAAAGAGCACCCCTAAGGGCTTGGTATGTTTAATAATACAAGAACCTTTTTCAAATGTATAATACATCCTAAGCCAACACAACTTGGCTTACCTCTTGAGGCCCCATCAAAATTAAGTTCCACCCAACCTACTCGGGGGGAGGGCGGGGGTGGGGTTCTTTCCTTTTATATGATTAAGTGTTTGACACTAATAGACAACAAAAATAGAGAGACCAAAAATCTCCCCCTTTGACATTAGTGACAAAAAATCCTTCTCATGATTACATCATTATAGTATAATTTTAAAATGAGAGTACTCCCTCTATGCATATGAGTCGGTCCATATAGGACTTTAAAACTTTTACATCATACATATGTTACATGACTCAAATGGGTTCCCATTTGCAATTCACCCTATCTTGTTTATTTTCTTTTGAGTTTATCAAAGGCGGGTTAATAATCTTAAACTAGTTTTTGCACATTTATACATCCCACTCACAAAAAGAACCTTCTTCCTTATGACGATGTCTAAGGTTATTATTTTCTACCTCTATAATGCATGCTTCCACTTTACTGAGAAATGAGGTTAAAACCTAACTTTTGTTATTAATTATTATTATATTCCTTCTCTTCCATATTTCTCATAGAAGTATGGATAGAGAAATTCTACATAAATTATTATAGACCCTAGAATTTCCATGCTTGGGCCAAATATTTAGAAAATTCCTAAAGTTTATAGGAAAAGTTGTTAGCCAATTAAGCTTTTGAGATAACCAATCCTAACATTTTCTAGCAAAGGGGCACTGGAACAACAAGTGCTCAACCATCTCAGATTTATTTTCACATAAATAACATCTTGAAGGCCCCTCAAAGCCTATATTAGTAAAACTATCATCCATTAGGATTCTCTTTTGCAAAGTTACCCAAAGAAAGATTCTTGCTTTGGGAAGACATGCTCCACCCTAACAGAGATTCAGGGGAATATCTATTTTCCTCCTTGATGAAAGTTAATTGTCATTTCACATGATCTTTTGACACTATAATTCTCGCTCTTTAAGGCACCCCAAATTAAGTTATCCCTCCTAGTTCTATGATTAAAATGTCTATTTTCAAGAAGTTGTTCATAAATTTATTTTTGCTAAATTGACAGATTTTTTTTCTTAAGAATTATAAGAAGAAATGTTTGTGTTAGTGTTGGATGAGTTGTGTTGTAGACTTTGTGATAATGTTTGGATAGTTCATTTTTTTGTATTTTTTCTTTCTTGAGTTTATTTTTTGGCACAACCTTGTGTAGAAACAAAAATTTGTAGAAGATTACATATGGTGCCTCAAATAAATTGATGGAAATGTGATTGATAAATAAATCCTCTTTTCACATGACAAATTTCAATAAAATTAAATGCTTTTGTTGTAATGTGGAGCCTAATCAGACTTAGAGGTTTATTCAGCATGGTTTCCCCCAAATTATTTCTATGCGGATTTGGGGGCAGCTCCCCCAAGATGGTTCAAGGCGCGGTGTCCCTTGTGGGGTCTTGGGGTAGCACCCTAGGTGTGCTCCCTGTTGCAATACAAGGTGGGGTCGAGGGGAAATGCCCTAGCAGGGGTTTTCGAGACAACACCCTTGAAGCCAAAAATAACCTTATATTGTAAAAGACGTCAACTACTATTTTTTCTATTGGACGACTTATTCTAGCCCTAATTTTGTAAACACAAAAGCTTGTATAAAATGACTTAGGGTTAGGGATTTCATAATGTATGATAAGATTATAACTTCTTACAATGGTATTGAGTTGTAAGAGATTACAGACTATAATCGCTAGGTAATAATAATAGTAGACTTCTTGTTAATGGAAGTAGCCCAAGGATTGGATGAATCATCTTAAATATTTGTGTCTTCTGTTCTCTTTAATGTACATTATTATTTTCTGATATTGGTTATATTTGCATGTAAATGTTATTTCTATCTGTGGTTAATCCTAATAAGTGGTATTAGAACCAAAATGTTGTCATTTTTTTTTTAGCTATCCTCCACAAGAAGGTCTCATGAGTGGGAGTGATGGCAGACGAGGGTAAGTTGTGTTAGAAGTAATAGTTTACCAATATAACTGAAAGGGTGGAGGGTGAATCAGTTATATATCAATCTTAAACAATTCTTATTTCATCAACCAAAGTAAACAATAATCATAAAGAAATGTGCATACACAAATATACCAAATATGTTGACTAGGGAAACCCTTGATCAGAGGGAAAACCCTGGTGGGAATGATGCCCACAGAATAATGTACTAATATGAATATTCCTTGTTAAAGGATAAACCCTGTTAGGAGACTATTACAATACTTAGTACAAAGAGTCCCTATTAGGAGACTTTGAATCCCTGTTAGGAGTTGTAGAAGACAACTGGACCCACTATCCAAACAACTTCAGGATCAGATCAACGAATCCACTGTCCAATTGATCTTGGTACTATTCCTTTTAGAATAATAGATGTGGAACAATCTCTTTTCTCTTTCTCTATCCAGTACGTCAGACTTCTTCACCTTTAGATCATGCAAATAGATCTAGAACTCATCAGTAACCCTTAAGGTCACTTACATGCATCAACATAATACTCTGCTCTTTTATTTCATAATTTGCAAGTCTTCTCTTCTTCTTGATCACCATGACAGTCTCTAGTACTCGAAAAACATCTTTCCTCTGTACCATACTCAATTATTAATCTTTTGAGTTGGCTCTATACACTTATCATTAATTTGAGTCGGCTCCATATTTAATTAAATGAAATACACATTTAATTAATATTGTCAGCTCACGGTTGTTCCCAAACTTCTGCACATGCAAGTTTTATACCTATACACTTGCTGACGATATCAATTGTCAATGTACTTCCTCTAGTTAATTGTGCAACCCTTTATTCTAAACACAATGTGTTATATTGATCATACAACAGAGACTATTTTCCCAATGTTTTATTTCCCTGCGGTTCTCTATAAATCATTAATATCTTCCGTACGATATCGATTTAGGTTCTGCGCACTTGACCATATGTCAAATACATGTTGTAGTATATGTCGTTAACTGGGCATGGGCAGATATGCAATTTGATGTCCTCAATACATAAATCTCATTTTGTTGCTCTATCAGTCTTACTATGTTGTCATCAATGACAAACAAAGTCATAACACTTTTCTGCGATGTTTTCTCATAGCATCAACATTCATGCTAACAATCTCCCCCTTTGGAATTAATGGAAACACAAATGAAAAACATCTAGTTCGAAGAATACCAATAAGTTTTCTTCATTAATCAAAGCTTGCTTCATGTGAGTCCTTCAACACTACTCCCCATAGTGCAAGTTATCTCTAATGTGTTTTATATCACTCTCTCTCCCTTTCTAATGTAATGTTTTCTCATATCACTCTCTCCCATTCTAATGTTTTTCATATCACACTCTCTCATTCTAATGTTTTTCATATCACTATCTCTCCCCCATTGACATCAATGTCAAAGGTAGTACAAGAATTGAACATATAACAACCTATTAGCATGACCACAAGTCAGTCTGTTGCTTTTCAATCTTTGCATATAATTTTATAAGTCACAATCTAAAGATACTATTGTATACCAATTACCTATTTCCAAGAGTCCTTTACTGACTATGTTCATCATAGATACTCCCTGATTGAGGAAGCATCAACATTTAGTCTAGTCTAACAATGGTGTTGTGTACCCTGGATTGATGCACTTCTGCATTTTCTACTCTGAGCTAGGTAGGGTCATAACCCCAAGCATACCTCTCAGGTACTCAAATGTACCCTTTGGTAAAGCCTTTGTAAAAATGTTTGCAATTTGTTCTTTAGTGCTAATGTACTTCAATCTAATTTCTTTCTTTGCAGCTTTTTCTTTTAGCACATGATATTTTATAGCAATGTGCTTAGTCTTAGAATGCAAAATAGGAATCTTAGACATGTTGACTGTGCTTGTGTTATCACAGTAAATGATAACAAGTTTTGTAAATGTTATTCTGATATCCTTCATCATGTGCTTCATCCATATGACTTGATTGCTATTGTTTGTTGCTACAACATATTCTACTTATTCAGTACTCTATGAGGTACAATCTTGCTTCTTGCTGAGCCAACAAACTAGTCTTCCTCTAAGGAAAAATGCTCCTCCACTAGTGCTTTTTCTGTCATCTCTATCTCTAGCCCAATCAACATCTATATAAGTATAGAGAGTAAGGTCATTGCTTCTGTCATAGAAAATGCCATAATCTAATGTTCCTTTTAGATATTTGAATATTTTGCTCTCAGTGACTCAGTGGCATCCTGATGATGGATCATACAGTATGATCCGAAACGTTGATGAAAAAACTCTCACACAATCTTCCCCAGAAATTAATTCAATATCCTCTTTACTACTACATAGTGATATTCTTTAGATCAACTTGAAATCTTGCTAACATTCCAACTACATTAGCTATATTTGGTCTGCTATGAGTCAAATATTGCAATCCTCCAATCATAGATCTGTATTTATTTTTTTCAATAGTAGGCATCTTATCCTTGCTTGATAACTTATGACCAGTTACCATAGGAGTTCCAATAGGTTTACAATCTTCTAGATCAAATCTTTTCAACAAATCTTTCAAATACTCGGTCTAAGAGATAAAGATACCTTCTTTGTTATGAACAATTTGCAATCCTAAGAAGAATTTCATTTCTCCTATCATGCTCATCTCAAACTCATCCATCATATCTTCTGAGAATTTGTTACTGCCTCCATCATTTCCACCAAAAATGATGTCATCAACAAATACAATGATTATTAGCAAACCATCTTCTATTTTATTCAAGTACAAGTTGCTATCTGTTGTTCCTTTTGCAAATCCAAGTTTTGCTAAGTACTTGTCCAATCTTGCATACCAGGTTCTAGGTGCTTGCTCTATTCCATACAATGCTTTCTTTAGTTTGCAAACCATGTCCTTCTCTTCTATTAAAGGAAAACCCTCTGCTTGTTCAATGTAAACTTCTTCTTCAAGTTCTCCATTTAAGAATGTTGACTTAATATCCATCTGATACACCTTAAAGTTCTTATTTGCTGCATATGCTAGGAACATTCTAACTACTTCCATTCTTGCTACAGGTGCATATGTCTCTTCATAATCATTTCCTTCTTGCTGAGAGTAACCTTTGCATACAAGTCTTGCTTTGTTTCTTATCACTTCTCCTTTTTTATTCATTTTATTTTTGAATACCCATTTTGTACCAATCACATTTTTGTCCTTTGGTCTAGGAACCAATTTCCATGCGTCATTCTTGATTATCTGTTGGAGATCTTCCTCCATTGCTTTTATCTAGTGATCATCTTTGATTGCTTCATCTACGCTTCTTGGTTCTACTTGAAATATCAGACATAGTTCTTCATTAATTCTACTCCTTGTCATCACTCCTTTTTCTTCACTCCCTATTATCTGATCTGCAGGATGATTTCTTATTAGGTTCTTATTTGGAGTAGGAGTTGCTGCTTCAATTCTTATTTCTGGTACTGCGTTCTATTTTTCTCTCACATCTTCAATTTGCACATTATTTTGTAAGTCATTGTTAGTCTTGAAAAATAACTCATTACTTCTATTAGTCATTCCAAAGTAATAATCTCCATCAGAGTTATAGTCCATTATCTTTTCCTTGGTACCAAACTTTTCATCAATTTTAACATTTGCGTACTCTACTATAGTTTTTGTTCTATAGTTGAAACATTTGTAGGCTTTACTTTTTTATGAATAGCCAAGAAACATACCTTCATCACTCCTTGGATCAAACTTATCAATATCATCATCTCTTTTGATGTAACATTTGCTTCCAAATATCTTGAAGTACTCGACTGATGGTGAGTGACTGAACCATAATTCATAAGGTGTTTTGTCCATATCTTTCCTAATCTGCACTCTGTTCAGTGTGTATACTATTGCATTTACTGCTTCTCTCCAAAAGGTCTTTGGTACATCATTCTCAAATAACATATCTCTTGTTGCTTCAGCAATTGATTTGTTTCTTCTTTCAACAATCCCATTATGCTCAGTGTTGTAGGATTTGAGCAAAAGCGCACAACAAATCCACGAAGCCCAAGAAAACCTGCATGCAGAAAACCTGTCACGAAGAAGAAAAAGACAAGAAGAGGCAAGGGTTTGATCTGAAAAACTCAGACGAAGAAAATATTATTCAACAGATCTTCATTAATGATGAAAAATACAAAGAGATCAATCCTTATAAAGGAGATCGAAACTCGAAAAGGGTAACCTAAAGCCTAAAAAAGTTAGGGTTGCACAATATAATTAATAAAATATTAATTATATGCACCTACAAGATAGCTTAAGCAAACTAGAGTAATAGGCAACTTAATTAATTAAATCAAAGCGATTTAATTAATAAGTTAGAACAAATAATTACTCTAACACCCCCCCTTAAGCGAAGCTCAGGAGGTAAGCTAACCTAGCACAACTATGAAAGTAGAATTGAGTCCCGGCAACAAGGCCTGATCAGGTACCCAATCACAACAAAATCTCTATAAAGAGAAGAAATAGAGAAAACCACATGGGAAAAACCCTACTCCAAAAAGAGATAGCAAAGAATGTTCCAGAAGAAGGAACAAAGAGATCAGAAGAGAATCATTGAAGCATGAAGAACAACAAAACTCTGTCAAAATGCTGATCTATAGAACCTCCATGGAAATAGAAGGCACGAACCATCAACCAAAGAAGCATAGAACAACAATATAACCTCCCCTTAAGGCAGGTGAGGTGACAGGCAGCTGAAAAGATGGGCCAAAAATTTCCTACAACACAAGAGCCAAACACATCGAGAGTGAGGTACAAACACCAATAAAGGCACGTGTCATTGACACTGCATGAGAAAATAGAGAAAGAGGGCCTATAAGCGGCAAAAAACTATACCCCCCATGGCGCTTTATAAAATAGTGTGAGTACAACGAATCACAATGATGAAAAGGATCCCGAAACGCAAGAGTGGCACTTTATCTCAATGCGTTGCATAAAGATGCTTACAATGAATATAAAAAATGATAAAAAAAAACATAAGGCTGAAACAACAGAAGGTAAAGCCCAAAACGAAGCATCTGAAGCAACAAAATTGATCTCCGGACCTAAAACAATCAGGATATCCACCAGAATGCTAAAATGCAAAAGACTAAATAGGATGTTCCTAGAATAGAATCTGGAACAACAACTAGCATCACTGGAAAGAGCATAGAAAGAGCTTTCCAAAGATATAAGGAAGTCCGAAATCGGAGATCGGAAGCTCAAGATACGCCTCCTGGAGTGCAAAATAAAACATCCAGCTTTGACTACCAAAATAGGCAACCAAATTGCATCAAAACCCAAAAAAACCTATACCAACATCTCCATCTCGGAACCAACTTTTTGGTGCATTTTTCGGATCGAAAAAATACGTTTGTATGCTCAAGTTATGGAGAAAAACCCTCTAGGGCCTCCGAATGCAAGAAAAAAATATTATTTTTTTAATAAAAGAAAATAAAATAAAAAACAAAAACCTCCACCACCCCCACACTGCCGGCAGAGCGGCGGCCGGGGTGGCGGGAGGGTTGACGCCACTGTGCTGGAGCCGCGGCGGACACCACTGGCTGGCCACCAGGGGTCGCTACGGCCGGCGGGACTGCCAGCGGTTTCTCGCAAGCGGTTGCGGTGACCGCCGACAGTTTTCTTAAATCGCAGCAGGTTTTTAACCACCCTTTTATATTTTTTTTCAATTTTTTGTGTCTTGGATTGCGTGCAAAGGCCGTACGACCCTGTACGACAAATTTTTTTTGCCTCCCAGATCAATGTTGTCCAAATTGGACAAATTTTATATCAAAACGGGGGTTTTGACATTTTCTGAATCCATCCGTGAGGTTTGTTTGGCCTCAAACTGCTCTAAAAATTAGTGACCCCCCTATTTTCTTAGAAAAGCCCAAAAAAACACCAAATCTGATCCACCAAACCCTTGTTCTCCCTTTTTCTTGAAACACCAAACAAGCTACAGTAGATCTGGCTCTGATACCATGTAGGATTTGAGCAAAAGCGCACAACAAATCCACGAAGCCTAAGAAAACCTGCATGCAGAAAACCTGTCACGGAGAAGAAAAAGACAAGAAGAGGCAAGGGTTTGATCTAAAAAACTCAGATGAAGAAAATATTATTCAATAGATCTTCATTAATGATGAAAAATACAAAGAGATCAATCCTTATAAAGGAGATTGAAACCCAAAAAGGGTAACCTAAAGCATAAAAATGCTAGGGTTGCATAATATAATTAATAAAATATTAATTATATGCACCTACAAGATAGCTTAAGAAAACTAGAGTAATAGGCAACTTAATTAATTAAATCAAAGTGATTTAATTAATAAGTTAGAACAAATAATTACTCTAACAAGTGTATGGGGTGAGGATAGTTGTCTCCTGATGCCATGTTCTTCACAAAAGATATTGAATTCTCCTCCTCTGTTTGATCTTAAGTTTTTGATCTTAACTCCAAATTCATTCTCAACCTTGTTCTTAAATATCTTGAATTTCTCAAATACTTCTAATTTTTCTTTAAGAAAAGCTACCCACATCATTCTTGTGAAATCATCAACAAAAATCATAAAGTACCTTTCTCCATAGAATCCTCTTGTTCTTGTAGGACCACTCAGATTCGTATGTACCAGTTCCAGCTTTTGTGTAGTACAAAACTACTTGCTAGAAAATGAGACTCTTTTTTTCAGCTTAGCCAAAATGCATTCCTTACAAATAGTGTTAGTGGGCTTAGATATCTTGGGCAAATCTCTCATAGTGAGTGTATTACTGGCCTTTACAATGTTATCAAAGTTAATGTGACAAAATCTTCTGTGCCATAACTAGCTATTGTCAATATTTGCCACTAAACATGTTATTTTAGTGGAGTTTAACTGAAATACATTACCTCTTGTTTTTGTGCCAGTACCAAGTAGTTTCCCTTCCTTGTTCTTGATAATGCATGTGCCATTACCAAACTGTAGCTGATAGCCTTTTTCCATAAGTTGTCCAACACTCAACAAGTTATGCTTCAATTCATTAACAAAATAAACATCATCAGTATATGTTTTACCATCAAGTGTTATAGATCCAATTCCTACAATATGATAGGCTGCATTGTTTCCCACTCTGACAATTCCTCCATCATGGCTTCTAAATTTGACAAACTTGCTCTTATCACCAGTCATGTGATGTGAACAACCACTATCAATGATCCAATCTTTCTTTTCAACTTATGAGATCAACACACTTTCTTCTCTAATTTCTCTGACAAGATCATCCTCTTTTATAGCTACAAATCCTAATTCATCTTCAATTTTGCTTCAATCAAATTCTTCTTCCTCTTCTCATTCATTAGCATATAAACAATTTCTAAATCTTCTAGATTTGAATCTACCCTTAAACTTCATTTCTCTTTTAGGACACTTAGATGCATAATGACCATATTCATTACAAGTCCAACATTTAAAGATATTCTTACCATGTTTTTCTCTTTCCATAAGAAGAGACACTCCTTGGATCTTTTCTTCAATGGTTTTGCAACTAGCAATGTCTCCCTATGTTTTTGTGTTCCTTGTTAAACCAAGTTTGATGTTTAATGCACTGAATGCTATCTCCACTTTTTCCAATTCTCCAAACTGTTTCAGATCAAATTCTATAGCTTCTAATCTACCAAGAAATTGGTAGTGCAAGGTATCATTATTTGAATCATTTGTGCTACTATCTTGAAAGGTGGTGTCAGACTTTTCAAGATCTTTCATATCACTTCATCATCATGTTTCTTTCCATCATGAGATTTGATTCCTACAAAAATCTCAAATATTCTCCCAGCATAGCTTCTCACGGATTCATCTTCCATCATTCTAGCATCTTGAAATGCGCAATACAAATTATATAATCTAACTCTTTTTGCATGTGTATCACCTTCATAATTAGCCTCTAAAGTTTTCCAAATTTTATGAGATGTTTTAAGTAGTTTTACCTGACTATACTCACTTTCAGGTAATGCTAACAATATTGCTTCTCTTGTCCTTATGTTGCACAAGATTGTCTTCTTCTGCAATGTTTTTGGATGTCTTGGTCACAAGCCAATATCTTGGACCCATGCACAAGAGATGAGTCTTCATTTTATCCTTCTAACTTTCGTAGTTTGTGCCATTGAATCTAGGAATTTCCTTTCTAAATATATTCGGCATGGATCTCCTAAAGTTGTTAAACTTTCTTTTAAGGACCAGACGCTCTGATACCAATTGGTAGAAGTAATAGTTTACCAATAAAACTAAGAGGGTTGGGGGTGAATCAGTTATATATAAATCTTAAACAATTCTTATTTCATCAACCAAAGTAAATAATAATCATAAAGAAATTCACATACACAAATACACCAGATATGTTGACTAGGGAAACCCTTGATTAGAGGGAAAACCTCGGTGGGAATGATGCCGACAAAATAATGTACTAATCTAAATATTCCTTTTTAGAGGATAGACCCTATTAGGATTTTGTTACAATACTTAGTACAAAGAGTCCCTATTAGGAGACTTTGAATCCCTATTAGGAGATTTCAACCCTGTTAGGAGTTGCAGAAGCTAGATGAACCTACTGTCCAAACAGCTTCAGGATCAGCTCAACAAACCCACTGTCCAATTGATCTCGATACTATTCCTTTCATAATAATAGATATGGAATAATCTCTTTTCTCTTTTTCTATCCAGTACGTTAGACTTCTTCACCTTTAGATCATGCAAACAAATCTAGAACTCATTAGTAACCCTTAAGGTCACTTACACACATCAACAAATTACTCTACTCTTCCATTTCACAATTCGCAAGTCTTCTTTTCTTCTTGATCACCATGATAGTCTCTAGTACTCAAAAAAAATCTTTCCTTTGTACCGTACTAAATTATTAATATTTTGAGTTGGCTTCATACACTTATCATTAATTTGAGTCGGCTCCATATTTAATTAAATGAAATACACATTTAATTAATGTTGTCAGCTCACAGTTATTCGCAAACTTCCACACATGCGAGTTTCATACTTGCGCACTTGTTGACGACATCAATTGTTAGTTTACTTCCTCCAATTAACTGTGCAACCCTTTATTCCAAACATAATGTGTTATATTGATCATACAATAGAGACTATTTTCCCAATGTTCTGTTTCCCTATGGTTCTTTGTAAATCACTAATATCTTGTACACTGTCGATTTAGGTTCTACACACTTGACCATATGTCAAATACATGTTGTAGTATATGTTGTTAATTGTGCATGGGTAGATATGCAATGTGATGTCCTCAATACATAAATCTTAGTCTACTACTTTGTCAATCTTACTTTGTTGTCATCAATGGCAAACAAAGTCATAACATTATTCTGTGATGTTTTCTCATAGCATCAACATTCATGCTAACAAGCTAAAGGTTGAGAATTTTAATGGGTAGAACTTCTAGTTATGAAAAATACAAATGGAGAACTATATTTATCATAAGGATTTATGGTGGCCATTGGAAGGAAAATCCAAGAAATAGGGAACTTTGATAGATGAGGAGTAGGAAATTTTGGATAGAAAGGCATTTGGAACTATTTGATTATGCTTGGCACCATCAGTGACATTTAATATTACAAAAGTTAAGATGACAGAAGAGTTGATGCAAACCCTAGTAGAGCTGTATGAAAATACCTCTACTTCAAATAAGATATTTCTCATGAAGCATCTATTTACTATGAAGAGGATAGAAGGTGGATCTATTGCAGATCATTTAAATGAGTTTAATACAGTTACTAGTCAGTTGTCTTCTATGAATGTGAATTTTGATGAAGAAATTAGAGCTCTCTTGATTTTGTGTTCTTTGCCTAAAAGATGGAATGGCTTGGTAATGATAGTGAGTAATTCTATTTTTGGATCTAATACTCTAAATTTCATGATATAATTAGTGTTATTCTAAGTGAGGAAACTTGTAGGAGTACCTCAGGTGGATCTACATTAGGAAGTGCTTTGAACGCACAAAGCAGAGGCATAGCAACTGAGAGATGAAGTAATTCTAGAAATTGTGAAAAATCAAGAGGAAAATCAAAGGGGAAGAGGTCTCAATCCAGAGGACCAAGAGATTGCTAGTACTATGGAAAACTAGGGCATAAGATGAAAGATTGTTGGACTCAAAAGAACAATGAAGGAGATAAACTAGAAGGGAACAAGGAGGAAAATGTGGTAATTAACAAATCCAAAGAGGATGCTTTGCTTCTTTCTTTATAAAGTGTTGATGATTCATGGGTTTTACATTCAGGGGCTTCATTTCATGCTACTCCCCATGGAGGTTATTTCCTAGATTATGTCCAAGGGGATTTTGGGTTTTTTTATTTGGGGGATAATGAACCCTGTTAGATTATTGGAAAGAGAAAATTAAGATTAAGTTATAGAATGGGAATTATTGGCTACTACAAGAGGTAAGACATGTTCCAAGGCTAAGTAGGAATTTAATTTTAGTAGGGCAATTGGGTGATGATGGTTGTGTAGTTACTTTTAATAAAAAAAAATGGAAGGTTTCAAAAGTTTCTATTGTAGTAGAAAAAGTTGTGAAAGTATGCACCTTATATCTTTGTATAGGTTGAACTGTTCTTTCTACTTTAATTGTTTAAGAGAAAAATGAATGTTTAGGAACAATTACTACAATTGAGCAAGGAGAATAAATAGCCGTTGTAGATTCTAATACAATGCTATGACACACCATACTTGTGCACATGAGTGAGAAAGGTATGAAATTACTTCATTCTAAGAAAGTTTTACTAGGTTTAAAATGTGTGGATATTGATTTATGTGAAAGTTGTGTGTATAAAAAACAAAAGAGAGTGAGTCTTGTAAAGAGTGGGAGAGGAAACAAAAGAGAAATTAGAGCTTGTGCATATAGATGTATGGGGACTAGCTTAGGAATCTTCTCTTGGTGGTTCTCATTATTATATTGCATTCATTGATGATGCAAATAGAAAAGTATGAGTTTATTTCCTTAGACAAAAATCTGATGTATTTCAAACTCTTAAGAAATGGAAATGCTTGGTTGAAAATGAGACTAGTAAGAGAATAAAATGTCTCAAATCTGATAATGGTGGTGAGTATTGTAGTTATGAATTTGAAGATAATTTGTCTACTAATGGTATTCATAGATAGAAAAGTATTTCAAGGACTCCACAAGAAAATGGAGTGGCTAAACACATGAACATGACAATAATGGAGCATGCATGGAGCATGAGGTTGCATGTAGGGATGTGCTTGAATGTGTGGGCAAAGGTTGTCAATACTGTTGTATATTTGATTAATATAGGTCCATCTACTCCTTTGGGATGTGGTATTCTAGAGGAAGTATGGACTATTAAGAAGGTGTGCTATTCTTTTCTTAGAACCTTTGGTTGTGAAGTATTTGCACATATAGATTTTGAAAATTGAACCAAGTTGGAAGCTAAGTAAAATAAATGTATATTTGTTGGATATGGAATTGATGAATTTGGTTATAGGCTTTGGAATTTTGAAAACCATAAAATTATAAGAAGTGGGGATGTCATATTATATTAGAAAGTGTTGTACAAAGATATGTTACAACAACATGAGAAGAAATGATTATATAGTACCAGATGATACTCAAAAGGAAGATGTTATAGCAGACCCTCATGCTCTTCAACAACCACAATAATAAATACCATACACCACAATGAATGTTAGATGGTCAACAGGTCTAAGTAGACCTCCAAAAAGATTTTTCCCCTCTTTCTATTCTATTTTATTAACATATGTCATTGAACCTAAATGTTATGATGAAGCTATGTAGGTGATACTAAAATTTAGTGGGAGTCGACGATGACAGAAGAAATGGACTCCTTGCTGAAAAATCAGACTTGAGATTTATGTAAGTTGCTTGTAGGTAAAAGGGCTTTGCAGAATAAATGAATTTATAGGTTGAAAGAAGAGGATGGAGGTAAGAAGATTTAAGTGGTAAATGGATTTTCATAGAAAAATAACATTGATTTTGATGAGATATTTTCTCTTGTTGTTAAAATGACTTCTATTCATACTATTTTAAGTATTGTGACTACTAAAAGTTTGCATTTGGAGCGACTTGGTGTTAAAACAACCTTTCTTCATGGTGCTTTGGATGAAGAGATATATATGGTACATCCACATAGATTTGAGGTCAAAGGAAAGGAGAACTTAGTGTGCAGATTGAAGAAAAGTTTATATAGCTTGAAGCAAGCACCTCAGCAATGGTATCTTAAATTTAATAGTTTTATGCATGAGCATGGTTACACTTGGTGTCATTCTAACCCTTGTGTTTGTTTTAAGAGGTTAGATGATGACAACTACATTATTTAATGTTTATATGTTGATGATATGCTTGTAGTTGGGTCTAACATAGATCACATTAAGGGGTTGAAATGAAAATTAGCACATTCATTTGCTACGAAGGATTTGGGGGCAAAAAAACAAATTCTTGGTATGAAGATTTGCAGAGATAGGAAAAAAAAAATTTGACTTATCTTAGGTTGATTATATTGTGAAAGTGCTGCAACATTTCTCTATGGAGAATGCTAAAGCTGTTAGCACACCTCTACCTAGTCATTTAAAATTGACTATAGAGATGTGTTCAAAGACACCAAACGAGGAGGCTAAGATGTCCAAGGTACCTTATGCTCCAGTTGTAGGAATTTTAATGTTCTATGTTATGGTATGTACTAGGCCAAATATTGCACATGTAGTGGGAGTTGTTAGCAGGTATATGAGTCATCCTAGAATTGAGCATTGGAATGTAGTCAAGTGGAGTATGAGATATTTCAGAGGAACATCTAGTAAGTGTTTACATTTTGAGGGCTTTACTATTGATTTATAGGGCTATGTTGACTCAATTTTGGCAGAGGATATTGATACCATACGAAGTACTATAGGTTATGTATTTACTATTGGTGGGGCAATAGTGAGCTGGGTTTCTTAGTTATAGAAGGTGAATACTTTATCCACTACAAAGGCAAAGTGTGTTGTTGCTACAAAGGCAACCAAGGAGATGATATGGCTCCAGTTCTTCATAGAAGAATTAGGACAACCACAAGGGATAATTATTCATTCATAGGTAGCCAAAGTGTCATTCATCTTGTAAAGAATTATGCTCCACATTCAAGACAAAACACATACAATTGTGGTACTATTTCATTTGGTCAGTTTTGGATGATGGATAGTTAAAGCTAGAGAAGATACATATAGAGCATAATCTAGTAAATATGTTTACCAAGGTAGTAACAAAGGAGAAGTTGAACTCCTCTTCAACTTCAATTGGTCTGCTAGACTAAACAAAATAAAAGAACAATAGAGTCTAGGGTGGTTTGATATTCTAGTGGGAGCTACAGGTTGAGTGGTGCTATGATCAGTCTCCAAGTGGGAGATTATTGTTATGGAGTCTGATCAGTCTCCAAGTGGGAGATTGTTGTGATGTGGAGCCTAATCAGACTAAGAGGTTTATTCGGCACAGTTTCCCCCCATATTGTTTCTATGAGGGTTTAGGGGAAGATACCCCAAGATGGGGTTAAGAGGTAGTGCCCCTTGCAAGGTCTTAGGGTAGCACCCTAGATGTGCTCCCTATCATCATATAGGGTGGGGTTGAGGGGCAACGTCCCTGTAGGGTTTTTGGGGGCAGCGCCACTAGAGACAAAAATGACCTTATATTATAAAAGGCATTGATTACTTCTTCTTTTTCTTTTTCTTTTGGATGACTTATTCTAGCCCTAACTTTTTAAGCAGCAAAAGCTTGTAGAAAATGACTTAGGGCTAGGGATTTCATAATTTATAATGAGATTGTAGATTTTTTGTGGCAATATTAAGTTGTAAGGGATTACAGATTGTAATTATTGGATAATAATAATATTAGACTTGTTATTGATGTGTAACCTAGGGATTGGGTGAACTACGTTATGTCTTTATGTCTTGTGTTCTCTTTTGTGTGTTTTATTATTTTCTAATATTGGTTATATTCACATGTAATTGGTTTTTCTGTCCATGGTTAATCCTGACAACTTTATTTGAAATTTTATGGAAGAATAGTGTTGTCTTTCTAACGATGAAAAAATGCGTAGTAAGCTTCATGGAAAAAATAACTATTTTGATAGGTGTGCATGACATAAAATTTGATGTATTGAAAGATCAATATTTCAAAAAACATATTTTCATGTATACTTTTCAATGTAATCAAATATTTCATTTAATTTTAACAAGAAAACAACATTATATGAATTATAAAAAAGGTTTGTCTCTTTTATATTCTTCCTTTCAAACACTAGTACATATATTGTTGTGCATTCTTACATTTTTTTTTACTACAATCCTAAATGTGAGTCACATCTTTCTAACTGATATGATTATTATTTTGCCTCATCTTATGCATATAATAAATTTTGAGTGACATACAAAATTCTATAAAACTACTCCCTATTAGAAAGGGGTTAGTCATGATAATGAAAAATAAGTATAGCCCATTTTTAAGATTCTCTAGTTTAGATGCATTTTTAAAAAGTGACATATTGCATCACAAATACAATAGATAATTTCAATTTTAAAGGATAGTAAATATCAACAATGGGATTACTTTGTGTTGACGTATTATGGTTTTCCTTCATCTATTATCCTAAGAATATTTCAATATTAGTAGTGGATTATATATATTAAAATGAAAGATGTAACTTTCATTGTCAATTGGGAAGACACCCCACCCCACTAATTTTGAAAGCTTTGACATGCAATTGAAGTAGTTCATATTTTGAAATACTATTGTTGGTACAAGACTTTTTAGGGTAGCACTTCTTCGGTAGTTGTAATCATCATAACTACTTATAAATCAAAATATAAATTTTCATGATGGAAGAATATGATTAGAGCTCCTAAAAGAGTGATATTTAATGAATTGCATTCTATTTTTTGAGCTCTCTCTTTTAGTACTGCATTTGAACAACATAAGTTTTTTGGTGACAAAATACCTCTAAAAAAGGTAGTTATTCCCATGTCAAATATACAAGTATGAGGGAGATCATGTTATACTATTGGAAGTGAAACATTTTCAATCCCTTTCATACACACAAATATGATATGTGCAATCTCCACATATATCATAAGGAGTTTTTTCAATGTCAAAAAGAAGATTGCAAAAAAAGTATACAATAGAAAAATAGGGTTGATATTAGAAATCTCCCTATGTTGGTCATGAAATAGATACTAATCTTAAATTTATCAACTAATTCTTTTAAAATTATTGTGTAGCTATAGATTTTACAATAATTTGTCTTAAATAATGGAAAATTCTGGACTAGAATTATTGGTGAGTGTTGGGAGAGTGTTCCAATAATAAAGAAGCCTAAGAATTCACAAACTTTAAGCTTGTAGGCCTAGATGCGTAACTATTTGTGAGAAATTTTTTAACATTATTATGTTCCTCCATTGGTGGCAATGAATCCTACAAGAGGTTCATATTTGTGATGACTATAAAAGCAAGAAGTTGTATGGTGAGAGCACCTAGGATGAGGGCTTTGTCTGGGATCTAACTCTCTCATTTGTAAAAATAAATCTTCACATCCAACCCTAATAGAATTGTAGATACCCAACCAATAAAACATGAATTTGTTTATTATGAGAATGTAACACACACAACTCTACAAAATGGAGATGTCCACTAATACCATTTAATTTATTAAAAAAATCAATACCTAATAATATACATAACATCATAATATCATACCCAATTCATAGAAAATTAAATATTACTTAGCAATCTACGTAGCATAGTAGCTCGAGAAGTATTTAATATATTTGTCACCTCAAATATTGCAATATTTTGTGACTTCATATTGTAGTTTCTATGGATGAGATGCTTGGAAAGTGATGCATGTGAAGTTTGATGTGATAGGTCATCAATAATGAATAACACAAAAATATTTTTTCTCCATCGTAAACAACAAGTAATAAATATTTCATGTACAGTCGAATGTTAAGAGTTGATGAAAAGCATCTATGGAAATGTTTAAGTGGTTGACAAACTCAAAATCTAAAAAATTGGACAATTCAAACACGGTCCATTGTATTGAATGAATAAATAGAGTATGACAAGTTGTATGTTCTACAACACGCAAAAAAATCTCTTTCTTAGTTCTTCAGATATGTTGGTTTGTTATGCTACCCTCTACCACTGTACTAAATTCATTGCACTGCTTCCTTTCATAGAAAAAATTAAGCCACAAAAAATCATCACTAAAATATATTTTTACGATGTAGAATATAATATACTTTTTGCCTATGAAAAAGCTTGAGAATACTAATCAAGTATCTAACAATAATATGATGAGACATAGTTATATTTTTACATTTTGCAAAAATATTATCATGAATGAGAGGTGCTAAAGAAGCATTGGGTACTTGCAAGTGCAAACAACTCTATTTGGCAAACCATTTAATGTTGTCTTGAACCATTTAGTAGGAACAATTTATGAGTTTGATTCAAATTTTGATTGGTAAAAATCTTAGAAGGGAAGGGATAATTAAATACATTGATAGATATCCTCTTCCAAGTGTTTATACAATAAGGAATAAATTAAGCTTGAAAAAAAATCAACTTTGACTATTTAACACTTTTAGCCTAGGAATGAAGCCTTAGTGTATGATGTTTAAGTTGTCTGCTAAGTAAATATGATTGAAGGTAGGCTCAAGATATATATGGTATATTTAGGATATATAATCAAAATAAATAAATATAAGTTAGCAGCAACCACAACACATTGAAGATGTGTATATCATGCCCAAAAATTAGGGCAAAAGACACACCAATAATTTTTTTTAAAGGTAATAAAAACTAAGTTTAATACATACTAATATTGAATAAATTGTGGAATGATGGTGACTAGGTAACATTGAGTTGAAGTCTCAAAGTTGTACGAATAGTTTACTAGAGTTCTAGAGTTTTAGATTAAACATCGATTAGGGTAAAGGTGGTAAGGTGCAATTAAAGCACATGAACGGGTTGAACCTCATTAACATTTTAAACGATCTTACTTAACTATATTTAATTATACACCATTCGATATAAAAATAATCATGATTGTATTAGGTTTTATTCCATACCAAAAACTCATTGCAATGTTAGATCAATCTCCTAGAGGAACCAATTTTCCACTACAAGTTAACCTATCAATTTAATATTACTTGGTTCCAATTGTTAACATAACCTATTAGAACTTATAAGAACATCAATTATTATTATTACAAGATGTTGTCCTATTAAAATTATAATATCTATATCATGTTTACAAAACTATGATCCAACACTATTCATATTCAAACAACAAACTACCTTAGAATCTCCTAACACTATTTAATAATGACTATCCTCTAGCACTTCATTGCCCCTTTTTAGCTTAACCAATATATAAACTCTAAATAAAATTAAATGAACAACCCTAATACAAATTTTATTACATGCATAAATTTATAAAAATAAAAGAACTTAACATTAATTCATAACTCAATTATTCCCATTCTTACCCCTTACTAACTATTAAAAAATACTATCTATAAACAACCCTTTACTATCTATTAACAAATTAGTTTAAAAATCATAAGTAGAACACATAAAAATTAATCTAATTTGCTAATAACTAAACACCTAAATAAATTACTAATAATAAAACAAACAACTATTATTAACTTAAAAAAATTCTAGACTCTATTCATCACAAGTGGGCCACTTGGCCACTGGAAAACTCCATAGGCCTCTCTAATCCCTATACTTATTGGAATCCTTCCCAAGCTCTTAAATGCCTTTCCTAAGGGTCTGACATGTCCTTTCACCAAGTGAGACACACTTACTAAGATCATGGAGCACTTAGAAAGGGTGGGAAACAAGGAGAAGGTTGGTAAGGTGTGCTTGGGGATTAACAACCAAACCCTCCCATTCGCTAGGCACTCTGCCCAAGACCAATGCCCAATTTCGGAGGGGAATGATTTATGCACAGAAGAGGGTATAAATGTAGACTCCAATGCATAGGAAGTGAGGTCGCTGCATTAGGAAGGAAAATAGGCAAGATATTTACAAGCACATACTAAGCTATTGAAAAACAAGAACAAGCATCCATGACAATGGAGATCAACAACCTTCACAATGTGTAATGACAAAAGAAGTTTGAGAAGGGCCATTTTCCCCTTTTTGCTCCAAATCTAAAACCTAATTTCTATAAAGATATAGATTGGGTGAACACTCACTAACTTCTCCAAGGGCCTCTAAAAAGGCCTCCAAATCCCACCCACATAAGAGCAAAGAATTCAAAATTGACCCCAAGTCCCTTGGCCATCATCATGTCCCCTATCATAAATGCAAGATTGGAAAGGAGTTTGAGTTTTGGGAAAGGTTAAGAGGTCATCCAATTTTTGCAAAAAATAAAAATTGGAACATTTAGAGGGCCACTAAAATCATTAGGGGGTTCTAGTAGTGTTAAAAAGGTCCCAAACCCATGCCTCTACTACTTAGTGTGAGACCTCACCCGATCTGCCATAGTGTAGATGACACAATTGCATTATGATATTTTTAATTTGATGTTTTGATACACTTTTGAGACTATAGGGTTATGTTATTTTAAAATCTGCATTTTGGATGACCTACACTTATGTTTGCACATCAGGACCTAATTTATATATTTAATGATTCCAGTTCATGTTCTAAATTATTGAAATTTCTTTGATAGAAACTAAATTGTAGAAATTCTTAAAATGTTAGATTTTAATGCTTAAGTGGAAATTAGAGTTAAAGGATAGATTGCAATATGCACTAGGACCTAATTCACATCCCTAGGGACTCAATAGCTGTGGATTCAATATTTTGTCACTATGATAGAAAATAGATTATGAGGTTATTCATAATATTAGTTTGATCATGTCAAGTAAAGTTTACTATTGATAGACAAAATTTTATATTTTAATGTTTTGAATGTTTTATGTGAAAATAATTAGAAAAAAATGTAAGTTAATTACAAATGATGAAGTAGGAAACCCTAATGTTGAATATGATAATGATTTATTGCACATATTTACATATTGCTTACATTATTTTGTTGGACTACTGATGCTCAAGTTCTCTGTGTAGGAATTTGACCATGGAATTAATTGGGGGATCAAGGCTCAAACCATTGTAAACATGACATAGCCAAGGTTGAATCTATGGAAAGATTTAGACCTCATTGTAATGTGTTTTATTTCATAATGTGAATGGTATGTGTGGAATAGTTGAATTCATGTGTTATTGGAGACAAGTCACTTTAAATGTAATATGTTGTTTTTTGTGTCACTTGACACTTATGTTTTCCATGCGGAGTTGACTTGGCATTTAGGGTTTTTGGGCAAAGTAGCCTAACCTAAACCTAAGCCCAACATAGTACCAAGTTGACCTCACATTGAAAGATGTTAGGATAAGTCCCTAACCATTTGAATTTCAAATACCAACTTTCCATTAACTTTTGGGGGTCAAAAAGTGGTCCTAGGGGGTTACT
Source organism: Cupressus sempervirens (assembly GCA_028749045.1). Classification (NCBI taxonomy): domain Eukaryota; kingdom Viridiplantae; phylum Streptophyta; class Pinopsida; order Cupressales; family Cupressaceae; genus Cupressus; species Cupressus sempervirens. The sequence goes on from CM053784.1 coordinate 532,370,662, forward strand.
TGGGTGAAAAATAAGTGCCCCCATGTTAGCACTATGTGTTGGGGGTCTAAATTTAACCTTAGTGGACCTAGATTACTTTGGAGACCCTCCTAACAAGTCAATTTCATAGAATTTCGAAATTGAAGAGTTCAAATGTTTTCTCCCACTTGGTGAAGGTTATAATTTTAGAAAGAGGCAAGGATTCTAGAAAAGGGAAGCTTCTTGTTTGGGCCATTTTTAGCTAAGTGAGAAGTTAGAGGCTTTTTAGAGGGTTTGGGAAAATTACTGAGTTTTCTACCCACTCTCCAACTTTAGAGACTCTGAGAGTTTGGAAAGATGGAGGAATCCCTTCTACAACCTTTCATTACCATTTTTTAGAAGGATTGAAGGTTAGTTTTTCTTTCTCATGAAGCTTGTTTCTTCCATTTGAAGTTGAATAATGGTGTTGCGTTCTTGAGCATGTAGGGAGTGAGAATTTCATTTTAAGAAAAGTGTATTGTATCATATTGTATCTTGTGGTGTTGTGTTGTGAATGAAGTTGGTTTACATGGGTTTCTTGCCTCTTGTTCTTTTCCTTGTTTTGGCATGAGTGTTGTTATGGGTGTGAGGGCTTCACTCACCCTTTGGGAAGGGAAGAGAAGTATAGGGTGAAGGGCTTAGTTGGGCTTGACAATGTAGTTGATAACCTTAGAGTATGGGCTCCATTATATTCCATATTCATTCATATCTTGCTTTGGCAGTGATAAGAGAAGAATGGTGAAGAGAGGAAGTTTATAGAATATGGGCTCCAAGAAAGTTATAGTTGATGGTAGTGTGTTTGGGAATTTATTGTGAAGAGGAGGATTTTTGTGAAAGCCCCAAAAGGGCATGAAAATTACTAATTGTGAAAGCCTTGAAAGGGCATGAAAATTGTTTATCGTAGATATTGTTTGATATGGCAATTCTCCTCTTTGGAAAGCCCACCTTCACCCTATATTCATGGTTCCATTGGTGAAACATTGTGAAATATCCTTGGGATGGAATTGTTCAAGTGTTGTAATGTGATGTATATGCATTTTTAAGATTGGAACGAAACCTAGTTTGAGCCTTGTTCCCCTAGCTTGAGGGTGATCTCTTTGGAGGCCTATGGTTGGGTGGAGAGTACCCATGGTCCTTGTTATTTTGTCATGATGTATTTGAAAATTTGGTGTTCAAAGGAGCAATAGAAAAATCTTGGATTTCTCATGGGATTGAATTAACATGGAAAGGAAAAACTTTTCATGTGTGCATTGGATTTGTAATGGAGAAATATCTATCTTGTTCACTTGTGTTGATGTATGATTGCATGTTGGCAATTTAGGAGTTTGTAGAGATGTAATTGTAACATTGTTTAGTAGTGTGCATTTGTAAGTAATCAATGAAGGGTTGAATATCATTGGTGATATAGTTGGAATATAGAAGAATTCATTTCAAGTAGACATATCCTTGTATTTAATGATCGTAGGACTGACTAAGCATAAGAGGATCATGCTCTTTCTTGGATCATAAAATGAGATAAAGAAAGTGTATCTAGCATGATTGTATAAATTCCATCATAAAGATTGAATTATTCATTGCTATAATAGATCTTGTTCAAATGAAAGATAGAAATTTGATGTAGCAAGTGGCTTGTAAGAACAAATTATTTAGTTTTCAAGTTTCATATGTTCTATGAATTCAAGTGCTTTCAATAGATTTATCTTTTTAGACACATTCATTAGAATATGGATAAAAGCACCATATTTACTATAAACTTAAAAAAAGGATATATACCATGTCATAATAGTTGAATAAAGAAAATCAAACCAAGTAGAAAATATAGCACCAAAAGAAAATGCATAGCAAACAAAGTTGTAGGTGTGTATTTGTTCTGTGGAATTTGTATTGGAAGTTGGAAAATATCCCACTCCCTATTACAGAGTATTAAAATAATCCCTTTCACCTAGAAGACAAAATTAAAAAAATCATAGCAATAAATGATAATAAGTAACATTATCTAATTGGGATGAGGATTAAATCATGGAGATCACATTACTAAGACTTATGGAGGTAAGTCAATGTGAAAAAATATATAAAATCCTGTGCCTTGCTTGTACACTTACTCCACCCAAGAAATTGACAATCATCTTGAAAAGAGAAGGATTTATTAAAAGAATAACATGCTACCAATCATTCTCCAAACAATGCATACCCATCAACGCCCCATTCTTATCTGCTTTAACACATGGAAGAAAATAAAGTTAAAGAAAAAAAATGATAATATCAAGGCATGTGGAGGGGCTCTTTTGGTTGGAGGTCACCTCCACACTAGAACCTTCTCCCATACTCCATTTTCTAGTCTTGTCACCACAATGTTGACCTATCCACCCATGTACCTATGGATTCATGTGATATACACAACAAAAGGTCATGTGATATACACAACAAAAGGTTATCATTGAATTAAATACCTTGTAATTATTCCTACATAGGAGTCAACCTATGGTAGCAAGGGAAACATTATAAATTTATTCATACTTATAGGGAGTCGTTCCACTCATTTAAAGGACACTTTCCTTCCAAGTAAACTAGACAAAGGAAGGGTAAATTAATAATTCACCATGTCATGGAGCAACCAGAGCTTGCTTTATGTCCTTAAACTCATGACTTCCCATTTCCTATGTTGGGTCACCATTGGTCATATACCTAACCTACATGTTAGACCCCACTCACCAAGGCAAGGTTAGGTGACCGACCAAGGTGGGAAAATAAGGATTGGCCCATATTTGATCAGGTAAGGGTTAGTTAGATAATAGGGATTAATCAGTGGTTAGAGCTTAGGAGATAAGGGTCATGGGTAGATAGGTAAAGATAATTATATTTTTGTTGTGGTATTTAGTGGATAAGGGAGGTGGATCCTACCTCTTACTTTCCTCCTTTCCAAGCCTCATTCCTCGCGCCTAAGAGTGCTAGTAAAGTGATTATACATGTCAGAGAGGGGGCAGCTTCTATTTTTCCATGCACTTCCATGTGGGCTATGTACTAGATCCAGCTTGATTAATGGTGTGTACATTTGCCAAAGGGGAGAGATGAGGCATAACATGATAAGGCAAGGGAGCTACCTCATTCATGCACACCTAGGATGATAGTTCAGGCACGTGAAAGTTAAGAGGGACTTAGGAGTTAGAATTTGATGGGTAAGGTGATTATGTGTTAGAAAAGTTGGAAATGGGATGGGTAAGTTAGTCGTATTTGTGAATTAGTGGTTAGCATTGTGAATCGATTTGTAAGTCTAATAATTATTTAATTTAATAGTAAGGGGTTAATTAATATAGATGAAATAGTTAGTGGTATAGTTGTTTAGTAAGTTGGTTACATGTCATTAATTAATTAGTAGAAATATATTTGTTATTAGTTAGTAAGTATATGTATTGGCATACAAACATTAGTTAGAGAATGGAATTATGTAGTGCCTTTCATGTTTGTTGGTTGTACCTTGTCTATTTTGATTTGACAGATACTTGATACTCTTATTGTTATTAGTACTTTAATGAGTTGACCTGAGGGTCGGATGTGATACTTTGATTCAATACCATAGATTCTTTACTGCTATACTGTTTAGTTGATCATATTTGCATGTTGATGCTATTTTGAGATGATAGTAGATCTATGATGATACCTAGTTATATGGTTTATTGGACATATTTGTTGATTATGTTATGAGCTGGATTTTATGCTATGGTTATTTACTTCATTCATGTATCTTTATGCTTTCTGTGAACATGAGTGGTTTAAATGGACTAATTAGTTATTTAATGCATTAATTTCTTTGGCTATTATATTATATGCAATTACACTTGATTGTGTGTTTTAGTGTGTAGGATTTACATCCCTGGCAATGGCACATGGAGTTAGTGATTCAGCTGTTCATATTTTACCAATGTCGTCCCTATATGGTTGACATATCCTTTTTTAATTATTTTAAATTAAAACCTTTTGGTGATTAGTAAATTCAAACTCATATGCATTATGTGATTAGACTAATGAGCATGTCTGTGCATTTAGAGGTTCGCGTTGTCGTGAAAGTGTTAAGTGATTTTCTTTGATTTTGGGTTTTTGAGCTTTCAAGCTTTACATCCTTTCGGATTTAATTTCTAGCAACTTTGCCTTGGGTGAATTCTCGTTATGAGCAATAACCTATTTTTGTTTTGGTCGATTAAAGCTTGGCTAGTATAACTGGCAATTTGCCCAAATCGACTATTCACTCAAAAAGTGAATTAGTATTGAAAAGGTGATTTTATTATTCACTTCTCACTTTTGGAAATAGAAAATTTGAGAGCCTTTTGAGAATCCTCTTCTAAAGGATTCAAATTCTATTCATTCTGGGAGCTGTAAGTGTGGGTTTTTCATGAGATCAGTCTCATTAGATTTGGCTCAGGGAGTTCTTTCTTTTCCATCACTTTCAATAGTTTCGACGGGTTATTTATTTTATTTTGCAGGTTTTAGTTTTTGGCCCTTTTGCTGTCAAGGTAGGGCCTTCCCGTTTTGTTATTTTTGCTCTGTTTTAGCTTTTGTTTCTTGTAGTAGCATGTTAGGAGGCTGATAACTAGTGTTCCCCTCCATTTTTGTTTGCTGGTTTTGCTCGGTTGGTTGGGTATGACCATTTTCCCTATTTTTGGGATGGGGGTTTGGGGTTTTGAGTTGTTATGTTGGCTGATTTTGCATATGGTGTTTGAACTCATTTATTATTGGATTTTTGGGGGTTTTGTACCCAAAGGTCAAATGGGTTTTAATTTTAGAATCTTTCAAATTTTTGGCATTTTCACCTCGTTTTGTGTGCCACTCTATTTTCTTGGGTTTTCTTGGCACAATGTGGGTCATGGAGCTAGATGATCCATTTGGATATTAGTTAGAACACTATTGTTCTTTTTATGTTGCATTAGGATGTGTGTTGCATCCGCTTCCCGAGTCTATTTTTGGTTGAGTGACTTTCTATTTGTATTCTCATCCAGTCCTTGTGTTATGATCTTCGTGATGATGGTGCACCACACATGAGTAAGTGCACATACACTTATCGGGTGACTTGTGAGTCCTGATCTTTCGTGGCACTTCCAGGAGTTATGATTGTTGGGGTTGGGTTGGGAATTTGCATGCTTACAAGAACTCATCATTGGATGAGCATGGCTAGGGTACAGTAGCATATGGAGGGGGCTTCTATCTCATAGCCTAGTGACCTTGTCCCATAGGGTTGGTGAGAAGAAGTTTTAAGTAAGTGATAATTAAATAAAACATTGGGTGGTAATAAAACTTAAGATAATAAAATGTGTCTACAGGACCCTTTGTTGAGGAGTTGAAATGCACAATCCGAGCTTGGGCTTGTCAATGCCAAGCGACTTTCCATGATGTCAGCCCCTACTTAGTAACCCATTGAGTGTTTGACCATGACCTATAGTTATGCATTATTTATGTCTTGGTTTCATCATCATATTGTCTAGCATATGTGTTAGCCATGGATGTTTTCTTTATGTGTGTTTGTGGTTGGATCATAATCTCCATTAGCATGATGAGAGTAGACCTACAGGTGCCACGTGGTTGGGAGGTATAGCTACCCACACCATTGCTAGGGACCAATCTACAAAGATGTTCTATTGTTCTAGCATGACCGTTGCTAGATATTTTCACTTGGTACTTTGGGTTCCAGAGTATGCTTTCTTGTGATTTATGCTTTCATTGGGATTCTTGTATATCATGTTTAGATGATCTTATATTTGATGCATTTTCTTATTATGATTATTAGCATGTGATAGGTGATGTTATCTACTTGTAGGATTATCTTATGCTTTACTTCTAACATGTTGGATTTCCTTATGGTTGTTGTAGCATGTGTTAGTAGTGACGTCCCTATTACAATAGTATTGATGATCTGATCAATGGATTGAGATGTTATGCATGGGGATGGCTAGGGCCCATGATGTTCTTATGATGTTATTGATGGTTGGGAGGAACCATGTACTTAGTTTGTTTATATTGCTCACTATGATGTTGCTTTTAGTACTTTGTGATGTTTCCCTTTTGTTCTTTTCCTTTGCTATATGTTTAGATGGTTAGATGTTATTTCCAACTTTCTACCTTTAAGATGTGGTTCAAGTGTTCTTGCCTTGAAATGTGGATCTAGTACTCCCTAGTGTGGAGGAACTTTGTTAATTAGTTTTCTTATTTTTCTTCTTTGTTTTCTATTTTCATTTTTTGGTGTGTTGACTTGAGTTCTTGTGTGAAATTGCACTTTCTTGTGCGAGACTACAAGTCTTCACGAGGCGTGTTGGGTTTCTTCACATGGCTTGGCACTTTCTCGCGTGAAACCCTAATCCAATTTTGGGGTGTATTAATTGTATGACCAAACACTTCCTCATGCATTTAATTACATCTTTGCACGAAAAGGCACTTCTTCACCTAGCATGTGGCACATCTTTACATAAGAATCTAACACTCTATTGGCCTCATGTGAAAAATAGGGGCTATCTAGGCTTGTCAGAGAAAAGTTTAGAAGTTGGTTTTGGATACCCTTTTTGGTTTCACACCTTCCTAGTTCAAAACAGATTTCCTAAGGGGTTTAAAATATATTGTTTAAGTATAAGATATATTTTAATATATGCGACGAGCCTTTTGAGATAGGTTCCAGATCTCTACGAGCTAAGATAAAGATTCTAGGAAATTTCAGGGCTTCAAATCTTCATACTTAGCCAAATTTTAGGGCTTTAGGGTTTCAGACTTAGCCAATTTTTAGGAGTTAGCATTTGTCTTTTAGCTTGGTTGATCTCTTATGTTTTAGTTAGTGGTGACGTTTGGAGATCTTTGGTGGTTGGTTGTTGGTTAGTCTTCCATTGTGATCTTTATGATCCTTGTATGTTATTTGTCTTGTGCTTTCATACTTGTTTTTTAAAAGAAAATTATCATGCTTTTATTTTATCCTTGTTTCCAAGGATCTTCGGGCAGGGCATTACATCTGATATTAGAGCTCATGTTACAACATTGGGATCTTTGTGTTATGCTTCCACTATGGTTTTGTTTTTGGTTGTGTATTATTATATTATGATTACCAGTTTGATAACTTGTTAGTTCATGTTTTGTCTCTTATTCTTGTGATCCGATTGTTCTGACATTATCTTGTTGTTTCCAATAAGATGCCTCTTGTACATAGACCTGGTGGCTATGGTGGTACCCATAGTGGTAATCATGGAAATGAACACCATGAAGAGGAATGCTAGGGAGGAGAGGGAGAATAGGGTATTGCAAATCAGAATGTCATGGCGGCATTGATGCTAGTGCTCTAGGAAATTCTTTCTTGGTTGGGCCCTCATGTTGAAGAGCACCAACATGATCATGATCAAGAAGAGGGATCTCATAATGGAGATTCCCATTAGTTGGAGCATAGGGAGGAAGAGCATGAACATGAAATTTCTCATACATTACTTGGTGAAAGAAGGCACTGTTGGAGGGGCTGTGGCTGGAATGGTGACCATCTCACTCAAATTGAGATGATGCAGGAACTTCAGAGGTCCAAACCTCCAAAGTTTGATGCCCATGGAATAGGACTCAAGGCTAAGACCTGGTTACTTGATATGGGTTGTTGTTTCTCCCTACTACCTTGTGGGAGCAATGTGAAGGCCTAATGCATGATTACTCAATTGAGGGAACATGGTTTTGTTTGGTGGGATTCAGAGAGCGAAAGGCTTGGTATCAATGTGGCAGATCTTGCCTAGGAGATCTTCGAGGAGAGGTTTAGAGAGAAATTCCTATTACCTTAGTATCATGAAGCTCACATTGATGAATTCCACAAGCTTAAATAGGGCTTTATGATGGTTGATCAGTATGAGAGGAATTTTCTTGGTTTGAAACATTACTCGAGCTATAAGCATGATGATACACTCATTAGACAACATTTTATTAGGGGCCTTAGAGACTCCACCATTGGAGATTTCTGTGCTCATTAGCCAAGGAGACTTGCTCTTGTCATTGAGAAGGCAAGGATCATAGAGAGCAATGTGGCTAAGGGTTTCAATGGTAAATCTAGTTCTTAGAACCAAAGTGCATGACCTTCAGGATTGGATGCATAGTACTCCTAGTCCGCAGGGAAGGCCTAGACCCAGTCAACACCCTCTATACAAGTTTATGCAAAATCCTCAAGTTTAGTGTCCAACTCCAACAATACCTCTTCAGACTTAAATTATTGCCTAATATCTTCATTTGGTGAAGCATCCTTGAAAGTTCTTTAGAATTGTTGGACTATTGATCGCACTGGATTGAGCTTGGCTTTCAACTCATCTTCAAAAATGTCAAGGTAGGCAATGTTGTAATACTTCTCTGATTCCAAAATCTTTTCTTGAGTTTGGTCTTTTAGTCTTTGAGTATCCTCATGTAGTCCCTCCATGACTTTATTGCTGGCAATGATCTTCTCTATCCAATCCTTAAGCTTATCAAGCTCTTCCATTGTATATACCTCAATGAGTGTACGATACCTTTAAACTTTTATTGATGTCAAAATCTATAGGTCTTTTGCCTAGGTATGTACCTCATCCATCAACCCAAAATCCTAGTTCACTATGGACACCACTTTATCTACACTTGATTGAATGTAGTTTAATAAGTTCAAATTGCCCTATATGATTTGTACACTCTTTTTCTCAAAATTTTCATGCCATTGCTAACATGCTCATAAAAATGAACCCATATGTACTGACCCCTTCTCCTTTCTCTCAAGTGCCAAAACAAGAGTGATCTTTGGATGATCTAGGTCTATTAGGTCCACTATTCCATGGAGATAGCCTTTCATAAGCTCATTTTTTTTTGCAGCATCAATAGTTTAGACTCATTTTTGTCCATGTGCTTAAACACCACTTTTACACCCATAGTAATTAGTACTCTGGTGATATCTACCATGGGCCTTCCTAATAGGACCTCCTTGATTTGATAATCATTAGGAGTCAAATCCTTAGTGTCAAAATGTGGAGGAGGGATGGTTATGTGTGCAAGCATGTCCTGATCTTGGTTCTTCATAATGAAGGCCAGTGGTCATGCATCACCCATATGTGGCTCAGGCTTCTTGATGGCTTTTACTAGCTCATCCATTCCCTCATTAGTAGTTACATTTAGCTGCCTCTTTTTCTAAACCATGACCTCCCTCTTTAGCCAAGCAGGTGTAGTGCCCATTGGAGACATATATTTGACTGAAGAGGTGGTTTTCACTATTGGTCCCTTTCCCTTATCATTCCTCTTTGGAGCTAAGAGCGATCGCTAGTTTGAGTCTCTATATCTTCTTGGGCTAAGGTCCTAGCCTCAGTATCATAAGGAATTTGTTGAGGTTCATTGTATATTTATTCCTCCTCTGATACTTCATTAGATTGCATTTGTTGGGGCTCTCCTTCATCCGCTACCTATTCTTTTGAGTTTGTTACAGGAGGAAGTGGCGTTGCCCAACCTTTGTTTAGGAACGACAAATCCTAAGATGGTAGTGGTGGTCCTTGAGGCATATGTGGTAATTAGTTCTAGTCCTCTTTTAGGGCTTGACTTGTAGGAGTGTCCCATATCTTCTCCCCCACCATCTCAGTGTGCACTAACATGAAATTAAAATTCAAGAGGTCAAAGACATCTATCGCTTGAGCCTCCATATCTATGATCCACTGTTGTTGCTCATCCTCTGAATTAGTAACCTGAATAGGTTCTTTTGGAATAGTTCATATCCCTAGCCAAGGGAGTCCTCTGATTCAAGGGGACATAGTTAATTTTTTCCCCTTATTCTTCTTATGCTTCAGCTTCGGGAATGGTTTTGGGCACTTGTGGGGGAGGAGTATTCTTTTTCTTCAATCTTCTCCTATGTGTCCCTCCCATAGTGGACTCAACCCTAGCCTTTTTAGGAATAGAAGGGAAGGCTTCTTCCTCTTGACTTGTTAGTGATACCCTTTGTTCTTCCTCTTCTTGCTCTAGCTCATGTTCCTATCCTCATGGAGGCACTTGCTCAGTCTCTTGGACTTGAGTTACCTGCTCATCTTGAGGCTCTGTGATGTAGGGAACTCCCTGTTAATAACATAAGCTCATAACAGAAACAAAGAAACAATAGAAAATGTGAGAAAAAAATATGGACTTCTTATTTGCACTGCAAATGCATAATTACAAAATTCATAAGTATAATATGCTAACCCACATGGGTGCCTTCAGTACAATAATTTGCAAGACAAGTTGTGAGCTATCACTTAGAACTATCTTAGACAATGTTTAGGCCTTTCTTAATTATGCAATTGTATGCCACCTGAGAAGGCTCTAGATGCTCAAACTTAATACCTAGGGCTGACAGATCCTAACAATGCACATAGGATTGGCCAAATACATCTTTGACAAATTATTTTAGAAATTTTAGTAGCCCAATTTTTGAAGGCCATAACTCACAAACCATTGCTCTGATTGGCTATTATAACCACTTTTCAAAAATGCTAGCTCTTGATCTATAGGATCAAAACCATGCTAGCACCCTTCCATCGAGTTTTTAGATGTCATCTGAGCACACTAAGGCGTCCAACAGTGAGCCTAAAGATTTTTTTAGCAAATTTTTCCACTGAAAATCTGTAATAACTTCTCCCATACTTATGCTTGAGGAATGAGATTTTTATGGTAGGCTTACAACTTTAAAGTGAACTTTCCTATAGAAAATGAGAACATTTTGAGCTCATATGAAAAACTTACTAAAAATAGCAAGTTCCCATAAATAGTAACCACCTAGTCTACTAGTCCTTATTAAAATAGAAAAGATTGAAATACAAATATTTTTGGGTGATGCAAGATTGCTCTTACACCTAGGATGCTCCTAAGTCAGACACTCGAGGTAATTTGAGTAGTGACCTCATCACATCTTAGGTGTTCAGAGGAAAAAAAAGATGGTTAACCTCTCCTTTGCTAGCCATGATGAATCCTCAATTGGTCTCCCTTTCCATTTGACCAGAAATTCCTCATAAGTTTTGTTTCTGGTACTTTTTGCAACATGGCTATCCGGTATCTCCTCAATCTCCTTTGTAGCCAAACTAGTTGCTGGAATGCTCCACTGCACTTCTGTAACTTCATTTCCATCGCCTCCTTCATAATACTCTATCAATTCTAAAATATTAAATACTGGTGAAATATTCAATTCAGCAGGCAACTCCACTTCATACACATTCTAGATTATGCCTCTTCACTATCTTGCATGGTCCAAACTTCTTCATCTTCAACTTATTAATGTACCCACTGGAAAATGCTCCTTTCTCAAATGAACCATGACTTCATCTACAACCTAAAATTCCTTATATCTCCTTTTCACATCTAGCCTTATACTATGTATTCATCTTTATGATGTGCTTCCTTGCCTCTTCATGGACGTTCTTCAAATGTTCAACAAAATCTCCTACTTTGGAACTATTTATCTCTCCTTTATCCAACTACCCCAATTCAGAAGTATTTTTGGGGCTACTCCCATATATAATATGGAATGGTGATTTACTAGTACTCCTATTGACAAAATTATTATATGCAAATTCTTCTTGTGGTAAAATCATATCCCATCCTTTTGATTTATCTCCAACCAAGCATCTCAACAAATTTCCTAAACTATGATTCACATCTTCTATTTGTCCATCAATCTGTGGATGATGTGATGAACTAAACTTTAAATCTATCTTCAATTTCTTCCACAATCTATGCTAGAAATACCCAATAAATTTGGTATCTCAATCTGAAACTATACTCTTTGGCAGACCATGTAATCTCACCACTTCTTTGAAAAACAACTCTACTACATAAACATCATCACTAGTCTTCTCTTAAGGAATAAAATGTGCCATATTTGAAAACCTATCAACCACCACAAAAAATGAATCATACCCACACAGTGTCCTTGGTAATCCAAGAACAAAATCCATGTTGACATCCTCCCATGGCTTCTATGGTATAGGTAATGGTTGATACAACCCTGATTCTGCTTAACTCCTTTCACCATTTGACATACTCGACAAGTTTGTACATACTTTGTCACTTTTTGTTGTCAGTGTGGCCAGTAATCATTTTTAGCAACCGAGGCTATAGTTTTATCTCTGCCAAAATGTCCAGCCAATCCTCCACTATGGTTCACCTTGATGAGATTCTCTTTCATTGAACTTCTGGGAATGCACAACTGGCTTCCTTTGAACAACATATTATCCTGGATCATGAAATCCAACTGCTTTGTCCTATCAAGTGTAATAGGTTATGTACAAGCCTACTACGTTTCACCAAAATCAAGATCATCTAGATACAAAGTATTGAGTTCCTTGAACCCAACCACCAACCACCTCTATCTGCATTTTTGTCAGCAAAAGTTGTCTTCTACTAAGATCATCTGCAACTTTATTAGACTTCCCACTCCTGTGTTTCAAAACAAATGTATAACTCTACAAAAACTCAACCCACTTTAAATGCCTTTGGTTCAATTTTCCTTGACTATTCAAATATTGCAAAACTTGATAATTAGTATACAAAATAAACTTCTTAGGAAGAAGATAGTGCCTCCACTTCTTCAAAGCTTGAACTATAGCATAAAATTCCTAACCATAAATAAAATATTTTCTTTTTACATCATTCAACTTCTCACTGAAATAAGCAATAAGTCTACTTTCTTGGCTCAAAATAGCTCCTATTGCAGTACCACTAGCATCATAGTCTACTTGAAACACCTTGTTAAAATTAGGAAGTGCTAAAACAAGTTGCTCTGTAACTTTCTATTTCAATAGATTGAAACTCTTAACTGCTCCTATAGTCCACTTAAACTCTTCCTATCCCCTCTCATTGTTTTAGTTAAGGGTGCACAAATACTACTAAAACTTCTTATGAACTTTCTATAAAATGTAGCTAGTCCATGAAAATATCTTACCTTTTTCACACTCCTTGGAGTAGGCCATTCAAAGATAGCCTTCACTTTCTCTAGGTCAATTTTCATACCTTCTCCCAAGACTACAAATCCTCTAACACCAACTCTTTCTTTATAAAATTGCACTTCTTCAAGTTTATTAGCAACTTTTCTTCCCTCAACTTATCGAACACCTTGTGAATATGAATCAAATGCTCTTGTAATGTCTTACTAAAGATCAATATATTATCTAGGTAAATAATGACAAACTTACCTAGAAACTCCTTTAGTACCTCATTCATGAGCCTCATGAAAGTGTTTGGTACATTGGTTAGCCCAAAAGGTATAACTAACCAATCATATAGTCCTTCCCTTGTCTTGAAAGCATTCTTCCACTCAAAACCTTCTCTGATATGAATATGATGGTATCCACTCTTCATATCTATCTTTGTGAAATACTAAGCTTTGCTCAAACAGTCTATAATATCATCCATCCTTGGCAATAGAAATCTATACTATATTGTGATCTTGTTGATAGCACAAGAATCTATGCACATCCTCCATTCTCCATTCTTCTTTGGTGCTAATACCACTGGTACATCACATGAAGTGAGACTCTCTCAAATCAACCCCTTTTGTAATAAATCATGAACTTCCCTATTCAACTCTTCACTTTCTACTGGTGTCATTTTGTGTGCTACCTTGTTTGGAAAACTGGCTCCTAGAACCAAATCCATTTGGTGGTTGATCTTCCTCACTAGGGGAAATCCTTTAGGTACATTATTTGATACTATATCTGAAAACTCTCTCAACATATCTGCAACTTCTGCAGGTACATCCTCTACTTCTTCTTTTCTATCTTTAGGAATTATAGAAAAACACATATTCTCATGCTTCATACCTTTAAGAAACTCTTTTCCATCAACAAAACATATTCTAGCAACACTACATACCTTTTCTTCTTTATCCTTTAATGGCTTTAGCTTATGTTTCAATCTATCCTTAGTTAGAGTGTAGGTATTTGCTTGCCCATCATGTACAACATGCCTATCAAACTTCCATGGCCTACCCAACAACATATGGCATATGTCTAGAGGTATGATATCACATAGTACCTCATCCTGGTAGCTTCCAATCTTGAACTTCAGTGAGCACTGCTCATTGACCATGACCTTATAGTCATCTTACACCCAAGCAATATGGTATGGACACGGGTGTTTCTGCCTTTTCAGCTTCAACTTGGTAACCATTGTTTCTGATACTAGATTGTCAAAAATTCTACCATCAATGATCACATCATAACACTTACCTTCACATCTACACCTTGTGCGAAACAAGCTCCTTCTTTGTTTAGGTTCATTCTCACCACTCAGCAAGACTCTTTGGTTAACTAGGACTTCTCCTCTCTCAACATCTTTAGAATGTGAGGATCTGGCATCTTCATCAACATGTGCAACTCTCATGTAACCTTCTATTCTTTGATATGACCTTCCTTGGTGTTGGGTACATTCAAATGCTCTATGACCTTCTTCTCCACAATAAAAACATTTTCCATGGAAGCCTCCTCTTCCAGATCCTTGTCCTTTGCCTCTTCCTCTCTGATCTCTATTGTTCTGATCATGGAAACAATTGAAATTATTTTCCCTTTGGTTCTAATTTCTACTTCTAGCCTCATCCTTATTCTTTTGATCATCATTACGACCACCATAAGATTGTCCACTAGATCTTCCACCACGACCTCTTCCACTATTCTTATTGTAGAACTTCTTGCTTAGTTTCTCCTCAACTCTTAGGGAAAAATGGTATGCCTCCTCAATACTACTCATTCAAACCAGAATTAGCTCATCCTAAATGCTTGGCTTTAACCCATTAAGATAATGGGCAACTTTCTCCTTATTAGCTTTTGCATGGCCAGTTCTAATGAGAACTTGGTAGAACTCTTCGGTACATTCTTGAACAAATTTTCTTTCTTGCTTCAACCCTTGCATTTTCTTTAACAAATCAAGCACATAATCCACAGGAACGAATTGTCACTTTAGTTTATCTTTCATCCAATCCCATCTAGTGATTTTGTCCTTTCCCTTTCTATTTCACTCCTACTGAACCTCCTACCACTAGATCTTTGCATGTCCCTTTAGTTTTGCCTTTGCAAACTTGACCCTATTAGTATCTTCAATATCTTCATATTTAAAGTACTCCTTTAGTTCATTGATCCAATTGATCAGCTCCTTTGGGTTAAGATTTCTTAAAAATGTGGGAACATCAAACTTAGGTCTTTTTCCAATCTTAGAGATGGCCCTAAAAGCCTCTCTTCCTCTAGATTTAGAACTGCCTCTGCTTTAACATTTTTTTCTACTTCATCCTCATCCTCACTTCATCTCTTATGGGAAGATTCATTTCTCTATGCATTTTTCTTCCAATGCTTGCATTTGTCTTTGGAGGGTTCAAAAACCCTCAGGTGTAACACCTACAACTCTTCTACCATGCTCTCTTTGTGGAGGCATTTTTTGTACTTTTGCTAAAACCCTAGTGCAAACTACCTCACAATCAAGGATCTATCTACATGCTTAGCTTAAACCATAGTCCTAGTGTAAACTGCCTCACAGTTGGTGACCTATCCACACACTCAAGAACTCTAGCTTTGATACCACTTGATGTAGGGAACTCCCTATTAATACCATAAACTCATAATAGAAATAAAGAAACAACAATGAATGTGAGAACAAAATATGGACTTCTTATTTACACTGCAAATGCAAAATTACAAAATTCATAAGTACAATATGCTAACCCACATGGGTGCCTTTAGTACAATAATTTGCAATACAGGTTGTGAACTATCACCCAGAGCTATCCTAGACAATATTTAGGCCTTTCTTAAATAGGTAGTTGTATGCCACATGGGAAGGTTCTAGATGCTCAAACTTAACACCTACGGCCGACAGACCCTAACAATACACATAGGGTTGACCAAATACATCTTTGACATATTATTTTAGAAATTTTGGTAGCCCAACTTCTAAAGGCCATAACCACAAATCATTGCTCTGATTGGCTATTATAGCCACTTTTTGGAAATGCCAGCTTCTGATCTACATGCTCAAAAGCACATTAGCACCCTTCTATCAAGTTTTCAAACCTCATCTGGGCATTCTAAGGCATCCAATGACAAGCCTGAAGATATTTTAGCAAAATTTTCCATCAAAAATTTGGAATAAATTCTTCGATACTTATACTTGAGCAATGAGATTTTTATGGTAGGCTTACAACTTTAAAATGAACCTTCTTGTAGAAAATGAGAACATTCTAAGCTCATATGACAAACTTACAAAAAATAGCAAGTTTCCATAAATAGTAACCACCCTATCTACTAGTCCTTATTAAAATAGAAAAGATTGAAATGCAAATATTTTTGGGTGATGCAAGAGTACTCTTATGCTCAAGATGCTTTTGCATCACTCTACTTGTTTAGGATCTTGCTGTGGTTGTTGAGGCAATTGGGCTTGAGCTGTTTGTTTTCTACCCTTTGCCCCTCTCTTCCTTTTCACTCCTCTATCTACTTCAAAATACTCAATTTCTCACTCATTTTGATGAACCATTTTTGGCCTCACTAGTGATTGATTTCAGAAAGTTGGTAAAATAACTTTTACACCTTTGCCTTTGATAGGCCATGTTGTGGTTTGTAGAGGAACAACTTGTGGAACTGGATCAAGTTTGAAAGGCTTCTTGATCCATTCCATCATTAGTTGGACTATATGGTGGGCTCTATTGTTGATGTCCACATTCTCATCCCTACCAATCTCTATATGCATGATCAACCTATTTTAGATTTTGTCATGATTATACAATGTATCCAAGACATCTTTAGTATCTTTCTTGACAACCTTAAGCAAGATGTTCATTTTCAAGGCCTTTTCTACCAGATATAGAGTTATTATTGTTCAAGTCCTTTTATACTAGATATAGAGTCATTCTACAATAATCCCTTATTTAGATATCATAGTCATCTATCACATTCATCTAGTGGTCTTCCAATGCATCCTTATATATGAACTACTTCCTTGCTAGATGTTGCACCATCCCTATATTATTGAAGTATGGGTGAGGGGAGTTGTACTTTTCCAAGGGATATTGATCCCATTCTAAGTCAAAGGTCATGATGTCTTGTTTCTTCTTGACCTCAAAAGCACCTATGGTGATTGGCCACACCCATATCTTCTTGTGTTGTTTCCCCACTTTGTCATATGCACATGTGAGTTCCTTGGAAATCTTGAACAAAATGAGCCTATCTAAAGGACATCTTGGGAGCTTCATTAGGTTCACTTGTGTGCCAGCTACCCTTAGGTATGTGAATGTTTTGAACTGAATGCAGCAAGCACCGATCTTTGTGAGTTTGGCTACTACCTCTACTGGCATCCGTTTGACATAGTCACCCTCTATGAAGCAGATGATTTTGAATATAATGATGTCATTCACTATCTTGTACTCTTTTCTCTAATCCAAAATCTTCTTCTTCACTGGCTAAGGATATACCACGTAGGGCCATGCATTAACATCTTATATGGTACCTTTTTTGTAAAGTCTTGGGTAGTCGATTGTTCTGGTCGCCAATAAGTGCACCAAATATGATGTCATGTAGAATTTGGGGTCAGCCTTAACAACTACCAACTACTCATCTAGGTTATCACTCAGTATTGTGGCCCAGTCAATTGGTATCTTGGTCATTTGGATTGTTTCTATGAAATGGACCATCCTAGTATTGAGATGTCTAACTACTGGTAGACCCATCACTACTTAAAAGAATGATGATGTATCCCATGTCATCCTTTATGTATCTCTAGGTCATGTCTACTTTGTTGACTCTGCAACTCACTGGTATTCTATGAATAAAAAATGATGACTGGATTATGCATTTGGCTTCCTTCTTATGATCTTGATACCATCTTTCTGCTCCTTCATAAGATATGTCTACATATTGATCAGCTCTAGGCAAGTGGAAGGCTTTCTTAATGTTTCAAGGTTTGAGGTCCAGGACTAGCTCACTTGTGACACTGTTGACAACCTTCTCTTTAGTGACATAGTTTCGGTGAGAGCCATGATGAGTTTTGAAGATTGCATGGAAGTAGGACATGATGCCACATTGACTAACCTTGATCGGATGAGTGCTAGCACCATTTTGGATCTTTCTCTTGGCTTATTGTAAATGGTAAGGAAGGCATCCTAGTCAATATGTCCCATTCAGTGTCTCGGATCTCGGTATGTCCATCCTGGAAGTGAAATTTCCTTGGTGTATCTTAATATTTGAACAGTAAAAGTTTGGGAGGAATATTTTTTACAAGTAAGGATGATGAAGATGCCATTTTATTTGCACAAAGGAGAAAGATATTACTTCAAAAGCTAAAAATATAACCCAAAACAAACCCTAACTGACAAAAACCTAGCTCAGATGCTCCAAAATAGTGAAAAAATAGTTTAATCCCCCCATAAGCCCTGATATACAAAATAGTTCACCCAACACACCCTTAGAGGTGTGCTAGGTGTGCTTAAATGGTCCCTTAATGACCATTTTGGCATAGTTGTGAACATGTGCACCTAGGTGAGGTCTGCACATGTGCATGTGCACAACTATGCACATGCACAAGTGGCAAGTGCAAAGTGGGGGGGGGGGGGGGGTGGATTAGTTCTCTATGTTTGGAGTGCACAAAGGATGGTGGTGTGTGCACCCTATATGCCTTTGGATGCTTTGAAAAAAAGGTGTGCATGTGTGCACCTTGGGGAGGTGCACACATGCACACCTTTCCTTAGGTTTCCTTAGCTTTAGTTTTAGTTTCAAAAAGAAAAGGTGCACACATGCATACCTTTTCTTGACTTAGATGTTTTTTGGTTCTTTTGTAGGTTTTAATTCTTTTTAAGTGAAGAAAGGTGTGCACATGCACACCTTGAGGAGGTGCGCATGTGCGCACCTTTAGTGTCTAATAATTTGTATTTTTGTGTAGGGTTGGATGCATCTTGAAGGGTGTGGATGCGCAATTGCACAGGGAGTGCTATAAGAAATGAGGTAAGGGAGAGGGGTCTCAAGTTTGTATATATTCATGCTTGGCATGCACACCCTTTGGAGGTGCACACATACCCAAGTGTGCATGTGCACATCTCCAAAGGGAAATGAGTGTGCACGTATGCATTTAGTGCACCTATGCACCTTGGATAGGTGCTCATGTGCGCAAAGTGTGCTAGTGTGCATTCATGCACCTAACACTTAGAATCTTCCAATTTTTCCAGTTTTTGACACCTCAAATTCACCTAATCAGAGACTAAAGCTTGACCTAGACTTTTGACAAGTCCCAAAATGACCCTGGCCTAGACTAGGGGTTTGGGAGATAAAAAAATTACTAGGGGGTTCCCATTCTAGGAGAAATGGGGCATGCACTGTGAAACCATAACACTATGTAGACATGATTATGCAAGCATCTTGATTACCTGACATAAATGATTTTAAAGACATATGCCTTATGATGTGTTATCTCATAATGATATCAAGATATTGTTAGAAATCTCACCATGTTTAATTGAATAAAATATACTAGTTGGGATGCTTCCATTTTGGTAGATTTGACTTATGATATGTACCATGACCTAATTCATATGCCTGATGATTTAATAGTTACGGATTCAATATTTCATCACCATGATAGAAAATGGAATATGATGCAATTCAAAATATAAATTTGATCATGTCAGGGAAAGATTAATGTCAATACACAGATTTTGGTATCTTAATATTTTGAATGTTTTTTATATGAAAATGATTAGAAAAAGAAACTTAACTATAAAAATTTGAATTTGTTAATTTATGTGAATTATGCAATATTAAAATTTTCATGCACTAATATACACATATTTTTATATGATTTTCATTGAACTACTAATGCTCGATTTTAGTGTGTAGGAAATTAAACCATGTAAATTAATTGGGGAAACAAGGTCCAAACTTATGTGGACACACTATAGCCAAGGTGAATGTTTGGAAGATTCATAGCCTCATTGTGATGTGTTTATTTTGTAACAATGACTTTGCATGTGTATGGTAAATTTAATTTCATAAATACATTAGAGAGATGTCATGGTGATGTGTAATGTGTCACTTGGCACTTGCAATTGTTTATATGTTGATGACATGTCACCTAGGGTTTTGATCATGGTAGCACTTAACCTCAAACTAATTGCCTTTCAAAATATTAAGTAAGTTCACTTAGAGAAAGGATAACATGGGTCACCATCAAGGGAAATTCGAATTCAAACTTGAAAAGAATTTTAGAGGGTTAATAATTGGTCCCAAGGTGTCATTTTTGTGAAAAAAAGCCATCCATATGTTAGCATAACATGTTAGGGGACTAAATTTGACCATTTTAGTGCTTAGCTAGCCTAGTGGACCCCTTAACCAATGTATTCTTCCACCAATTCGAAAATTGAGTTATACCATGAGTTCATACCTATTTTTCCACTTAATGAAAGGTAGAAAAATTTCTAGGGACAAAGTTGTAAGAGATAGTGGCTTGATGTTTTTGTCAAAGAGACAATGGGAGAGTCTTTTTAGTGAACTTGGACAAACTAGTGGTCTGTTCACCCACTCTCTAAGTTTAGAGACAATTAGGGTTTGGAGGAGGAATGACTAAGGAGAAGGGAGCTCTTCATCAAACTTCCATTTTCCTTTAGCTTAGACCAAGGTTGGTACCATGCCATGGCTCTCACTGCACTTGCTTTATAATGTTGTTCATGTTTATTTTGTGTTAAAATTCATGTAAAGTGTTTGTGTTGAGATTGTTGATATGTGCCATTATTTGTGATGGATTTCTTTTGCGAAGTTTTTCTTGTTTTTATTTGTATGAATGTTAATGGGTGTGAAGGATTCATTCACCCTTGGGAGGGAAAATAAGCCTTGGGTGAAGCAGTTAGTTGGGCTCAACAATGATGTTGAGAAATTCTTCCCTTGGAGAGGTTTAGATGTTCATGGACTATGGGCTCCATTGAAGCCATATGCGTTGTTTTGTGATGTGGGAGGTGTAAGTGTATTTTTGTATTGAGGATGAATTTGATAGCCTCGAAAGGGCATGATGCAATTGCAAATATGTATACTTGTATGGATATGGAATTCTCCTCTTTGGAGAGCCCACCTTTATCCATGTTTCATGAGTCCAATGGAGGATCATTTATGATAATCCTTGGGAGGGAGTTATGTGTTATAATGTTATGTTTTATGCATTGGTGGTGCTTGAGTGTAACCTGTTTGAACCTTGTTTCCCCTAGCTTGGTGGGTGGCTTCTTAGAAGCCTAGGATGGGAGGTGAGACTCCATGGTTCTTGTGTAAATTTTTTTGCAGGTTTTATGCTCTTGGGATCCAAGAAGAAGCTGGAGTTATTCCCTTGTATTGGTAGAGAGAAAGATATGTCTTATGTAATCTATTTAAAAGGATCAATCCTTCTTCATGTCATTGAACATTATATTTGTAAAGATAAAACTTCCATTGTTATTTATCTTTTGTGTTGTAAGGATAAGGTCCTCATTTTATGTACATTATTGTGTAGTAAATATTTGTGAAAGGAAAGAAGGAATTTTATTTTTATCATATATGTCATGTTGTAAAATACATGCATGGAAGGAGTGTAGGTGCATTGTAAGATTCAATAATATGCTTTTCTATGAAATGAGGAGAGAAGATTTCTTTTTATATCATAATAGTCATAGTTGGAAATAAGGGAGATTTATTTAATAGTCATAGTTGTTTACACTTAAGGAATGTACATGTGTTACAATTAGTTCATTTCATCAATGTAAGAAAAATGCTTCCATAGATTGTCTATGCAAAGAAATTACATTATATACCCATTCAATATCATCTCAGTTCCCTTAATGATAGGATGAATAAATCTAATACTTCCATAGATTCTATTTCATTTTAATGCATGAAGTTGAATATATTATTTCCAATGATCCTAATAGCTCATTTAGACAACATATTTTAAATGTTCATGAAAGGAAACATGTTGTGGATGTATATTCAACTTGCTAGTTTTTGTATGGAACATGAAAGAAAATAAAAGACACTCAAGTTTTATTACAGACCAATTTAATAATCAATAGGAATATACTTGGAACCTATGTGTATCCACAATAAAATAATAATACCTCTAACCTAGGAAAAAAAGTACTAAGTCAATAGCTAGTCAATTCATATGGGATTTGCAAAAGAGAGGAAAAGTGTGTATCACGTGTCTAGAAAATGAAGGCAATCCAATTAAGAAAATAAACAAAGCACTCTTAAGGGGTCAATTTGGGGTAGGTAATAAATAAAAACCTTTAATAATGCTTCCTTATCCCACCCATTCCCAAGAATAATATGCCTATGTATTTAGGCATTGTTCCACATTTCCCTAGGTCGACACATATATTAAGATGTGGAAATCGACTTAAAAAAAAACCTTTTTATAAGAACAAAAAGAAAAAAAAAAAATGGCACTTAAGAACAAGATGGAAGGGTCATCCCCACTCCCTTCTCATTCCCTTACACACATCGTCCTTGAGGGTTAGGAAGGGTTGGGATGGGTGCAACTTGTGGTCTTGTTACCATAGCTAGAAAGGAGAATTGAGAGGCATCATCCATGTGGGTTAGAAATGTCAAAAACAATAGTCCATCAAGATAACTGAGAGGGGGGGGGGGGAGGGGGTGTGAATCAATTATCTAATAATTAAAACATTTATCTTCTTTAAACAAACTTAACCATGGAGCCAAAGTAAATAAAAACCATAATAAAATGCACATAGACAATTATACTAGATATGTTGACTAGGGAAACCCTTGATCAGAGAGAAAACCCAATGGGAATGATGCCCACAAGATGATGTACTAATATTAATATTCCTTGTTAGAGGATGGACCCTGTTAGGAGTCTATTAAAACATTTAGTACAATGAGTCCTTATTAGGATACTTTGAATCTTTGTTAGGAGATTCCAAACCTATTTGGAGTTGTGCCAACCCTGTTAGGAGTTTTAGTATAATGTGTGCAAGAAGATCCCACTGCTCAAACATGCAATTTCAACTATAATAAGAGCTCACTACCCAAATAAGTAATTTACTATTATGACCTCCGTTCCTTTGTTCTGTCAATTGAAATAGTTACTATTAGTCCTTGTAGAGTAGGTCATAAACCTCAAATCCAAATACCAAACCTCAGATCACTCAATAAAACCTCAGCAATCAATTTTCCTTCACTTCTGCACTACTCTACTCAAATTCGCATTTCGCTCTTACTGCTGCTTATCATAAATTATAAAAATCATATCCTTCTATACCATGATAAAGGAAAATTCCATTCCTTTATACCAAGTCCTCAAAACAATTCCCTAAGTCAGCTATTAGACCTTCTCAATTAATTATTATCGGACCACATTAAAAACATGTTACACTTTAGCGATAACATTAATCTTTTTCCTTGCAACTTGAATAACTTTTTGTACAACCAATATTATGATGAGAAATCTTAGCCACATCATCATCAACATGTCTTCTTCATATCCTCAACCTAAATTCTTAGAATAATAACTTTTCTAAGAGATATAACAAGTTTACCAGAACATGCCTTTGTAAACTTTATCTCAGAATAGACATCACTAAAACTCACATTACTTCTTCTATACTTATCCTTTCTTCTTCCAACATTAATTGAATATACTAGATACTCAGAAGTATCTCTCATAACCTCAAATAGTGTAAATACTCAACTAGCCATCCATACCAACTTGATCTTTTTGTTGTTCTTCTGTTAGATACCACATAAAACTACCATGTTGACATCAATGACAAACTCAGTCATGAATGTAATGTATCATCATAGTAACATATCTATAATACTCCCCCATAGGAATATTATCATAATTCATGCTTGTAACCAATCTTCTAACAATCTCCCCCTTTGGCATTGATGGAAACATAGATAAAAAAACATCTAGTTCCAAGAATACCAACAAAAGATTGTTTAACTTACTTTTCAAATCCTCTTCATCAATCATTCTCCCCTATTGATATACCTCAATGTCCTTTCTAAAACATTTTCATTCCATGCTGTGCTAATGTCAAACATCTTCCTCAACATAATTTTTTTCATGCAATATTCTCCCCCATTAACATCAATGTCAAAGGTTTCAACTACCAACATCTCTGCATCAAACTCTACAACAACTGATACTTACTAGCTCAAGTTTCAAAAGAAACTATTCATAACAATATTTAACAAGAGTCCTAGATGAATTTGTCCATCATAGATACTCTCCCATACAGGAAGCAAAAAATTTTAGTCCAAACAATAATGGTGCTTTGTTACACTAGACTATTGTATTGTTGCATGTTCTACTTTGATGTTAGAAGGGGCATAACACCAAGCATACCTTGTAAATACTCAAAAGTATCTTTGGAAAGAGGCTTAGTGAATATATCTACAATCTACTCTTTAGTGCTCACATATTCCAATTTTATTTCCTTGTTTGCAACTTTCTTTATCAACATGTGATACTTGATAGAAATGTGCTTAGTCTTTGAATGCAACATTAGATTCTTAGACATGTTTATAGTTCTTGTGTTGTCACAATGTATGACAACAGGTTTATTGATTTCTATCCTTATATCCATCAATATTTACTTCATCCAAATGATTTGATTTCAATTATTTGCTACTGTAACATACTCAGCTTCTATTGTACTTTGTGATGTACAATCTTGCTTCTTACTTAACCAAGAAACCAATCTTTCTCCAAGAATGAAGGCTCCACCGCTGGTGCTCTTTCTGTCATCCATACTGCTTGGACAATGTGCATCAATATAAGCACTTAGAGTGAAATGATTAGATTTGTCATACCATAATTTGAACTTTAATGTCTCCTTTAGATATCTAAATATCTTTTTCACTGCTACATAATGTGCTTCTCTAGGATCAGCTTAGAATCTTGCAGCAATTCCAACTGCATTTGCTATATTTGGCCTTGTGTGAGTCAGATATTGCAATCCTCCGATCATAGATCTGTATTACTTTTACTCAACTGTAGGTGTCTCATCCTATGTAGATAACTTGTGTCTAGTTACCATAGGTGTTCCAATAGGTTTACATGTTTCCAAACCAAACCTTTTTAGTAAATCCTTCAAGTAGTGAGTCTGAGAAATAAATATTCCTTCTTTATTTTGTACAATCTACAATCTTAGGAAATATTTTATCTCTCCTATCATACTCATCTCAAATTCTTTCTTCATCTCTTTAGAAAACTTTTTCCTTTCCTCATCATTATCTCCAAATATGATATCATCAACAAATATTACTAAAATCATCAAAACATTATCAATTTCTTTCCAATACAGATTATTGTCTACCATACCTTTACTATATCGAAGCTTTGTCAAATGTTTGTCCAACCTTGCATACTAGGTTATGGGTGCTTGCTTTAATCCATATAATGCTTTCCTAAGTTTGCATACTATGTCCTTGTCATCTATCAAAGGACATCCTTCAGGCTACTCAATGTATGCTTCTTCTTCTAGTTCTCCATTCAGAAATGCTGACTTGACATCTATCTGATATACTTTGAATTTCTTCTATGCTATATAGGCTAAGAATGATCTTACTGCTTCTATTCTAGCCAATTGAGCATTGAACTCATCATATTCTATGCTACAAGGCTAAGAATAATCTTACTACTTTTATTCTAGCCAATGGAGCATAGGTCTCATCATACTCTATCCCTTCTTGCTGTGAGTAACCTTTACATACCAATGTTGCTTTGTTCCTTATGAATTCTCCTTGCTCATTCATTTAATTCCTAAATACCCATTTTATTCCTATCACATTCTTGTCTACTATTCTGGGGACCAATTCCCACATCTCATTCTTTACTATCTTATCCAATTCCTCTTTTATGGCTTGTTTCCAATAATCATCTTTACATGCTAAATCTTCATTGACTTTTCTTCTTGTCATCACACCTTTTTCTTTGCTTCTGATGATATGCTCGAATGGGTGATTCTTTAGCATATTCTTTCCTGAAATAGGAGTTGTTATCTCAACTCTTGGCTCTACTAAGGTTCTAAGCTTTGTTCCTTCTTTGGCTCTCCTTCATTTTGCAAATCTACATTGTTAGTCTCAAGAAATATCTCATCATTCCTTCGCTTAGTGACAACATCATTATCTAAATTGTAATCAACTATTCTCTCTTGTATTATTAATTTCTCATCAATTCTCACATTTTCACTTTCCATAATAGTTTTAGCTCTCAGATTATAACATCTATAAGCCTTGCTTTTCAATGAATAACCAAGAAACGTACCTTCATCACTTCTAACATCAAACTTACCAATATCATAATTTCTTTTAATATAGCACTTACTTCCAATTTTTTTGAAATACTTAACTATAGGCGAGTGTCCAAACTATAGCTCATAAAGTGGTCTTGTTTGTGTCTTTATTGACTTGTACTCTATTCATAGTGTAGACTATTGTATTCATAGCTTCCCTCCAAAATGTTTTAGATACATCATTCTCTGCTAACATAGCTCTTGCAACTTCTGTAACTAACTTGTTCCTTCTCTCCACAACACCATTCTGTTCAGGGTTCTTAGAACTAATAACTATCTTTTAATTCCATTTTCTTCACAAAACATGTTAAACTCATTTGAAGTAAATTCTCCTCCTCTATCTAATCTTAAACATTTAATCTTCATACCGAATTCATTCTCAATCCTATTCTTGAATATCTTAAACTTATCAAATGCCTCAGATTTCTATTTAAGAAATGCAACCTGCATCATTCTAGAAAAATCATAAACTAGAATCATAAAATAGCTTTCACCACAGAATCCTTTAGTCTTTGTAGGACCACTGAGATCTGTGTGTATAATCTCCAATTTTACTGTAGTGGTAAACTTCTTGCTAGGAAAAGTTCTATTATGTTTAGCCAAAATACTCCTTGCAAATTGTGTTAGTAGGCTTCACAATCTTCGGCAAATATCTAACTACAAACATTCTACTAGTTCTCATGATATTGCCAAAGTCTATATGACAAAATCTCTTATGGCATAACCAACTGTCATCTACCTTTGCAACTAAACATGTCATTTTAGTAGGATTCAACTGAAATACATTACCTCTAGATTTGGTTCTTGTTCCAATTACCTTTCCATCATTATCTTTGATCATGCATGTCTTTTATGTGAACTACAATTGATATCCTTTATCTACTAGTTGTCCAACACTTAAAAGATTGTGCTTTAAACCATCAACAAAGTATACATCTTCAGTGTTAGTCTTACCATCAAGAGTTATAGATCCAATACCTTTAACTTGGCATGTTGCATCATTTCCAACTCTGAGAATTCCTCTATCCTAACTATTGAAGTCAATAAACTTATTCATGTTGATGTGAAAAACCACTATTAATTATCCAATTAGATTTCTTCTCAACCTGTGACACCAAAGCTACCTTTTTTGGACTTTCTTCTTTAATTGCCACAAATCTAGTTTCATCATCACTAGCACTTAATGTTTGTTGATTAGAATCATTATCTTCATTTGCATACAAACACTCTCTATCCTTTCTAGCTTTGTGATTTCCCTTATACTTTTTTCTCTCTTTTAGGACACTTAGATGCATAATGACCATATTCATCACAAGTTCAACATTTAAAAAATTTCTTACCTCCTTTTTCTCTTCTTACCAGAAGAGCTACCCCTTCTTCAATCTTTCTATCTTCCTTAGATCTGTTGTTGCTAAAAAAATCTCCTCTAGCACTTGTGCTCCTTGATAGACTAGGTTGAATATTCAAGGCACTGAAAGTTGTCTCTGTTCTGGTCAATTCTTAGGACTGTCTAAGTTCATTCTCAACTGCTTCAAGTCTTCTAAGAAATATCTCCTTTGTGAAATATTTGGTACAAGATATCAACAACTTTATCATCTGAACTAATGACTTAAATGGTGGTGTTAGAGTCTTCCTTATCTTCCATATAACCTCATCATCTTCTTTGGTTCTTCCTTGGGCTTTGATACCTATAGTAATTTTTGATATTCTGCCTATATATTTTCTTACAGATTCATCTTCCATCATTTTAGTATCTTAAAATGCACAAATCCAACTTTGTAGCCTCAAATTCTTAGAATGTGCATCTCCTTCAAAACTAATTTCCAAAGCTTTCCAAATCTAATGTGAAGTAGCAAGTAATTTTACCTGATTATACTCAATTTCAGGAAGTGCAATCAATAGTGGTTCTCTAGCTCTCATGTCGCACATAAAAAGATCTCTTTCTACCTTAGTACAAGTTTCCAAGTCCTCTTCAACAATGATCATCTTCATTGATTTTGTCAAGATTCAATATCCCAGACCCATACACAACAAATGTGTCTTCATCTTTTCTTTCTAGCTATTGCAATTTGTTCCAACAAACTTCAGACTGTCTTTCCTGAACATGTTCACCATGGATCTCCCAAAGTTGTTACACTTTATCTTCAAGGACTTGAGGTTCTGATACCAATTGTTAGAAACAATAGTCCACCAAGATAACATTGGGGGGGGGGGGGGGGTGAATTAGTTATCTGATAATTAAAACATTTATCTTCTTTAAACAAACTTAAACATTAAGCCAAAGTAAAAAAAAACCATAATAAAATGCACATAAATAATTACACTAGATATGTTGACTAGGGAAACCCTTGATCAGAGGGAAAACCTCAATGGGAATGATGCCCACAAGATGATGTACTAATATAAACATTTCTTGATAGAGGATGGACCCAGTTAGGAGTCTATTACAACATTTAGTACAAAGAGTCTCTATAAGGAGACTTTGAATCCCTATTAGGAGATTTCAACCCTATTAGGAGTTGTGCCAACCTTGTTAGGCGTTGTAGTATAATCTATGCAAGAAGAGCCCATTACCCAAACATGCAATTCCAATTACAAGAAGAGCTCACTACTCAAACAAGTAATTTACTCTTATAACTTCCTTTCCTTTATTTTGTCAACTGGACCAATTATTTTCAGACCTTTTAGACTAGGTCACAAACCTTAGATCCAAATACCAAACCTTGAATCACTTAATAAAACATTGGCAATGAAGTTTCCTTCACTTTTGCACTACTCTACTCAACTTCGCATTCCGCTCTTACTACTGCTTATCATTAATTATAAAATTTTTCCTTCCATACCATGATAAAGGAAAATGTCCTTCTTTTATATCAAGTCCTCAAAACAATTCCCTGAGTTGGCTACTAGACCTTCTCAATTAATTATTATAGGACCACATTAAGAATACGTTACACTTTAGCAATAATATTAATCTTTCACCTTGCAACTTGAATAACTTTCTATACATGTAATATTATGAAAAGTGAGCTTAGCCACACCATCATCAACATGTCTTCTTCATGCCCTCAACCTTGATTATTAGAATAACAACTTTTCTTATAGATATACCAAGTTTACCAAAACATGCCTTTGTAAACTCTATCTCAGAACAAACATCACCAAAACTCACATAAATTCTTCTATACTTATCCTTTCTTCTTCTGACATTAACTGCATATACTAGATACTTAGAAGTATCTCTTATAACCTTAGATAGTGTAAATACTTAACTAGTTATCTGTAGATATATCAAGTTTACCAGAACATGCCTTTGTAAACTCTATCTCAGAAAAAACATCACCAAAACTCACATAAATTCTTCTACTTTCTTCTTTCGACATTAACTGCATATACTAGATACTTAGAAGTATCTCTTATAACCTTAGATAGTGTAAATACTTAACTAGTTGTCTATACCAACTTGATCTTTCTGCTGTTCTTCTGTTAGATACCACAAAAAACTACTATGTTGACATCAATGAAAAAATCAGTCATGAATGTAACATATCATCATAGTAACATATCTACAATACTCCCCCATAGGAATATCATCAACATTCATGCTTGTAACCAATTTTCTAACAATAAAGAGTCTAGGGTTAGTCATGTGGATGGGGAAATAGTTAGAGGTTAGTTAGTATAGGTCAGTGAGGTGTATTAGTTAGTAAAGATGGGAGTTAGGAAAGAGGTTAGTAGATGTAAGTTTGGGATTAGTGATTAGGTTGGGGAAGAGGGATCATGAGGGATGCCTAGAAATTGGGGAAGATTATTTAAGTTATTAGATAATAAGTTGTTAAGTTAGAAATTAGTTAGGAGTAAAGTAAGTTAGAAAAGGGGAAACTTAGTTGATATTATGGAATAATAATAACTAGCACTTGTATCCTAATAGGGTGCAAGAGTACAACCGATAGGCATTAGGGTTGAAGTGTATAGCTAAATATTTCATCCATGCTAGTGTGTGATTGTAATGCAGGTGAAAATAGACAATTTCTAACAAAACTTTTTATATGATTGAGATTGGAAATAAATAGAGAGACCTACATTGATCTAGAGTCAAGCACTAGATCTATGTGCCCAAGCATTTAGAATTGACAAAAACACCAAGCATGTCACCATATAACCCACAGAAAAAACTGTTCTACTTGCAAGGTAAATGGCAAAATAAACCCAAACTCTAGCTGCAAATAGGGAAAAATAATGAATCTTTTCCAAGTATGTGTTGAATTTTGATGTTGGCATTCTTAAAAGAACATTTTCCATATTGGCATTCTTAGAGATACATTTCCCAAATACATTATGCCAAAACTTAAAAAGTGTACCTTAAAATTATTTTTATGGCTGAAAAATTCCCATACAATAACATATTGAAACCATCCTATTCTATATGCTTTAATTTGGAAAATTTTGAAAGATCTAACTATAAATCCAAAATTTCTTTTGAAAAATTAGTCCACTTGGATATAATATTGTACACCACAAAATCATATCATTGCCCCAATTTAGAATGTGATTAGTCTGATCAAAACCTTCAATGATTCTATGAGGTATTGATTCTACTGCACACAAAATTCTTTTTTATTCTACTAACTAATTTTTACAAAATTGGGCATAAATAGAGTTTGAATTTGACTACTTATCACAAAGTTGGGCATCAAGAGCATTAGAATTTGTAACTAACATGTATTTTTTTCTGGGTAATCAATGTGATGCATGGATTTCTAAGGCTACAGATCTAAATCTGCATCCACTTGTAGTTTCAGACATTACTCCTGGCCACCACATCTGACTCTCAAACAAAAAGAACATTTGAGGTGTTTCTTTTCCAATTTAGTGGCTCAAGCAGTAGCTGTGTCACCCATGTTTTTTTTGACAATGTCAACATATTCATTTTGCCATGGTTTTATCAAGTAAATATTGTTGAAGAATTATGCATCAAGCTTTGGCATTTAAGAAATGTGCAATTTTCTAAATTTCTCTGCTTTTTCCCTTTATGAATTCTTAGGGAGGAAATCTCTAAAATATAGTTCAATCTAACCCTGCAGAAGGCTTAGCTCAGAGATATCTCTACACAATTGTGTTATATCTCAAAAATATAGATGACTAGAACTGATTTTTTTTCTATGCATGAAACCTTCAATATGCCATAACTTGACATGAAAAAGGAAATAATTAGATGTTTCTATACACAAAACTTTCTCTCGCAGCTATCTAATATGTCTAGATCACAAACAAGAGTCAAACATGCCTTTCATTGAGTGTTTGGACATTGTGAGTTAGAGCATCCACCAACATTGATTGGTAACAAACATTTCGATGATAAATTTATAGTTTGGAAGCTACAACATGAGGAAATTCTAGGGGCCCTCACCAACAAGTGAAATCCTATAGGAAATAATAAAAATAAATTTTATTATTAATAATAATTTATGTTAATGGATATCAATGTCCAAATCAGTTAATAGGACATGCAATAGAGATTAGAATAGTAAAGATTTAGTCGACAAGATTAAATGGTTAGCATACTAAGTTAGTCAAAACTATTTTATGATGGTATAATAAGTATATGAATTAATTTAAAGGACAAATACATTAAATGGTGTGTTATTATTAGAAAGTAGAGGAAGTAATATTGCATGTAATAGTTATAGTTAATGAATGCATTAAAACAATTATTCATGATATAACACATTTAGCACATACTAGTTGATTATACCTTAAGTAGTTTTATGATTTTATGATTATGTATCTATGAATTAAATGAATAGTTTATGTTTATGAATGGTGGGTATATAAATATAACACAACCATTACAATATACTTACACTATTATCTTATGCTAATTACATTGTGATGTACAAGAAATGGAGTCAATCTAGACACATGCATATACCTATATACCCTTCATTGAAAAAGTTGTACAAAAGCTCTATACAAACAAATTAGTCAGTAATGTATAGTAATTGCACTTAACATTTAACATGTTTAAAATGAACTAAAATTTAATGTTTCAAACAAGATCTATACCAAGAGCAAGGAAAGGAAATTCACATAGTGGTTGGTTAGGAGTAGTGAAGAGTAGTGGTGCTCATTATGTAAGTTAGTGAACTAATGATCAGCAATCTAATCATACCCCATAATCTTATGCACAATAGACATACTTCCACATCTTCAATAAGTGTATCATTATAACAAGAAACCCTATCCCAATGCAAAGTAAAAAAATTCATATCGGGTTGATCATCATGTCAAGACAACTTATGACCCCAGTATATTCTAGCATGGAGAATTTAATAGAGATGAAACTCCAACCACTCTAGTTAGGATCAAATTGAATTAAGGAATGAAAGTAAGTTGCAACCCTAAGTGCATGACTGTCAAGTGTCAATCATTCCAATATATTAGTTCATCTTTAACCTAGTATAAACTATAATACTTACATCTTCTCTCCAATATTTTTTGGAAATATTCTTCTACATCATCAATTTCCTTGTATAGTCATTGATTTATCTATTTATTATTTTAGCTATTCCATGCTATGGTGGAGTCCTTGGTGCACTTATTTGTCTCTTGATTCCTTTTTCATTGGAAAATATGTTGAACCCATTGGATATTAATTCACCTCTACAATCAGATCTCAAGCATTTCAAAATATTTCCTATTTCTTTGTCAACTCTAGCCAAATGCCACTCAAACATTTGAAAAGCACCAGATTTTTCTTTTAGAAACATAATAGTCATCATTCTAGAAAAGTCATCAACAAATATAATAAAATATTTTTCACCATAATAGATTTTCTCTCCAATAAGATCGCATAAATAAGTATGAACCAACTCCAAGATATCATCAGAAGAATAGATCTTGCTCTTGAAACTAGACTTTGTCATATTACCCATTTGACATTGTTTGCACATCATTTTATTAGGTTTTCTCAATCTTGGTAATCTTCTAACTCTTTTCATATTACTAATGCTTACTAGATTATCAAAGTTCACATGACATAGCCTCTTATGCCACAACAAAATATCTTTAAATTGTGCAAATAGACAATTATCTTCAGGTAGGTCTAGACAGAACAAGTTACCTCTTGTTTGATCACCACTAACATCAAATATTTTTGCCTTTCTATTTTGGAATTCAACTTGGTAGCTTGAGATGATCAATTGTACCACACTCAAAAATTTAGATTTCAAATCATCAACCCAATATGCATTGTCACACTTGATCTTATTATTTAGTATAATTGAACCTTTACCTTTCAAATAACATGGTGCATCATTTCCAAACTTAACACTACTTCCATTATAATGTTCTAGCTTTTCAAACTTGCTTGTATCACCAATCACATAATGTGAACAACCACCATCAATTATCCATTTGTCATTCTTATTCAAAAGTGAGACTAAAGTAGTTTTATCATCTTCATTAGAATCATTTTTCATTTCTACATATACAACTTCTTCATCATTTTCTTCAATATCACTCTTAGAACCATCTTCTTCAACAATGTAACATGATTTCTTACCTTTTCCTTTATATTCTTTATTACCTTGGTTGATTCTATTGTCTCTTCTTCCTTTGTATTTTGTGTCTTTCCTTTCTTCTTTTTCATCTTTGTTAGGACATCTTACAACAATATGACCAACTTTTTTACATGTAAAATAGATAATATGGAGTTTTCCTTTGTATTTTCCTTTTCTTCTTGGTAGCCTTCTCATTAGCAATGCTTCAAGATCATCAAGATCATCATGTGATACACTATAACTGCTTATATGTCTTCTCTTCCTCTGTCTCTTAAATACATCAAGGGTTAGTTGAGACTTGAAAGCACATTCAACACTAGCAGGTGAATAATCATCAAAATTTGAAAACTCAAATGAAGTAAGTCTACCAATTAGTCTATCCAAGGTTAGATCATTATCAAGTGTACACCCCAGTTCTTGAATTGTAGATACTCTAATTACATAGATAGGAAGTGAAGCCCTCAATACCTTACTTATCACAGTCTCATTAGATATGATTCATCTAACACCTTTAATAGTATTCACAACCTCCTTGATTTAGATACAATACTGAGCAACAATTTAATCTTCTTTCATCCTCATGTAATCAAATTTGCCTCTCAATCTTTTAACTTGATCTCTTGACACATTTTTGTCTCCACCATGGATTTGAGCCAACTTGTCCAACAATTTCTTTGCAATAGTGTAATCCTCACATCATCAAATTCAACATAAATTAGTGCAGATGCAAAACCTATCATCATTTGGTTATGTTATTGTTTATCCTTCATTTTGTCAATAGTCATGGGTCTAGGTATTTCAATGTATTCATTTTCTAGGTAGTATGTTGCAAAATCTCTAACTCTAGATAGATGCAATTTCATTAGTTCTTGCCATGCTCAGAAGTTCTCCTTGTTCAACTCAGGTACCTCTCTTTTGCACACCTTGATCTTTGACTTTAATCCCTTTAAAATTTCCTTTCAAGCACCAAAAGCTCTGATACTAATTTTTAGAATATTTAGAATAATTGAGAAGGGGGGAGGGGGTGTGAATCAGTTATCCTGAGGTCTAGATGCACCAATTCAATTTGTAATAACTTCAAATAGCTTAAATAAAATCATTAAAAAACTTGGTCTATATAGAATCTCATCAAAAACTTAATTTTTTTTAACTCTTTGTTTTGTATATGTGTTGATCAATAGTAAACTTAACAATTATGAAAATAGCATGCATACCATAACATTCAGACAAGTAAATGATACTAAGATTTAACATGGAAACCCAATTTGAGAAAAATCACTAGTAACATGCTACCAACTTTGCATTCTTCTAAAGTGATCTTGATTAAGAGCCGACCCTATTAAAGCTTTAAAAACACATTTTTAGGTGTGATCTTATTAAAGGATTTAATCACCTTGTTAGGAGTGGTATGGTTAGAGGACTTTGGATCATTCTATTAGAATTCCACCTTGATTAAATGATTTTGACTATCATAATGATTAGAAAGTAACAGATTTGTAAAACACAAATCACTTTGTAAATTCAGATCTCCATTTGGCTCATTTGTTGGTTCATTAACTGGCCTTCACTATCATCTCCATCACTAATTTTCTTGGAAACTCTTCAAGCAATCATACTTCACCAATATTCTCACTTTTCCTTTGCTACTCTATTCTTCATACGTTCTCCTTAAGATCACCAATAAACAAAAAACCAACTTGAGAAAACATCTCTTATGTCTCCTTAAATAAGTAAACTTGATATTTTTTTTCTTTAACATCACTGTAGATCTTAGAGTTTTCTTAGATCCATTAAATCTATCCATCATTTTCTTTGTCCTCTCCTTTCTTGATACTTCTAGAAACTTATTCTTAAATCCTTGCCTTTGAGAACATAATTAACTCTATTTGTACTTTAAATATGCCAACTCATTAATCCTTATCATCCACACATTTTGACTAATCTAAAAATTTAACCATGTTGGCCTCAAACTTGATTATTCCACAAAATGTTAATTTTGCTAACACTTAGCAATCATTATGTAGCTTGATCGCTAATGTTTTGTTTCACTCAAGTTCCACTAGCTTGTCTGTTCGTTACTCACTTGGTTTCTACTCCAACTTACCTGACCATAGCTATCGTTCAACTAATACTATTTACTCAACTAATCTTAAGTTCCTTAATCTTCTTCTTTAATAGCCTTGTAAAAATGTCACTCGGTCAAGCTTAGTTTTTTACTTAATTTCTTGGCTTCACTTTTAAATATCAACTCAACTATCTTCTCCACTCTATATAATGATTAAACAACACATTATCTTTTCAAAGAATAACTGATCAAGTTCCAATTGTAATTCCATCATACTTACACCTCTTCACTCACCAACTTCACTAGCCCATCTAGTTATCTCTCTTTTCAAATTCTCTTCATCAATCAATATATATGACACTTAATATAGGTAGTAAATATCTTGCCAGTAGGGTTTGACATCAACGAAAACATAACAATTGCTCCAATTTTAGTTTTCAACATTTATTATGCTTAAGGTACTCAAACATAAATCCACTTCTCATCATTTCACTAGAAATCATCAATATTGAATTAAATTCCAAATTTTCACTATATAGATTTATTTTTTCTTAGAAAAACAATAATCTTAGAAACTACATTCAAATTTTCTATAATTTTTTAAAACATTTTTTTAGAATAATATTGATAACCTATTCAAAATTTCATGTCAAGTTTTGTAACATTATGTTTCTAAATTTTTCATTTTCTCTTAAGTGTCCAAGTTTGGTCCACCATGATCCTACACATACCCAATTAAGACCTCCTATCAAATTTGGTCCAACTCCTCATACTTCCCTTGAAATACAAGTTTCAAATAATTCCCGTCTTCAGAGACCATTACATTTTACTTGAGCAGCACTAGATCTATGATCATCCCTACTTCTTCTTCATAGATCGACCAAAATCTTTCCCAAAAGGGGGAAAAATATCAATTGAGTCTCCTAGATAGAGATGTTGTTGGCTAGTTACTTTAATGAACTGAAAGGCTAGGAAATTGAAAACCACTATGTTAATGGAAAATAGTAACACAAGAAGTTTAAAGGTTAAAATGGATAACAACTATGCATGCATATGATGAAATTCAAGAAATTGCTACAACATCATGAAAAATATATTGGGACCTCTTACTAGAGATAAAGATATGAAAAATTTTGAGGAGATAATTTCTACACTTTTCATTGGGGTAACTAGGGATAATTGGTTGATGAGAGAGATCAATTAATGATTTCATGCAATGGGTGAATATTTTAAGTGATTGCATGAAATCATTAATTGATCTCTCTCATCAACCAATCAACCAAGTGTCTCATTTGACCCAAGTTAAAATGTTGTGACTTAAATAATTGGTAAACTTCATGAATATCAATCCTCTAAAAAAGTTGCAAAGTGTTGAGTTATGGATATTATAGCTAAGGGATTAATTTCATTCTAGAAGTAAGAAAGAGTTTTTGAGGTCATTGATGTACTGAAGAAATATATTGACATTGCATTTATGAACACCAAGAGTGAAGAATCTATATAGAAACAAGAAAATAATGATTTGAAATATCATTTATCTTGGGCTGGATAAGATGGTATAATATAAAATATTAAAAGGTGCAAATGGTACTATGTGAATTATGTGAGAAATAATATTGAGTAGAAATTCAAATTCTTAAAGAAAATTATCGCCAAAGAAAAACAAGTTGATAAAAGAATGTAATTGGTGTACAAATACCTCTTGAATACCAAACGAGTGTTTGAAGTCATGTGAGATTCCATGAGTAATAAAAAATGTATTATCATGTTTTTAAATAGAATTAAAAGGTCTTTAGGACCAAGTTATAGTGCAATAAGACCTACTTTGTGATATTATTTTGTATGATCAACATGTATACACCATCATGATCAAAATTGGTCAACAAGTCTAATATATCAAAAAAGTGAGGTAAATAAGGTATTTAAGTATTTTGAGTAATTATTTCATCAATTTTGGTTGAGTTTTGGGTCCTGTAATGAAAGTTGACAAAATTTGCAATATCTTGCAAAAGTTGTCAAAAAGTGGCATGCCAAATTTTTGGCAAGATTGACAAATTTTTGAAGTTAAAAATAAAAATTCATTCAATGATAATATAATTTAAAAAGATCATTTATTAAATGCAAGGATGATATTTAAGTTTATTTATTTTATTTGGTTCCATGGTGTAACAGTAGAGTAGACAAATGGATGAGTTTTATTGATTTTTCCTTCAAATTTTGGCA
The DNA here is from genome assembly GCA_028749045.1 of Cupressus sempervirens. Taxonomy (NCBI): domain Eukaryota; kingdom Viridiplantae; phylum Streptophyta; class Pinopsida; order Cupressales; family Cupressaceae; genus Cupressus; species Cupressus sempervirens. The sequence goes on from CM053784.1 coordinate 532,408,784, forward strand.
TTCTCTAGCTTTCTCACTTCGTATACAAATTATTTATTTCTTGAAACCTCTTATAAGGAAAATAAATTTTTTTTGAATAATCCCTAAATGTGGTTTTATTTCATTTGGTGTAGATTTAAGGAAGATATACTCATTTTGGTGAAACTGGGTTTGAAATCCTACATCTTGTTCATTCCAAAAATGACAAGTTTATGCTCTACAAGCTACCAAAAAACCTCACAAAAATTGTAATGAGAAAGAAAACCCCAAATATCAAAATAATTTAAGGGTTTGATCAACTAACAAGGACTTAGGATACTTCTAGACTTTAGGCTCTACAAAACCAAGGTGGGTGCACCTTAGATTCATGAAATAAACTAGTGCTAAACATAAATCTAAATCTACTAAACAAATCATCTCACAAAATAAACATGAAGAGAGGTAATAGGTAGAGGCTCATAACCCATAGAAATTAAATTCTCATAGAGCATGAGATGTAGAAACACCAACAATAAAAAAGAAGAAGTAAGGGTGGATCTGATATTTGATTTAGAGTTGCAAGAAGACTACATAAGGAAACAAAAAAAATTCAAAGTTCTCATAGATGAGATCAGTGCCTTATCTCCATTAGCAAAATGAGTCATGATACCTATAATAATGTATAACATATTTTATCCAATATTTTAATAACCAAGAAATGAAGACTTACAACATTCACATAATCTGTCATTCTACTAGACTAGCCTTCTTATCAAATTCTTGTGAAAACTTGACAAACCTACAACGTCTACCAAGCATTTTTGATCGAATCCTTGAATCAAATAAACAATATACATTTACATATCTTAGAACAAGATACCAAGTGACATAAACCCTTGATTCATTTACTTGAAATATGATCAATAGCAAAAAGGAAAGATTTGAAATAGAACTCCATTTCTATTGAAATTCATGCTATCTATGTTATACAACATCAATAGAACCAAAGATACTACAAAAACTAATGTAGATTCAACAAAGAGTTACTAAATCTTATCAAATAAACTATACAGTTGATTGTCATACAATAGAACTTGCTGGAATGCAAATTCATAGAGTTGGAAACTTAATCAAAATATGAAAACAACCGACTGCTAACATTGAGAATAGAAGATGAGAAATATGAGAGCAAAAATACATATTTGATATGATTCTTCCATTTTTCCTTTACATTCTCCCTCCACTTGTTGAAAAATATCTTCCTCTTATATCCCCAACAATTGAAAAATGAATCTCCACCATTGTTGTTACAATAAACTTCAAACAACCCCAAATTATGAAGAAAGCCACTTAAACTTTCCACAATACTACTAGAAGAATCTTAACAAAAAAAAAAAAGAATCCAATAATAGAATATTATCATAGAAAAAGGCCCACTAAATTTGAAGAAAAATCTAGATGTCAAATTTGTATAAAATTCTTTAAAAGTTCTCCAAAAGAATTTGTAACTACTTCCTGCAACATGTTGTTTCAAATCTCTATCTCCATTGTTAAAATATACCATTGTTTAGAATATAGCAACACTTTTAACTATATTTAATTTCAAATTTTCCTTTGTCATGCATTTTAATTTTGTTTAATATGCTGACTCTTCATTTAAATTTGGATGGTATAATGGAGACATTATTTAATCATCCAAATATTCAGATTTATTTTCCTACAAACTTTATTCTCCCTTACCTTTTAATATCATGTAGGACCCATCTTATAATATGCACATTCACCATGATATTTTTATTTTAATATGTTTCAAATCTCTTTTTAATTTTGGTTTCTCTCTATTTTTACCTTGTCAAAATACTAGTCAAGAAGCCACTTAGTGCAATGTGGCACACCTTGATTAGCCTGACCACCTATTGGTTATCCATGTTATCTTGTCATATGAAACTCTCCTATAGGCCCCTCTAGATCATACAATAGAACACTAACCATCAATAAACCTTACAATTCCACAATTAAGCATTTTATGTCACAATCACACCATTGCAAGATTTTAACTTAACTGCCTAGTAACCACTTGTGACTAATTACAGAGTGCACCATTGCAACATTAAACATTAACTATATATCTAACTAATAAAATCATGATAAAATTTCATGTGTCATCTAAATATGGCCATAAACTACCATGTGTTATCTCCTTACCCACTCACAACAATTTTCTCAAGTACCCATATGTTAGAAATGGTTTAGAATAATTGAGAGGGTTGGGTGGGGGAGTGAATCAGTTATTCAAGGTCCAAATGTCCTATTTAAACTTTTTCACTAAGTGTAGTGAGCCCATTCAATATACATTCATCCAAGCTTTAATATTCCTATTCAGCAAGTTACTGTAAATCAACATGCAAGCATAACATAAAAGATCAAAACATAACACAGTGATTTACGTGGAAACCCAATTTGGGAAAAACCACTAGTAACATGCTATTCAATTCTTACTCTTCTGAAGTGATGCCCTATGAAAGGCCTAACCTATTAAAGGCTTACAACACACTGTTAAATGTGACTTGGTTAAAGGATTTAACCACCTGGTTAGAAGTGGGCCTTGTTAGAGGACTTTAGAACATTCATTGGGAATTTCACCCCATTAAAGGATTTACAAATGGCTGTTAGGCCAACCTAAGTCCATAAGATTTTCCTTCTATCCTAACTAATACAATTGCTTGAGAGTAAAAATTAGGAATTTTGACCTGATTATAGAATACAACTTAACTTGTAGATCTCAGATCACTCTTCAACTCTTCTCATTGCCTAGCTTTCAATCTCTGCAACTCTTGACATCTTGCCCTCCTTTCAAGCTTTGTCTCCTTGATTCTCCATGCTCAATGTACCAGTGCAATCATCTCTTCTTGACCACTTGTAGAAGTAGAGGCTTTGTGCTCTATTCTTCCTTCTCTTAGATGTCTTCTCCTTGACACCCTTCTAACCACTTCGCAACTTGGCACTCTAATAGCAACAACACCAACAACATTTGCTTCCTGGTCTATGACTCTTTAAATAGAAGTCTTGGAGTTCCTTTCTCACTCAATTCTTCCATTCTTTAATTTCAATTCATATGGATTAGGTAGGATTCATTGTATCTAACCCATATTTTGTTTCTTCTAGAAACTTCTTGAAAAATCTTTTTGAATTTGCCCAAAAATGGTTTACATAGAATTCTGTGCCACTAGCTCATCATCCTTATCCTCTAACTAGTTCACAAAATTTAAGGTAACAACTATGTCAGCTTAGATTTGGCAATTCTTCATCATTTAAAATAATGCAACAGCTCAACACTATTGAAATCCTGATGCTCGACACATACTGTGTTACTTAGCACCTACTACATTTTTACTGATGCTTGGCACCTAAAGTTCACTCAACACCAACTAAGATTTTCTGATGCTTGGCACTTGATGCTTTCCTCGGCACTTGAATTTCACTCGAAACTTGAAGATCACTCAAGACACACTAGAATTTTCTATTGCTCAGCTCCAATTGAGAATTTGCTCGACTTCAACTAGCTTGCTCAGCACCCACTAATGAACTTAGTTTAAGCTTTGCAGTCAATCTTGTTACAACTTATTCTTCTAATGTTTCTAGTTGTGACCAACTTTTGTATCTTCAAGTATGTTATCCATACATCATATAACCATTGTCTTAACTGATCCTTGCACTTCATTACAATATCATAACTCAACCTTTCCCTTAGGTACTCTTGTTACATCTTGTTGATCAAATCCTCTTCATCAATCAACTAAGTGCTAGTACTTGGATCTTATAATAAAATGTCATTCCTACAAGTAGCAGGTTTTCCATCAATGAAAAAACTATGAGTGAAAACATTTTGTTAACAATAGTCTCCCTCTTTGATCTTCAATCTTCTTCTCACAATGACCTTTTCAATCAGATTTCCAACAATCTCCCTCTTTGGCATTGATGGCAAACCAAACTGATCAACCATCAGAGTAAACTATTCAACCAAGTGCAAACTAGGTTAGAATAGTGAGTCAAATGCCAAAAAGTAATTGTGTTACCATTAGTTTTCACATCTACCTCTTAGCTGCTGTATCCTTTTTCTTTCCTTTCTGCCCTTCTTGCATTTTCTCCCTCTGTATGCATTGTTCTTCTTCTACTATTCTTTGTTTTGATCAATTTCTTCATCTTCTCTTTTTCTTCCTCTAGATTTGACAATCTCCCTCTTTCTCTGGATTTGATCAGTTTCTACATTTGCTTGACATTTCTCTCTCATACTTTTGATCAAATGTTGTTGATCACTTTTATGCTATAATCTCCCTCTTTGACAATAATGCGAAAGACATACTGGCATCTTATCATGCAAGTGTAGCATTTGCAAGCTCTTTCAATTTCTCCCTCTATCACCTTTCTTGTGATTGATTTGGAACTTCAAAACTTCAATTACTTTAGGCATGAATCCTAAAGTAAACATCCTCTAGATCAATGTGTAATATCTCAACAATCAGCTCATTTGATGTAGGGCAGTCTTGCTTATTCTTAAGTAGCCTTGGCTAGAACTTACCTCTAAGATACTCAAAAGCATCTTTAGGTAGTGCTTTTGTGAAGATGTCAGCAATTTGTTCCTTTGAGCTTACATATTCCATCTTCACTTGTTTGATGCATGCAATCACATTATCAAATGCCATGTATCACCCTTAGTCTCACCCTACTACCATGTGTCACCTTCATCTGATCCTACACTACTACATGTCAAATCCTTGTACACTCACAAAAATTTTCTCAAGGATCCACTAATAAATTTTGGGAATGTGATATTATTGGAATTGTAGGCCATGTGCCACCCTTAGTTGACCCCACACTTCTATGCATCACCCTCATCTAGCCCTACACTATCACATGTCATCTCCTTACACACTCACAACATTTTTCTCAAGGACCCACAACAACTTGTGGGAATAATAGATTCTTGCAATCACACACCATGTGTCACTCCCAATTGAACCCTAACCCCCCCACCCCCCACTACAACATGCCACCCTTAGGTAGCTCCATCACACCCCCCCATAAAATGTGTCACACTCATCCAACCCTTAACTAGGCTCCCACTACCATGTGTCCACTCCTTGCACACTCACAATGATTTTCTTAAGGACCTATCAAAAACTTACAAGAGTGCAAGATGCTACCACTATTCAATCTGGCCAACATATAACTTGGTTTTGTGCCATGTGTCAACCTCTTGTTCACTTCTAGAAATCCACACCATTTTTTGGGTCACAATATTAAGCACTAATTGTAGATCTAACCAATAAACTTGTGATTATGTGTCATGTGTCACCCTCATCCAACCTTGCACTGCCATGTCAATGCACACCATCACACCATTAACCACTAACCATATATCTAACCAATAAACTTTTGATCACACATCATGTTTCACCCTCATCTCACCTTATACTACCACACGTTAACCCTTGACACACTCACAATTATTTTCTCAAGGACCTAGCAATAACTTGTGGGGATGTGAGATGCTTATGATTACACACCATGTGTCACCCTCAACTGACCTCCCACTACAATATGGCACCCTCATCCAATCCCACACTACCATGTGTCATCTTCCTGTATATCTATAATGATTTTTTCAAGAAGCCACCAACAAATTGCAAATGTGAGATGCCTATTGTCAAACACCATGTATCACCCTTAGTAAGACTCCCACTACCATGCACCACCCTCATCTAACCCAAATTTTCCATGTGCAAAGTGTACCATCATACCATAAATCACCAACTACAATTCTAATCAATAAAATTTTGATTATGCAATATTTGTCACCCTCATCCAACCCAACACTGCCATGTCTCAACTCCTCACACACACACACAATAATTTTCTCAAGGACCTACCTTTAACTTGTAGGAGTAGGAGATGACTACAATCACATGCCATGTATCACCCTCATCCTACCCCCCATTTCCATGTGTCAGCCTCATCTAACCTCACACTATGACATGTCAGCTTCTCACACACTTGCGATAATTTTTCAAGGACACACCACGAACTTGCATGAATGTGAGATGTCTATGATGACACCTCATGTTTCACCCTTATCCAACCCCACACTACCACATGTTATATCCTCACACACTCATAATGATTTTCTCAAGGATCTACCAAAAACTTACAGGAATGCAAGATGCTTATGATCACACACCATGTGTCATCCTCAATTGGCTCCCAACTATCTTGTGTGACCCTCTACTAGCCCCACACAACCACGTGTTAGCTCCTTGCATGCTCATAATTATTTTCTAAAGGATCTAACAAAAAATCATGGGAACGCTAGATAATTGCAGTCACACACTATGTGTCACCCTCAGTCAGCCCCCACTACAATGTGTAACCCTCACCCAACCTCACACTACCATGTGTCATCTCCTTGCACACTCAAAATGATATTCTCAAGGAACCAACAATAACTTGTGGGAACAAAAGATGTCAATGATCACACTGCCACGTGTCACCCTCAATTGGCCCCACATTGCCATGTGTCAACTCCTTGCCAATTTACTCAAGGATCCACCAATAACTGGTGAGAATGCGAGATGTGAATAATCACATGTCACATGCCACCCTTAGCTAGCACCCCACTACCATGTGTCATGCTCATCTAACCCTACAATGGGTTGTGTCAACTCCTCACACACTCCTAGTGATTTTATCAAGTATTCACCAACAACTTATAGGAACACGAGATGCCTGTGATCACACATCCTATGTCTCAACCTTAGCCAAAACTCCACTATCATGATTTTCCCCCAACCAGATCTTACTACCATGTACTTTCTTCTCAAACAATCTCAGTGGACCCACCAACAACATGGAAGAATGTGAGATGCCACCACTTATCAATTTGGCCCAACACATCACCTTATTTTTGTGCCACATATAAACCCCCAATTTGAATTCAAAACTCCACATCATTTATTGGGTCACAAGTAAGGATTCCACATGGGGTTAACATGTCATTGAGCCCCACATACTAGTTGGCCTTGCACTACCATGTACAAAGTGTACCACCGCAATATTAACCACTAATCATAGATCTAACCAATAAACTCACAATCATGCATCATGTGTCACCCTCATCCAGCCTTGCACTACCACGTGTAAGCTCCTTATACACCAATGATTTTTTTAAGAACCCACCAACAACTTGCAGGAACACAAGATACCTACAATCATGCTTCCATGTGCTACCGTCAACTGATCCTACACTACAAAATTTAAGCTCCTCACCAATTTTCTCAAGGACCCACTAACAACTTGCATGAACACGAGATGTATGTAATCACATGCTATTTATCAACCTTGACTAGGACCCCATTGCCACATGTCACTATCATTTGACTCCACACTGCATCGTGTTAGATCCTAACATACTCATAGCAATTTTCTCAAGGAACCACCAAAAACTTATGGAAATGCGAGATGCCTATGATTATATACATCGTGTGTTAGCATCAACCATCCCTCCATTGCTATGTGCCACCCCTAATCAAACCCCTACTTCAATATGTCTGCTCCTTGCACACTCATAGTGAACCCATCAACAACTTGTAAGAATTTGAGATGCCAACACCTGTCAATCTAGCCCAACACATCACCTTGTTCTTGTACCACATGTCAATCCCCAATTCACTTTAAGAAATCTATGTTGTCTAATGGGTTACATGGAATAGCCCATCACATGGGATCAACACATCACCAAACCCATACACTAGCCACATATTTCATGTCCTAAGGCACTGCCTTAGATATTTGCAAATGTTGTGTGAAAAAATGTGTGTTGGACTAACCAATAACTTTCCCCTTTTGGATTCTTGACATGGCTTAACCACCTCCTATGTGTTCTATAAGTCTAGTGGTTGTATCGAGCATTAACAGGTCGATCTTTTGGCACAATGACAACTCTAGCTCGTAACAAGTGATATTAGAGCTTGGCCATAGGTTCAAATCCCCTTGGGTAACACTAAGGGGGGCATTGTTGGACTAATCACTAGCCTTCCCCTTTAGGATTCGTGATATGGCTTAACCACCTCTTGTGTGTTCTATAAGTCTAGTTGTTGTATCGGGCATTAATAGGCCAATCTTTTTCTACAATGACAACTCTAGCTTGTAACAATGTGAGATGGTAACACTTTTCAATCTAGCCTAATACATCACCTTGTTTTTATGGCATATGTCAACCCCTAGTTCACTTAAAAAAATCTATGTCATCTATTAAGTCATAACTGAAGCTTCCACATGTGGTTAACATATCACTGAAAGCCATGTGCTAGTCTACCACACACTTCCAAGCATAAAGCTCAGCACTACAACATCAATCACCATTGTAGGTCTAACCAATAGAATCATGATCATGTCTCATCCTTTATCCTCATCCAACCCCACTTTATTGTGTGTTAGCTCCTTGTGTACTTACAACAATTTTCTCAAGGATCCACCAACAAATTATGAGATGGGAAAGATGTATGTGATCAAACTCCCATGTATCACCCACAATAGATGCTCCATTGCCATGTTTTAACTCCTTACTAATTCTCTTAAGGGCCCACCAATAACTTGCAAGAACACGTGATGCAAGAGCATCATGGGTGTAAGAGCAATCTTGCATCACCCAATTTTTTTTCTTTTCAGTCTTTTCTATTTTAATAAGGACTACTAGACAAGGTGGTTACTATTTATGGGAACCTATTATTTTTAGTAAGTTTTTCATATGAGCTTAGAATGTTCTCATTTTCTATAGGAAGGTTCATTTTAGAGTTATAAGCCTACCATAAAAATCTCATTTCTCTAGCTTAAGTATTAAAGAAGTTATTATGGATTTTTGGTGGAAAAATTTACAAAAAAATCATTAGGTTCACTATTGGAGGTGTTAGTTTGTGGTGACTGATCAAGGAAGTTATGTACATACTTCATAATTTTTTGGGGCTAAATTTTTTTTGGGCCCTATTTTATTAGGATTTTGGGTTCACATGTAATTATTAATTATAACCCTAAAAGTGATAAAAATAGTTGTATAAAAGGGCTTAGGGTTAGGGATCATTTCATATGTGTGATGCAAAATTGCTTCTTACGGTAGCATTGAGCTGTAAGGGATTACAAATTGTAATCAAGTTGTAGTCATTGGATAACAATAATATTGGACTTGCTATTTGGTGGATGTACCTTAGGGATTGGGTGAACCATGTTAAATCTTGGTGTCTTGTGTTCTCTTATTTGTGATCCATTATTTTCTAATATTATTTATATTTGCATGTAATGGTTATTTTTGTTTGAGGTTTAATCCTAATAGGAGGCCTTAGAGTGCCTGGTTGAGGTCTGAAATCTCAACAGATGGGTGCTAGCATAGCTTTGAGCCTGTAGATCAAGAGATGGCATTTTCAAAAAGTGGTTATAATAGCTAATTAGAGCAATGGTTTGAGAGTTATGGCCTTTCAAAGTTGGGCTACCAAAATTACTAAAATAAATGTCAAAAATGTATTTGGCCAACTCTATATGTATTGTTAGGGTCTTTTGGCCCTAGGTATTGAGTTTGAGCATCTAGAACCTTCCTAGGTGGCATAAAATTACCTATTTAAGAAAAGCTCGAACATTGTCTAGGATAGCTCTGGGTGATAGTTCATAGCTTGTCTTGCAGATTATACTAATGAAGGTGCCCATGTGGGTTAGCATACTGTACTTTTGAATTCTTTATTATCACATTTATGGCACAAATAAGAAGTCCATATTTTGTTCTCGCATTTCTTGTTGTTTCTTTATTTCTGTTATGAGTTTATGGCATTAAGGGTAGCACCCTTCATCAACACGAGATGCCTGCAATCACATGCCATGTGTTTCCCTTATGTCACACTCCACTACCATGTGTCACACTCATTTGGCCCTTCTTTGTGGCTTGTCAGCTCCTCACAAACTCACAATGACTTTCTCAAGGACCCACCAACAACTTGTAGGAATGTGAGATTCCTATGATCACACATGCCATGTGCCACCTATACATGATGCACCACTACCATGTTTCTTGTCCTCACACACTAACAATAGACCCACCAAAAACTTGGAAGAATGTGAGATGTCACCACTTATCAATTTGGCCTATCACATCACCCTATATTTATTCTATGAATCAACCCCCATATCACTTTCAGAAATCCATGTCATCTATTAGGTCACATGTCAAGCTGCCACATGGGGTCAACATGCCATTGAGCCCCATGCACTATCCACATATTTATCTAGTTCCATGTGTCACCCCAAGCTCCCTCCCACTCCCATATTTTGACTCCTCATACACTCAGTGGACTTGCCAACAACTTGCAATAATGTGAGATGCCACGAATTTCAAATTGGCCCAGTACATTGCCTAATTTTTGTGCCACATGTTAACCCCTAGTTTTCTTTCAAAATTCCATGTCATCTATTAAGTCATAGGTCAGTTACCACATGGGATCAACACATCACTAGGCCCTAGACACTAGTTACATCTTCCCCACTATCATGTATCGTCCCCAGCCAACCCCCCACTCACATGTGTCCATTACTCACACACTCACAATAGACCCACCAATAACTTACAAGAATGTGAGATGCCACCACTACTAGAATGAGTGTTGATGGTATTCCTTTGGGGGAGTATCCTAAGCATTGGAGAGTTTATTAGGATGCTTGACGTGTTGCATTCATGACTGTATTTTTCATTGATGTCAACATAATATCATTTTTGTAAAGTTTGGCAGAGTAGAAAACATAGAACAAGGTTCTATGGATTGTATATTGATGATGAGGTCAAGTACAATTGAGGATATGTTATACATTATGTCCCGATAAAGTGGACAAGTGCACGTACTGAGTGTGAAAGACATGTGAGAGTGATTCAAGAATTATAGAGGACAATGTGCAGACAAAGTCCCTAATAAGTGGTTTTTGATTTTTTGCATTGTATCTCTTAACAGGGATATAATCATGATGAGTGAAGTTAGATAGTGACAATAGACAACCTGATGATGACATCAACAAGTGCACAAGGTCAACGGTCACACGTGTGAGAGATTGTATCTAGTGTGAGTTGAAGGTGTTTTGTAATTATGAAAAGATGTTAATAATTGTAATATCTTAATGAGGTCCTATTATAATTAATTAGGAAAGCCTCAAGGTTGACTAAAGGAATTATTTTTAGGATATGGTATAAAGGAATGTTCTTTTTCTTGTGATGAAGTGTAAAAGTGTGCAAATTCTATTGTATGTGAGCAAGTGATATGCAGAGTTGGTAAATACATGGATTAGTGGATGAGAAGTTGGCAATCTAATATTGAGATGTGATAGAGGTTTGTTCTGGTCAAGAGGATAAAGGAGTTTGAGTTATTTTATTTCTATTATTCTGCAAGGAATAATACAAAAATTAGGTGGGTAGTGAACTTGGTGATCTTGCCCTTGAAGCTATTTGGACAATGGGTCCTTCTGCCTTCTACAACTCCTAATAGGGTTAGCACTACTCCTAACAAGGTTGGAATCTCCTAATAGGGATTCAAAGTCTCCTAACATGGACTAATATGTATTGAATGTAATTCAATGGCTCCTATCAAAGTCCATTCTCTTACAAGGAACTTTTATATTAGTGTATTATTTTGTGGGTACTATCCCCATCGAGGATTTCCTTCTAATCAAGGGTTTCCCTAGCTAACATATATAGTGTTATTGTATACGTATTGTTGGAAATGTAGAGAAGGCTAGGTGACTAAGAGGGGGGTGAATTAGGAACCAATACAACTTTAACTTTAATTTACCATTTAATCCTTCATAAATTATTTTGATCTAGTTGGATGCACAAAAGACTTAAAGCAATAGAACATTCATAACACTTGACACAATATTTGGTAACCCATAAACCTCCCAAATAGGAAAAAAAACTAGGGTGGGATGATACCCAAAAGCTTTAGTACTACAGTATAAAGTTGGCCTGTTAAGGCTTACAAATGATCACTTTTGGTGATCTTCCCTGTTAGGAGCAATAAGGATTATTAGGTCCACCTTATAAAAGGATTTATACAATACAATGAAGTATGTATCTACTTAGGAGATTCTACATAAGACTATTAAGTCCACCTTGTTAAAGGATTTGACTGATGCATCTGTTAGGATGAACCAATAGCTAATCTTTGGTATGCAACTTGGTTTGCTGAATGAGATTCCTTTGATGTAGAATGATCACCTTAATGTGATGGATGAGACTCTATTTTTCCTTATATAGTTTTTAGCCTTTAGTCAATCTTCAAACTTGCATGTTCTTCATATTACATGCATTTCATTCCATCCTTGGATATGAAAAGATATCTCATGTTTATACCAATCCAAATAATTACCTTCTGGAGTCGGCTGCAATACCATATTACAAAATCTTCACCTAGTCATCTTAGTGCTGACACTCAGGTTCAAAAGTTCACTTGGGTGATATATTGATAGTTGGAAACATAATAAACACTGCAATCTCTGGCACTCAGTTGGCATTGGTCCACGGTCAACATTGATCACTCAGGAGAAGGTATGAACTCAGTTAACACTGATGACTTGACAAATATTGAAAAGCTTGGTTGACGCTGCAAAAACTTGGTTAGTATTGTAGCTTGGTCAACACTATTATATGCTCTACTTGGTTAACATGGCTAGCTGCTCTATTTGGTTAACACTCCATGCTCGATTGACACTGTTTTCAAGGTTTACTCAGTGGTGCTCAGTGATAATGTAACCAACCAAATGACTAAGTGTTTTGGTACTGATTGACAAATAGTCTACCCATAAGGTCAACAATCTCCCCCTTTGGCATTAGTGACAAAAATACTTATCATATCAAAAATTTTGAATTCTCAAAATGATGAGTCAAAATTCCCCCTATCAATGTGCTTGTATCTATAGCTTAGTTTTGATTACTATGTTGATACTTGACTGACACTAACTCTATTTTTAATTTTTCAAAATTGTTTTTGTAGCTTTGCTATATACATAGATTCTTTCTTCCTGGTGCAAAAGACTCCTTAAATGCTCTATATAACTATATTTCCCCCTTGGATTCCTCACATGCTATGTTTCCCCCTTGTTGTTGATACAAATGCTAAAAATGAATATTTACAACATAATACCAAAATGTGCGAGGAAATCACTATGTATCTTCAAAATTAGAGACATGGTTTTGCCCCAATTTTCTTGCAAAACTTTAGAAGTATACAAAGCTATTTGAACTTCAACTGATAACTCCATCATATGATAAAAAATATAAAAGTTGTTTTCATGGATTAATTTATTTGCATGAACAATGTGTTTTTGCATTACATCCATGTTTGGAATTATCAATCTCTAATTTTTTGATAGTATAGCCCTAATTCTTGCTTCTTCTCTCAATAATTCTACCTACAAATAAGTCAAATACCTGATCTTGAAAAAATATGTTGAGCTAGTACTAGGGTCAACTGACAACTGGTTTGCACTTGTCTTCATATCAATATCAATCTTTGATAACTTGTCTCTAATTTCCTTGGTTAAATTTGTGGTATTACTTAATTTTACAAGCAAGGAAATAACATTATTTACAGTAGTTTCAAAAGAAATGATAATATGGATAGTTCTACTTGATCAATCACAATATTATGTGCCACATTATTCAAGATCTTATTCTCAAAATTTCTATTTGCCCTCTGTAGTAGTTTCTCTTGACCATTCAAATCTTCATTGAACTTGTGGACTATGTCAACAAGTTGGTCCAAAATAGAGTTCTTTTCATCAACTTCAATACTCAGTACATCAAGAAATGTACCTTTGACATCTTCTAGAATTTGAATTCTTTTCTTCTTTTCTACTCTAAGCTTTTTCTATTTGGCTCTTTTCTTCCAAAGTTCTCCAAGAGTGTCCATTTGATCAGGAGTAAGATTGGAGAGATCTCGATTTGGAATTACTATGTCTTCATCCATATCAACTTCATCAATGGAAACTTCTATCTCTTTCCCTTTATCCTTTGGAATAGGTGAAGGAATTATTTCCTTACCTTTACTCAAATATTTAGTGCTCGATTGTGGATTGACTTCAACTATCATTGCACTTATTGTGAAATCACTTACAATAGTAACAACATGATTGATTGGAGAAACAAAAATAGTTGTAGGAGTACTTAGAGTGCCTTGTTGTAACTCCGTCTAATTTGATTATGAGATGAGTAGAGCCTATAGCTCAGTAGATGAAGTAGTGGTAATGATACTCATCTCTAAACTTAGTAAGATAGATCTAATTGCCAATTGAGTGCTTTATTGAACAATATTTAACCCAATGGTCTGAGACTTACATGCTAACTTCTTTGAACTTGATGTTATAAATGCTTTGCTCAAATAATTAGGGAGAGAGGCCATTACCTTTGTTGCAATCTTTTCTAGATCTAAATCTTCAATGTTCTAAATTCTAGGTAGATCCTCACTGACTATTTGATCTTCCCTATCCTCTTCATCATTATTCACATCATTTATTTGTACTACTTGCTCAATGGCCTTTAAAATATCAATTCATAAATATTTTTCCTTGTATTTGTATTGGATTGCACAATTGATTCAATATCATTTGGCAAAATTAAGAATGCATTGAAGTCTAGAGTTAACATTTGTTCATACTTTTTTCAATGCCTCCTTCACTTCTTTGTCTAATAGGTTTGGTAGTAGGTTCGTCAAGATTTGATCATGGATATCCTTGGAAATGATTACTACATTATCCCAATGATGTGATACTGCCTTAAGTAGAATATCAAGAACTTGTGTTCTTCATTCACTTGGAGAGTATTTCCATTTTGCCATTTTTTCTACTAAGGCTTCTTCTATTTTTATATGCTCCTCTTTATTTCTAGTTTCATATTTAAGAAACTTAAAATCTACCATACCTCCACCCTCTTTGAGTCACTTTAGTCTTTCTTCAAAGGTTGGACTATACCTTTTGAATGATATATGTTTCTTTTCTTCTTTATCTTCTTCTTCATCTTTAATTCTGATCTTCTTCCTTGATCTGGTGAGTTTGTTGGTGGTAAAAGGAGTTTACCTTGTAATTCTCCTTGATGTAGATTTTCCATTTTTCTTAGGTGTTTCTTCTTCTATTTATTCTTCTTCTTCTTCATGTTCCTCTACTTCTTCTTCATCACATTCCTCTACTTCTTTTTCAATGTCATCACCCTTACCTTCTATGAATCGAAGAGGGGAATGAGATTTGACATTCCCCTTCTTAATCTTTTCTACCTTCTTCCTTCCTCTCTTTAGAACTTGAGGAATCTTGATCTCAAGTGAGATCTTGGTTATAGCTTCTTCACAGGTTCTAAAATAATGTGCTTTAAGGTCCATAGGCTCATTGACAAGAGCCTTAATGATGTCCTTAGTATCATCAATATTTACCTCATATCCAAGAGGTCTTACCCATGCAACTCTAGGTATGACTACCTAAATATGTACCTTATCACACTCTACAAAAAAACATATGTCTTGTTCTAAATCTTATTTGCATCCTTTCCTTGAAAGTTTCAAAATATGCACTCATGATGCCTTCAAAGTTGTCTCCTATTTCAGTTATGAATTCATTAATCTGATGCACAATGGGTCTATCCTTCTTCCATACTCCATTTTCCATGGAAGAAAATAAAATTTGGACATACAAGAATAAGAAGACTAAAAGTGAACCAAACTTACATGGATTTATCTTTGATGTCTAGATGCTTTCCATGTTTTTTTTCAACTAGTTTAGCTGCAACTTGGTGAGGTCAAAAGAAAGATTGTTCTTGACTACCTTGAAAGCCAATTTTATAGCTTCACATGCAACATTGTTTGGTCAGCTGGAACTGTATATCTTATTTGCAATCACATGAATACCAAACTTAATTTCCATGTCAGTGACTCCATTTAGCTTCATTCCTCTACCATCCCACTCAACAAGGGTCTTCTTTGCCAACTCAACCCAACCTAGGGTTTTGGTCATCTTGTCTTTATCAAGCTAAGGAAATCTAATAACCTTATTAATCATTTTCTTCATGATCAAGCTAGAATTGCATATTGTGAATACGGCTTAGGGTGAACCTAATCCACTTGATTTTTTATTTTTTGTATATGCAAAATGTAGGTTAAACCCTTCACTTCTTGGTGTCTGTGCTCAAGTTTGAGGTTTCTATCCACACACAATACCTCGTACACTTGATTCAACTCTATAGTTCCTAATTCTTGATTGTATAGTGATAAAAAGATTTGAAATTATGAATTAATAGTACCTTCGATGGAATTTGCAAATGCACACTGACTAGATCTAATTCCTCTGTAATCGGAGGAAAAAGTTGGAACTTTGGTTCTTCATGCACAACATTCCTTACTAAATTTTTGGATCCCTTCTTAACCTTGCTACTTGATGAGGATGCCATAATTCTTGGTGATGGTAGAATAATCCTTAATGAATTCACTCTGAATTACTCAAGGACTCGAGGTTTCTTTCCTCTATTTGCTCTTGAATTCACTATGAAGAATGAAATCCTTTGATTCTTTATTTTATTCAAAATTTATCTTTAAGTCACCATAAATGCATTGTATGATAGACATCTCGGTGACAACACGTTTAACTTAGAAAATGTGACATGCTCAACTAATACCTTTAGTCTTCAACTCAGTAAATGTCATCTACATTTATGCTCAATTAGGTCTTTGAACTTGGTAAAGATCAGTTAGAACTAACTTGAGCTCAACTTCAGTCAGTTAGTTCATGCAACCTGAATTCACTTAGTAAGGTCTAAGATCTTGATTCAGATTGACATACAAATTGGTGATCCCAATGCATTTGAAATTCTAATTTAGATCTTCTTGCTTGCTGACTAGAACTTATATAAGATGTTTCTTTAAATCATAGTTCCAGTGATCTCCATGGATAATTAGCTTGAAATGATTGAATCACCCAATTCATTAACTTGGGTGTCAATGCTCTCATGACTTTGACTTACATTCTTTGGAGATTTCTTTACCCATTGCTATCTCATTTGATTTATGATATTGTTAGCCTTTACTTTCTTTTCATCTTCAACTGTAGCTCAGTTCATATAGTTCTTGGCTAGATGACCAAATTCTTTGCATATAGAACATCTCTTTGTAGGGTCTCTCTTCCTCATGTGAGTTCTTATGCAATTTTCTCCAATGTGTCCATGCTCACCACACAAGTAACACCTGCACCATGTGTTATAATCCCAACCAAAGATAGCTTTCACAATTTGTTTTTCTAGGTTTCACATTCTGAAGATTTGTGCCCTTTTTTATTGCATTTGAAACATTTTCCTTCAAACTTGGTTTTCTCTGTGCTTTTACTTGCTTTGTGACCTTACTTGTTACAA
The DNA here is from genome assembly GCA_028749045.1 of Cupressus sempervirens. NCBI lineage: Eukaryota > Viridiplantae > Streptophyta > Pinopsida > Cupressales > Cupressaceae > Cupressus > Cupressus sempervirens. The sequence continues at coordinate 532,426,203 of CM053784.1, forward strand.
CTATAACATTTTCCATTGAATTTTGATTTACCATTGCTCCAACATTTGTTTGATGTATAACCTATCTTTCCACAATGATTACATATAGGCCTTTTGTTCTTCTAAGCTCCTTGTTGTGATGATTCACCTTCATCTCTATAACATCTTTCTATTCTAAGATCATTACAATCTTGCAATCTTGCATTATCTGTCGTTAAGTTGATAAACTCTTGATTTTCAAAATTGAATCGATTTATCAAATCTACTTGCAGAAGAGATAGGTGTTGAATTTCATTATCCTTTTCTTCTATCTTTTTAGTCAGCAATATTTTATCTTCTTTTTCTATGTCTTTTTGTTCCATGTATTCACACATTCTAACAGACTGAATTTCTTGTTCTCTTTTAAATTTTTTGACTTCTTCATGTAAAGTGAGATTCTTTTCAAGTAAATCTTTAATTGGTGCATCAGCTTCATCTAATTTTCTATCTTGACAAATGTGTTCAATTATTTCTTCCATGTAGAGATTGTCTTTCATCTGTGGCACTAGTTCTTTCCTTCTTTGCAGGGATTTAGAGAGTTGCTCCTTCAATTTCTTAAATTGATCCATGGCCATCTATAGTTCCAAATTCTCATTTTCAATGGCTTTCTCTAGTCTGTACACTTCCATTTCCTCAGATCTTTTCTCAAGAGACTAAACTTTTGATATGAGAGCCAAATTCTCTAATACCAATTTTTAAAAATGTAGTGAAGGCTAGGTGACCCGGGGGGGGGAGGGGGGGGCGGGTTTGAATTAGGAACTAATTAAACTTGAACTTTAATTCACCAATCAATCCTTCATAAAATAGTTTGATCTAATTGCATGCATGAAATATTGAAAAAAATAGAATATTCATAACACTTGACACAATAATTGGTAACCCATAAACCTTCCAAACATAAAGTAAAACTAGGGTAAGGATGATACCCACAAGCTTTAGTATTGCAGTATAAAGTTGACTTGTTAAGGCTTACAAATGATTACTTTTGGTGATCTTCCCTATTAGGTCCATCTTGTAAAAGGATTTATACAATACAATGAAGTATGTACTTGGTTAGGAGATTGTGCATAAGATTGTTAAGTCCACCTTGTTAGAGGGTTTGACTTATGCATCTGTTAGGATGAACTAGTAGCTGATCTCTGCTATGCAACTTGTTTTGGTGAATGTGATTCCTTTGATGTAGAATGATCACCTTAATGAGATGGATGAGGATTTAATTTTCCTTATAATACTTGTAGCCTTTAGTCAATCCTCAAACTCACATGTTCTTTATATTCCATACATTTCATTCCATCCTTGGATATGACAAGATATCTCATGCTTATACCAATCCAAATAATTACCTTTTGAAGTTGGCTACAATATCATATTAAATAATCTTCACCTAGTTAGGTTAGTGTTGACACTTAGGTTCAGAAGTTCACTCGGATGATATGTTGATACTCGGCATCATAGCGAACACTGTAATCTATGGCACTTGATTGCCACTAGTGTGTGTTCCACATTGGTCACTTAGGAGTATGCATGAACTCGATTAATATTGATGACTTGACAAATATTGAAGAGCTTGATTGACACTGCAACAACTCAGTTACTATTACAACTCAGTAAACACTACTATCTTCTCTACTCAGTTAAAAATTCATGCTTGATTGACACTATTTGAAAGGTTTACTTGGTGACAATGTAACCAACCAAATGACTAAGTGTTTTGGCACTGATTGACAAATAGTTTGGCCATAAGGTCAACATGTGTATCTTCTTATGGTTGTTTGTTATATTTTTCACATGGTTAAGGATTAATAAGGTTTATAAATATTTTAAAATTTGGATAACTAATTCAACCCACCCTTCTCTTAGTTATCTTGGTAGACTTTACTTTTTAACAATTGGTATCAGAGCACTACTGTTTATTTGGACTAAATGTTGATGCTTCTTGTATGGGGGCGCATCTGTGATGAGAAGAGTCATTAAAGAATCTTGGTAGTTGGTATAATTTTTTTTTTTGAACACTTGAGATGATTGAATACTTTGAAAATATGATTGACATAATGATGCCTTTGTCATTGGTGTCAATGGGGGAGAGCACGAAAATCATCTTTTGGTAGTATGTGGGAGATTTATATATGGGGAATAATTGTTCATAAGTAGATTGATGTCAATGGGGAGAAATATTGAGTTATATCAAATGGGAGATAAGTATGAACAACTAATGTTGATCCATGTAAGAATGAGGAAGCATAGATGGAGAGTTGTTCCCGTGAGTTTCAAATTTGATTGATGAAGAGGATTTGAAAAGAAAAGAATAGCAACAATAACAATAGAGTTGGATTCAATTTTATTGGAACTTAGATATTTTTCATCTATGTTTCCATCAATGCCAAAGGAGGAGATTGATAGCATGAATGTTTATGGTATTCCTTTTGGGGAGCATCCTAGGAATTGGAGAGTTTATTAGCATGATTGACATGTTGCATTCATGACTGTGTTTGTCATTGATGTCAACGTAGATGAAAAAAGTCTAAGTTCCAAGAATAGAAAATCCAAGTTTCTATTGTTTCTTTTGTTCTCTTCTTTTCAAATCCTCTTCATCGATCAAATCTAAAACTCATAGGAATAACTCTCCATTTGTGCTTCCTCATTCTTACACGGATCAACATCAATTGTTCAAACTTCTCCCTCATTTGATATAACTCAATGTTTCTCCCCATTTACATCAATCTACTTATCAAAAATTCTTTCCCATACATACATATCCCACTTACTATTAGAAGATGTTTTCATGCACAATTATCCCCCATTGACATCAATGAAAAATGAATCATTATATCAATGGGGGAGAATTGTGCATGAAAAACATCTTCTGGTAGTATGTGGGAGATGTATGTATGGGGAAGAATTGTTCATAAGTGGATTGATGTCAACGGGGAGAAATATTGAGTTATATCAAATGAGGGAGAAGTGTGAACAATTGATGTCGATCCATGTAAGAATGAAGAAGTACAGAGGAATAGTTCTTCATATGAGTTTCAAATTTGATTGATGAAGAGGATTTGAAAAGAAGAGAACTACAATGGGAACAATAGAGTTGGATTTGGTATTCTTGGAACTTAGATGTCTTTCATCTATATTTCCATCAATGCCCAAGGGGGATATTGTTAGCATTAATGCTAATTGAATTTCTTTGGGGGAGTATCCTAAGCATTGGAAATTTTATTAGCATGATTGATATGTTGAATTCATAATTGTGTTTGTCATTGATGTCAACATAGTATTGTTTCTATAAATACTAATAGAGTAGCAGACATAGAATGAGGTTGTATAGACTATATATTGATGATGAGGTCAAGTGTAGTTGAGGATATGTTATACATTGTGTCATGATGAAGTGGACAAGTGTGTATGCAAAGTGTCAAAGACATACGAGAGTTATATACGAATTATAGAGGGTAGTGTATAGACAGAGTACTTGATAAGTGGTTTCTAATATATGGATTGTATCTCTTAACAAGGATAGAATCATGATGAGAAAAGTTATACAATGATAGTAGACAGTCTGATGATGACATCAGCAAGTGCACAAGGCCAAAGGTTGCACATGTGAGAAGTTGTATCTATTGTGAGATGACAATGTTTTGTAATTTGTGAAAAGATGTAAAGAATTGTAATATCTTAATAAGGTCCTATTATAACTAATTGGGAAAGCCTCAAGGCTGACTCAAGAAATTATTTTGAGGAAATGATATAAAGGAAGGTTATTTTCCTTATAGTGAAGTGTGAAAGTGTGCAAATTCTATTATATGTAAGCAAGTTCTTTATGAAGTTGGTAAATGTGTGTAAGCGATCCAAGGGATTATTGGATATGAAGTTGATGATTTGGCATTGAGATTTGAAAGATGTTTGGCCTAGTCAAGGTGATAGAGGCATTTGAGTTATTTCATTTGTATTATTTAGTAAGGAATAATACAAAGATTAGTTGGATAGTGAGTTTGGCGATCTTGCCCCTGAAGCTTTTTGGACAATGGGTCCTTCTGCCTTCTACAATTCCTAACAGGGTTGGAATCTCCTAACAGGAATTCAAAGTCTCTTAATAGGGACTAATATATATTGATTTCAATTCATTAGCTCCTAACAGAGTCCATCCTCTTACAAGCTACTTTTATATTAGTACATCATTTTGTGGGTACCATCCTCATAGGGGTTTTCCCTCTCATCAAGGGTTTCCCTAGTTAACATATCTAGTGTTATTGTGTATGTGTATCTTCTTATGGTTGTTGGTTATATTATTCACATGGTTAAGGATTAATAAGGTTGATAAATGTTTTAATAGTTGGATAACTAATTCACCCCCCCAACTCTTAGTTATCTTGGTGGACTTTACTTTCTAAAAACCACCTGTCAATTTGGCCCAACACATCACCTTGTTTTTATGCCACATGTCAACCACCCATTCTCTTTCACAAATCCATGTAATCTATTGGGTCACAATTAAGGCTTCCACATGAGGTCAACATGTCACTATGCCACATGTGCTAGCCACATCTTCACTTGCTACTATGTGTCACCCCTAGATAGCATCCCACTTCTATTTGCTTGTTCCTCCCACACTCGCAACGTACCCATCAACAACTAGCAAGAATGTGAGAAGCTACCACCAGTCAATCTAGCCTAGCACACCATGTTTTGTGCAATGTGTCAAACCCTAGTTCACTATAAAAAATCTACATCATCTATTAGGTCATAAGTTAGGTGGCTAGATGCACTCAACACATCACTAGGTCCAATGTGCTATCCACGTCTTCCTCCATTGACATGGGGTCAACACGTCACCATGCCCCACACACTAGCCAAATCTTTCCTTACTACCATGTGTCACCCCTAGATGATCCCCCACTTCCATGTGTCTAGTCCTTGCACACTCACAATCGACCCACCAACAACTTGCAAGAATGCAAGATGCTACCACCTATCAATTTGGCCTAGCATATTGCCTTGTTTTTGTGTCACATGTCAACCCCCATTTTGTTGATCTTAGATTGGTTTTGACTAATGAGTGTCTATACACTTAAGCCATTTACTTAGTTTATGTTGAACAAGTAGTATATGCCATGCACAACATGTATAAGATAGAGCACGTCGAGTCCACAATGAGTGCTAAGTCACTCATGTGTTGAGTCACTCAAGTGTCGAGCAGATAGTGTATGCTGAGTGATACAAAACCTAAGTAAGAAGTGCATGCTAAGCCATTCAAATGATGAGTGACAATACAAAAATTTATATATGCTGAGCATCAGAGACTTTAGATGCCGAGTAACACAGTTTTGTCATAGTTGTTTGTATTGGCACAAATTATTATGTAAACCATTTTTGAACCGACTTAAAGATTGAATTACCATATTTTGGTGATAAGAATGAATCTTAAGTTGGAATCCCTATGAAGTACATGCATCCAATTACGAAAAGGAAAGGTTAAAGTGGAAAAATAGATGAATCACAATCATTAATTCATACCTAACCCTAAGTCACCTAGGTCTTCTTAAGGAGGACAAACCCTAAACTTCATATGTGTGTGGAAGGAGTGAAGTGAGAGGGTTTGCATGCACAAATAGAGTATTCATGGTGACTAAGGTATTGTGATCTAAAATTACATTGTAGAATTAGTTAAAGGAGAATAGAGGAAGGGAATAGTGAACAATAGAGAGACATATGATCAAGAAGGATCAAGATTACATCGATTTAGAGGTGATTTTCATTACAAAAAAAGTGACAACCACATGATTAATGCAGAGACATTCTAACAGGTGAATTAGTTAAATCTCTTAACCAAGTAGTCCTAATAGGCTGTATTGAAATCCTCTAACAAGGTGCTTACTTTATTTTGAGTTAAAGTCCTTAAATAAGGCACACTTTTAATAGGGTGTTGAGATCCTTTAATAGGGTAAGACCTAATAGTCTTTGTAAGCCTTTAACAGTGCAATCATTTCACAAGGTAGATCATGTCTCATGATCAAACATTATAACTTTCATTGGATACACTTGATTACTATAGTAGTAAATATTTGTAACTGTCATCCCCACCCTTGTTTTACCTTCTCATTGGAGGGTTTCTGGGTAATCATATCTGGTGTCATATATGTGTGAATGCTTACTTTTTTACATGATTTAGATGTACATGCTTTACATGATATTTTAGTTTACTTATTAAATGTATGAGATAGATGTGTGGTGAATGTATTATGGGTCAAAGTTTAAAATATTGATTCACCACCCCCACCCCCCCAACAGTTTACCTTTCCTACTGTACTTCCAACAATTGGTATCAGAGCTAAGTTCTCTGAAAGAGAAGTTTTGTAGCGTTGAGGAAAGATCTTGAAAATGGAAGTCTACAAGTTGGGAAAGATCATTGAGAACTAGGGAATTGAAATATAACTAATTCTACATCAATTGAATGAAGCAAGATAAGACTTAAAGAAATCTTTAAAGATAAGGAAGGAAATTTCTATTGAGGAGAATGAAACACAATATAGAGAGATGGACACTACTAAGATATTTTCTAATGGAGACTCCAATGAATTTGATGCAATAGTTGCAGATCTAATCTCAAGTTAGAGAAAGAATCACAAGCCATATTACTATGTGAGGTGACTGAACAAAAAAATAAAGCTATGGAAGACAAAGCCATGATTGAAGATGACAAAAGAGTTTTGACCAATAGACTAGAAGAGAAATCATCAGAGCTAACTAAGATTGCTAACATGTAGTTTGATACTTTGAGTTAAATGATGAATGCCAACTATGAGCTGAATGTTAAGGACATTGAGATAACAACATTGAAATTGCAGAATGAACAATTGAATAATGACATAAAAATGGAAAAGGAATTTGATGAAAGTTTTAATAAGCCCAATGAATCCATCAAATACTTTGAGTAATTATTGAGATCTCCTAGATCCAATAATAATACATCTAGACTGGGATACACAAGTACTGAAGGAGAGTCATCAAAAAGTGTTGAAGAAAGGAGCAAAAAAGCTAATAATTCCAAACCTACTTGTTATAATTGTGGCAAGAAAGGACACACTACAAATGCATGCAAGAGCATGAATGTAATGAGAGTGTTAAAAAAAAGAGCATGGGTCACTGTCATAAGTGCAACAAACAAGGTCATCAAGCACATGAATGTAGAACTAAGACCATGCACACTCAACGATTTGAAGGATATTGTTATAACTATCAGAATTATGGACATAGAGCTTTTGAGTGCAGATCCAAACCCATATGGTCATCAAACAAGAAAAGAAAGGTAAAGAATAATGAAAAATCTTACAACTAGGATTATAACACAAGATATAGATGTCATTCTTGTCAAAAGTATGAACATGTTCCCGAGAATTGTATTAGAACACACTTCAAAAGTGACTACAAAAGGTGGTTGAGTCAAACCACATGTTTCAATTATTTGAAGATTGGTCACATTAGTAAATATTGTTCAACAAGGTCAAAGGCACCAAGTTGTGAGTTCAATAAAGGCACATATAAGACACATATTGAAAATGTCAGAAATGAAATGAACAAGACATGGAAGAAAAAGCAGGACTACAACACATCAAGTGGAGAAGGGATCACCTGACCTCATGGGTCAAGTGATCACACCTCATCAAACTAAGAAATTAAGAGGTATATGGGATTGATATTCAAAATTTATATCATACATTAGTTCCAAAGGAATTAGTACTAAAAAGATTACATAAGCATGAATAAAGATGCAAGGTGTTATAAGGAATCAAAGAAAAATCTTTAAAATTTTAATGTTATTGCCAAGCATGAGTAGTTTCCTATGATTGTTGAGTGAAATGCTAGAGGATGCCAAGCTAACAAATTGGATATTTTTTTTTGAGCTTGTAATGGATACCAAATGAATGAAAAGGCTATCAGATGTTGAGTGAACTAGAAATTAGTTGATGTCGAGTTTATAGCTATGTAAACACTCAACATGAATTATAGTATTTCAAAGGGGTATATGATCAATTTCTACTCATTTAACATCATTTGAAATTGAGAGAAAGCAAGGAGAGCTAGAGATGATCTGGAAATTCATTTGAAGCAATTGTAGAAGATTTGAATAGCTATTCAACATATTTTGTTAGATTTTGCAAGGTATTTATCGTGTCTCGAGCAATGTTGTTTCTATTTTCATAAACCCTAGTTTTTCATAATGGTGTCTAGTTATTAAAAGTAAAAAGGAGTAGAGGGAAAGGAGGTTTTGAATGTTCATTTGGTTAGCAACAAAGTAAAACAACCTATTTTCAAAACCATACTAGACATTGCATATAAACAAGATCCCTCCAGTGCGCTATTTATGATACTACTGAAAGTTTTAATGATTCAGAATGTCAAAAAGTGTTACAATTGTAAAATTAGGATTATTGGTGACATGGAAATAAGAGAAGCATATAATAAACTATGTGAAAATAAAGTGTTAAGGGAAGAATTCAAGATTGTAGAGAAGAAAGGGTTAACTCATGCCCTAGATTTCCCAAATGTTTTCAAAACTGAATGGATTAGGATTGTCTTAAGTAGGATTCATGATAGTTCACTATGGTTAGATAATGGGCCAATCAAAATCACAAAGAGAATAATCCATAGAGTAATAGAGTATCCAACCCTAGATCAGCCTAAGACTATGAGGAGTGAATCTAAAGAAGTTATTGAGAAGAACACAAGGGTTATGTGGAATAAGAGGGGAATGACCATAGATACCATCACGGATCCTCTGATAGATTTTGTAGTAAGGATAATTGCACATAAGTTTTACCAATCAAGCAGATTGAATACTGTGCCCTATATTGCAGTAGATGTGGGTTATAAGATTGTGAAAAAGGACCATACATATGATCTTGCCAAGCTACAACTTCAAAAATTAATTGAAAACATAGGAGCAATAAGTAAAACAAAGAGTGCTTAGTGAAAATTTGGATCTATTTTAATATGTATCTTCTTTTATGTTCAAAACACATTTCCTACATTTGGCACCATGACATGGAAGACAAATAGGTCTATTGCAGTTCAAATAGGAGAGTTCATTGAATAATTAGGTGAAAATTTTGAGTCAATAATGATCAGTTACTTTGAGGACTTCACATAATCTATGAAGAAGAGATAAAGGATTCCAATATCATTAGTGGAAAAACATTATGATGATGTTTGTTTCCTAGTTGATGCTGATTATACATTTGTTCAAGAAACAACACCAAGAGTAAGATGGCTAAGGCCATTAGGCTTTGAAATTAATGTAGATGGGGCCTCTACAGTAATAACAACATTACTTGTATAATAGATAGACAAAGATGCTAGAGCATTTGGTAACTATGAGATGACAGAGTCTAAGATTACCATGGAACTAAAGACTACCTCTGTCATCAAGAAGAAGGATAAATTAGTAAAGAAATTGAAAGAAAAATTTGGTAAAGGTGTTGAGCAAGAAAAGGATGAAGAGGAAGAGGATGAAGAGGAAGAAGACATTCAGATTCAAGCACCACTTGCATTGACACAAGGAAAGGGTGAAGATCATTAAGAGGAAGAGGTAGAAACTATAGAAGGTGTCAAGGAAGAAGAAGCCGAGGAAGCACCTATTCCTGTTGATCAAAAGAAGAGAAAGGCTAAGGCACAACTAGTAACAAGACCCAAAAAGATTGCTAAACCTATCCAACCCAAACCTACCGCACCTACCACAAGGGCTAGTGCATGTGTCACTACACAAAAGGCTAAAGAGAAAGCCAAACCTACAAAGCAGGAAGGAGGAGCATAGAAAAGACCAAAGAGAAAGTACATTGCTTAGGCTGAATCTGACGAGGAAAGATCTAAATCTAATGAAAATAGCCAATTCCAATTGGTGAGTCATAATCCATCCTTAGATCTAGACAACCTATGTGAGAATGTTAGGAATAATGCAAATTTATTAGGATTTTCTCACATTGATTTTGAAAAACTTGGAAAAGTTGAAAAGAATCAAGTGGAGGCAATATATACCATGATGGAAAATTTCAAGAAAGCCCATCTAGAGATTGCAAACTCATTACCTAAAATATTATATGAAATAATTGAGAAAAAATAACATCATTATTTAGAAACTGAAAGGCAAATAAGAGAAACTACCCTCGCTCAAGTTATGCCTTAACTTAGTAAGGCACAAATAACTAAAGCCATAAAGAAATATGATATTAAATTTCTCCCTAAATATAGAACCTTTATCATATTGCAACATAACATACAAGATGTTGTAAAGAAGACTACATAGACGTGGAAAGTCACATATGGGTTAGCTATAGTCAAAGTAGAAGAACAAGAACCTATTGAGGTTAAAGATGATGAAGATGATGACGATAATGAAGACACGGTTGAGGGAGGTACTAAAATGGATGCAGATGATTAGGCAACAATTGAGAAAGATCAACAACATGAATAGAGTGTACAAGATACATAATTGCCAAATGTTAGCTATCAACACATAAGAAATGTAAATACTAAAACTATCATAGTAAAGGATGTTTCTGATCTCACTACTCAGAACATCAATCCCCTAACAAAGGAAGACTTGAAAAAGATACTTGATCAATATACACTATAGGCTAAATTGTGTGACAACCCTGTATTTGTGAGTGTAGATGAAATTTAGAAATTAGTGTCTGACACTACAAGGGAAGAGGTGAAAACACAAGAACCACCTACCATCACCCCTCAAGTCATTAGTGTACAACCTTTAGATAAAGTACTAGAATTACACCAACAAAGGTTGATATAATTGGAGAAGATAAAGTGGAAACTCAAGATAAAGTGGAAACTCAAGTCACTACTGAAACATAGATTCAAACAAGTCAAATAGATTTATTTGCACCTCCAACACAAGTTCAAGGTGCAATTCAAGGCATTGAGGCAGAAAAGGACAAGCTTGAAGAGACTAAGTTGACACCCAAGCTAAAGGAGAAAGGAGCAATTCAAGCTATAGTAATTTTATTAGAATCTAGAACTCCTTCTAGTCACACTCTTCAAAGGCTGAGCACAGATGCAACACCTTTGTGATTCTCAGTGCCGAGTCCAAGTTCATCAAAGATAGAAGAGGTAATAACATCTGGAGATGTAAGCTTGGATGATGCTTTTTTTTTGCCAAAATATGATTATGCCACAATGATAATAGAGAAGATGGGTATATTTCAAGAAGCCCTAGCTAGAAAGAAATGTCAAGAATTTCTCAAAAGGGAGCATAGGTAGAAGCAAGATTTTATTAATATTAAAGACATCTTCCTAGATGCATTCAGTCTACCTACTCTAGATGAAACAAAGCCACTTATTAAAAAACTAACAAATATAGTGGAAAAGGTAAGTGATTCAGACCTTGATACTAATGCAAAATTATTAGAATGGTTTGAAAAGAAATTTCAAAGTAAAGTGAATGAGAAAATATCCGGTAATATAGTATTCACACAAGTTGCATTGGAAACTAAGGTAGAAAGTGTGAAGAAGGTACTTGAGAATATTTTCTCTCTGTACACCAAAATATGTAATGCTACACTCTTCAACACAAGAGACAAGGAGTCACATTTTGAGCTTGGAAAGTCAAATAAATTCATCAGGTGCAAAATTTCCTATGACTCCAACTCGAAGTGAGAAGCATTTTAGGACTTATTGCAAACCCAGAATCATTAGCAACATTATTTGCGGATAAAGCCAACATAAGGGCCAAACTGATAAGCATCTAAACAACATTGACCCCTCACATGGAGATTTTGTACAAGGAGTTAGGCTATGTAGAAACTCTTATGAAAAAGACCCCAATCTTTCTACATTAGATGGCCTAGTTCACCTTGTTGCCGAGTTGGCCATCCAAATTAAGTCTTTGGATGTAGCTTATGACAATTGGGATGTAGCTCTTAAAATTATTCTTGAGGTGCATACATCTTTTGTGGGAAAACACACTATCAACGTATAGCCCAATGACATTAGTGTCAAAAAGGGGGAGAAAGAGAGCTAAGCAAAGTGGGATAAAGTTAGCAAAAGGAGAGAAAGAGAGCTAAGCTAAGGAAGAGTAAGAGCATGGAGGAGAAAGAATAGACATCAAGCAAGTAAAAGAGTATCAATTGAGGTATACCTACTCAATAGGAGTAATAATTTGAGTATAGAACGAAATTTAACAACTTAGGAAGCATTATGAGATTTTGAGGTATGAGTTATTGCAAAATTTTGAAGTTTTGAAGTTTTATATAGAAGTATGCTCATAAAAATAATAGTATTAATGTATGACCAAGTGTTTTTGACACTCATTTCAAAGGGGGAGATTGTTGATCTTAGATTGGTTTTGACTAATGAGTGTCTATACACTTAAGTCATTTACTTAGTTCATATCGAATAAGTAGCATATACCGAGCACAACATGTATAAGATAGAGCATGTTGAGTCCATAGTGAGTGCCGAGTCACTCAAGTGCCGAGCAGATAGTGTATGGCGAGTGATACAGAGGCCAAGTAAGTAGTGCATGTTGAGTCATTTAGATGCTGAGTCACATTATAGAAATCAATATATGCTAAGTATTAGAGATTTTAGATGCCAAGTAACACAATTTTGTCATAGTTGTTTGTATTGGCACAAATTACTATGTAAACTATTTTTGAGCCAACTTAAAGATTGAATTACAATATTTTGGTGATAAGGAGGAATCTTAACTTAGAATCCCTATGAATTACATGCATCCAATCAGGAAAAGGAAAGGTTTAAGTGGAAAAATGGATGAATTATAATCGTTGATTCATACCTAACCCTAAGTCACCTAGGTCTTCTTAAGGAGGAAAACCTCTAAACTTCATATGTACATGGAAGGAGCAAAGTGAGAGGGTTTGCATGTGAAAATAGAGTATTCATGGTGACTAAGGTATTGTGATGTGAGATTTCATTACAAAATCAGTTAAAGGAGAACAAAGGAAGGGAATAATGAGAAGTAGAGAGATATTTGATCAAGAAGGATGAAGATTACATCAGTTTAGAGGTGATTTGTCATCAAGCAAAAAGTCTTAACCATAGGATCAATGCTAAGACATTTTAACAAGTGAATCAGTTAAATCTCTTAACAGTGTAGTCTTAATAGGCTGTATTGAAATCCTCTAACAATGTCCTTACTTTATTGTGAGTTAAAGTCCTTTAACAAGACACACTTTTAACAAGGTGTTGAAATCCTTTAACAGGGTAAGACCTAATAGTCTTTGTAAGACTTTAAAATGGTAGACCTTTCATAGAGTAGATCATGTCTCATGATCAAACATTGTAACCTTCATTGGATGCACTTGATTACTATAGTAGTGAAGATTTGTGGGTGTCATCCCCACCCCAGTTTTACCTTCTCATTAGAAGGTTTCTGGGTAATCATATCTGGTGTCATATATGTGTGTGCTTACTTTTTACATGATTTATATGTACATGCTTTACATGATATTTTAGTTTACTTATTGAATGTATGAGATGGATGTGTAGTGAATGTTTTATGGGTCAAAGTTTAAACTACTGATTCACACCCCCCAAAAGTTTACCTTTCCTATTTTAATTCCAACATATTTCACCTTCATAAATCCATGTCATCTATTGGGTCATAAGTTAGGCTGCTATAGGGGGTCAACACGTAATCATGTCCCACACACTAGCCACATCTTCCCCTATAAAAATGCATCCACTCCTCGCACACTTGCAAAGACCCACCTACAAATTGTAAGAACGTGAGATGCCACCACTTATCAATTTGGCCCATCACATTGCCTTGATTTTGTGCCACATATCAACTCCCAATTCACTTTTAGAAATCTACATCATCTATTGGGTCACAAGTTAGGCCACCACATGGGGTCAACACGTCACTAGGCCCCACGTGCTAGTCACATCTTCCCTGACTTCCATGTGTCACCTCTAGCTAACCAGCCACTCCTGACACACTCATAACAAACCCACCAAAAACTTGCAAAAATGTGAGATGCCACCACCTCTCAAGCTGGCCCAACACATTGCCTTGTTTTAGTACCCTATGTAATTGTAAACCCCTAGTTCACTTTCAGAAATGTACATCATCTATTAGGTCACAAGTCATGTTGTTACATGGGGTCAACACATTACGTGATCCCACATGCTAGCCACATCTTCTGCCACTACCATGTGTCACCCTCATCCAACCTCCCACTTCCATGTGTCCACTCGTCACATACCACATGGGGTCAACATGTTATGTGGTCCCACATGTTACCCACATCTTCTCCAACTACCATGTGTCACCCCTAGCCAACCCCCCACTTCCATGTGTCCACTCCTCGCACACTCACAATGGACCCACTACCAACTTGCGAGAATGTGAGATGCTACCACTAGTCAATATGGCCTAGCACATCACCTTGTTTTTGTTCCATGTGTCAATCCCCATTTCACTTTCAGAAATCCATGTCATCTATTGGGTCACACATTAGGCTACCAACATGGGTTCAACATATCATTGATTCCTATGCGCTAGCCACATCTTCCCCCACTACAATGTGTTAGCCCCAACCAACCCCCCACTCCCATGTGTCTACTCCTCACACACTCATAGTGAACTCACCACAATTTTCAAGAATGTGAGATGCCACCACCTGTCAATATGGCCTAGCACATCGCATTGTTTATGTGCCATGTGTCAACCCCTAGTTTTCTTTTAGAAATCCATATCATTGATTGGGTCACAAGTTAGGGCACCACATGGGGTCAACATGTTATTGGGCCCCATGAACTAGCCACATCTTCCCCCACTACCATGTGTCTTCTCCTTGTAAACTTGGAGTGGACCCACCAACAACTTGCAAGAATATGAGGTGCCTTCACTTGCCAGTCTAGCCCAACACCTCGCCTTATTTTTGTGCCACATGTAAACCCCCACTTTTCTTTCAAAAATATACATCATCACTTGTGTCATAATCCAGGCCACTACATGGGATCAAAACTTCACTAGGTCCCACACGCTAGCCACATCTTCCCCCACTGCCATGTGACCGCTCCTTGCATACTTGAGACATATACACAATAACTTACAAGAATTTGAGATGTCACCTACCAATTTGGCCTTGCATATTGCCTTTTTTCATGCCACGTGTCAACCCCCACTTCACTTTCATAAATTTACATCATATGTTGGGTCACAAGATAGGCTACAACATGTGGTTAACATGACATTAATCCCCACACACTAGCCACATCTTCCCCTACTACCATGTGTCTTCTCCTTGCACACTCGCAGTGGATCCACCAACAACTTACAAGAATGTGAGATGCCATCAGCCACCACCTACCAATCTAGCCTTGCAGATCATCTTGTTTTGTACCATGTATCAACCCCTACTTTGCTTTTAGAAATCCACGCCACCTATTGGGTCACAAGTTAGGATACCACTGTTGACTTGATAGTCAAATCATTTTTCTATTAGTAACTTAATACTTAGTTGTTTACATCACTATTGAGCTCTATAGTTGCTACCAAGCCTATCATATTGCTAGCAGTGTAAGCCAAGTGTTTTAGTAGCTACCAAGCCAATAATAAAAATTATAGTTCATGTCAAGCTTCACAGTGTCTACCAAGAATTTGAGACAGACTATAGTGTTAACTGAGCTCTGTAGTGTCTACTGAGCTTACAATGTTAACAAAGTGAATGAAGGTAGTGTTGACCAAGCCATGTAGTGTCAACCGAGTCTACTAAGTTCTTTAGTAATCATTAAGTCATCTAGTGCTGAACGAGTTCTTGTTACCCAAGTGATTAGTAAGGACCGAGTATCTACATCAATTGAGTGCTAGAGTTTTTCGAGTGTTAACAAGTGTTGCTGAGTGTCAAAACATCACTTAAGTGGTCTTCAAAACCTAAGTTTCAACACTGAGCTAACTTTGTGAAGATTGTTTGAATCTAGTATTGTAGCGGACTAGAGAAGGAAATTTATTGGATTGGTATATATTTGTAATACATCTTTTCATATCAAATGTAATGGATGAGAAAAGAAGATCAAGCAGATTACTGTGAATTGAAGAAGGCTACAAGCAGTGTAAGGAAAAACATAGAATTATCTATCACAACCAAGTGATCATTGTTATTTAAAGGAATCTCATTCAAAAAACTAAGTTGCAGATCAGAGATCAACCACTGATTCATCCTAACAATTGCATCAGTCAAATCCTTTAACAAGGTGGACTTGACAGTCTCATTCCAAAACTCCTAATAGAGTGCATACTTCACTGTATGTTGAAATCCTTTCACAAGGTGGACCTAACAGTCCTTATTGGTCCTAATAGGGCAGATCATCCAAAGTGATCAATTGTAAGATTTAATAGGCTAACTTTATACTTTAGTAATAAAGCTTGTGGTTATCATCCCCACCCTAGTTTTACTTTTTATTTGGAAGGTTTCTGGGTTACCAATATTGTGTCAAAGTGTTATGAACGTTTTATTTCTTTGAACCTATCATTCATTTAATTAGATAAGATAACATGATGAATGATTAATTGGTGAATTAAACTATAAGTTTTATTGGTTCTTGATTCACCCCCCCCATCCCAATCACCTAGTCTATACTACATTTCCAACAAATGGTATCAGAGCATTGGTTCTCACATCAGAAGTTTAGCAGCTTGAGAAAAGATTAGAGATAATGGAAGTCTATAGACTAGAGAAAGCTATTGAAAATGAAAATTTAGATCTACAATCAACCTTGAATCAATTCATGAAAGTTAAGGAGCAACTCTCTCAATTCCTGAAAAGAAGAAAAGATGTTGCAACATAGATGAGTGAAAATCTCTACATTAAAGAAAGAATTGAAGACATTTGTCTAGAAAGAATTTCAGATGAAGCTGATGCAATAGTCATAGGTCTACTTGAAAAGAATCTTATTCTTTAGGAAGAAGTCAGAAAGTTGAAAAGAGAAAAAGAAATTCAATTAGTTAGATTTTGTGAAGTCATGGAACAAAAGGACAAAGAAAAAGAAGAAATATAAGAAAAGGACAATGAAATTAATCAACCATCTCTTCAGCAAGCAGATATGATTGATTGACTCAATGATGCAAATCAAGAGCTTATCAACTTGAGAACAAAGAATGAAATATTGCAGAATGACCTCAGCATAGAGAAACAAACCAATGAGAGGATGATGAAATCTCATGAAAGCATGAATTAATTGAATTAAAAATCTTAATTTAGACACAAAGGAAAAGTTGGATTAGGATACATAGAAGAAGATGAATCATCTTAACAAGGAGCTCAAAAGAACAAAAGGCCTACATGTAATCATTGTGGAAAAATAGGACATACATCAAACAAGTGTTGGAGTAATGGTAAATCCAAGAATAGTGGAAAGTATTACAGTTGCAATAAACTAGGACATATAACAAGTGAAAACACAAAGAAACCTAAGTTTGAAGAAAACTATCACAATTGCAACAAATAAGGACACAAATCTTTAGAGTGCAAGATCAAGAAATAGAACCCACCAAAATTTTTGTCAAAGCTATATTTGATTGGGATTACAATACATGGTGTAGATGTCACTATTGTGGTGAGTTTGGGCACATTGGAACAAACTACATAAAACATCACACAAGGAAGAGAGACTCTACAAAGAGATGTTTTATATGTATATAACTTGGACATCTTGTCAAGAACTGTATGAACCAAGGAAGAATTGAAGTTTAGAAGAAAGCAAAAGCTGATAATATCAGAAGTTAGATGAGGCAACAATGGGTGAGGAAATCTCCTGAGGATGAAAATTAGAGTAATGAAAGTGTTGACACCCAAGTCAATGAGTTGGATGACTCAACCATTTCAATCTAGTTTTGTATGGAGATTATAAGAACTGTGATTCTAAAAGACACCTCACATCATTTCCAATCAGCAAGCAGAATATCCATATCAGCATTTAAGATGCACAAGGATCATCAAGTAGATATGATAATTGAAGACCTTACTGAGCATGGTCTAGTTGCAAGACCTAACCGAGCTTGGATGTGGATGGAATTATCGAAGTTATTGTTGAGTCAAAGATTCTTTTGAATTGATGACTTTACCAAGTTCAAAATTCTTATTGAGTTGAAGGTTCTTTAGAGAAATAAAGAGTTAACCAAGTGGATGAAAACTTGTTACTAAGCGAACAATTTTATGACACATTAATGGTGACTTAAAGAATGAATTTGGTTAAAAGGAGAAATAAAAGGTCATTGTCTTACCATGAATTTTCTAGAGTCAAGAGCTAAGAACATTCTAGAGCTTTGAGTGATTTGAAGTTATTGTTTTTGAAGTTTTCTTTCATGTTTGAAGCATTAACAAGAAAGAATGACATCTTCCAGTAGCAAAACAAAGAAGGGTTCAAAGATGTTTTTTCGAGGAGTCAATTGCAAAGCTTTGACATTCAAATTATGTCTAAAAATCAAAAAGGAACTTGATCCCATTGGATCACAATTACAAATTCCTCCAAAGGTACCCTTAATCCATGATATTCAATCATTTTATCACTATTCAATCAAGAGCTAGGAAACCTAGAAATGAACTAGACATTCAATGAGTTGTGTGTGGAAGGGAGCATGAAACCCGAGTAGAAGCATTTGGAAACCAAAGGGTTAACACATATCTTTCATATGCCAAGGGATTTCCAAGGAAAATTGATTAGATTAATCCTAAGTCAAATTCATGACATGCATTTGTGCTCAGATCACCCTATTCAGATTACAAAGAAGATGATACACATGATAATAGGGTTGCCAATGTTGAACAAGGAAAAGACTACAAAAAACCTAGGTCAGGTTGAACTAACTAAGAGAACTCTTGTCGAGTGGGATGGTAGAGGTATGAAACTCAATGGAGTTATAGACATGGAGATAAAGTTTGATATCCTTATTATTACACATAAGATATACAATTTGAGCCATTTGAACATCATTCCCTATGAAGCTATTGACCTAGCATACAAGGTGGTGAAGAATAACCTATTCTTCAACCTTGCCAAGTTGTTGTTGAACTAGTTCAACAAGAACATGGAGAGCATATGAGTCTTGAAGAACAATCCATGTAAATTTGGTTCCTTGTTAACTTGTCTACTTTTTTATGTGCAAAATTTCTTTCCTTCCAAAGGAATTGTGGTGTGGAAGAAAGATACACTGGTGTTATATTAGATTATGAATTTATAGAAGAGATGGATGACAATTTTGAAAGTATAATGGATGCATATTTTGAAACCTTCAAAGAGAAAATGCAAAGCAAATACAAAATTCCTAAGAAATTAGTGGAAGACTATGAACAAGGATTTTTTTTTGGTTGACTGTGATAAAGTCCATATCCATGCAGTTAGGCCAAGAGTGGCATGGGTTAAGCCCCTAGGTTATGAAGTACACATAGATGATACAAGGGATATCATTGAAGCTCTCTTGAATGAGCTTGTTGACCTCAAGGCACCTTATTTTGGCATGTATGAGGAAGCTAATGCCATAATTACTCTTGAAATTAAGCTTCCCCAAGTAGTGAAAAGAGGAAGAAAGAAGGTGGAAAATATGCATAAGGCCACCAAATCCTCTAGTTCCCCTCTCTTGTTAACTGAAGGACAAGGAGATGACCTTGATGAAGAAGAAGGAGAGGAAGAGAATGTAAAGGAAGAAGAATCTAAAGAAGATGAACCTCCCAAGAAGAAAGGGAAGTTCATAATAACCAAACCCACAAAATCCTCCTCTGTTGTATTTACCAAAAGAACCAAGTCAAGAAAGAAACTAAAACTTGGAGATGATGAAGATGAAACAAAACTAATTATATTTAAGAGGTTTTCCCCTACCTTCAAAGAAAGGTTATCTAGACTGCAAAGTGGAGTAGGTATGGGAGATCTTAAATTCCTTAAGTATGAGTCAAGGAATAAAGAAGAGCAAAAAAAAATTGAGGAAGCCCTAGTGGCTAAAATGGAAAAATGGAAATACTCCCTAGAGGAACTGTCAAAGCAAGTTCTTGATACTCTATTTAAGTCAATATCACATCATTGGGAGAATGCATTAAATGTTAACAAGGACATCATAGAGAAAACCCTCAAAAAACCTATGTTGAGTCTCACTAATAAGGAAGTGAAGAAATCATTGAAGGAGAATGAAACAAAGCTAACCCCTAGATTCAATGCATTTATGATCCTATCTAAAGACATTGAGTCAGTTGTGAAGTCTAACACGATAGCACATAAAATAATCTATGGGTTACACAAGCTTAATGATCAGATTGTGCAAATTGATGACAAGGATGATGAAGCATAAAAATTAGAAAAATATAATGAAGATATAGATGATGAGGAAGTAGAAAATCTAGGAGATGATGAAGAAGATGAAGAGCATCAAGAAGCTACAAGATGTGATCTTCCTGAGATACAAAGTATTAAAGACTTAGATCCTAAGAAGATAGCAGCAGTAGTAATGACCTCTCTTCCTAACTCTTTGAGAAAAGCCTTAGTGCCATCTAGCTCAGAGAAGGCTACTATAGAGTTAGTTGAGGTGAACATTTCTTCACCAAGCACTAAACTAACCATTGGAACAATATTGTCGAGTGCATGAATGAGTGAAGTTTTCAACACTTCATTTGCCAAGTAGCAAACTTAGATCTCTCTAGCATCAAGCCTAATCGAGTCACAATAATGTACTCCTGCTATTAGTGCTATTTCTTCCATATTTGTTACTATTCCTATCATTTCTATTGCTATTTCTACTATTTATACTGTTGTTACTACCATGGAAAGTGCAATGAAAGTTGAGGTTAAGCCTCAACCAAGCACTAATGTATTAAGTAAAGAAAAGGGTAAAGAGTAGAAGCCTCAAATTAAGAGATTGATCTAGAGGAGGACATTATGATACCAAATTGGGATCTTTCCAATCTAACTCCTGATCAGATGGATACTCTTGGTGAGCTTTGGAAAAAGAGAAGCAAACAACAAAAGCTTAGAGAAGAGAAGAAGAAGAAAAAGTAGGTACTTGAAGACATCAAAAGCATAGTTGTGGATGTTTTGAATATTGAAGTTGATGAGAAAAAACCTATTTTGGATGAATTGGTTGAAGTTGTTCACAAGTACAATGAGGGCATTAATGGTCAAGATAAAATTCTGGAGAGGGTAGAAAGAAAATTTGAGAACAAAGTTTTGGAGAAGGTAGCACAGAGGATAACCATTGGCCAAGTAGAATTGTCTACCATTCTTGCTACATTTGAAATATCTATAAGTAACGTTGTTGCTTTTTTTGTAAAGTTAGTTATATATCTAACTTTGCAATAGAAATAAAAGATAAGCTAACCAAGATAGATTTTGATTTGAAGGAAAGTATACATCAATTGTCACTTGATCTTAGCTGTAGTTCTGCACATTTTGTAAAGGTCAGGTATTTGACAAATCTTTAGGCTAAATTGTTAAGGGGAGAAGTCAGGGTAAGGGCCACACTTGAAAAAATTCAAGGCATGATCCTTCCCAATATGGATGCAATGCAAAAACATATTGTACATGCAAAGACATTGATCCATGATAACAATTTCTCCATAGCTAATCATATGAAGGAACTTTCAGCGGAAGTACAGATAGCCTTACATGCATCAAAAGTTTTGCAAGAGAATTGAGACAAGTCTATATCCATAATTTTGAAGGTACACAATGATTTCTTGTCACACTTTGGTATTACCTTGTAGTTATTTTTTGACATTTGTGTCAAAAAAGGGGGAATGTAAATGTATATCATATGTAAGGAGAATTATATATACAAAGGGGGAATACATGTATAGTATGAAATATGTATATACAAAGTAGAAAATGTGTTTACAAAAGCAATTTTGAAAAATAAAAAAATAGAGTCAAAGGTTATTGAGTAGCAATAGACAACAATCAAAACTGAGTTGAAGACCTAGAATGTTGATAGAGGGAGTTTTGACTTTTATTGTGAGTATTCAAATTTTTGGTATGACAAGTGTTTTTGTCACTAATGCCAAAGGGGGAGATTGTTGACCTGATGGTCAAATCATTTGTCAATTAGTGACTTAACACTTAGTTAGTTGTTTACATTGCTACCAAGCTTATCATATTGCTAGCAGTGTAAGCCAAGTGTTTCAGTTGCTACCAAGCCTGTCATACTGCTAACAGTGTAAGCCAAGTGTTTCAGTTGCTACTGAGCCAATCAGACAGATTGCAGTTCAGGCCGAGCTTCACAGTATCTACCAAGCATCTGAGATAGAGTATAGTGTTAACAAGCTCCATAGTGTCTGCTGAGCTTGCAGTGTTAACAAAGTGAATGAAGTTAGTCTTGACCAAGCCATGTAGTGTCAACCGAGTCTACCAAGTTTTTCAATATTTGCCTAGCCATCTAGTGCTAACCAAGTTCCTATTACCCCAAGTGATCTGTATGGATCAAGCATCTACATCAACCAAGTGCTAGAGTTTCTTGAGTGTTGACAAGTGTTAGAATATCACTTGAGTGGTCTTTAGAACCTGAGTTACAACATTGAGCTTACTTTGTGAAGATTATTTAAATTTGGTATTGTAGCCGACTCCAAAAGGAAATTTATTGGATTGGTATATATATGTAATATATCTTTTCATATCAAATGTAATCGATGAGAACAAGCAGATCAAGAAGATGAGTGTGAATTAAAGAAGGCTACAAGCAACATAAGTAAAAGTAGAGACTTATCTATCATGATTAGGTGATCATTGTTATTCAAAGGAATCTCATTAAACAAACAAAGTTGCAGATTAGAGATCAACTATTGATTCATCCTAACAGGTGCATCAGTCAAATCCTTTAACAAGGTCGACTTAACAGTCTCATTCCAAAACTCTTAATAGGGTGCATACTTCATTGTATGTTGTAAATCCTTTCACAAGGTGAACCTAATAGTCCTTATTTCTCCTAAAAGGGAAGATCATCAGAAGTGATCAATTGTCAGCTTAATAGGCTAACTTTATACTATAGTAATAAAGCTTGTGGGTATCATCCCCATCCCAGTTTTACTTTCTATTTGGAAGGTTTCTAGGTTACCAATATTGTGTCAAAGTGTTATGAATGTTTTATTGCTTTTAATCTTTGATTTATGCCATTAGATCAAATTACATGGTGAATGTTTAATTGGTGAATTAAAGTATAAGTTTTATTGGTTTTTGATTCACCCCCCTAGTCACCTAGTCTATACTACATTTCCAACAATGGGTCAACATGTCACCGGGCCCCATGCGCTAGCCACATCTTCTCCCATTGCCATGTGTCTACTATTTGCACACTCATAGGGGACCCATCCACAAATTTCAAGAATGTGAGATGCCACCACTTTCCAATCTAGCCCAACACATCATTTTTTTTTGTGCCACACATTAACATCCAATTCACTTTTAGAAATCCATGTCATATTTTTTCTCACAAGTCAGGTCACTGCATGGGGTAAACACATCATTGGGCCCCATGCACTATCCATATCATCCCCCATTGCCATGTGTTCGCTCCTCACACACTCGCAGTGGAGCCACAAAAAGTTACAAGAATGTGAGATGTTGCCACTTGCCAATCTGGCCTTGCACATTGCCTTATTTTTGTGTCACGTGTCAACTCCTAGTTTTCTTTTAGAAATCTATGTCGCACACTCACAACAGACCCACCAACAACTTGCAAGAATGTGAGATTTCACTACCTATCACCTTGGCCCCTCCTTGCACACTCACAACAGACCCACCAACAACTTACACGAATGTGAGATGCCACTAGCTATCACCTTGACCCAACATACTGCCTTTTTTGTGCCATGTGTCAATCACCAATTCACTTTTAGAAATCCACATAATTTATAAGGTGACAAGTGAGACTCACACATGAGGTTCAACATGTCATTGGCCCCCATTTGCTAACCACATCTTTCATGTTTTAGGGCTCCATCTTAGACAATGAAAATCTTGTGACATTATGTGAAAATACCTCATAACTATAATGTCACACGAGGTGGGACAATAATATTGAAGCCGAAACCATAAAACATGGTGGCATAGAATGTAGGCCAACCCCGCGCTCGCTGCCACATTTAAACTAGTTTGACCATTGCCAAAATGACATCATCTTGTACCAAAAGAACATATTTTCATGTGCCCCTACCATTTCATCATATTTTATTGGTTCCTTGCCAAGTCACAAATCCCCTTCTTTCAACTATCACCAATCATCTCATCTCATGACACCAAAATTTACATGACATTCCTCTTCCCATGTTCTGACACAAACTGCATTCTCCATTTGATTAAAATGACATTACACTTATTATTAATCAAAACAGTCTGAAAAGAAGGCCCCAAAATGGGTTTGTGCACACCCTGTCTACCGTGGGCCCTTGAAAGAATATAAAAGCTATCTATGGAATATAATGAATAGATATTTTATATATTACTAATGCAGGAGCATCCTAGGCTTTCTTGCAATCCTGCATGTTGGAGCCGAGTGCCAGTGCTTTCCAAATTTCTGTTGCTACCGAGCTTGTAGTGGATGCTGAGTTATTATAGCTCCTAGTGTATACCGAGTTACTGTAGGTCTTAGTGGATGCTGAGTTACTGTAGCTCTTAGTGGATGCTAAGTTACTATAGCTCTAGTGGATGTCGAGTTACTGTAGCTCTAGTGGATGCCAAGTTATTGTAGCTCTTAGTGGATGCCAAGTTACTATAGCTCTAGTGGATGCAGAGTTACTGTAGATCTAGTGGATGATGAGTTACTGTAGCTCCTAGTGGATGTTAAGTTACTATAGCAATCTTATGTTGACCGAGTGTTCCTTCATGTGCCGAGTGAACCTATTGTTGTTGAGTTTTCTAGTGGATGTCAAGTGTTCCTGTATGTGTTGAGTGCCAGTATTAGTTTTTGGTTCTGTTCACATCGAGTTGTTTGTGAGCCAACTTTTGGCATTTAATTTATGTATTGGTATTTAATTTAGTGTCATAGCTGACTTGTGGCTCGACCTATATTTAATATAAGGGATTTAATTTAGTTTGTAATGAGCTGGGCCGACTTGTGGCTTAGTTGGGTATAAGTAATAGGTTTTGTGGAGTCTTTAGGTAGAAGTTATCATTCCATCTTTGAGAAGAGGAGGACGTGTAGATGCAAATTTTGAAGAGTTAGGGCTGCATCTTGAGAAACTAGAGGATTTCTTGGTGGACCTAAGGGTACAAGTGCGGATTCTTCTTGGTGTTCTTATCTAGTTGTGTATCTGGACTACCTGGGATTGGTTTTAGAAGTGGATCTTGTTGGATTTTGCAGAAATGATTTTGCAATTGTTGTTTGTAGTTGGCCCTAACTTGGAAGGCCTTACAATCGGGTATCTTTCATGTAATCAGTTATCTATGAATAAACAATATTGAATTGGTATCAGATCTTGCATTATTGTTGCTTTGTTGTTGTATTTCCATTGTGTGATTGTTGTTGGGGGTTTGGACATCTCCTTTGGGGATTCTCCTGCCTTGCACTGTGTCAATTACTTTCAACATAAAGTATATCAAATTAAGGAGTGGATAGAATATAATATTTTAAATATCATATGAAATATGAGGTGAAATAATTAGGGATTGAATTGTTAAATAGCAAAAGTTATATATGTAGTAAGAGGTGGGGGTTAATTGTAGTCATTGGATATATCATTCCCTATGTTGACTTATGATCGTTACAGTTATCAAAGTATTCTTCACTAACATATTCAACACAAAATAGTTGAATTTTATTTTTATTTACAAAAACACTATATCTATTTCTTTTAAATACCAAAAAATTAACTAAATTAAACCCATAAATTTTAGTATGATTTTCAATGTTTAGATGATATTTTGTGATTTATCACAGAGCTTTAAAAAAGTTTCAGGCAAAAAAATGAAACTCAACCTAAAGTAATATTTCAGATCACACTATATGATATATCTAAATATTTAAGAGAGTTAAGTAATCAAATGATATTATGATAATACAATCACATAATCTTATATTATTAAAAAAAGTCAAACCATTACTTTGTAATAAGTGAAATACTATAGCTTAAAAATTTAATATAGATATTGTACAAAACATGATCAATAATGATAAGTTCATATATTAATGCTACACATAAAAGATACTAATACATATTAATTGGTAAAATAAAATAGAAGACAATACACATTATACTATCATATATATAATATAATACTATTCTATTGTATATATGATACAACTAATTGTGTAGATTTTAAAGTATAATATATATCAGTACATTTATGTTAATAACAATTTATATAGCATAAATTCTGGACATGCCTTGATTGGTGAGATCTTCGTACAAGCAATATGCCTACTAGTTCAAGAACTCAAAGATGTAACTTATAATTTTTTTTTTTTTTATAAACATACATGATACTATGAACTTTTAATAAAATGCATGTTATAAGATTTTTTTTAACATACATGATACTATAAACTTTTGATAACATGCAAGTTATATGAAAAATTTATTAATATGCATTTTACAATAAACTTATAATAACATGAGAGTTATAAGAAAAACTTATTAACACACATTTTACTTGGTTTAGGAGTTTGATTATCTTTCTATTCATAGGCCTTTATATTAGTCATGTTTAGATTCCTATTAATGGATTCCTAGTTGATTTTATGCTACATGGACAATCAATTGAACCACATGCACTATAAAAAGTTATGCTAAAAATTCCCTAATTGACCTTCCATATCTATTCGACATGCCTATTACACACTTAGGTTCAATTTATAGTAATAACACATAAAGGCATTATTGTTGGTTTGTGCATGTACAAGTCTATATGACAATAGTTACATAATCACCATATAAGTGAATTTTAGTCCTAATAGGGTACTTGGCATGCAAGCAATCCCTACCATTGCACGTGTGAAGTATTGTTTTGTACATCATTTTTTTGGGCTAAACATATTCATCATATGACAAAACATATCTATCATACAATGAACCATAAATACCATACATGTGTGGGAAAACAATAATAGGCCCTTTATGATTGAGAATAGGTGCAATATATATCTAGGACATTGTATGTATTACCTACCCACTTCCATATTCCCTTCCTAAAATCAGAGCCAAATGAAAATTGATATGTATTCCAAAGTTAAATGACATTAAAGTATTTGTTCAACTCCCTCCATGTGGATGTCCCTACATCAGAAACCTAAGTAGATTGAAATTTTTCATGAGTCAAACTCAAGCATTTATAAGTTCCATACTTGTTCTAAATTCATCTCTTTTTCTCAACTAACTCAATGTACTTTGTCAATTTTAAGCTGCAATTTGATGTCTCTTCGATCCTTCACCATTCTTCTCTTTCTCCCCTTTTTCAAATTATACAAGTAGCACCAAAAAACATTAGGAAACTCTATAAAATTATAAGGTTCAATGTCATCTTCTTTCATAATATAACTAAATTAGTCAGCATAATCCCTTTCTTTGATATTGTTGCAACAATTTGTTTATCATCTTTCTCTTCTGCAACACTAGTTTCTTCTTTATTCACGTCTTTCGATTCCAAAAGACATTGTTTGGGTCAATAATTTTCCTCTTCTACAACCACATCAATGTTTAAAAAAAATTCAAGGGATTCTTCTTTCCAATCCTTCAACAAACTATTAGTTTTAACATCTTCTTCTTTAACAATCTCTTTATCAAGAAGAAGATCATCTATCAATCCACCAATCAGTTATCCATCTTTGTCCTAATTTACAACTTCATCTTTCAATGGACTATTTTCTACAACATTCTCTCCTATACCAATATTATCATCATTAAACAAATTACATTTAACAATGTTCTAACAAAATTAGACTTTATCTCTTTCTCTTTCTCCACTGGAAATGTCATTCTACCCTTCTAGAATGCAATCAACACTACTGCAACTTGAATGAGAAAATCATAATCATCATCTTCATCCTCTTGGACTGATTATTTAACTCCATTAATCAAATATATACCAATTTTTTTACATACCTTTATATAATTCTTACTCAAGGATTTCTATTTGTGTTGAGCTGCATCCTTCAGTAATGTGTATGTGTTTGCATAACCATCACAAGTTGCCTCCATGTCAAATTTCCACAATCTTCCTAATAACATATGATAAACATCATTGACATAACATCAAATAAGACTTTATCATGGTAATCTCCTATCTTGAATTTAAGTAAACATTATTCATTCACCAAAACTTTTTGATCGTCTTGCAACAATGGAATCTATTAGAGACCTGGATGCCTTCTTCTTTCTCACTGCAACTTACTTACCTTTCCTTTTAAAATAAGATTGTCTATACTTCCACCATTGATAATGACATTACATACCTTATCCTCACATTAAAATCTTATCTAGAATTATCTTTTCCTTTGAACTAATTGTTTTCTTACATGCATCAACCCTCTTGTTGCAACAAGTGTTTCTCCATTATCTATATCTTCTGTTTGTGATGACAACATCTTCCTCATGTACATTTTTTATTTTCACTTTGCCTTCATTTCTTTTTCTAGTGTTTCCATGTTATGTACATTAATATGTCTTGTCCTTCTCCACATTCAAAACAAGTTATCATGTAATTCCCTCTTTCGAAACCTCTATTCAAACTTCCTCTACTTCTTGAACTTTGATCTCTAGGACCATGCAAATCCTTACATCTTTCATTTTCATTGCTACCTTGGTCTTCATCTTTCTAGTTATTATAACTTGAATCATTTTCCCAATCTCAATACAATCTTTCTTCTTTCTTTTTATCTTGGGCCTCTTTTTCTTTCTTTTTCTCTAATTTCTAATTCTTTCTCTCTTCAGTCTACAAGGTAACTTAGCATTCTTCTCCTATGGTATAAATCCTTATAAAACCCAACTTTTCTTGAATGCTTGGTCTTATCCCATTGATTAATTATCTATATCTTTTGATTGTGATGATGACATTTTCCTCATGTACATTTTTAATTCTCACTTTGCCTTCATTTCTTTTTTCTAGTGTTTCCATGTTATGTATGTTCATATGGCTTGTCCTTCTCCACATTCAAAACAAGTTATCATGTAATTTCCTCTTTCAAAACCTCTATTCAAACTTCCTCTACTTCTTGAACTTTGATCTCTAGGACCATGCAAATCCTTATATCATTAATTTTCGTTGCTACCTTGGTCTTCATCTTTTTAGTTATTATAATTTGAATCCTTACCCCAATCTCAATACAATTTCCCTTTTTAAAAAAAAAAAAAAAAAATTTAATCTTGGGCCTCTTTTTCTTTCTTTTTCTCAAATTTCTAGTTCAATCTCTCTTTAGTCTACAAGGCAAGTTAGCATTCTTCCCCTATGGTATAAATCCTTATACAACCCAACTTTTCTTGAATGCTTGGCCTTATCCCATTGATTAATGAGCTATATTCTTTTTGTCTACTTTAGAATGGATTGTTTGAATAGAATTTTGTGAAATTCTTCCCTACATTCTTGCATTATGCTACTTCCTGGTTTTAGGCTCTATATTTGCCACAACAAATCTAACACATAAACAACGAGAATAAATTATCTCTTCGTCATTTCTATCATTTTATCCCACTTGTTTATCTTTCTTTTTTCTCTTCTCCCTCTTCCAATTTGTCCATATTTTCACCAAAATTTGGCACGACCTTTTAATTTTGTTTAAGCAAACCTTAATCTATCTAGATTTTCACTTCTTCACATGTTGAATTATTCTTCCATATCATATATCTAGTCTATTAACTCTTTTAATCCAAGTTTCCATTGAAGGTAGACACCATCTTTGGTCTCTTTCAACTCCTTTTAATGTTTTAACAAGAGGATCATTTTTTTCTATTGTTGTTGCTCCATCTTCAATAGTTTTTTCTTCTTTTGCATTTTCTTTAGTTTCAACTTCTTTGCCTTTATGTGCTTTTATGCGAGAAAACCCTCTTATTATATCATGTTGCATGAATTTAACTAACCTACTCAAGGCTCTAAAATCATTAGTATATACATCATAAGTCCACCTCTATCCCAACTCCTCTTGTATGCATTTTCACCACATCCACAAGCTTGATCTTGGAGCAAACTTTCTCCTTGAAATTCCCTCTACACAACCCGCTTTGATGTAATAAAGGAACAACCTCTTAGAAAAAACCTATAATGCACTTCAAATACTCAAGCAATTTGGTCTATAACAACAAATTAGATAGATTAAAACATCAACTTATGCAAACAAACACATTCAAATTCTTACTGGAAACAAAAATAAATTTACAAAATAGTAAGCT
Organism: Cupressus sempervirens; assembly: GCA_028749045.1. NCBI lineage: Eukaryota > Viridiplantae > Streptophyta > Pinopsida > Cupressales > Cupressaceae > Cupressus > Cupressus sempervirens. Next base: position 532,456,547 of record CM053784.1, read on the forward strand.
GAGTTTATTGGTTTCTCTATACAAATCTGATTTGGTCTAGTCTCAGATCTTCAACATGGTGCCTTTTGCAAGAAGAGATGATTTCAACCCTGAAAGCCCTTGCAATTCCCCCAAAAGAAAAACTTGAAAACTTCTTCCAAAAACCCACTCCCTTGTTCTCTCAGCACACTCCCCCGCTCCTCCCCCAAAAAAATAAATTTTTTTTTTTTCTGAAAACATTGCTATAAAAGCCTTAAAAAAATTCCCACTTCTCCCCTACTCATGTTAGTCGCCCTCTCCCATTTTCCCCAACTAAAATTAGTGTCAAACCAAAACTAATATGTAACACAAAGATGAATGACATTGAAGTCTTTGTTGGGAATCTAGATCCCTCCACATGGATGTTGTTGCATCATCCCCCTCTTAGTAATCAAAGTTGTTCAAAGGGAATAAAATTATTTGGAAGTTGAGAACTAAGAACATCATCATCCCACAAAATGGTGAAATATCAATAGTAATTCAAGCATTTGGAGACTACAAGGCTACATGTATGACCTAGTCATAACAAGGAGAAGTCAATTGATGTGTCATATCAATAACTATAAAGTCTTTTAAAAATTATTTAAAAGACTTGTTTAAAACAATTGTGTTTTGATTATTTAGGAAGTTTAGATATGAAATCAAAATAACTTACAAGGGATCACCATTATATTATTATTTTTTGACACCAAACTAAGAGAAAATACAATCATAATAAACTTTACAATGGTAATGTTGTCTATTTCTAGCGGCTCTAGGGTAGCTCTAGGGTAGATATATGTACCCATCAATGTTTCCACAAGCTTTCATGGTTTGAATTCATGTTCAAACCTCACTCGTGTAAGACTTCAAAGTTTTCTATGTCTTCAATTTCAAGAATGAATCAATATCATAAATTCAAAGTGAGTCTACGATACCAGCCAACAATATGAGACTGCCTCGTATTCTTTGGGGTAGACACCAAACTGTATTATAAACAAGAAATACAAAGTAAAAATCAATAATTAAATAAAAAAAACAAAATTGTATGAATATTTTCCCTCTTCATATATCTTAAGTTCCATGACAAAACTAGATGCTTGCCATCACGTCAATTTAATAAAGCTTTATATTTGAAGCAATTGTTGAATGAATTTATTTACCATCATTAGCTTCCTCAAGTTTTCTCTCTCTTGCTTTTGTTTTCACTTGTCTACTAAAAACTTCCCATGTGAAACCTTTCGCCATTTAAGAACTTGAACAATTGTTGTCCACTATCTCTGTTAGAAAGTAAAGTCCACCAATATAACTGAGAGGAGGAAGGGGGGAGGGTGGGGAGAGAGGGGTTGAATTAGTTATCCAACTATTATAACAATTATCAACCTTATTAATCCTTAACCATATGAGAAATATAATCAACAACCATAACAAGATACTCATACACAATAACACCAAATATCGTAACTAGGGAAACCCTTGATTAGAGGAAAAACCTCGATGGTGATGACACCCACAAAATGATGTACTAATATAAATGTTCTTTGTTAGAGGATGCACTCTGTTAGGAGCCAATGAAATACATTCACTATATATCAATTCCTATTAGGAGACTTTGAATCCCTGTTAGGAGTTGTAGAAGGCAGATGGACCCACTGTCCAAACAACTTCAGGGGCAAGACCACTAAACCCACTATCTAAATAATCTCTATATTATTCCTTGCATAATAATAGAAATAAAGTATATTTGTAGTTCCTCTTCCTCTGCCCTATCAACCAGACTTCTCTTCTTCTTCTTATCTCGATACCAAATCACCAATTTCGCGTCCAATAATCACTTGGATCATTTACTCACATCTACCAAATACTCTGCTCTTGCAAGCTTGATCTCAATCACAATGCATACTTACAATCAAGGAAAATACCTTCCTTTATACCATGTTCTTAAAACAATTCCTTGAGTCAGCCTTGAGACTTTCCCAATTAATTATAATAGGAATAGATATTAAGATAATTAATTATATTACAATTACACAACATTGTCGGCTCACAGTCTTTACAACTTCTCACATGCACAACTCTAGACCTTGTGCACTCGTTGACGTCATCATCAGACTGTCCTTTGTCACTGTCTAACCTTGTATACCATGATTCTATCTCTGTTAGGAGATACAATCCCCACATCAGAAATTGCTTCTCAAGAACTCTATCTGTATACTGCTCTTTGTAAATCAAGTATATCTTCTCCTTACTTGATGCACACTTAACCTCGTCATTAAAACATGGTGTAGAACATGTCCTTAACCACGCTTGACTTGAACATCAATTCTCTATCTGTACGACCTCGTTCTCTGTCTGCTACTCTGTCAATCTTCACAGAAATACTGCTATATTGACATCAATGGCAAACACAATCATGAATGCAACATGTCAATCATGTTAACAATCTCCCACATGCCTTGGCAATGTTTAGGATTCTCCCCAAAATGAATACCATCAGCATTCATGCTAACAACCTCATCCAAGATTAGGGTGCAAGACCAAACTTAGTATGCAATGGAAGGCTTTGGAAAGACCAATTTTAAAGCATGCTATATTGTATGCTTAATCATATAGATCTTTAATGAATATTTACATAGAAAAAATAAGCTTCATGCCAAAGCTTCTACCTTAGAATTAGAACCATCTTGAAGTACTACAATAATTGAAGTTTGATCTTCTAAGAAAACTTCTATTTGAAGAACACAATGTAGACTTGCAACTTAGTGGAATTATAACACAATTTGAGTGACCAACAAAATTCAGTGAGACAAATACAAATAACATAGAACATTGACACAAACATAGAATGGGAAGATCTTCTAACCAAGGTATATTACTCATCACTTGGAAGGTGCTTTGGAAAAAATAGACAAGTCGGGAACACAAATAAATAAATATAGGGGATTTAACTGTTGGAAGTATCATGGTTCAAAGAGGGGGTTTGAATCAGAACACTATTAAATTATCCCAAAATCTAATTTCATTAAATTCAATTCACAATTCACAGCAGCGGAGTAATCAAATCACATTGAAATGTAAACATTAATTATAAACAGAATAATGCCAACTCACAAAATGAAGAAACACCAATTTTGTGCCGAGTGGAAAACCCTAAAAAATCCTCACGATTTCGTCATAAGGAGAAAAACCACTCCATGAACCTATATCCTTTATTGAGTTCCAATTCTTTTACAATTAGCATCTTCTACTGCTCAGGGTGTTAAACCCTTTATCAATGCTGTGATTACAACTTCATATACATATACAAATGTGTATATGACATCTATACATGTACATAAGCTTATAATAAAACTTTCAACCTTTTTTCAGATCTCCTCAAATGTATATATGTCTTTTTATGCTTTATACACACATATCCATCTGAGGATTACAAATGATCTCTATAAATAGAGATAAAATTCGAATTTGATAAGTTACATGAACCTAACTGAACCAGTTAGAGTTGTTCAAAAACTTCTTTTTAAAATGCTATTTAAGAAACTAACTTCAAAATAGTTTAGTTTCGAATTTGTCTAGTTTCACAAACTAACAACCATTATAAGTTTCCAAACTGTGCATGAGTTATTTCCAGATTTGAAGACCCTCAAGAATTTTAAAAAATTCTTTGCAGAATGCCAATTTAGGATCCAAAATAACTCCATTATAGCCTGAAACTGTTAGTCATATCCTTTTCAAAATTGAACAAGTAATATTCTAGTTTTGAATCCTTCAAGTGACTTCAAAACAAAAAAACTTTGAAGAATACCATTTTTAAGATCAAAGAAAAACCCATTGTAGAAAAAATGAAAATATTTTTGCCTTTTAACAATCAAAGTTTATCATTCTGAGAAGAAACAAATTTCTTTGAAATCCTTGTTCACAAATTGCCGTCTTTAAGAGAGATGCATGACTAAAAAAGTAAGTAAGTAAGTTTTATAGTCCACGACACTATGCCATAGTTTTTGGGTTTACATATGGTGACAGTGATATGGGACTACCTCGTACTCTTTTTCGAGAGGCGCTTGACGCTACAAACAAGGCGTACATACCCTACCCCCCAGTGGGATTTGAACTTGTGACCTCTCTTTCAAGAGTACAAGTTCTCCACCACTAGACCAACTTAGGTTGTACTCTTATTTTGAAGTCATTTTCCAAACTTAAGACTGAAGAAATTTCTTTATAACCTAGTCTCAAAAAATTTCATGCATTTCATATTAAAATTTTTAAAATCCCTAATTGAACTTAAACTCATATCTTTGCCCCTTTTTAAGAACGACTGTATTCAAGAAATTTCAAACCTTTCTCAAAACTCAAACAAGAATAAATGACATTTGATTCTCTTTATTTCTTTTTAACAAGAACAAATGAACTGCAACTATATTGCAACATACCTTTGCAGCAACATACTTGAAGTTGCTCATTTTTATTATCTTCGTTATTTTGAAACCCTCATGCATTTTAAGATACTTGTTTTTACCTTAAGAATGCCTCTTTTGAAGATGAACCCGTTATTCATCTCATTTTGTGCATGCACAGGAGAAGAAGAAATAATAAGACTATATCAACAAATACTTCACAATACAAAATCTGTGCTTTTTCAACTTGGAAACCTTGAAGTTTCAAAACAAAAAAAAATTGTCACAGTCAAGAAGAATGTATCCAGTTCATAGCAACAAACCTTTTTTTTACACAGTGACAATCATTTTATATTCGCTGTCAAAGAATCACCCATATGTCAAGAAAACATTGGCATTCGAAGACATGGATATACCCAGTTTTCATTTTCAACCTTTTATACAGCAAAGATATTATAAGTTTGCAAAAAAAAAACTTCACAATGGAATCTACAGAGAAGAATGTCTTTCACAAAAAAAACACCCACAACCAAAAATGTTTTTGATGAATGTTTCAAGTCTGCTTAACACCTGGCGGAAACATGCACGATATTATAAATGCCTTGTACTGACTCATGTCAGTAATATATGACCTGCTGCCGCCAAAACAATGTTTATTTGTGCAATGTTTCAAATATTTGATTTAAGTATATGCCATGTAATATGTTACGACTTACCACATTTTCAAACATAAATAATTTTGCCACCTTTTAAATGTATTTGTGCATTTTGCCAACTTTCAAATGTCGTCGTGGTCAACATTAACATGGTTAATTAATTTGGCTACATCCACTAGATAGCAAAGCAAATCTTTATTCAATCATTACAACTTATATACATAGGTTTTTACCCTCATATATATACAATAGTCTTCAACAAGAGACAAATAGACATAGATGAGAAAATTAAATAAAGAATGAGAAAAAGATGAAATGAACAGTTAGATTTCACATCTAATAATAAGTGGTCCTTTTAAACTCCTCTTGTCTTGTCTCATGCATAGTAATATAAGAAATCAATGGAGACAAATTCTTTCTTATGAAGTTTTGAGGAAACAAGTCCTCCCTCTTTGGCTGGGAGGGGACAATCATAATTGGAAATTGGGTTCGTTTGGTTGTTGGCATAGGAATTGGAAATTATAATTGAAATGGGAATGAGAACGAGAATTTGTAATTCCAAACCCATTTGATTTACTTAGAATTTGATTGGGAATATGTTAATCATGTGTTTGGTTGTAGAAAACTGGAATTGGAATAAGGTTAAGTTTATTGGGTGCTCCTGAGAGTCATTATGAAAAAAATAATACATTGTTTGCTGCTGTGTCCTCCGTTGTTATTTTGGCTGTTTCTTGTATTCATTCTGGCTTTTGAACCAGTGTGAGACTCTGATTCTGTGGCTGAATCTTTGTTCATATTTCAGCAATCACCGCATGGGGAAACCCATCAAATCCTTTTTCCTCAAAAGGTATCAAACACATCAGTATGCTCTAGAAATCATTTTCCATTCGAGGGTCTTGCTTCCCTGTAAAACTGCTTCATTCAAGCTTCCATATATTTCACGTCAACTGTTGGGGACTAGCTAGCTTTTCAAGCTCAGGATAAAAATATAATATTAGGTGTTAAAAGTAGAGCCTAGAGCCTACAACCTACAAATAGAGACCGGAGCCTGCTGCTGGTATAATTTCCATTCTCTGTCACTCCACAATTCATTCTGTAATGGAGAGCGGAGACGTGGTATTGAGTGTTTCCAACAGTCATGTAAGTTGCCACTTTCTCATTCCATTGCCCGTTTCTCGTTTGTTGTTCATTGCTTGGAAGTTGCAAATTTAACGGTGGGTTTGTAGAGGTGGTATTGGACAATGGTATTGTAAGGATTACATTGTCGAAACCAGGAGGACGCGTGACTGACATTCAATATGGCAGTATAATCAACTTAATGGAGACTCTCAATTTGGAAACGCACAGGGTAAAATAATTTCTTCTTCTTCCTGTGTAATTTTTCGGTGGGAAAAGGTGGAACATGGCGAGTAATGAACTGCAATACAGCAGAGGGTTGCTAAATGACAGCAAATTGTTAAAGCTGCCGCCATTGGAGGGACCCACAAAGCTCTTGATCGAGCGGCAGGCCATGGCAGATGACTGAGATTGCCGTTCCACCCCAACATTTTTCCACCCAAAATTCGGCAATGGCAGACACAGATGATTGTGAGGATCTTCTATTTCATGAGATGATTGTGCCACTCTCCAAGCAATAGGAACCACAGACCTGAAAAAACTATATAATTTGGGAAAGTCAGATTGAGAAATAATAGGGAATTCGCATCCCCGCAAAGCCAGGTTGGATAGAGTTGTTGTATAGTTAGACTATCTTTAGGCTGAGGAGGTGTAATAGTAAATTGCATTCATACCACCTTGCATTGGAATTACTTTTTTCATTGAGCTTGGCGACCCAACGCAAAACTTCGTATGTTTAAAATGCACCCGCATGATAGCCTATAGGGCTGGAGATAACATTTGAACTGGAGATACAGTAGCCATATAGCCATAAAGTAATCGGTTTTCCATCCTACATCACCAATAGTCTCCACAAGAACAAACTCCATCCTTGAAGTGATGAAAACGGTTGGCATCTCTCAAAACAATTTCCCTTTTGGTGACAAGGGAAATAAACTTGGCTGCATTATGACAATCACCACAAACTCGAAGATTCTTAAAGACTCGAATAGGGATTCCCGGTTTTGTACTTATAAGCCCATAAGCGATGGCCAACTTTTCACTGTGGTGAGAGAGATTACGTTCCTTCTGCTCTTCCTCCAAATTTTGAAGCACAAATTTGGTATCCTGCACATACCCTGCGTCTGCCATCTGCCCAGACAATTCTTCTAACTTTGAGTAAATTTCATCGGTTTGTGGGTGTGAAGCGTCTTCTACATAAAATGCATGGACCATTTCCTTGACCACAATCCAGCTTTGACCTGGCTCTTTTGCTACCCCTCTGTCTTTCATCATTTTTCTTACTTTGGATACATCATCCCACCTGTTTTCCATAGCATAAATGTTTGAAAGTAGAACATAAGGTGCAGATTCCTTTGGCTCTAACTCAAGAAGTTGTTCTGCAGCTCGCTTCCCCAATTTTATGTTACCATGGGTTCGGCAGGCACTAAGAAAAACACCCCATACGAAAGCACTAGGTTTGAATGGCATTTCATTGATGATTCTCTCAGCCTCATCCAGGTGGCCAGCACGGCCAAGTTGGTCAACTATGCAAGCATAATGCTCCATAATTGGTGTGATGCCATAATCTCGGCTCATACTATCAAAGTATTTCCTACCTTCATCGACTAGGCCTACGTGACTACATGCAGAGAGAAGGCCTACAAAGGTTATGTGATCTGGCTTGGTTCCAGCACTTTGCATTTGTTCGAAAAGTTGGATTGCTTCCTTGCCCAACCCATGCAGAGCATAACCTGCAATCATTGCAGTCCATGAAATAACATCCGGCCTGATCATTTTTTCAAAGACCGTCTGTGCATCTACTATGCAACTGCATTTGGCATACATTGTAATAAGAGCGCTGCCTACAGAGATATCCGACTCCAATCCCCTTTTAATTCCTTGAGCATGAATCTGTCTACCCTGATTAACAATTGCTAGGTTTGCGCACACCCCTAACACACTGGTGAAACAAAAGGTATCCGGGTCAGTACCTGACCGTAGCATACGTCTAAAGAGTTTCACAGATTCCTCGCCGTGTCCACTACGGGCATAGCCTGCAATCATTGCAGTCCACGTTACCACATCAGGCTGCAGCATTTGATTGAACAGTTTGTGTGCACTCTCCATGGCATCGCATTTTGCATACATAGTCACCAGAGTACTTTCTAAAAGGAAATCTGATTCAAAGTCCATTTTAATGGTGTAAGAGTGGACTTGCTTTCCTAATTCTAATCCTTCAAGACCAGAGCAACAAACCAGCACAGAGGAAAAGGTGTGCTTATCAGATTCAACCCCTTCCCGTTGCATTTGCGAGAAGAGATTTTGGGCTTTAGCTCCATGTCCATTCTGAGCACAGCCTGCAATCAATGCTGACCAAGAAACTTTATCTCGCTCAGACATTCCGTCAAACACGTGGAGTGCATTCTCCATATTTCCACATTTCGAATACATGGTGACAAGTGCGTTCCCCATTGTGACATCCGATGCAAAACCAAGCTTAATAACATGAGCATGGACCTGCTTCCCGTGTTCTGCAGATGCCAAATTCGCACAAACCCTTAGAACGCTGGCGAACGTAAATTGATTTGGCTTCAGCTGCTCCCCCAACATCATCCTGTAGAACTCAAGGGCTTTCTCCCCATGCCAATTTTGAGCATATCCTGTAATCATTGATGTCCATGAGACAGCATTCCGTTTATACATTCTGTCAAACACTTGACGCGCATAATCCAGAAACCCACATTTCGCATACATGTTAACTAGGGTGTTTTCCATAAACATGTCCATTGGCAAACCAGTTTTGATCATGCGAGCGTGAAGTTTCTTTCCCTCAACAATGGATTTCATTTTGGCATACCTCTGCAAGAGGCGGCCACAAGAGTAAGAGTCCAGCCTAATGCTTTCCTGCTCTTTAACCCCAGCCTTCTCTGTTTGTCTTCCATTAGAGGTAGTGAACAGTAAATCGCAAGTATTTACCTGCAATTTACACCGAGCATGGACTCGTTACACGATTAAAAAAACAACAGTCAAATCATGCTTTAAGTTGTCAATGACTGATCAATATTGGGAAACAATGAGAAGAATTCCTAGCTTACCTGGAGCGCACAATTAGAGGTCCTCCTCCTCCTGTACTCTAAAGGATTCAAATGAGGAAATGATACATAATTGTATGAATAGAGAGGTAACGCAGCCATTGTGGTGTCTAGGTTTTCTGATCTCTTAAGTCAGATACCCACATAGGTAAGTCAGTTGCTTGAAATTAGTAGACTTACTGGTTTCTCCGATAAGGAGTCTAATTTTTTTGGTTTGGATTTTTACTTCTTACTGTGTTTACCGCAACTTGGTTCAAGATGTAAGTAGTTCAGATTGCTAGAGCAGTTCAACCATTTTGCTTGATGTTCAATTCACACACTTTCGACTAATCTTATATAGTGTACTATGAATAGGACGCGGCTATCTAGCTGCTACAAATTGTCATTGACCAAATTTCAAACAAGATGAAAATACTATGATTTTTTTGAAAATTTCAGCTTTTGATCTTCATGATCTGTATACTTTGCAATTGAAAATGACAAAATTTTAAAGAAAATTTTACAGTTTTTTCGTGAATCTGAAAAAGAATCATGTTTGACTTTTTTTTTTTTTGATCGTCTTTGGTGCATTTTTTCTGGAGATTAGCCAATGCCCCCTATGAATATACCATCAAGAGTTACATAGCACATTATTATCCTCTACCACCTTGACCCAGATGGGTTTAATTGAGAGTCTACCATATCCTAAAGTAGCTAACTTAATATACTTGTCCTCCTTATTCCTTTTTAGGAATTGGTTGATGTTGTTTGTAGCCTTCTTGCTCCTAAAACAATATTCCTCGTATAACCAAAGACTAATGATCTATGCAATGAAGTCTTAGAGATAGTCATATTTTATTATAGAAAGGAATAACCTTAAGAAACATCTTATTAGCTTTTGGGTCATATCCACAAGGCTTCTCCAAGTAAGAAACTAGGCCCCCATCCTCTCCAATTCAGTAAACTAGACCATTACTTTGAACCACATCAAAAGAGAATGGTTTGATTTGAGTTCTATCCACACCCACAACAAACATGAGGAGAAAGTGATTAGATCAAACAAAGACAAAACAACTAGAAATGGCCATATACAATGCACCTAAAAAGAGAGGAGGAAATAGGACCAAAAATCACCAATAAAGTGTGTAAAAAGACCCAAGGTCATAATGAAATATAAAAGGCTTCGTTAATGTACGCCTATTGGCATTCATGCTTAATGATGATATATGCATTGATAGGCAAGGTATCTTTAAACCCCAAGATTTTAAATATTGGCTAGAGGCCCTTAGGTTAGTGAAGACATTCGCCACCACATTACTTTCACCTTATATGTGGGGAATATTATACTCTTCAAAAAGAATTAAAAGGATGAGAGAGTCCCTAACAAAGGATTATAAAAAAGATAAGAATTTGAGCTTTTTCAAGACAATGGATTATATTTAAGAAATCTGCTTCTAGCCTTGACCCTTGAGAATGAACCAACTTTTAACCATTTTAGGTTGCTACAACTTTAACATAGTGATTAGTCTGGGTACCCAAAAGTGGTTCCATAGTTGAAATAAACTTACCAAGTGATCACATTTCAACACTTCCCTACTTCTAGCAATCTCAAGGCTACATTATTGTATGCATTTGTTATTATCTTTAACTATATCTTTTTTGAAAGATATTTAGATGCCTTGATTTGAAAAAATAGAATGGATTATAATATAAAAGTAGAAAGATTATAATGTTGAACCTCATCACATGTACTCTAAAGAAATGATATATAATTGCATGAATAGAGAGACAATGTAGCCTTTGTGGTAGGTTTTCTTTTCTCTCAAGTCAAATACCCACATGGATAAGTCGATTGCTTGAGATTATTAGTCTTAAGATAAGTTTTTCTGATAAGGACTCTAATTTCTTTGGTTTGGATTTACTTCTTAGTGTGTTTACCACAACATGGTCTAAGATTAAAGTTTTTCAAATTGCTCAAATATTAGCTCAACCATTTTTCTTGATGTTTAGTTTGAACTCTTATTGATTTCTCTCACATGTTTTAATGAATTTTTATTTATTTACTTTTGATTATTACTCATGTTGTGTGCAATTATTATTTAGATAGTTTTTGCATTCTGATTTTAAAATTTGTTTCTTATTTTTTCAAATGTAATGATGTATATCCAAAATATTCTCCATTAAACCAATTTTGATAACCATAGGAAATTAAATAAATCAAAACTCATAGATAAAATATCTGAAAATTAAATTTTACATTATTAGTATTTTAGTTGTGCAGTTAAGATTAACTTATATTCATTAAGAATTGTTAACACTTGAATATAAATTAGTCTATATTAAATAGTAATAGTTCGAAGGTCCTCTTCAATAAATCTTAGTCACCTCCTTCCTTTTAGTCAATTATTCTTATTTCTCTTATCCTCTTCTAACCAAGGGTTGGAAAATATTTCTATAGAGGCATCCTCCTCCCCACATTTTGTCCATTCATAATCATCATCCTTGTTCTCTAAATCACTACTCACATTACAATACTGAGTCACAACATGAATTTGTTTCTTTCAAGCCCTAATTTTCTTCTTCTTGTCAATTTTGGTGAAGGGTTTTCTTGAATTCCATTATTAGTAGGATAAGCCCTTCATCTAGCACAAGGAGTTTTTGGTCTTTCCTATGTTCTTTAATTCCAAACTCAAAATATGCTAAAAGGAAACATGGAAATGAAACAAACAATTCATGGTGAAAATGCTTTAAGAGAAGAAAATGCACTCAATAAATTGCTATAAATCTCCCATCAACGGTTATATAGTGCTACATAATTACCTCTCCCAACTTGATGCAAATGGTTTTAATTAAGAGCCTACCATATTCTAAAAAATATAACTTAATCAACATGTCCTTCTCCCCCTTTAGAAATTGGTTAATAGCATCACTTGTAGCCTTCTTGCCCATAAATTTTGTTGTTTTGTGCACCAAAAGACCAATAATCTATACAATGAAGTCTTCAAAGATAGCCATATTTAACCATATTATAGAAAAGAAATTATACTTACATACCTTAAGAAACATCTGAGTAGCTTTTGGGTCATACCTACAGAGCTTCTCCAAGTAAGAAACTAGACACCCATCCTCATTAGTATTCCAACCTAGACCATTCCTTTGAGCCCCATTATAAGATAATGGTTATGTTAGAATGATTAGTTTAACTGAGGGGTGGGAGTGGGGGGTGAATAAGTTATCCTCAAGTCTAGATGTACCAATTCAACTTCTACTAACTTCAAACAACTTAAACAAACTCATTAAACCACTTGTTCCATATAGCAACACATCAACAACATAACATATTCAATCATCACTTAGCTCTCTATTTTGTATATGCTGACTAAAAATAAATAAATAACAACAAATAAAATGCATCACACATATAACATTCACACATATATGACATGAGGATTTAATGTGGAACCCTAATTTGGGAAAAACCACCAAGTAACATGCTACCACTTTTCACTCTTCTAAAGTGAGCTTGGTTAAGATCCAACCCTATTAAAGGTTACAAAACACACTATTAGGTGTGACCCTATTTTAAGATTTAATCACTCTACTAGGAGTGGTCTGGTTAGAGGATTTTGCATCATTCCATTAGTATGTCACCTTGATTAAAGGATTTACAAAATGACTATTAGGTCAACCTTGATTACAGGATTTTGACTACCACAATGGTTAGAAAGTAACAATAGTTTTGATCTCTTTAGATACAACTCACTCTACAAATTCAAATCTCCATTTGACTCATTTGTTGGTTTATTGACTGGACCTCATTATACTATCCAACTCTGATCTTCTTGGCAACCCTTCAAGAAATCACACTTCACCAATCTTCTCAATTTCCTCTTCTATTTTGTTCTTCACAGGTTCTCTAAAATGTCTCCAATCAACAATGAACCAACCTTAGAAAACATCTCATGCGGCTCCTTAAATAATTAGCTTTGATATTTTTCTTCTTAAACATCACTGCAAATCTTAGGGTTTGGTCAAATTCAATGACTCTATCCATCATTCTGTCCTTCTACTCTTTTCTTACTTGTAGAAACATCTCTTAAATCCTTTCTTTTGATCACATAAAAAACTCATTTCGTTCATTAAATATGCCAACTCATCAATCCTTATCATCCATGCACTTTGACCAATCCAAAATTTTAACTGGGTAAAAGCACAAACCTGTGTCACCTTTTATAAAGAAACAAGATATCAGAATGCGACTGTTCAACATTAATGACAAAAAAAATGATATTTGTGTTTAAAATTTGAAGATGATGTAAACTAATGAAATGTGTAGAATTGGATGAATTTTATGGCTACAATTTTTATAAATTTTTTGAATAAGAATTTACTCATTTTTAAAATTTTGAAGTCCCTTTTTTAAATGTAAAAAATATAGGTTGTAGTCCCCGTCAAACAAGTATATGAAAATCATATTTTTTTGTTCTGATTTGAAAATATCTTATAGATGACATGTATAGCTAGGGAACAAAAAGAGAAATAATTATTTTTGCTTTATATTTTCTTTGTTATAAGTACTCAATCTCGGCCTTATCAGAATCCAACAATTTTTTCCTCTCGTCAAAACTTCCCTATCAAATCAACGTCTTCTTCAAAAGAAATTACATATTTATAAAGAGGACTCTCTCCTCTAGAGATAAATATAAATTTTCAATTTTTTTGATATGATTTACTATTTTTTTGCCTTTTTTGAGGGAGCTTCTTTTGAAATGTTGAAATGTCGACTTATAATATTTTGAAATTATAATAGATTATAACTAATCAAAACACTCAAAAATTTAGATAATGATGATATTGAATCCGAGATCTATAAAAGGGTATTTTTAGTTTTGATAGAGAAATGAGATTTGACCAAAATAGGTTTTGGTATCCTAAATGGTGACACAGATCTATGCTTTTACCGAACTATGTTAGCCTTAAACTCAATTCTTTCACAAACTATTATTTTATTGAGACTTTGGCATCACTGTGTTCTTCTACTCAGTCAACACTATGTAGCTCAATCTTTACTATTCTGTCTTGCTTGGCTTTACTAACTTGTTGAGTCTTCACTATGATAAGTCATTATTACAATTTCTTTTTTCATCTTTCTTGACCATAACTATCACTTTGCTTATACTATTTTCTAAGCTATTTTTAAGTTCCTTAATCTTTGGTTTCATTTCCTTCATTGATCTAGTGAAATAGCCACTCGGTCAAGCTTATTGTTTTACTTAACTCATTATCTTCTCTCTTAAACATCAAATTCACTACCTTCTCCACTTCATATAATGATTAAACAATACATCATCTTGTTAAAAACTAACTAATCAAGTACCCATTGTAATTTGAACATACTCGATCCCCTTTACTCAACAAATTATCTCTCTTTTCAAATTCTTTTCATCAATAAACATATATGACACTCTACACTCTTAGCAATGTCTTTCTAGTAAGGTTTGACATCAATGACAATATAACAATTGTTCTAATTGTAGTTTCCAACAATCTCCCTCTTTGGTATTGATGACAACTTATAATTATCCATTATCAGCTCCCTCTATGATTTGATATAGATTTTCTTTAATATACTTAGTTTCATTCTGATTCTCATCCATACACTCTCTTACACTTCTCCACCTATGATACCAATTGTATATTCTTCAATTGTTACACGAATTATAATACCAATTGTATTGGCTCTCTTTTTCATCACCTGGATGGTAAATGTCATACACATCTCCCTCTTAATATTGAATGATAACTTGATAACATATCTCCCTCTTTGACTACAATGTGAAAGACATCATCCATTCTATTTATCAATGTCTGACTGATATTTGTAAGATCACATTCTCTATCATATTTACTTGACTTAGCTTCTAATCTTCTCATGCTTATATTAATCTTTTCACAATCTTTAGGCAATTCCTAACGCGTGACCTTTTGCATCAATGTGTAGGATATTCTGATCATAACATTACAATATTGCATCTCTCATTAGATTGCTTTAGATAGGGGAATGGCTTCTAACTTACCTCTTAGATACTCAAATGCATCCTTACATAATGCCTTCATGAATATATTGGCTATTTGCTCCTTTGTGTTCACATACTCCAATCTCACATCTTTGTCTTGTACTAACTCGCTTAAGTAATGATACTTGATAACAATGTGTTTGGTCTTTGTTTGCATCACATGATTCTTTTATATGTTTATAACACTTGTGTTATCATAATATATTACAATAGGTTCAATAATATCTTCCTTCACACCTTTCAAAAATTTCTTGATCCACTCGATATTAGAACAATTAATTGTAGCAACAACATACTCAGCCTTTGATGTTGATTGAGAAATACAGTTTTGATTCTTGCTTGTCCATGAATCAATCTCCTTCCTAGCAAGAAAGTTCCTCCACTTGTACTCTTTATGTCATCAATATATCGAGCCCCATCAATGTCTTAGTAAATCTTCAATTCAAACTTGTCTGTCTTCTTGTACCATAGTCCATAGTCTTCTATTCCTTTGAGATATCTCAGTATCCTTTTCACAACCATCATTTGATTTTCTCTAGGATTAGTAGAAAATATTACAACAATATGAATTGCTAATGAAATGTTAGGTCTTTCATGTACAACATATTGTAACTATCCAATCATTGACATGTACAATGTTTGATTCACTTTAATAGAATCAATGTACAATGTTTGATTCACTTTAGTAGAATCATCATTCTTTGAAAATTTGTGACCAATGACCATAGCTGTTACAACTAGTTTTGAATCTTCCATGCCAAAAGTCTTCAATATCCCCTTGATATACTTTGGTTGTGTAATGTAAATACTCTTCTTTATCTAATAAAATTTCAAACCAAAAAATAACTTGATCTCTCCAAACATTGACATCTCAAATTCTTTCATCTCATTAGAAAATAATTTGCACAACAAATCACGTCCTCCAAATATGGTATCATCAACAAAAACGTCAGCTACCAATATCTTGTTCTCAGATTTACTTTTCAAATATAGATTTCTATTGTCATTTGTTTTTTCAAAACCAATTCTCACCAAATAAGTGTGTAACCTTTTATACCATGCTCTAGGGGCTTGATTCAAACCATATAATGATTTATTCAGTTTGAATACCATATTCTTCTTTCTTGGATCAAAAAATCCTTCAGGTTGATCAATGTAGACTTCTTCTTCTAAGATTCCCTTTAGAAATGTAGATTTGACATCCATTTGGTATACTTTGAAACCTTTGTAAGAAACATATATAAGAAAATTTATCACTCCTTCCAACCTTGCAACTGGGGAAAATATCTCTCCATATCCAATTCCTTCCTCTTATGCATATCCCTTGCAAACTAGTCTTGCCTTGTTCCTTGTGACTTCACCTTTCTAATTCAACTTGTTTATGAATACCTACTTGGTTCCAATCACATTATTATCTTTTGGCATGTGTACCAATGTCCATGTCTTGTTCTTCTCTATTTGATCAATTTCCTCATTCATTTCTTTAATCCAATCTTCATTCTCCAAAGCATCTTTAACATATTTAGGTTCAACCTCACATAATAAACATGTGTCACTCTTCAACTTACTTCTTGTCACGACTCCTAAATCTTTGCTTCCAATCATTTGGTTTGGTCTGGTGTATGGTTCCTTCTTACATACTTTGCTAAGATAGGTTTAGGTCTTTTTTCTTCTTGTTGTGATTCAATCGATTCTTCTTGAATATCTTCTTCATGTATCTTTGGTTGCAACTTCGCATTGTCTATCTAGCATTCAATTTTCTCTCTCCAATGTTTGACTTCTTCATTCTAGGACTCGACTCCTACACCCTGATGCTTAATAGGATGTTGATGCTCTACAAAGATTTTTTGTTGAACCTTGATAGTGTGTGGCTGTTGATTCTCAAAAACCTCCTTCTCTGGTTCAGGTAAGGAACTAGATTCTCCTTCATAGATGTAGACAAAGTTTACATAATTTGCAAGTTCTTTCTTACATTCCTCTTCATTATTCTCTACAAATTCAACAACTCTAACATTTGCACTTTTGCGAATTTTTTTAGTGTTAGAATTCACACTTATATGCCTTACTTTTAGTAGAGTATCCTAGGAATATAGCTTCATCACTCTTTGCATCAGGTTTTCCTTTCCTTGTATCTTTGTGTACTTAACACTTGCTTCCAAAAACTTTGAAATAATTGACATTAGGTGCATACCCATACCAAAGTTCAAAAGGGGTTTTGTTTGTACCTTTTTTAACTTGAACTCCATTTAGAGTATAGGTTGTACTACTTACAAGTTATCTCTAATATTTTTGTGAAACATTCATTTCTAGCATCAGTGGCCTTGCATAGTCCATTATTGATCTATTTTTGTTTCAGCTACCCCATTCTGTGGTGGAGCTCTTGGTGCCCTCATTTGTCTCTTTATTCCTTTGTCATTGTAGAATATGTTGAAATCATCTGATATGAATTCACCTCCTCTTATCTAATTTTAGGCACTTAGACTCTTTCCTATTTCCTTTTCAACTCTATCCAAATACCACTTAAATATTTGAAATACATCATATTTTTCTTTAAGAAATATCACAATTATCATTCTAGAGAAGTTATCAACAAACAAAATAAAATATTTGTCACCATAATAAATTTGCACTCTAATAGGACCACATTTATCAATATGAACTAACTCTAAAATATCATCAGAATAATAAGTCCTTCTCTTGAAACTAGACTTAGTCATTTTTCCTATTTGACATTGTTTTCACATCACCCTATCAAGTTTTCTCAATCTTGGAAATCCTCTTACTCTTTTCACGTTACTAATGCTTACCAAGTTATCAAAGTTCACGAGACTTAGCCTCTTATGTCATAACTAAATATCTTCAAATTGTGCAAATAGACAAGTATCTTTTGATAGGTCTAGATATAATAAGTTACCTCTTGTTTGATCATCACTTCCAATTAGTTCACCAGTAGCATCATAAATCTTTGTCTTTGTATTTAGGAATTCAACTTAGTAGCCTAAACTGATCAACTGTGCCACACTCAACATATTGTATTTAAAACTATCAACCTAATATGTATTATCACATATGATCTTATCATTCAGTATAATTGATTTATTACCTTTCACATAATAGGGTGCATCATTTGCAAACTTAACACTACTTCCATTATAATGTTCTATCTTTTCAAACTTGTATCACTAGTCATATGATGTGAACAACTAGTATCAATTATCCATCTCTCATTCTTATTTACATGTGAAATCAAAGTATTTTTCTCATCTTCATCAGATTCATCTTTCATTTTAACATAAACAACCTCATTATTTTAATCATAATTACTATCAGAACCATCTTCTTCAGCAATGTAACAAGATTTCTTACCTTTTCCATTGTAGTCTTTGTTACCTTGGTTGTCTCTATTGTCTCTCCTTCCTCGATATTTTTAATCTTTAATTTCTTCCTTCTCATCTTTGTCAAGACATCTTGTAGCAATATGACCAACTTTGTTATAAGTAAGATAGATAAAATAGAGTTTACCTTTGTATTTGCCTTTTCCTCTTCGTAGCCTTCTTGCCAATAATGCTTGTAGCTCATCAAAACCATCATCTAATTCACTGCCACTATCCACATACTTACTCTTATTTATTTTAGATCCATCAAGGGTTAGTTGATACTTGAAAGAATATTCAATAGTAGAAGGTGTATAGTTATCAAAATTTGACAATTCAAATGCAATGAGTCTGCCAATCAGACTATCCAAGGTCGGATCCTTAATAGGTGTACATTTGAGTTCTTGAATTGAAGATACCCTAATTTCATAGATAGGAAGTAAAGTCCTCAATACCTTACTTATCATAGTCTCATTAGATATGATTCCTCTAGATCCTCTAATAACATTCACAACCTCCTTGATTCAACCACAATACTGTGCAATAGTTTTAACTTCTTTCATTCTTATATCATCAAATTTTTCTTTCAAAATCCCTTCTTTATCCCTTAACACATATTTGCCTTCATGGATTTGAGCGAACTTGTCCAACATTTGCTTTGCAGTAGTACATTCCTTCACATCATTAAATTTAGTATATCTTAGGGAAGATGCCACTTCTGTCATTGTTTGATCATGCTCCTACTTCTCCTTCATTTTTTCCATAGTCACAGGTCTTGGAACTTCAATGTATTAATTTTCTAGGCAGTACAATGCATAATCTCCAACTCTAGATAAATGAAATTTCATAAGTCTTTTCCATACTAGAAAAATCTCCTTGTTCAACTTATTTACCTCTCTCTTGTACATCTTGATCTTTTGCTTAAGTCCATTCAAACTTTCCTTACAAGCATCAAATGCTCTGCTACCAATTGTTAGAATAATTAGAATAACTGAGATGGGGGGGGGGGCGGGGGCGGCGGGGTGTGTGTGAATCTATTACCCTTAGGTCTAGATGTACCAATTAAACTTCTACTAACTTAAAACAACTTTATCAAACTCATAAAACCACTTGGTCCATATAACAACACATCAACTTAACATATTCACTCATCACTTAGCTCTTTGTTATGTATATGTTGACTAAGATAACATAAATAGCAACAAATAGAATGCATCACACATATAACATCCACACATATATGACACCGAGATTTAATGTGGAATCCCAATTTGGGAAAAACCACCAAGTAACATGCTACCACTTTTTACTCTTTTGAAGTGAGCTCGGTTAAGAGCCAACCTTGCTAAATGTTACAAAACACACTATTAGGTGACCCTATCAAAAGATTTAATCACCCTATTAGGAGTAGTCTAGTTAGAGGAATTTGGATCATTCCATTAGAATGTCACCTTGATTAAAGGATTTTGAATGCCATAATGGTTAGAAGTAACAATAGGTTTGATCTGTTCAGATACAACTCACTTTGCAAATTCAGATCTCCATTTAGCTCATTTTTTGGTTCATTGACTAGACTTTGTTATACTCTCCAACTTTGGTTTTCTTGGAAACCCTTCAAGAAATCACACTTCACCAATCTTCTCACTTTACCTCCACTACTCTATTCTTCACAAGGTCTCTACAAAATTGCCAATCAACAATGAACCAACCTTAGAAAACATCTCTTGTGCCTCCTTAAATATGCATCTTTGATATTTTTTGCTTAAACATCACTATAGATCTTAGGGTTTGGTTAGATTCAATAAATCCATCCATCATTTTTTCCTTCTACTCATTTCTTGACACTTCTAGAAACTTCTCTTAAATCCTCACATTTGATTGCATAAAAAACTCAATTCATACATTTAATATGCTAGCTCATCAATCCTTATCATCTGTGTGCTTTAACCAGTATAAAAATTCAATTATGTTAGCCTTAAACTAAATTCTTTCACAAACTATCATTTTGTTGAAACTTAGCCATCACCATGTTCTACTCAATCAACACTACGTAACTTGGTTTGTACTATTCTATCTTTCTTATCTTTAATTGGCTTTCTTGGTCTTCACTATCCTCGATCATTATTACAATTTCTTTCTTCATCTTTCTCAACCATAACTATCACTTAGCTTATATTTTTTTCTCACTTATTTCTCAAGTTCCTTAATCTTCTACTTCATTTCCTTCATTGACCAAGTGAAACTATCACTCGATAAAACTTAGTATTTTAATCAACTTCTTTTCTTCTCTTCTAGACATCAACTCCACTATCTTCTCCACTTCATATACTGATTAAATCATACATCATCTTGTCAAATACTAACTGATCAAGTTCCCATTGTAATTCCAACATACTTCCTCCTCTTTACTCAACAACTTCACTAGTTCATCTAGTTACCTCTATTTTCAAATCCTCTTCATCAATCAACATATATGACACTGTACACTATTAGTAAATATCTTGCTAGTAAGGGTTGTCATCAATGACAACATAAAGATTATTCTAATTGGAGTTTCCAACAGGTTCAACTTGAATTCTATCCCCACCCATAATAAATAAGAGGAGAAAGAGATAGATAAAAAAATACAAAATAAATGAAAATGACCATGTACACTCCACCAAAAAGTGATGTAGGAGCATCCTTAGGTTGGTGGAAATATTAAATCACACAAAAATATTTATTGTTCATTTGGATAATTTTTTTGTTGTTTCATCTTGTGATCGATCTAGTTGGCTCATTTTATTATGTGATTTGTATGGCATGGTCTAGGCATCATGGAAGTTCTTTTTCTAGCTTTGCATGGTGTTCTAGTGTTTCCAAATGAAATTATCTTAAGATAGTCTAGTCTATACTAGCTTTCTTATTCTAATGGTCAGGGTAGCAAGTTGTGGCTTAGGATGGAGATTCACAACATGTGATACGTAATGGTACATTGTTCTATGATGAAACACATTTCATTGACCCTCTTATATGTTCACACAATATGATGTATGCATTCATGGCCACTCATATGATTTGGGTTCATACTTATCTATTTGTAATACACTTCCTTTTGTCTTGGAATTTAATGATCAGATAAGCCAACTTTTGGTTGGTGATCTTGTATATAAGTAGGGTAGTGGTTCTAGTTTTAGATAGTGCAAGGCACCACACGAAATGTCAATTATGATACATGTTTAGGAAGTAGAATAGATTTTGAGTGCAACTAGGATAACTTTGGATTGTTTTTAGTTTCTTAATTTTGAGGGATGGTTAACTATAAAAATGGATTGTGTGTTGACTATGGTGATGTAGGATTTGTATTTGCAGGCTAACTTGATGATAATCTATCAATTTTTCTTCCAATTGTGTTCATTTCTTGTTAGTGTGTTTGAACATTTACAATGTTATATGTTCTTATTGTAAGGTTGGACAACCCCTTTAAGGATCTTCTATCCTTGATTATGTCAAGTGGTATCAAAGGTAAGTTTTCTAGTTGTTGTAAGCTCTTTGAATCCATATCTTGACTTGCATCTCCTATTGTGGAGTGGCAAAAGCTAAGGATTTTATCTACATCAACTAGAGGTTAGTACAAGGTGATAGAAGAAGGATTATATATTAGAGGATTGAGATCACATTTGTGAACCTAGTTGTGGGGTGGAATAAGATTGAATATGACATACAATTATGGTGGTCTCATAAGAAGGATTGGTTGGTTAGAAAAATGGATAAGGTTTTTGGTTACCAAATCAACTTAGTTTCTTGAGGACAATTATTAGTTTTAGTAGAATACAAAATTATATTACATAAATAAATCCCTGTGATTAGGGCATTGAACTTTAGGGATTGAAGATTAGTATATTAATAAACATGTTCCCTAGAAGAATGAATCATAAAAGACTAGAGAGAATAATGGAGGATTTCAAAAATGAGATTATGAATAGGGCTAGCAGGAACCATAAAATTAAAGATTAAATTGAGGAAGTTGCTGAAGATCTTTAGACAACTAAATTTGAGATCCTATCAAGGAAGAAGGATTGTTGAAAGCTATGCCAAAAATAAGTAAGAGTCGTAGAATTGATGTGAAGTTATTTCCTAGTTCTTTAGATGTAGAAGAATTGATACATAAGATTAATGAAATAGAGGAATTTACTTTGATCTTGAAGATGTTAAGGATCCACAAAGTGGTAGTTTAGCATAGATTAAGTTGAAGGGCCATGCTTCCTTATGGTAGAAGGAATTCCCTAAATATAGAGAAGATAATAGTGAGCCTAAGCTAATCAAATTAAGGGTTATGGTTTCTAGACTCAAGGCTAAGTCCATACTAGAAGATTATGAACTTGAATCATTTAAGAGTTTCCAAATTTAAACTAGAGAGATTTGATAGTTAAAGAGTATACCAATGAGATATACTAGATGAAAATTAGGTCTAGGCATTGAGAGTCATCCAAAGAAAATGTGACTAGATATGTTAATGGTTTGAGACTTAACATTAAATGTGAGTTGATTATGCCGAGGATTAGTATAATTGAAGTTTCTTATTAGTATTCACCAAAGGAAGAAGATAAGTTGAAGAGAAATAAATATATCACTAGGGTTAGGGATAAAATGGTTGTTGATAAATGCAAAGATAAACTTATGACTGAAGAAGAACCCAATTAGAAGATTCAAGGGAGAAGAAAAAAAAAAGAGAATTCAAAGGTACTTGTTTCAAATGTAGGAATGTTAGACATAGAGCTTTCCAATGTTTGGTTGGTTCTAGTAAGGGTAAAAGAAAACTTAATGGCACATGAGGAACAAGTAGAGAAAGATGACCTTGTTGAAAAAAAAGTTGCACCTAGGATGAAGAATATATGATGTTCAAAAGAGTTATGTTAAGTAAGAAGGAACTAAAGCTTATGCAGAGAAGGTGGGTTTTTTGAACTATTTGCAAGTCTAGTAATAAATGTTTCAAAGTGATCATGGATGGTGAAGTACAAATAAGCTTGCACATGAGTGAATTGTACAAAAGTTGAGACTAAGAAGACTCAAACATCCTTGTCCTTGTAGGGTAACTTGATTTCATGATGATCGCATGGTGGATGTGAAAGAATAGTGTTGGGTTTATTTCAAAATAGGACCATATTAAGATGCAATATTTTGTGATGTGGTTATCATAAGTGCTTGCCATATTTTGTTGGGTAGACCTTGTAAATATGATGTTGGTGTTATTATTGATTGCTAAAGGAATGTTGTTTCTATAATTAAATATGGAAAAACATTTACTTTACTTCCTTTGAGGGATGAAAGAATGAAAGATAAGAACCTAAGTATGAGGACTTACACATAATCTAATTAGATTGTTTGGACCAAAAGGTGGTGGATATGTAACAAGTAGCCAAAAAGTTCTCCAAGGTTGTGTAATTGCTAAAATATTTGAATGATAAACATACATAAATGAGCTTGAATACTAGTAAAAATGAATGTTATATAAGGTTATTGGAGGAATAGTGGTATCAAATGAGAACAAAATTCAAGAGTGGATTGAATGAATATGAAATAGATGTTAGAGGTGGATTCAAATAATAGAAGATGAAGTAGACATTATTGGAAAGATGAAAAAATAACACTAGCAGTAGCAATTTGTGTGGATTGATATTCATAGAAAAGGTTGTGGAATCAGTAAGATACCCACTGGTGGAGGTTATTCTATGGGAGACTTGTTGAAAACTTGCATCAACAATAGTAAGAGTGGTCATGTGCAGAATTAGAGTAGTATTTATTCTTTTATTGGAGAAGACAAGTGGGTGGTAATGAGCATGGAATTTACATTCTAAATCTGTCAGATGTTCATAAATTCCTTTTATGGAAGATTATCCATTCACCTGGGGTGCTTGCTTCGAGAGCATCATTGAATCATTTTCAATATTTCATCACCCAAAAAAATTTCCTTTCAATTTATCTATTTACTGTTAATTTGGATATTTTTCCTATTGTTTCAGCTTACAATTGATCTAGTTAGCTCATTTTCTTATACAATCCTTATGGTGTGTTCAAATAATCATGGAAGTCCTTTTTATAGGTTTACAGGTTCTCTAATATTTCCTGATCAATTTATACTAAGATTGGTCTAGTCCTATACTAGCTTTCTTGTTCTAATAGTCATGGTAGTGCATTGTGTCTTGCAATGGAGATTTATAACATGTGATGCACAATGACACATTGTTATATTTTGTAATACATTTAATCAACCCTCTTTTATGTTCCCAGAATATAATGTATTTATTTGGGATTGTCGTTATGATTTGGATTTAAACTTATCCATTTGTAATATGTTTCCTTTGTCTTCAAATTTAATGATTAGATGATTTGATTTATGGATGATGATATTGTATATAAGTAGAGTAGTAGTTCTATTTGTAGGTAGTGTAAGAAGTGGAAAGTATGATACATGTTTAGTAAGTAAATTAGATTCAAGAAGGAACTTAGATGACTCTACTCTCTTTGTAGATTCATAGTTTTGAGGGATGATAAATTCAATACCTATAGAAGTTGTATAATGATTATAGTTATAATGAGCATGGAATTTACATTCTAAATCATATCAGATGTTCATAAATTCCTTTTATGGAAGATTATCCATTCACTTGGGGTGTTTGATGCTAGAGCATAGTTGAGTCATTTCCAATATTTCATCACCCAATAAAGTTTCCTTTCAATTTATCTATTTACTGCTAATTTAGATACTTTTCCTATTATTTTAGCTTGTGATTGATCCCGCTGGCTCATTTTCTTATACAATACTTATGGTGTGCTCAAATAATCATGGAAGTCATTTTTATAGCTTTGCATGGTTCTCCAATATTTCTTGGTCAATTTATCCTTAGATTGGTCTAGTCTTGTACTAGCTTTCTTCTTCTAATAGTCATGGTAGTGAGTTGTGTCTTGTGATGAAGATTTATGACATGTGATGCACAATGACACATTGTTCTCAAGCATTCAAGTTCTAAAAATCTCCCCCTTTATAATTATTGACAACATTAATTAATAACAAATCATAATATTCATAGAAGATATCAACATTGAATTTTCACTCTTATTCTCTTCCTTTGAAAAAAATGAAAAAGGGCCAGAACTCCCCCTTACTAACTCACTCTTCTCTCTTTAAGAGGAATTTTCCAAGCATTAATTTATTAAAGAATAGACATGTAATTCATTGGACCAATACATACACCAATACATTTAGTGAACACTAGGTAGGGGAAAAACATATTTCTTCCCTTTTAGAAACTCAAAAGTATCCTTGTACAAATGTGTTATAAATATATATGCAATATTCTCCTTTTAGGCATGTACTATACCTTCATTTCCTTCTCCAATGTTGTATATCTCAAGAAATTATACTTGGTGGATATATATTTGATTATGGAATGTTGCATTGTATTCTAAGAAATCCTTTTAGCTCTAGTATTATCACACATGATGGAAATTGGTTGATCAAAGGTTATCCCTACATCATTTAAAGTATATTTTGTCCATATTATCTATGTACAACATGAGGATCTTTTAATGTATCCTAATTCATTAGTTTATAATGTTACATAATCCTACTTCTTTCTTGGCCAAGAAACCAACTAGAAGCCAATAAAGTATGCTCCATCACTAGTACTTTTATGGCTATCCAAATATCTTGCCCAATAAACATAAATATAAGTTGTCAGCATGAAATATCAATCCTTTGGATACCATAATCCAAAATCTTGTATTTCATTTAGGTATCTAAAGATTCTCTTTACCACTATAACATGTGACTCTTTCAGTTCTTGCTAAAAATTAGTTGTTAAAAATACTACAATCATGATATTTAATCTACTAGTAGTCAGGTAGAATAATCCTCCAATACTTGGACTAATAAATTAAAAATACCTTTACTATTATGATTTACTTATAATTTAAACTCACTAATCATGGATATCTCAAATACTTTTTGTACTTCCTCTGTAGGTTGTTGGCTCCTAATTTAACAATGTTTAAATAACTAAATAATAACAAAATGCATCTAAGGGTAGCTAATTCCTATTATGGATTCTCATGAAGAGAACTTGGGCCAACTATAGGGTCGTACTCCTTCTCTTCAGGCTTTCCAAAACCTAGGAAGGTAGACCTTAGAATTATCCATATCACCAGTCAGTAAAATATAGATTAGAATTTAAAAAAAGAAGATAAAACCCCCTAATCTTCTATACTTATGCAATAACAAAGAAAGGAAATAGAAAGTCACAAAACCTATGCATTCACAAGATAATTGAGGGATATCCTTTCAACTCTACAACATAAAAGGGAAAATCATTTTGATATTTTAGCATAACCCAGATATGAAACAACAAGAATATGCATTCTCTGACTAAGATTAGTTCATAATCCATTGGGTATCTCACAAACTACAACATACATCAAGATATCAATGATCTATTCATTCACTTTGTGAGTCAAACATCATTCTTCACAATGAATCTCATTCTTATCTGAATCCTTCCATGAAATATGCAATTCTATCAAAATATACTAAGTATTTACTTGATTCCTTGAATCAACAACAAAATATATAAAGACATGCAACCATAAATAAGTTACAAGTGATATCTATGATTTTTTCTCACACATTAGAAAATATTGAAAACAATAGAGATAGTAGACAAGAATTAGAATGAAACTATTTGCATTTTTTTTTTTGTATTCAATTTCTTGAGACAAATGCATTCAAGATGCATGAAAATAACTCACAAAACACCAAACAAACCAGAACTATCACTTATAAATCCATTATTATTGTTCAAATTGAGAGAAAATGTTGAAGAATAGGTAGAATCACATCTAGATCCTTGCTCAATAGACTAGAGCCAACCTTGTACAATGATGAAGAATGAGAAGATATAGAAAGAGGAAGAAATATTGGATCTGTTTTGATGATGTCATTTGTCTAGCTAAAATTCTTCCAACTGCTATTGCAAATCACCTCTCACCTCTCCTCTTCCAACAAATTATTTTCAAAGAAAAATACAATTTCTGGCAACATCTCCACCAAATTTGGGACAAACTCAGATAATCATTTGCCCAAAAATTGAAATGAGACTCTATGGAAAAGACAACAAACTCTACTTGAGAATGCCCCTGTTTAACCAAACTATGAATAACTTTTTCCTAGTTATACATGCACACAACTTGACTACAAAAATATAAATTTCATCTTGAGACCTTTCCAATGGTATATGTTATTTATATTTTTAGATCAAAATGGCACCAAGTCATGCATTTAAAGTTAAAGATCTTTGGCCATGAACACACTTTTTAAAATATAGAAAATAGTGATATTGCTATTAGGATTTAATTGTATAGTTTTTGAGTCAAACTCATTGAATCATGTTTTATGAGTAGTGATTCACAAGAATCCATCTATCATTAGAATAAATGGAACATTTATCACTCATTGAATCTAGGTGATGCTCACAGAGGTGAAGCACCAAGACTTCCTAGGAGTTCACCCATCCCAGTACTACTCCAACTTGAGCGTATTTAACTATAAGTTTCCTCCTTGGTTAAACCCACTCTTCTTGCAACCCAATTTTCAAAACCTTCACCAAGTATTTTTCCTTATGAACCATTCATTAGAAATCCCCTTAATCTCATCAAGTGATAAGTAGGAGATATTTTCCACAACAAGTCAAATTGTGATATTCCTATCAGGATTTAACTATGTAGTTTTTGTGTCAAACTCATTGACTCATGTTTCATGAGTAGTGATTCACAAGATTCCATCTCTCATGAGAATAAATGAAACATTTAACACTCATTAGATCTAGGTGATGCTCATAGAGGTGAAGCATTGGGACTTCCCGAGAGGTCACCCATCCCAGTACTAATCCAACTTGAGCGTGCTTAACTATGAAGTTTCCTCCCTGGTTAAACCCACTCTTCTTGCAAACTCATTTAAAAAACCTTCACCAAGTGTTGTGACTTATGAACCATTCACGATAGGGTTGCAAGTAGAGTGGGTTTAACCAGGGAGGAAACTCCGATATTAAGTGCACTCAAGTTGGAGTAGTACTGGGATGGGTGACCTCCCGAGAAGTCCTAGTACTTCACCTCTATGAGCATCACCTACATCCAATGAGTGATAAGTGTTCCATTTATCCTCATGAGAGATGGATTCTTATTGAATCACTACTCATGAAATATGGGTCAATGAGTTTGACTCAAAAACTACACAGTTAAATCTTGATAGCAATATCACAATTTAACTTGCTATGGAAATTACCTCCTACCTATTGACTACATATTTTTTATGTCAAATGATATTTTTAATGCACACACAATTAACTTTAATATGAAAAACATGGCCATTCACAGGTAAACTTAATTTATTTTAATTTATCTAACAAAAGAAACTATACAATGGGGACCAACCTATAAAGGAAGGTGATAATTACTCAAGGGATTGGTTCTAAAGGCCATTATATTGAATATAGGGGAAAATGTGAATCAAGGAAAGTAAGCCTAAGTTCATCACATAACCCTATACACAAAAATGAGGAAGTCAAGGAAGTTGATCCTTTCAATCCCAATACTAAAGTAACTAGATCTAGGAAGATTATCATCGACTGAGTGATAAAGGAGCACTAATGTAAGCCAAGTTCTAGTGGTGATGGAATTAGAGAAGGGATATAAAAGTCCTTAGAACCCTAGATGTAAAAATAACTATGAAATTAAGATGATAGGTGTAGGAAATAGATATGATAAAGTAATGAAGGTAATTAGAAGACTCACCTTAAGAATGAGGAACTTTGAAGTTGATTTTATGGTGTTAGTGCAATTCCAATCGACGAATAATCTAAACTCCTAACCTAAAACTGTGAGGTCTATGAAAAAAATAATAGAGGGTTTGAAAGAGTTAACTTTTCTTAGCAGGGATGACTTTTCCTAGAGCAAGGAAGAACTAGGGCCTAGCCAGTAGTGTCTGAATGTGATTTCAATTTTGTACTTTTGAAGATCCATAAAAAGGGTATCTAGATTTGCAACATGTCTTCCTTTCTGAGATCTATAACTTGCAAGAAAAATAGTTTTTCCTTTTTGATTGGGGGAGGGTACCTTGTTCATGTTGAAAACAATTGGGTAATTGTGTATTATCTTTTATGTTACACAAAATTTCATATCATTTCTAGTTAGTGTATGCTGAGCTCACTCGAGCGATGAATATAGTTTCTTGTGTCTACTGAGCATTTTAGAGTTTTTCAAGTTTAGAAGATAGTGTCTATCAAGTTCACTTGGGCATTAAAAGGAAGTTCATAGAAGTTGAGTGTTAACCAAGCTAACTTGGTTAATGAAGGAAATTTTGGATGGAACTAGTGTTAATCAAGCTCACTCGGTTACCAATGGAACTCTATGTATATACAGTGTTAACCAAGTTCACTTGGTTAACATGAGAAAATTAATTCAAAGTTAGTTTCTACTGAGCTGGGTTAGCTAATGAAGGATTTTCTTGTTTTGGCATATTGAGTTCAATTGACTTATTTTTTGGTTCTAGCCAATTGAGGAGATGATTAAGTATTCTAAGTTGTATTCAAGCCAAATTGACAATGTGTAAGATATAAATATAGCATCAAGTTTTTAATTGAATGCGTGGAAAATAATAGAAGATTTAAGGATGATTAGAGGAAGATAATTAAAAGGATAAGAAAAGTATCCTTGTTGAGCTACAAGGATACATTCGATCAGAAAGGATCAAGTATACAAGCCAAAATTGAGATCTTTAATGAACAATTCAATTGCATCAAAAATTAGGTCATCTCATTGTTACTCTCTAAGCATTTTAGTAGTGATCTAAATCTCTTAACATGTGACATTTCTAGATTAAAGTGTCTAAAGACCTCTAACAAGGCCACTCCTAATAGGGTGATCAAATCCTCTAATAGTGTCACACCTAACAGTGTATCTTGTAACCTTTAACAACATTGGCTCCTAATAGGACTCACTTCAAAAGAGTGAATATCAGTAACAAGTTGCAATTGGTGACTTTTCCCAAATTGGATTTCCATGTTAAATCTTGGTGTCACTTGTGTTCGTGCTATTTAGTTTATATGTATGCAACTAAGTTAAGTAAATCATAGATAATATCTTAAGATTCTCATGTTGATCAGTTGCCAAGTTATTTCAGTGTTTGCCAAGTTTCAACATTTGCTAGTGTAAACCAAGTGACTGTGTGTTTATTAAGTATCAACATTTTCAATAAAGTTTATTCTAACATCTAAGGGATCTATGGTTTATTTTATGGTAACTAATTCATCCCTCCCCTCTTAATTACTCTTCTTATATTTCCAACAATTGGTATCAGAGCTTCATGGTGCTTTTAGAGAAAGGTTTCAAGGGCTTAAAATAAAGATTAGGACGTCTTATAGGAGAGAGATTCCCAAGCTGAGCAGAGATATCTTTGAAGCATAATAGGAACTTATGAAGTTGCATCTAGAAACCATCAGTGATTTAGGTTTGAAATATTTAAACACTTCTTACAAAGCTCCTATTGGTACAATGAATGTGGAAGAAATTGTTGAAAAGAAAAATCATAATATCATGATGACTGACATAGCATCAGCTTTTAATTATATTGAATTTGATGAAGTCAAGGGATGTCCTACTGCTCATGACATGTAAAATAAACTAAAGAATATTAATGGAGGTGATGATAATGTAAAAAGATCCAAGGCAGAAAGCTTGAGAGGTCCATTTGATCAAATGAAGATGAGAGAAGATGAAAACATTGTGAACTTTGCAGAAAGAATCAAAGCCAGTGTTAGTGTCATCAAAGCCTCTAGAGGAAATATTGAAGATGTAACAATGGTAAGTAAGGTACTTAGAATCCTTCTTCCTATCTATGCAATTAGAGTATCTTCTATTCAAGAGATGAGATGTGATCCAAATAACCAAATAACATTGGATGCTCTAGTTGGAAGATTGACTATATTCAAACTAGATAACTTTGATAATTACACTCCTAGTTTAGAAATCTTGAGTCTACATTTGAATCCAAGGTATCACTCAAGATAAAAGCTAAAAGATGTAAAAGCAAACAATCTAAAAGTGAAGAGGAAGATAGTTCTAAAAATGATCTTGAAGCCATTGAAGCATTGCTTGGAAGAAGATATCTCAAAGGCAAAGGAAAGTATAAAGGTAAAATCCCTTTAATCTATTTCTCTTGTGAAGAAGTTGGACACATTGTTGCAAGATGCCCAAATAGAGAAGACAGAGATGAAATGAAGCACAAAAAGTACAAAGGCAAGAAGGATTTCAAGAACTTTAAGGACTACAAGGTCAAAGGTAAGAATTTTTTTTATGGCTAAAGATTCATATGGTAGTGAAGATGATGAAATGGTATATATTGCTATAAAAGATGAATTTGATGATGAAGGAGATAAAATGACACTTATCTCTCATGTTAGCAAGAATGATACATGGATTATTGATAGTGGTTGCTCACAACATATGACTAGTGACAAAACAAAGTTTGAACATATGGAATATTATGATGGTGAAAGTGTAAGATTTGGAAATAATGAACCATGTTGCATAAAGGGAAAAGGCTGTATCTCACTAACGGATGAACTTAGGTGTGATAATGCTTACTGGATTGAATGAATGAAACATAATCTACTGAGTGTGGCATAGTTGAATAATATTGGATTCAAGGTAGAATTTATGAATGAGAAGGCCAAGCTGCTATATAGAAAAGGAAATCTGGTTGGGTCTGGCAAACAAACAAAAGGTCACCTATCTTACCTAGATCTCAGTGAAATTTCATGTTTTATTGCTCAAGTAGAAGAAAGATGGTTGTGGCATAAAAGATTATGTCATGTGAACTTTGATAATCTAATCAAGATAAGCAAAAAGAAAAAGGTAAGAGGTATTTCTACTTAGAGGAAACTTGATTTGGGCCCATGCAAAAATTGTCAAATTGGTAAGATGGGAAAGACAAGTTTCAAAAGCAAGGACTATCATTGTGAAGAAGTCTTGGAGCTAGTTCATACAGACTTATGTGTACCTATTGGAATAGAGAGCTATAGTGGAGATAAATATTTTATTCTGTTTGTTGATGATTATTATAGAATGATGACCATAATGTATCTAAAAGAAAAGTTTGAAGCATTTCAAAAATTTAAGTGGTATCTGGAAAGAGTAGAGAAAGAAACTAGAAAGAAGCTGAAGTGTTTGAGATTAGATAGAGGTGGTGAATTCATCTCTAATGAGTTCAATGAATTTTTCATTGAAACATGAATCAAGAGACAAGTATCAACCTCTGGTACACCTTAGCAGAATGGTATAATTAAAAGAAGGAATGGATCTATCATGGATTGTGCAAGAACTTTATTGATAGAAAAGAGTGTTTCAACCAATATTGGAAGAAGCAATTAGTACTGTATTGCATACCTTAAACAGAGTACAGTTAAAGAAAAACTCAAGTCAAACTCCTTATGAACTATGGTATGGATAGAAACCTAATGTAAGTTACTTGAAAGTATTTGGTAGCAAATGTTGTATCTTGAAAGAATCTAGGAATGGTAAATTTGATGTAAAAGGTGATGAAGGCATATTCCTAGGATAATATTAAAAAATTAAAGCATACACATGTTTGAATTTATCCACTCATAAGATCATAGAAAGTGCACATTTGAGAATTGATGAGTTTTTAGAAAATAGTGAAGAGGAGAGCAACAAAGAACTTGAAGATTAGAGAAGTGTTGTTTACTATGAACCTGATACAATGTGAAATCTAATTAGAAGTCAGGAGGCCTCACCTCCCAAGTCCCCAAAATCTCCAAAAGTTACCATGTTTCAACTAGTGCAACCCAAGTCATAGTCTGAAGGAACCGAGTCACAGTTAGAAGCTATTGAGTTATTACCAGAGTAAATCGAGTTTGATGGACCCAACTCATAGACAATGGGACCCACGCTTGATATAAAAGATCATGAAGAGATTAGTGGAACATGTTCTAAATCTAAAATACCTATGTTAGCAAGATATGTCTGAAGGTACCATACACCTAATTAGATCATTGGAGACAAGTGAGATGGAACAATGACAAGAAACAAATTGAAAGGTACATGTTTACTTGTTGAGTTTGAACCTAGATTAGTGTAAGATGCTTTGGACAATGAAAGTTGGATTGAAGCTATAAATGAAGAAATAGAACAGATAGAGAGGAATAAAACTTGGACTCTTGTTCCTAGACCGAAGGATTAAAATATAATTGACATTGTAAGAATTTGGTATAGCTCTGATACCATGTAAGAATTTTCCATAGGGCAATATTCACCCAAGATCGTAGAACTTGAACACAAGCACAATAGTAGACCAAAAAGAAGTATGATCAATATATTAGAGTATGTCCTCATTCATTTCTTTGTATTGTATGTCCAAAAACACTAAGAGTGCCTATGTATAAAGGCCTCTCAAGAAGCACCTAGAATGTCTCTAGAAAGAACCGGGAGATAAGATAAGCATTACAACTAAGCACACTTCTTATCCATCATTCTAGATGATAGGATAAGAATGACAAGGTGTATCTCAAGTGGAGATGTTGTAGACACCATGTGCTTAATTAATGTTCTAACTTGTGTCTTGTAGACACCATGTGCATAAAAGAGGTGCAAACTCCTACGTTGTCAACATGACAACTCACAAGAGTGCACATCCTCCTAGGTGACTAATAAATAAATAATAAAATAATGCATTAACCTAAGTAAACTTAAGTAAGTGTAAATAGTAAATACTTATTTACACCAAAACCCCCCCTTAAGTGCAACTTAGGGGAATGCACTTAAGCTAACGAAAACTAGGATGAAATGCATAATGGGTCCCGACTACAAGGACATGTTAGGTACCTATGTACATAATGAAAATGCAATCTCTCATAAAGTGGAGAAAGAGGGAAAACCTCATGGGAAAAACCCTCCCCCAAAAAGAGATGAAAAAACTAGATGCATGGATGGATGGAGTAATCAAGACCCCCACATTATGAAATACATAAAGTATATACAAGAGAGAAATGGGAGAAGGGAAAAACCCCCTAAGAGGAAAAAGTCCCCCCCATAAAGGTGAAGAAGGAGACAAGGTAGTTCCCCCTCCCCCCCAAATGTAATATGCTAACCAGTGAGAAATTCTCCAATGTAGAAGCTGATCCATGACCATTGAATGATGTTCCTCCCCTTTGGAAGGCAGAGGTATAGGTGAGATGCTTCCCCTAGACGTGGAAAGAATCTTGATGATGAAAGGTGTCTCTGAAACTTGTTCAAGTGTCCCTATGTCTATAATGATGATGTCTCCTTCCAAAATTGCTGAGAAGAAGTGTAGATCTAGTAAGGCTTATTGTAGAACATATTTCAAAGAATAGTTTGTCTCATCAAATGATAAAGAGACCTTTGACAATTGCTGTACATAAGTATCCACAATCACACCAACATGTAAAGATTGATCATGTAGAGAATGGACATGAGGGTCAGAGTGAGCCCTCACAACAACTATAGAAGGATCGTCCTCATCAAAGAGAAGTGGAATATCATCAAAGAAGTCTCCCAAGTCCGCTATGTGTGACTCCACAAATAAACCTAAAATGTCAATCAAGAAGTCATCACTGGAGGCTTGAACTAGAAGACAAAGTGTACCCTGCTGTGTTGAAGTACATGAATCTGTCACTATGGCAATAGATGAAGAATTCACCTCAAAGAGATGATAAATAGCATCAAGGATGTCTCCCACATCTTCAATGTGAGACTCTAAGAACAACACTGCAATGTCTGGAAGGAAGTTGTCACATGAAGGTAAAGTAGGAAGACATAAAGGGTCTTGCTGCACTGAATCCAAAGCATCTATGGTTAGAACTAGATTAGTAGGAGCATCTAGAGGTGTGATCTCATTTGGAGAGGATACAACTATAATTGGAGGTAAAAGATCTTTGGGGAATGGAGGAATGTGTGGATCTCCATACATCTCCCAAAGATGAATCCAATAAACACAAGGATCAGATGACTTAATGTCCTCAAGGGAATCCATATCCTCCATATCCATAAATAGAAAGAGAGTATGCCAAATGAGGGCACTTGTGTCTGCATTGTGGGTAAGTCCTCTCGCATATGGTAGTGCATTGTGCTGACTAAGCTATGTGATAACTAATTGACTCCATTCCTTATATTTTTATGGTGTCAAGTAAATCAAATCTTCCTCTTCCATGATGGACTAATCAATGTAACCCTCAAAGAAGCAAAATAAATCAAAGAACCCTCCCTAATGTATGATTTAAGCACTTGGTAGCCACTTGCCAATTTAGGGCCTATTTTTGAAAGTAGTATTTCTATCTACAAAACTTATAATATGATTATAGAATTGGAAATTAGACAAAAAAGTATGCACTTTCAAAAAAAATGGAACCTAATTTAGAGTCTAGATGAGCCCGTACTAAGCATTTTAAGTGGCAAAAATTGGGATTTGTGAATTGTAGAAAAATTTAGGAATAGAGATCTCAAACCACCTACATCAATGTGTAGATCATGAAATTCTACCCCAAAATAAAAAATACTGACAAAAAAGGAGTCCGTATGAGGGAGATATCGCTGTTTGAAAATTGCTGCTACTATTATTTTTTCTAAATCACCACTTTCGCACCTTCAAAAATCAAATGGCTCTAGATTTTGTCTCAGATGTCTGATTTGGATGAAATAAAATCTAATTTGGGGGTTTTTTGACCTTCTGAATGTGATGCAAATATTTGATTTGCACTAGCAAGCTTTATTCTTCACTTGCAAAAAATCTCTCCTATGGCCCGATGGCCAATTTTTTAAAAGAAAATAATGTAGATCCAAAAAAAATAGTAGAGATGCAGATGAAAAAAATGCAGATCTGAAAATTAAATATTGACTATGGCCTAGGGTAGGCAGCTTTATAGCTGATTTACACCAAATCGACATTCCAGATGCAATGGCGAGGTCATATTTGTTCTAGACACTCCCAATTTTTGCAGTTTTCTGGATTCTAGCCAAGGTACTGAAGCAAGAAGATGGTCTCGAATGGCTATGTGAAGAGAAATTCTCCTAGAGTTCTGATACCTTATAAGAATTTGGTATAGCACTGATACCATGTAAGAATTTGCCTTAGGGAAATATTCACCCAAGATCATAGAACTTGAACATAAGCACAACAGTAGACCAAAAAAGAATATGATCAATATATCAGAGTATGTCTTCATACATTGCTGTATATTGTATGTCCAAACACACTAGGAGTGCCTATATATAAAAGCCTCTCAAGAAGCACCTAGAATGTCTCTAGAAAGAACCAAGAGATAAGATAAGCATGACAAATAAGCACATGTTTTATCTATCATTCTAGATGATAGGATAAGAATGACAAGGTGTATCTCAAGTGGAGATGTTCTAGACACCATGTACTTAATTAGTGTGCTAACTCATGTGTTGTAGACACCATGTGCATAAAAGAGGTGCGAAATCTTGTGTTGTCAACATGACAACCCACAAGAGTACACATACTCCTAGGTGACTAATAAATAAATAATACAATAATGCATTAACCTAAGTAAAATTTAGTAAGTGTAAATAGTAAATACTTATTTACACCAATAGACACAAAATGGGCTTTCAAAAATAAGTTGAATGAAGATGGAGAAGTTTCTAGAAACAAAGCAAGGTTAGTATGCAAAGGATATTCTCAAGAAGAAAGTATTGATTATGGTGAAAATTTTTCACCTATTGCTAGATTCGAAGGTGTTATAACTTTACTTGCTTATGTTGCACAAAAATAATTTAAAGCTTATCAACTGGATGTAAAATCTACATTCTTGAAGAAGAAGTTTACATAGAACAAACTAAAGGTTTTGTGGATCCTATAAAAAAGGACATGGTCTATAAATTACACAAAGAATTGTATGGTCTCAAGCAACCTCCCACAACTTTGTATGAGAAACTTCATGACTGCTTGATAAAGATTGGTTTTCAAAGAACAAATGATAACAACTTATATATCATTGAAGGACCAGACAAGAATATTGTGTTGATAGAAATATCTGTGGATGACACTTTATTTATAGGAAATGATGACTTATGCAAGGCATTTTAAAAGAAGATGAGAAATAATTTGAGATGTCCATGTTTGGAGAGATAAAATTCATTGTTGGATTGGAGATCCAAGAGAAGAAAGATGGTATCTATATTACTCAATCCAAATATATCAAGGAGATACTAAAAAGTTTGGAATGGAAGATTCAAGACTAGTTGGAACACCTATGCCTATTGGACATAATCTTTCCAAAAAAGATGATTCTAAAGAGGTAGATGAAACCACATACAGATCAATGATTGGAAAATTTCAATATATAGTGCACACAAGGCCTGACATTGCATTAGCAGTTGGTAAGGTGGCAAGATTCTCAGCAACTCCCAAAGAAAACCACATGATGGAAATCAAGAGAATCATGAGGTATTTGAAGGGTATTGAAGACTATGGGTTATGGTACAAGAAAGGAAGAAATTTGGATTTGAAAGAATTCATAGATGATGATTGGGCAGGAAGTGTTGATGATAGAAAGAGCACCATTTGTGGAGCATTCTTTCTTGGTAAAAAACTAGTGTCTTGGACCAGCAAGAAGAAGAATTGTATTTCTTAGTCCACAATAGAGTCAGAATCTGTGGTAGTAGTAGTTAATTGTTCCAATATTGTTTAGTTCAAAAAACTATTGGAAGGTATGAAGGTAGAGATCAAGGATCCAATGGTTATCTTCTGCAATTACACCAATGTAATTAATATATCAAAGAACCTCATGATGCATAGTAACACCAAGCACATTGCTATAAAATACCATTTTTTGAGAGAATTGGTACAAGATAAAGAGGTAAGATTGGAATATGTGAATAATAAAGAAATATTGTAAACATATTCACTAATCCATTACCTAAGGATTCATTTTTGTATCTAAGAGGTAAGTTAGGGGCCATTTTCCTATCTGAAGCTTAGTAAATGAAGTTTAGTGATGCATCAACTAGAGCATGTTGAAGATCAGTCAGTTGATGCAGTATTGAAAAGGGCACATTGCATATGAATTACTACATAAGGTACATTGATATTCCTTGAATATTGTCTTTGGCATGAGGGAGAGTTTACTGTCATAAGGAGAGTATATATTTCTCATAAATTTTATAAATAAATTAATTTCAAAGATGTCAAAGAGGGAGAACTTGGTCTGATATCAAAGAAGGATAGTTTACTATTAGAAGAAGATGTTGAAGATAGATTGTTGCTGACATAATGTGAAACTAAAGGTAGAGGGAGTTCACATTGATAGAGGGAGTTTTCATGGATGAGAATCAAAATCAAATTGAGGATATGTTCCTTACTTTATTCTTGCTCTAAGATTTCATTGTATTATGACATATTGTGTTGCCATCAAAGCCAAAGAGGGAGATTGTTGAAAATAATTAGTTAATTGCGTATTGTCTTTGGTGTTACACAAAATGTCATATCATTGCTAGTTAGTGTATGCTAAGCTCACTCAAGTGATGAAGACAATTTCTTGTGTCTATCAAGCATTCCAGAGTTTGCCAAGTTCAAAAGAAAATGTCTACTAAGTTCACTTGGGTGTTAAAGGGAAGTTTACAGAAGTTGAGTGTTAACCATGCTCACTCGATTAATGAAGGAAATGTTGGATAGAACCAGTGTTAACCAAGATCTCTCAGTTACCAAAGGAACTTTGTGAATATACAGTGTTAACTAAGTTCACTTGGTTAACAAGGGAAAGTTGTTGTTGAGTTAGTGTTTATCGAGTTGGGTCAGACAACAAAAGATTTTCTTGTATTGGCATATTTAGTTTAATTAATTTTTTTGTTGGTTCTAGCCAACTGGGGAGATGGACATTAAGTACTCTAAGTTGTATTCAAGCCAACTTTATAATGTCTAAGATATAAATACAAGGTTGATTTGTGAATTGAGTGTGTGGAAAATAATAGTTGAGCTACAAAAATACATTCAATTAGAAAGGATCAAGTATACAAGCCAAAATTGAGATATGCAATCAGCAATTCAATTGCATTAGAAATCAGGTCATATCATTATTACTCTCTAACCATTGTAGTAGTGATCTAAATCTCTTAATAGAGTTGGCTAAACAACTATTTTGTAAATCCTCTAACAAGGTGAAATTTCTAGATTGAAGTGTCTGAAGACTTCTAACAAGGCCACTCCTAATAGGGTGATCAAATTCTCTAACAGGGTCATACCTAATAGTGTATTTTGTAACCTTTAACAAGGTTTTCTCCTAACACGGCTCACTTTAGAAGAGTGAAAATCAATAACTAGTTGTAATGGGTAGTTTTTTCCAAATTGGGTTTCCACATTAAATCTTAGTGTCACTTGTGTCCATGCTATTTCTTTTATGTGTATGCAACTAAGTTAAGTATATCATAGACAATATCTTAAGATTTTCATGTTGATCAGTTGCCAAGTTATTTCAATTTTTGTCGAGTTATTTTAGTGTTTGCTGAGTTTCAACATTTGCTAGCGTAAATTAAGTGACTATGTATTTACCGAGTATCAATATTTTTAGAAAAGTTGATTTTGACATCTAAGGGATCTGGGATTTATTTTGTGGTAATTGATTCACCCCTCCCCTCCTAGTTACTCTTATATTTCCAATAGCTCAAACCCCATTTTAAGAATTAATCTTGAATTGAAATAATTGAAAAGTTGAAATGGAAATGTAAAATAAATACATGAATTCATCTTACAATAGTAGGATCTTTCAAATTGAATGCAATGAGCTCAA
Source organism: Cupressus sempervirens (assembly GCA_028749045.1). Classification (NCBI taxonomy): domain Eukaryota; kingdom Viridiplantae; phylum Streptophyta; class Pinopsida; order Cupressales; family Cupressaceae; genus Cupressus; species Cupressus sempervirens. The sequence goes on from CM053784.1 coordinate 532,497,086, forward strand.
TTCACATATTGAACTAAATCAATAGGAATGATGAATGAATGTAGAAGATGCAACACAAGATGTTGAATGGATTGAGGAAGAACTTAAATTCTAGATAAAGTCCTTCAATTTATTGAATGCTTGAATCCTTGATCTTTAATAGGGGAATTTTTTGAATGCTTGGATGTTTGAGAATTTGAATGCTTGAGTGCTTGATTGCATGAGTTATTGGATATGATATGTGGCTAGATGTAAAATGGAGAAAATTAATGGGTTTATAGAGGGATTATAATTCAATTTCTCTTGCAAGCTAACTGGACATAGAAATTATGACCCCAAATCAACCTAGACATGGGAGCTTAAGAGTGAAACCAAGAAAGAGCCCAAAAAGGGACACACTATGTTGCTGATTGGTCTATCAGGGACACACAATATCCCTAATTGGGTAGGGATGTAAAAAATCCCTAATTAGGATAGGATGCACTACATTCCTACCAACCAAGGCCCAAAAGCCCTGAGATTCCCTTAAGCTCTTGAAATAGATCCCAAATCCTAGAAATTGAGTGTAGAACTTGATATATCATTTTTATGATGTGAAAAGTTATGTGGAAAGTAAATTCTAAGTGATTTGATTAAGGAAAGGGAGAACCTAGGTGGTTAGATCCTTCCTCAAGACTTGTAGATCTACTAGGTCTTACCCTAATTCCTCCTAGAAGAAATGAAAAACAAAGGGGAAGAGAGGAGGAGAGATGAAAATTAATGATGATATCACATTGAATAGGTGTTAAGATATGTTTAATTAATTTAAAGTGATTCCAATTTAAGACAATACAATTATTTAATTTCTAGCTTATAAAAACCAAAATTTAGATATAACAATTATTGATGTTGGACATCATTTAATAATAAATTAGTAGGTTTTAACCTCTCATAGTTTCCTTTTGGACCAATGATTCCCTTGAGAATATATTTGAATTTAATGACATCAATGTTTAAAATAACAAGGTATTATGATAAAAAGTTATCGAAGAATGCCATAAAATCCAAAGACATCTTGGAATTTAATATTATGACAAAAAAAACTATAAGGATATAATGTCAAAAGGGATTGGATTCATTGCATAATGTTGATAAACTATCATGACTATTTGAAAACAAATAGTCATCATTTTTAAACCATAGAAGAGAATGACTTTTTTATATGAAGAATCTTAGTAGTAATAGGTTATGTTTAAGGAGGTACTCAATGCATGGTAAATTTTTTTGAAATTGTCATCAATCTAGACATAGGAGACAAAAAAATCTTTTTCTTTATGAGTAGAGTATAAGAAGACATTTTTAGTTAGAATCCGTAATATATTTTGTAAAAGTAACTTTCTTATGTGTTCTTGTGACATTAGCAAGGGAAAAAAGATTTTTTTCTACTCAACATATGTTTTGGAAAAAAAGAGAATAGTTAAATAAATAATACAACGCATGCAATTCCAAATGTGGTAGGGATGATGTATGCATTTCAAGGTAAAAGAGAAACTATGCATTATTATCTAAGGACGTGTAAGGTGAAATATAAAGATGTAAAATATTTAATATGATATTATAAGAGGTCAAGAGATAATCATGTACATTGGCTCCACACTATACATTGAACAATCAAATCTATGTGATAACACCCCATACCAATATGAGGTCCAACCTTGATAAGAAAATTAACACAAAATCATAAGATAAAAACTATAGATAGCCAATGCCCAAAGAAAATACCAATTTTATAATTTAACAGAGAATTGATGATCACACTTTTATAACTTCATGATGAACATAAAAATATAGAACACAACAAAAATGCTTTACAATAATCTTAGGAAAAAAGAATGATTAATCTTGGGGTCCCATGGAAGGGGGCTTCTTTAGAATATAATAGTGGCAACTAAGATTTTTTAGAAATGTTTAAAGGTGAGCGGTGCCATGAATCATATGGTGTATTATAGCTTTACAATTTGAGCTCCTAAAATTAAGGAAGTTGGGGAGATTTTAAATTTAAAAAATAAAAATCAGTAAAAATGTTGTTTTTCTTTTAAATGTTATGTTTTAAAGGAAATAGGTGAGAAAATTGTTGATACATGGAATTTTTTTTTTTCAAGCTAGTTGGGCTATTTCTAGCCCCACCCCAATTTCACCTGCTCAAATTAAGTGAGCCAAAAAATAGGACCTCCTATTTTGGAGGAAAATATTTTAAATCCTCATGGGACCTCTCCTTCATAAAAAATAAAGCCTAAGATCCCCTCATGGGACCCCTACCTAAAATGTCTATGATAACTTTATTATGAGGGTGTTAGTTAACAAGTTTGTCTTTTCACAAAACTCTTTGAAATGACTCATGAGTGCCCAGACAAGAAGACAATTCCTGAAACTAATAGTTGAGATGCTTGTAATGGTTATGTGTAAGAACTCTCTGAATTTTGATTAGAAGGCACAACTTCCTTCTTTAGGTAAATATAAATTTTGGGAATGCTTTTAACTTGAAAGAAATAAAGGTTTACAAACATCTACCTATAAACATAGAATTGATGCAAAAGAGGACAAATAACTACAAAAATGGATGAATAACACGAAGTCCATTCACTCAGACCTTGTAATGCCCCCCCAAGGGACCCAAAAGAAATGACCTAAAGTTTTACTAAGTTTGGTAAATTTTTTTTTTTTAAAACAAGAAAGAATAATCATATACATCAAACACATAGTAGCGAAAGCAATAACATACAATCAACTAAAAACATACATCACAAGTTACATTTCTTCAGGAACCCAAGACATTGAATCACATATAAATTTAATCTAATACTAAGTCCATCAAATACCACATCCATATGAAAGAATAATTATGAAGTCTAATGTCCATTAAATAATATACATTTGTTCTGAATGCCTCTTGTCAAATCAAATTTAGAATGCTCAATCATCCACTGTACATGTCATAGGGTATGAAAGGCTTAAAAGAATATACATATGTAGAGATAGAAATATATCATCCTCCTCGGATCCATGGTACAAAGTAAAATAAAATAAATGAAACCATCCACTATACATGATACATCCATCCATCATAAAAGATATAAACATCCATCATAAAGTATAACCATCAATCAAATGATACATAGAAAGAATGAAAGTAAATGCATACAAGGAATGCTCTAGCCATGGTGACTATAGATGGATCTCAATGGTAAGAGTGAAAAAGTACTACCACCCGATCGCATGGAACCTAAATGGCTCACTCCCACCGCACTAAGGAGATAGTCTCAAGTCCCAAATAGGATATTAAACCACATATCAAAAGTACACTCTAAGTCCAGGGAATCCTAAAAGTATTCTAACTCAAAGGGTTCCAAGATAGGTCGACATCTATACCTAGAGGCACACAAGACATGTAGGAAACCTACTATGTAAGTGGGAAAATGTCATCACATAAATCATGCTAGAGTTACCCTGGTAGTCTCTTAGGACCCCGACCCCCTAGTGATCCCTATGCGGCCACTAGTATCCTCTCATATTGACAAGGCATACTAGAAAATGCAAGGTCGCAACCAAGCGTTCTCTCTACTCCCATCCTAGTTTGTACTAGCACTTGAGGCTTGGACAAGAACATACAAAGACTCTTATTAGGTTAATTGTACTCTCATTTAGTGTAATGTTTTCACTTATTAAACAACCTTTATCTTGTTAATTTTAATCTCCTTTCTCACAACCCTTAACTCAATATAAATTTTATTTACCTTTCTTTTATCTTTCTCATGCACATTCATTAATTAATTAATTTACTTTTTTATTTTTTTCACTTGACTTCCTTTAGACTAATTTACTAAATTTAATCTCATGCACGCATCATGCAATCATGAATTTTTTTAATAAATTTATTTATTTTCCGACTTCTAAATTTATTTTTGAACATTATTATTATTATTATTTTGATAGGTAAAAGGCCGAAGCGTAGGTTATTTATTATTATTATTAAGATTAATTATTATGATGTGTTAATTGCAAATAGATTTGAACCCAAGACCTCTCTGATGAGAGGCTCACAATTTACCAATGTGTTGTAGGCTCTTGCCTGAACATTAAATTTGATAACTATTTATTAACTTAAATAATAATATTATTTAACATTTATTTAAAATGAACTCTAAATATATTATTATTAAATTAAATAAATATTATCACGTTTCAAATTTATACTATAACTTTTATCTTCAAATTTAATTCTTTTATTTAATTAATTTTTCAATTAATTAATTATAATTAAATATTAAAATATCATAATAATTTTCCATTAAATTGAATCATTAATTTAATCTTTTAATTATACTTAATTAATAGACAATTCACCAAAGACTCATAAAGTAAAATACGAAAACCCATTATAGAAAAACACATACAAAATCAACTAAAGGGTTAAAACCACAAATTAATGTCATCTGACGCATTCAGAGGGTACACGACTCAGATACTTGTCCTAATTATAAATTAGGACAAATGGCTTAAGGGTTTAGGATTTGGACTTAAGAATTTATCTCCCCTCTCTTACCATTGAGATAATGTGATAGGGTACTTTTATCCTTACAATTTAGGGAATTTGATACCCAGTACTTGCAACCTACATAAAATCCACACATGTACAAACACAATATATACTAATCTAAATAGGCAATGGTAGGAAGTGGTGCATTGTGTAGATCTTGACTAGTAGGTGACTACGACTCCCTTCCTCGACCACATCAGAAATGCCATACATAAAGAAAACAAACATGCACACCATACACATGCAATATGGGGTAAGTGTCCATAAGAAAACATGTATAATGATCCATCTAACTAAACATCATCAATAACTTAAAAACCCTATGATAATCATCATGCACACATGAAGTATAGAGTACCAAGTAATCTCTTCATATATCAACTGAGTCTGAAATATCTAATAATCTCAAGATAATGCTACTAATCATCAAACATAAAACTGGCCTAAAAGAGTTTGGCAATGATAGCAAAAATGTAAATTGGAAAAATGTAAACGAGGGGGTAGGCACTACATCCACGCCCCTTAGAATTAGGCTTACTCTTGGAAGCCTATAAGCAAGTAGGGATATAAATCTCTTAATCTAAATGCATCCTCCCATGTAGTTGAAGAGTCGTCAATAGGGTCCCATTGGACCCTTACTTGCTCTATGGTTTGACCCATGAGGGTCAACTCCCACTGCTCCAAAATGTGAACTGGCTCTAAAGCCTGCTGCTCATCCTCTACCTGCAATGCATTCCAATCAAGAACATGTACCACATTAGGAATTTACTACCTAAGTACTGAAATATGGAAAACATCATGAATGCAAGCTAGGCTAGGCAGTAAAGCAAGATGATAGGCAACTAGACCAAACCTCTCAAGTATCTCAAATGGTGCCACAAAGCAAGGTGCTTGCTTCAAATCCTTTCCATAATGGATCAGACTCTTCCACGGACACAATCTCAAGAAAACCTTCTCTCCCACAACAAACTACTTATCTATCCTATGTGCATTAGCATACTTTTTCTGTCTATCTTGTGGCATAGTCAAGTGCTCTTGGATACGCACTACCTATTGCTCCATATCTCAAAGCATCTCAAGACCCAATGGAATATGGTCCTCAAGATTGTCCCAACTCAAAGGTGTATGACAAGGATGACCATATAAAGCCTGGAAAGGTGTCATGCCAATAGAACCGTGATATCCATTGTTAAGATAGTCCTCCCAATGAGTCTGCCTGTCCATCACATACATCCTCAACATATCTTCTAGAACTTGATTCACTCTCTCTATCTGTCCATCTATCTCTAGGTGATATGCTGAATTGAAATTCAACTATGCTCCAAGATCATGCTGTAGTGATGTCCAAAATGCAGAAGTGAATACATGATCTCTATTTGAGATGATCTCTCTGGAAATACCATGTAGTCTCACAATGTCATGCATGAAGACATTAGCTATAGAAGCTGTAGTGCAAGAAGACCTTATTGGTGAAAAATGTGCCACCTTAGTCAACCGATCAATGGTGACCATGATAGCATCATGACGACGAGCAATCATAGGTAATCCTACTATGAAGTCCATAGAGATGATGTCCCAGTTCCATGAAGGAATGAGATTTGGCTATAAAAGTCCCTCTGGATACTGGTGCTTTGGTTTAACTCTCTAACACTCAAGGCACCTAGCCACAAATTCAGCAATGTCACACTTCATCCCTGTCCAATAGAATAACTATCATAAATTTGCATGCATCTTCTTGACACCTAGATGTGTCGAGTAAGGTGCACGATGGGCCTTTGATAGGATCAATGTGTGAAGTTCATCTAGTAGCGACACATAAATCCTTCTTGAATGTCTCAAAAGGCCATATAAATCTAGGACATAGTTTGAATCTATCTCTCTACATATCTCCTGATACCAAGAATTAGTAGGGAGTGCTTGAAGTATCTGACTCCTCAAATTGATACTAAGAGTCATAGATGATATCACATGTCTCCTACGACTCAAAGCATCTGCTACCACATTCTCCTTCTCCTAAATGTACTTCACCTCAAATTCATACTCACATAAAAACTCCATCCATCACCTCTGTCGAGCATTCAAATTAGGCTGTGTAAAAATGTACTAAAGACTGTGATGATGACTATGTAGTTTAAATCTGTGCCCCAACAAGAAATGTCTCCATCTCATCAAGGAATTAACTACTACTACTAACTTAAGATCATGTGTAGGATTATTCAACTTGTGATCCTTGAGCTTGCATGATTCATATGCAATCACCCATCCATTCTACATCAAAATCGCTCCAATTCCCTCAAGGGAAGCATCTATACACACCATGAAATCACCTAGAGGATCAGGTAATGCTAAGATTAGTGCATTGGTCAAAAGCTCCTCGAGCTTCTGAAATGCTTCCTCACATTTCTCCATCCATAAAAACTTCTTTCCTTCCTCTAAAGAGAAGTGATAGGATGTTCTATTCTAGAGAAGTTTTGGACGAATCTATGATAATAACTAGCTAGACCCATGAAATTATGAATCTCCAACATAGTAGTGGGTGTAGGAAAATCTATTATTGCCTAGATCTTTGTGGGGTCTACAAGGATACCCTCATCTAACATGATGTGTCCTAAATACTATATCACTGATTGAAAGAAATTACACTTCATCGCATTGGCATAAAGTTGATTATCTCTCAAGCACTACAAAACCAAACATAGATGTACCTCATGCTCCTTCTGGGACTTAGAATATAGTAGTATATCATCAAAGAACACAAGTAAAAATTTATCAAGATAGGAATGGGACACTCCATTCATTAGGCTTATTAAAATTGATGAAGCATTCATTAGCCCAAAAGGTACCACTGTGAACTCATAGTGCCCATAGCGAGTTCATAAGACAATCTTATGAATGTCAGCTTCCTTGATGCGAAGCTGATGGTATCTTGACTTAAGGTCAATCTTGGAGAACACTATAGCTCCTTTGATCTAATCAAATAAATCATCGATCCTTGGTAGAGGATACGTATTCTTTATTGTCACCTTGTTTAGCTGTCTATAATCAATACACAAGTGTAAAGAACCATCCTTCTTCTTCTTCACAAAGAGCACTGGATCTCCCCATGGTGAAACACTAGGTGGGATACTACCCTTGGCCAAAAGTTCCTCTAACTGTAGGCATAACTCACTCAATTCTTGAGGTGTCATATGGTAAGGAGCTCTAGAGATAGGCTCCACTCCTAGAGTGAGGTCAATGCTAAAATCAATATCTCTCTTCGAGGGCATGTCCCAAATTTCATTCAGAAAGACATCCACATACTCTTGTAGAATAGGGTGGCCCAAAGTCTTTCTCATAGGATCTTCTTAATCTAGCTCACTTACCATAACAACAAATATCTAACATCCCTTATGAAAGCTTTGCTTCAAATACATAGAAAAAATCATCTATAGAGATATAGGCCTCGGTATCCCCACAATCTCCACATTCTTCCCTTGGTCATCCTAACACATAATGGTCTTCTTCCTATAGTCTATACTAGCTCTATGAGAGCCAAGCCAATCCATACCTAAGACTACATCATAGGAGCCAAGAGGAATGACTTGAAGGTCAACTAATGTCTCAAATCCTCCTATGCTAAGACACACTTATGAACTATAGAATTTGTGGAAACCTTAGTGCTTGAGGCTAGTTCCACTTGCCAACTCTGATCTTGCTTAACTACTTCCAACTTACTCTTAGCAACTAATGATGGGGAAATAAAAGAATTTTTGGCACTTGAATCAAACAACATAGAGAGAGGTGTACCTCAGATAGCTCCCATAGTCTCAACCATAGTCTCCTGATGGTCTGTCTGACGGTGATCAACTGCTGCAAAAACCCTATGAACTCTACCTTCATCTCTTACTATAGGCTCAAATGCTACTAGCCTAGGACCTAAATACCGAGGTGCTCACTGTGGACAATGAGTCACAATGTGTCCAATATTCCTACACATATAATATCTTGTACCTCTGCCAGATCATCTCCCTATAGGTGGTGCATTCAACCATTGGTGGCTATCCCTACTAGTAAAACACTAGCTGCTCTATGTAGGCTGAGTGTGCTAATTTCATTTATTGCATTTAGCATTGCAATTGTTCTTGGAATTATAAACACCGCCACCACTCTATGCCTGAGGGTAAGATCCCTTCTGTTGCTATGACTACTGAGACTGCTGCTATTGATACTTATTCCCCTTAGGAAAAGGAGGCTTCTTGTTCCCACCTAAGTTGTGGTTGCCCTTAGATCTTGATGCTATAGGTGCTCCCACAAAACCTCCATGTCCAAGGTTGACACTCTTCTCAACAAGGATGGCTCAATGTACTGCATCCTTGAGGGTTTTAGGCTTAAATACTTTAACACCCCCAACTATACAATTGTTCAAGCCTCTAATGAAATGCTGTGCGAACTGTGTTGGGTTGTTAATGAATCTCAAAAAGGGCATGAGCTCATAAAACTTGTGCTCATACTCTAAAATGGTCATAGTGTACTATCTTAGATTATGGAACTCATTTGCTCTATGCTACTTCTATTCGTCTGGTAGGAATCACTCATAGAAACTCTCCAAGAATATCTCCCATGTGACACACTGTTCATATTTATGCCCAACTTCTTTTCCTCGATAGTCCACCAAGTGGCTCCAAAGTTTTCTAGGTTGGTAATGACAAACTGTGCTTTGACATTACTATCAAAGTCTTGCATAGCAAAAATCCTGTCAAGAGCAATAAGCCACTACTTAGCTACATATCTTGAACCCTGCCCATTAAAGGGATTGACCTTGGTTCTCATAAGGTCCTTCATCTGAGTAGATACTATGGATCTATAATGGTCCTTCTGAGGGCTCCTAGACCTGGGTCTATGCTCATGTCCTACCTAATGTGCTCTATCCTGATCATGAATAGGAGGTAAGTGATCAATAATGGCCTGCATCATTTGCCTCAGATCCACCTCCTCAAAGTCGACATGTTTCTCTCTATAGATCTCTTCCTAATGCTCACTGATATGCTCTTTCCTATTCTCTTCCTGAATGGGGCCTTCATGATAGAGTCATGTACATTAATAGCTTTACCTCGTCCATGGCCTCTACCACGACCAAGGCTACAGCTTCTAATGAAAGATCTCATTCCATATACCATCCTAAAATAATATCCAAGATACAAGATACTAAAATAACAATAAATCATACTACACTAAGCATGTATATAAAAGACACATGGTTTTGAAAATAGAATAAGTTTCAATTTTTGGTTTGCCTATATTAAGGTTTACAAATAATTTTTAGTTTGACTACTAAGTGTTGAAGTATGAAAAAAATATAAAAGTTTAAGTGTTTTTTTAGTTCAACTAGTTCAAGTTTTAGTTTGATATAGGTACATATAAACATTTAAAGTTTTCATTTTTGTTCAACAAGTTAACACTAGTAGCATTCCAATATACCCAGAGCTCCCAATATAAAAACTTGGGCTCTGATACTAGATGTAATGCCCCACCAAGGGACCCAAAGAAATGACCTAAATTTTTACTAGGTTTGGTAACATTTTTTTTTTTTAAAACAAGAAAGAATAATCATATGTATCAAACACATAGTAGCGGAAGCAATAACATACAATCAACTAAAAACATACATAACAGGTTAAATTCTTAAGGATCCCAAGATGTTTAATCACATATAAATTTAATCTAATACTAAGTCCATCAAATACCACATCCATATGAAAGAATAATTATGAAGTCTAATGTCCATTTAAATAATATACATTTTTTCTGAATGCCTCTTGGCAAATTGAATTTGGAATGCTCAATCATCTATTGTACATGTCACAGGGTATGAAAGGCTTAAAAGAATATACATATGTAGAAATAGAAATACATCCTCCTCCTTGGATCCATGGTACAAAGTACAATAAAATAAATGAAACCATCCACTATACATGATACATCCATCCATCATAAAAGATATAATGATCCATCATAAAGTATAACCATCCATCAAATGGTACATAGAACGAATGGAAGTAAATGCAGACAAGGAATGCTCCATCCATGGTGACAATGGATGGATCTCAATGGTAAGAGTGAAAAAGCACTATCACCTGACCGTGTGGAACCTAAATGGCCCACTCCCACCACACTAAGGAGATAGTCTCAAGTCCCAAAAAGGATATCAAACCACATATCAAAAGTACACTCTAGGTCTAGGGAATCCTAAAAGTATTCTAACTCAAAGGGTTCCAAGATAGGTTGACATCTATACCCAAAGGCACACAAGACACATAGGAAACCTACTATGTAAGAGGGCAAGTGTCATCACATGAATCATGCTAGAGTTACCCTAGTAGTCTCTTAGGACCCCAAACCCCTAGTGATCCCTATGTGGCCACTAGTATCCTCTCATATTGACAAGGCATAATACAGAATGCAAGGCCACAACCAAGAATTCTCTCTACTCCCATCCTAGTCTGTACTAGCATGCGAGGCATGGGCAAGGATATACAAAGACACTTATTAGGTTAATTTTACTCTCATTTAGTGTAATGTTTTCACTTAGTAAACAAGTTACAATGAGTAGCCTTGGCAACCACTTAGGGCCTTGAGCCCCATTGCAAGCCACTTCCTAACACTACATATAGATTTCCTACCCTAAGCTCATGAAATCACAAATCACAGAATCATGGTAAAATCACTTCAGTCCTATACAAGTGATTGGAAAGCATCATAAAGATAATCATAATAATCACATCAGTTCTTTGTGAGCAACTAAAAAGCATCAAAGATAAATCACAATATCCATTAGTTCTCAATGAGCAACTAGAAGGTATCCCAATAATACTGATCAAGGACTCAAAATGGTTAAGTCAAACATGTCACACACATGACATCATCAAAATCATAGCAAACACTTTAGTCCTATCAAAGCAACTGGAAAGAAACCTAAATATAAATGATCGAGGACTCAAAAATGGTTAAGTCAAATATCTCATAGCATAAATCTTGTCATCTCACAAGGCACTGAAAACAATAATCAATAATATAAACATACACAACATAGAGCATTCCATCACATACCATGGTTAAGTAAAAGTAATCAAGATCGAGTCAACATGATACCACAGTCACAAAACTCCCAAGCATCTAGTAGACATCCTAAAATTGGTCAAAAATCTAGTCAACCCCAAACCCCAAAATACAAACAACATATAGAAACAAGATGCAAGTACATGTTTTAGTTTGTTTTGAATCACATGGTTGGGTTAAGTACAATGTTTCCATTTTTGTTCCAGTGTATGTTTCAAGTTAAAATGATTTCCCATTTACCCTATAATTAACCCATGAATTTGTTTAAATAAAATAAAGATTTACCCCCATATATTTTGAAATCAATTTTCTAAAATTTACTAAGGGTATATTATATGTTCATTTAGACTTGCTAAGATAAATTCATATTGCATTCTGATAAAATAATTGTGATTCTACTAAAGTTGGAATTTGAATAATCTTTAGCAAATTACAAAAGTCTCCTATTTATCTAATATAATAAATTAAATTAAAATTTACTTTGAAATGAACATATATATATATATATATAAAATTTAATTGTTAAATTTATTTTAAATAAGTTAATAACTTTTTAAATATCATTAATTATTAATTATAAATTAATAATCTTTAATAAATTTTATTTAATAAAATTAATATTAAATAATTTATAATAATAATAATTTAAAATATTTCAATAAATTAATTTTTAATAACATTAAAAAAATAAAAATTTTTAAAGCATTTTTTATTAAGCCCATCGGCTTATGCATAGGCCGCGACCTTTAATGTCTGTGGCAGCTCTATTATAGCAGATTGTTGCGGCAGCTACTAAAGCCGTCAAAACTTGCAGGTAAGGGGGTAGGGGGTGGGTAAAACCTGCCCCTCCAAATATATATATATTTTTAAAATTTATTTTGTTATAAAATAAAACAACAAACCAACCCCCCTCGCCATATCAATAATTTTTTTTGAATATATATTTTTTAATAAAAATTCTAGCAATACTCTGATAGGGCAAATATGGCTGACTGGTCAAATCTTTCTATAACAATTTCATAATTAATAAAATTAAATCAAACAATTGTATTTAATAATTTTATTTTTATCAAATCTCAACATTAATCTAATTGGGAATTTATAGCGAACCCTCCAATTGGTTATTATTATTTTTAAAGAAAATATCCCATTATGATTCAACCCTACCCTGATTGATTTTTACATTTTTAATCTATTGAAAGAAAGGCTATATCAATCAATTAAAAATGATCCATATATAGAAGAAATATCAGATGTCCAAAACTCACAACATGCAATATTCTTCACAAGAATTATCAAGACAACCATCCAACAGAAATGATGAAGACAAGAAAGAAACGAGTGTATTAAGATGTGCGAAAATCACAAGTGTCTACCTGGACACTGATGCTAATCACTACGCCCCAAAAAATTGTAGAGAAAATTCCTCCTCCTAGAACCTTCTCCTTTCCAAAAATTTCTTCCTTCTCCTAAATTCGCGGTCATTCGAAAATGAATCCCCAAGGTTTGATATGGAGTTCTCTCCCAAAAATTGGGGCACTAATTGTGCGTTCACCCTAGATAACTCCTTGCTCACAACCCTTAACTCAATATTAACTTTTATTTATCTTTCTTTTATGTTTCCCATGCACATTAATTAATTAATTAATTTACTTAATTTAATTTTTTCACTTGACTTCTTTTAGATTAATTTATTAAATTTAATCTCATGCATGCATCATGCAATCATAATTTTTTTTAATAAATTAATTTCTTTTCCCACTTCTAAATTTATTTTTGAACATTAAATTTGATAACTATTTATTAAATTAAATAATAATATTATTTAGCATTTATTTAAAATAAACTTTAAATATATTATTATTAAATTAAATAAATATTATCACGTTCCAAATTTATACTATAACTTTTATCTTCAAATTTAATTCTTTTATTTAATTTATTTCTCAATTAATTAAATATAATTAAATATTAAAATATCATAATAACTTTCAATTAAATTTAATCATTAATTTAATCTTTTAATTAGAGTTAATTAATAGAAAATTCACCAAAGACTCATAAAGTAAAATACGAAACCGCATTATAGAAAAACACATACAAAATCAATTAAAGGGTTAAAATCATGAATTAACATCATCTGATGCATTTGGAGGATACACGACTCATATACTTGTCCTAATTATTAATTAGGACAAATGGCTTAAGGGTTTAGGATTTGGACTTAAGAATTTATCTCCCCTCTCTTATCATTAAGATAATGTGATAGGGTACGCTCATCCTAGTAATTTAGGGAAGTTGATACCTGGTACCTGCAACCTGCATAAAATCTACGCATGTACAAACACAATATATACTAACCTAAATAGGCAATGGCAAGAAGTGGGGCATTGTGTAGATCTTGACTAGTAGGTGACTACGACTCCCTTCCTTGACCACATCAGAAATGCCATACATAAGGAAAAAAAACACGCACACCATACATGTGCAGTATGGGGTAAGTATCCATAAGAAAACACATATAATGATCCATCTAGCTAAACATCATCAATAACTGAAAAACACTATAATAATCATCATGCACACATGAAGTATAGAGTACTAAGTAATCTCCTAATCATCAAACATAAAACTGGCCTAAAAGAGTTTGGTAATGATAGTAAAAATGTAAAGTAGGAAAATGTGAACTAGGGGGCGGGTACTATAGACCTTACATTACAAGAAAACAAAGGGAGAAAGACATATTATTTTTCCAAGTATTTGAATAACCAAGGCTCAAAGTGTTGGACTAAATGCTAATGTTCCCCTTTGGAATTCATGACATGGCTTAACCACCTCCTATATTCTACAAGTCTAGTGGTTGTATTGGGCGTTGACAGGTTGATCTTTTGGTGCAACGATAACTCTAGCTTGTAACAAGTGGTATCAAAGCTTGGTCATAGGTTCAAGTCTCCTCAGGTAATACTGGGGGGGGGGAGGGGTGGATTATTGGACTGACCACCAACATTTGCTTCAAGATTTGTGACATGGATTAACTGCCTCCTATGTTCTATAAGTCTAGTGGTTGTAATAGGCATTGGTAGGTTGATCTTTTGGTGCAACAGTAACTCTAGCTTATAACACAAATACCAAATGATAACCAGATACACAATAAAATGAAACAGATTTACATCAAGAGAAAATTGAGTTAATTTAAAGATTAATCACAATCAAAAAAATGAAAACCAAATACAAAGTTTGTAATGCCATGTCCAAAGATCATATAAGGATCATAAAGATCATAACGAAAGACTTCACTAACAATCCTAGCAACCAACAGATCTCCAAACACCATTGCCTAACTAACACAACCAAACTGAAGAATAAAAACCAAAGACAAAATTAGAACACACAATCTCTGATCTGTCAAAGCATGGAAAATTAAGTACACCCAAAGGGTACTCAAAACACCAAATTGTATTCCTTGAAAACCAGTGGAGACAACCACTATTTTTACACTATGAAACACAAGTAACTAATTTTTGTGCAAGGAAGTACAACACAACATGTAAGGATGTGCCTTTTGTGCAAGGAAATGCACCAAACAATGTGAGGAAGAACTTTTTCTAGTAGCCAAAACACCCTAAATTGGTGTGGAGTTTCATGCAAGAAAGTAACAACAACTGTGCGAGAAGACTCAACACATCACACAAAATTTTTCACTCTCGCAAAAGAATGTTTAATTTTGTGAGGATCCAAAAAACTAAGCTAGAAAACATTAAGGTAAAAAGCTAAGAAGTGAATTTCCTCCACATTGGGATGTTTTGGATGCACAAATTGAGGCATAGACACTCAAAAACTAAACTACAAGATGGAAACTACCATAACCATCTTAAAAAAATTAGTAAAAGAACATACTAAAAGTAACATCACAGTCTATAGAAGCAATATCACAATGTACAAGAATAACCAAACTCATCTACAGTTCCTTCCAACCATAATAATATCATGAGATCTTGAAGGTCCTACCATGCCCCACATGTAACATCCCAAACTATGAACTAGATCGTCAAAGTTTTCTTATGAGGAGGTCACTACAAAAACATATTTCATCATAAGAATAAGGAAATCTAACATATTAAAAAGTAAAGCATTAGATATTCCAACTAATCAATTAACATCATCAAAACCATATGCTAAAAATCATAATAAGGAAATGTGTCAACTAACCAATATCATCTAAACATAATATCCAAGCATTCCAATAGAAAGCATAAATCATAAAAAAACATACTCTGGAACCCAAAGTATCAAGTGAAAACATCGAGTAACAGTCACACTATAACAATAGACCATCTTTGTACACTAGTCCCCAATAGTGGTGAAGGTAGCTATGTCTCCCAACCACATGAAACTCATAGGTCCACTCCAACTATGCTAATGGAGATAATGATCCAACCACACTCACATAACGAAAATATCCATGGCTAACACTCATACCAAACAATAAGAGGACTGCAACCAAGATCATGAGATAATGAAAGTACAATAAGTCCTAGTTAGACACTCAATGGGTTACTATGTAGGGGTTGACATCATGGAGAGTTTCTTGGCATCAGAAAGCCCAAGCTTGAATCATGTGGCTCAACTCCCCAATAGAAGGCTCTCATAGTAACATTTTTTTATTTTAAATTTTATTACCACCCAATATTTTTTAGTTATCGCTTATGTAAAAATTCCTCTGGTAACCCATTGTGAAATGGTCACTAGGCTATGAGATAGAAGCCCCCTCCATATGCTACCCTACCCTACCCATGTTTAGCTAATGATGAGTCCCTGTAGACATGTAAATTCTCAATCTAACCCTAATGATCATAACTCTTAGAAGTACCACAGAAGATCGGGCCTCACAAGTCACTTGACAAATGCATGCACATGTGCTCGTGTGTGGCACACCACCATCACAAAGACCATAACACAAGGATTGGATGAGAACACAAGGAAAAAATCAATAAACTAAAAAAAAACTTGGGAGGATGGATTCTACACAAATCCCAAGAACAATAAAACCAAACATCATGAACTTGTTGACATTCTGGTCGTGCTTGTTATTAGTATCATACACTTATTCAAATTATGAGTTCAAACCAAGCACATTGTATAGTTAACAATGTTAACCAAGCATTTTAGTTGCTACCAAGTCCTACAGTTGCTACCGAGTTCTATGGATAGATTTTAGTTTGTACTGAGTAGTTACTACAGAGTTGAAGATCAGTAGTGTAAATTGAGCATTATAGTGTATGCCAAGTTTACTAGTGTAAATCGAGTTGTGTAGTGGTTACCAAGTTCGAGTTGATGTGATACAAGTCCAATGTTGAATAATCTACTCAGTGTTAACCAAGAGACTAAGTTTATACCTAGCTCAAGGTGATAGTGTTTATCGAGCTATACAGTGTGAACCAAGTGATTTAGTTTATATGCCGAGTTTCACACTATTTGCCGAGTCACTAGTGAAGACCGAGTTCAAGACTACTTGGAAGTGATTAGTATGGACTGAGCTTCTATGTCTACTAAATGCATGATGATGCTGAGCAGTGATAGTGGATGCCGAGTATAAGAACCTCATGGAGTTAATCTTTAGAGCTCGAGTTTGTACACTTTGGCCGACTTTGTAATATTTTATGTAAACTTTTATTGTGGCCAACTTTGTAATTATGTAATTGGATTGATATATGTAATGTGTCGTATCATGTTCAATGTATGCATAGAATCAAAGAGGAAGTAATGTAGTAGAAGATAAAATTACAAAGGCTACAACAATATAAGAAACAATAAAGATTCATCTATCATAGCAAGGTGATTTGTACACTCAGAGGAATCTCATTCAGAAAACCAAGTTGTAGATTAAAGATTAGCTACTATTTCATCCTAATACGTGGATCAGTCAAATCCTTTAACAAGGTAGACCTAACAGTCTTATGTAAATCTCTTTACCGAGTGCATACTTTATTGTATGTTTGTAAATCCTTTCACAAGGTGGACCTAGCAATCCTTAGTGCTCCTAATAGGGCAGATCATCAGAAGTGATCAATGTAATCCTTAATAGGCCAACTTTATACTCTAGTATTAAAGCTTGTGAGTATCATCCCCACCCTAGTTTTACTTTCTATTTGGAAGGTTTTTGGGTCACCAAATCTTGTGTCAAGGTATTATGTATGCTTTCATTTTTTCTCAGTTTCTCATGCATGAAGTTAGATTAGAATTCATATAAAGGATTAATCGCTAATTGGGATAAAAGTTTTAGAAGTTAGTGATTCACCCCTCCCCTCTTAGTAACTTAACTTGTCATAACATTTCTAATAAAACTCACTCAACCGGCCTCAATTTGGGAGCATGGATTCTACATGAATCCCAATGATGCAACAAGACCAAACATCATGGACTCACTCAACCGACCTTAATCCAAGAGTATGGATTCTACATGAATCTTGTTGGCATTAAGTTATATTTTTCATTAGTGAGAACACTTATTCAGTTCTATAAAGTTATCAAGCTCATCACTTAGTCTATAGTTCATACCGAGTATTCAGTGGTTGCCAAGTAAGTTTAGCAGTTTATAGTTCACATTGAGCATTCTAGAAGCTACCGAGTGAAAGAAGATAGTGCATAGTATAACAATTATCACTGAGTAGATAGTGGTCACCAAGCTTCATAGTGTCTACTAAGTCATTAGTTTCTATGATGTGAAGCCAATATCTACCGAGTGATGGATGTGCAGTGTTTACCAAGTTCAGCAAGGTAAACATAGAAATTAGTTTCCACCGAGTGACACTATATCTATCGAGTCTCTAATGGTCACCAAGTTTGAAGCTATGTTGTGTGATCAATATGGACTAAGCTTCTACTTCTATTGAGTGCATGACAATGCCGAGTAATGTAGTGGAGGCTGAGTATCAAAACGTCACCAAGTCAGCTTACAGAACTCGAGTTTCTACTATTTGGCTGACTCAGTAATATTTTGTTTACTTGTGTTTTAGCCGACCTTGTAATTTTAAATATTGGAATGGTATATATGTAATGTATCATATCATTTGCAATATATGGATGTATGAGTATGTAATGTTTTTGAGAAGAGTGAATGCGAATTAGCAATAGAGCAGAGTATTCAACAAGGTCTACAAGTAGCAGTAAAGTTATATCTATCACAAGAGGTGATATGTACTTCAAGGATCTAATCAGTGAACAAGTTGTAAGTCAAATCTACTATTTCATCCTAATAGGTGAATTAATTTTCTAAATCCTTTAACAGGGTAGACTTAATAGTCTTCCTTCAAATTTGTTAATAGAGTGCATACTTCATTGTATGTTTGTAAAACCTCTAACAAGGTGGATTTAGCAGTCCAAATTGCTCGTAATAGGGCAGATCATTAGAAGTGGTCAATGTAAGCCTTAATAGGCCAACTTTATACTACAGTAGTGAAGTTTTGTGGGTATCATCCCGACCCCAATTTTTCTTTCTATTGGGAAGGTTTCTAGATCACCAAATTCTATGTTCATGTGTCATGAATGTTTATCTTTTAGTTTTTCATGCATGCAGTAGATTATATGAATTAAATGGTGAATGGATTATGCTGATTAAGTACTAAATTAGTTTAAAAGTTTTTTAGGTTATTGATTCACCTCTCCTCTCTTAGTAACCTAGCTAGTCTTGATTATTTCCAACAATTGGTATCAAAGCTTTGTGGTTCTCAAGATAAAGTTTAATATCTTGAGAAAAGATCAAGGACAATGGAGATATTCATACTTGACAAAGCTATTGACAATGAAAAGATAGATCTAGAGATGGGCATAGCTCAACTCAAGGAAGCAAAATAACATCTTTCCCAATCCCTAAAATGAAGGAAGGAACTTGTAAAATAGATGAATGACCACTAGTATGTTGAAGAAAAGATTGAAGACTTCTTCCCTTCAAGTAGTTCAGATGAAGCAAATGATGCAATCAAAGAACTCCAAGAAAAGAATGGCTCTCTGCAAGAAGAGGTAAGGAAATTAAAAAAAGAACAAGAAATTCAATCAATAATAATGTGTGAAATCTTGGAACAAAGGAATAAGGAAAGTGAAGACTTGGAGGCAAGGAACAATGCAAATCAAAATAAATCCCTTTTGCAAGAAAGTCTAATCAATAAGCTCTCCAATGCAAATGAGGAAATCATGTGTCTAAGATCTGAAAATGAAAGTTTAAGGAATGATTTAATCACTGAAAGACAAAATCAATGAAAGATTGAAAACTAATCTAAACTCTGAGAAGAAACTAATAAAAGAATAATGAAATCCAAAGTAGACATGGATCAAATAAAACAAAAAAGTGAGCAAAATCTTTATAGGCAAAAAGGTAAAGTAGGACTTGGATACAAAGAAGAAGGTGAATCTTCCAAACAATGTGCTCAAAGGAATCAAAGACCTACTTGCAATCACTATCGTAAGATAGGTCATACATCTAACAAATGTTGGAGAAATGGAAAGGCAAAATTCAATGGTAAATGCTACAATTGTAGTCAACATGGTCATAAAGCTAATGAATGCAAGGAGAAACCAAAGTTTGAAGGTAAATGTCACAAATGCAAGAAACAAGGTCACAAGGCATCTAAATGCAGATCTAAACCATTCAATCTATCTAAACAACTTGTAAAAGCAATATTTAGTTGGGACTACAATACTTGGTGTAGATGTCATTACTATGGAGAATATGGATACATTGGCATAAACTGTGCAAGGCATCACTTGAGAAAGAAGGATACAACCATAAGATGTTATACATGCACTAAATTTGGTCATATACCTAAGAATTGCATGAATATAGGAAAGGTTGAAGATGAAAAGAAAGCTAAAGTTGATAACATCAGGAAGAAAATGAGACAATAGTGGATTCCCAAATCTACCGAGCAAGCCAATTCAAATGTGTTCATGTCACTCAAGAAGTGGGTGACTCCACCATTTCCAATTAGATTCTTAAAGGAAGAACTTAAATTGTATCTTCAAGTCATATCTCAAGTAGTTCCAATCAAAGGAAGCAAAGATCCAAATCCATATTTTAGATACAAAGGGATCACAAGGAATCAGTATTCACCGAGCAAGGTTGACTCTACCGAGCTAGGTTAGGAATAATAAAGTTTTGTTTGATTTTTGAGTCACAAGCTTGTACTAAGCATAGTGAGTGGATCATAGTCTGTCGCACACTATGTCATTATGGCACTAAGCATTAATGGAAAATTTCCATTAAAAATGGTAGAATTTGACTTCATTTTTCATCGCAACTTCAGTATACCTAGAGCAGAGTGATTCCTAGTGCATCCAAGCAATGGCAAGATAATTTGCAGCAAAGATTTGTTCAATTTTTTTTTTCTCATTTACTGAGCAACCATGACATCATAAGCAGTAGTAGTAGCAAGGCAAAAAGAGGTTTTGAGATGTTGGTAAAAGGTGTGGAATGGAAAGCACCCAATTTCAAGTTAGTTCCAATAGTTGTAGAGTCACTAGACCCAAATGGAGCTCAATCAAAAATTCCTCCAAAGGTACTCCTCATTAAAAATATTCACACTCAATTTAAGTGTTCTATGGAAGAAATTGGAACCCTAGAGATGGACAGTTCCCTAGAAGAAATGTGTGTTGATGGATCATTGAAACTCGAGCATAAGCATTTAGAGGTCAAAGGATTAACCCATATCCCACATCTGCCGAGGAGTTTACAAATTAAGTGGATTAGGTATATTCTGAGCCATGTTCATAATGGTCAATTATGGTTAGAGAAATCTATGTTGATCACAAAGAAAATGATTCATAAGATCACTGGTCTCGCTATGCTGAATAAGGCCAAAACTACCAAAACCCTAGGTTAGGATGAACTTCAAAAGAAAACCCTAGCTGAGTGGGATGGAAGAGGTCTAAAGATTAGCAATGTATCTAACATGGAATTAAGGTTTGAAATTCACATCATCACACACAAGATATATACCTTTGGTTATTTGAATAGTGTACCGTGTGAGACCATGGATTTGGCATAAAAAGTTGTGAAGAAGAATCTAGAATTTGACTTGTCAAATTTATTGTTGAACCAACTAAACAAGAACATGGACAACATCAGGACATTAAAGAACAACCCCTATAAATTTGGTTCTTTGCTAACTTGTCTCATCTTTTATGTTCAAAAGTTTTTCCCATCAAAATGTTCAGTTGTATGGAGGAAAGATAGTCCCATTTTGTATTAGATTAATGAATTCATTATAGAGATGGGTGAAAATTTTGAAAGCATTATGGATAATTATTTTGAAGTGTTCAAGGAGAAGATGAACAACAAGTTCTAGATTCCACCCAAACTAGTTGAAGATTATAAAGATTATGTATGCTCCATGGTTGATTGTGATAAAGTGTATATCTAGGCAGTTAGGCCTAGAGTTGCATGGGTGAAACCTCTTCCATTTGAGGTTAACATTGATAAAATAAAAGAAATTATTGAAGCCCTGGTCAATGAGCTAGTAGATCCAAAGCTACTTGTCTTTGGAACATACAATGAAGCAAAGGCTAGAATAGAGATTGAAATCAAGCTACCTCATGCAATAAGCAAAGGTAAGAGGAAGGTAGCCAAGTTGAAAATTACAAGTGCTCCTCTCATGCTTATAGAGGGTAAAGGAGAAGACATTGATGAATAAGAAGAAGAAGAGCAAGAATCTGAAAAGGAGGTAGAGCCTATGAAAAAGAAGGCTAGGGTAATTATTACCAAGCCATCCAAAGACTTCACAACTGTTTTTACAAGAAGATCCAAGAAGAAAGGTGTTAGTGAAGTTGTATTCAGCAAGCCCCCATTTACCTTTCAAGAAAGGTTGAAAAAAATGGAAGAAGGTGCAGACATCACAAACTTCAAGGCATTATAATTTGAAACCAAAAAAGATGCTAAGAAAATGCAGATTGAGGAGCTAGCGCTGTCAAAGATGGGAAAATGGAAATATTCCCCTGATCAAATTGCTCCTCAAATTTCAAATGAATTATTGGCAAGATTTAAGCCAAGGTGGGAATTAGCTGTACAAACAAAAAAAGATATATATGAGAAATCTTTGAAAAAGTTACTACCTAATATTACAGATGCAGAAGTTAAGACAACAATGAAAGACAATGAAGGTAAAATGATGATTATATTTCATACATTTTTTATTTTGATTGAAGACATTAAGGATGTTGTTAGAGATGCTACAAACATGTGGAAAAACATCTATCATTTGCACAAACCTAGTGAAGATCCAGTGGAGATCAAGGATGATGATGATGAAAATGATAATGAGGAAGAAGATAACCCACCATGTGTCACTTTTAATGTTGAGGACTATTAGGCATTGAAGATTGATAATGAAAAGAAAGAGGAAGAAGCTAATGAGGAAGATAAGGAAGAGGATGATCCAGTAATGATAGCTGCACAAGTCATAGCTTCCCTTCCTCACTCTCCACCAAAGACTATTATGGCATATGGGTTGGAGACAACTTTAGAAAATGTGATCACAACTAAAATAGACACATCATCTGTTCAATCACTATTTTCTCCCTCTCACCTCTAGGTATCAATAATGGAAGTGTCTACCACTTCATATATCGAGCTATAGCTCTCCTCTTCATCAACTCCTGAGTCAACAACATCAATACTGTCCAGTTCTACAATTTATTCAACTTCAATTTTGTATGCACCTGTAAGTACATTAGTTGTAAATATATCTACTTGTGCTCCTATTGTTTGTGCTCCAATTAGTGTTCCACTTGTTATCACTTCAATTTTGGGTAGCACAATAATTTTGGATTCAATTATCACTCCTCTCAATTTTCCTCCAGTAGGTCCTATTCAATTTTTTTTAGCTAGTCCAACCATCTCTACAATTGTCTCTATTCCTAAGTCCAAGGCAGTAATGTCAGAAGTAGAACCAAGGACACCTCTAAAACTTTTGCTTACTAGAAAGGAAATTGATGAAGACATAGATATGGACAAAGAGATTGTAATTCCAAAGATAGATCTTGATACTGCCATAGTTGATGAAATGAGATTGGTTAGCTAGCTTTTGGAATAGAAGGCAAGGAAGAAACAATTTAGAGAGGAAAGAGATAGAGAATACTGAATTATTGAAAATGCCAAGAATATAATAATAGAGGCCATAGGTGTTGATGTGGATTCATCTCAACACATTTTGCTACAGTTGGAAGAAGTAGTCAATAAGTTCAATGAGGACACATCTGGTCAAGAGAAGTTAATTGAAAAGGCAGAGAATTTTTTTTTTAATAAAGTGCTTGAGCACATTGCCATTAACTAGGTAGAGCTGTCCTCCATTTTGGCTAACATTTAAAATTCCTTTACAAATGTATCATCACTTTTTGCTAAGCTATGTGATGTTACTAGGTTCACTAAGGAGGTAAAAGAGAAATTGTATAAGATTGATGAAGATATGAAGGCCAGTGTTCAAAGGTTATAGCTTGACCCTAGCTGACCCTAGCTCAAGCTTAGCACATCACAATAAGGTGAGATTTCTATCAGAGATGCATGCTGAAATACTGAGAGAGGAAGAAAGGATAAGATCCACATTGATAGATATCCAAAATATGATCCTTCCAATCATGGACACATTGTAGAAACATATTGCATATTCAAAGACATTGGTCTAGGATAACATTTTTTCTATTACAGACCATATGATTGAACTTTTATTAGAAGTTCAAGTAGCTCTTCATACTTGAAAAATTTGGCAAGACAACTAGGATAAGACATTAGCTGTTATTCTCAATGTACATTTCGAGTTTCTCTCACATTTTGGTGTCTCTATTTGAATATATTGTATAACTCTTTGGCATTATTGTCAAAAAGGGGGAGTAAGGGACATTTTGTGGAGAGAATAGTTTGATATATGTATAGAATCAAAGAGAGAGACTATGCATATATTGTGTCTTATGTATGGTTGAGATATGTGCAAATGTATATACAACAACTTTACAAAGATAAATGTATATCAGTGTACATAAGTCTTGTCTTATAAGTGTTTTTGTCATTAATGCCAAATGGGGAGATTGTTAGAATTAAGTTATATTTATCATTAGTGACAACACTTATTCAATTCTGTATGGTTATAGAGCTCATCACTTAGTCTACAGTTCATACCGAGTGTTTAGTGGTTGCCAATTAAGTTCAACAATTTACAGTTCACACTGAGCATTCCAAAAGCTACCAAGTGAAAGTAGATAGTACATAGTCTAGCATTTATCACCGAGCAGATAGTGGTCACTAAGCTTTATAGTGTCTACCGAGTCATCAATTTTTGTGATGTGAAGCTAGTGTCTACAGAGTGATGGATGTGCAGTGTAAATTGAGTTCAACAAAGTAAACATAGAAATCAGTTTCCACCGAGTGACACTATATCTACCGAGTCTCCAATGGTCATTGAGTTCAAAGCTATGTTGTGTGATCAGTATGGACTGAGCTTCTACTTCTATCGAGTGCATGAAAATGTTGAGTAATGCAGTGGATGCCGAGTATTAGAAGGTTACCAAGTCATCTTATAGAACCCAAGTTTCTACTATTTGGCTGACTCAATAATATTTTATTTGCTTGTGTTTTAGCCAACCTTGTAATTGTAAATATTGGAATGGTATATATGTAATGTATTGTATCATTTGCAATATATGGATGTATGGATATGTGATGTTTTGAGAAGAGTGAATGCGAATCAGCAACAAAGTAGAGTACTCAGCAAGGTCTACAAGGAGTAGTAAAGTTATATCTATCATAAGAGGTGATCTATAATTCAAGGATCTAATCAAAAACCAAGTTGTAATTTAGATCTATTGTTTCATCCTAATAGGTGAATTGGTTTTCTAAATTCTTTAATAGGGCAGACTTAATAGTCTTTCTTCAAATATCTTAATAGAGTGCATACTTCATTGTATGTTTGTAAAACATCTAACAAGGTGGATCTAGCAATCCAAATTGCTCTCAACAGGGTAGATCATCAGAAGTGGTCAATGTAAGCCTTAACAAGACAACTTTATAATGCAGTAATGAAGTTTTGTGGGTATCATCGCCACCCCAATTTTACTTTCTATTTGAAAGATTTTTGGGTCACTAGATTATGTGTTCATGTGTCATGAATGTTTATCTTTTAGTTTTTCATGCATACAGTAGATTGGATGAATTAAATGGTGAATGGATTATGCTGATTAAGTGTTGAATTAGTTTAAAAGTTTTTTAGGTTACTGATTCACCCCTCCCCTCTCAGTATCCTAGCTAGTCCTAATTATTTCCAATAGAGTCCTAGTGTCAATGAAATAATAAGAAGGGAACAAAAGAACAATAACATGAGGTATAAAATTGCTCAACCAAACACAAAATTGGGAGTATGGATGTGCTATGCATCCCAATGCAAACATAAAAGTGAAAAAATGGTCTAATTGACATCATACTGATGATTCAAGTGCAGGACCAACATCATGCCAAGAAAACCTGAGAAAATTGGGTGACACACAAATCGAGGAAAAAAACTTCAAAACTCAAAAAAATTGAAATTAAAACCCATTTGGTCTTAGGAAAAAAAAGCCACAAAAATCAATTAAAATATGGGTTTGGAGTCTTTATGCAAAAATGACAAGCATAATGGTGCAAAAATCCAAACCCTCATCCCAGAAAATAGGAAAATGCTCATACTCGCCCAACTGGGTAGAGCTAGCATACATAAACAAAGGGAATAGTAGTTATCAGCCTCCTAACAAATGACTATAAAAAAAAGTAGAAATGAAGCTAAAACAATAAAATGGGAGAGCCCTACCTTGCAGCCAAATGGGCAAAACAGGAATATGAATCATAAAATAAAAATCTCATAGAAGTAATTGAAAATCATAGCAATCCAAGGTCTCGCCAAACTAGATCCAATGAGACCAATCTCATGATGATCCCACACCCATACCTCTCACAACAAACAAAAAAGTAATTCCTTATGAAGAAGATTTTGCATTTTACCCTCAAACTTTCTAATTCAAAAGGGAAAAGTGAGGAATTAGATTCCTTTTTGGATACTTATTCACTTTTCGAGTGGATAATGGATCAGGGAAAATAACTAGGAGAAATAGTTAAATCTCGAATCAACCTAAATGAAAATAAGGTATTCCAAGTAATTGTAATTCATTTATGGAAAAGCTACCAAAACTTAAAATAAATCAATTAAAAACCTAAAAAACCAAAAACCAAAATCAAAAAATCCTTAAAAACTTTGCAATAATGTGAAACTCTAAATGCACAGAGATGTTCACTAGTCTATTCATATAATGAAAATGAGTCCAAATTTATCAAATCATTGAAAGATTTAATTTAATTATTTAAACAAGATACATTGATCACACAGGGATGACATTGGTAAATATGAATAGTTCCATGTGCCACCACTAGGAATATAAATCCTACACACTAAAATACATGATTAAGTGCAATTGCATATAATAACTTATCTAAAAAAATAAATGCATTAAATCACCTATTTTAACCATTTATTCAATTATTCTAAAATAATCTATTTACATCACTCATGCTTGCATATAGCATAATGAAGTAAATAACCACAGTATTAAATCCATCACATAACATAATTAGAGGCATTTCCAAATACCAGATAACTAGATATCATCATAAAACACATTGCCATCTCAAAATGGCATCATCATGCAATATGATCAACTAAAAAACATAGTACTCTAACATCTATGATATTGAAATTAATCTATAACATTTGACCCTTAGGTCATCTCAAATGTAAACCATAACATGAGTAACAAGTATCTCTTGGATCAAAATATAACAAGGTAAATATCCACAACACCTAACCAATGAATCCAACATGGACAATCCATTTCTATTTATTTAAGCATTTTCATAATGTTTGTATAAACAACATGAAAAGACACTTAAAACATGTAAGTGAACACAGTCATATACATGACTAATCACTGCTATAGGAACCTAGTCTAGTGTAGCAAGATAATAGTATATAGTGCAATATTTGCACACATCTTAGGGTAATTACGAAATAACATCATGATACCACATCGATCTTGGTAACCAGTAGCACAAACCTCAATGAACCATAAATTACATCATAATATTGTAAATCAACCATAAGCATAATCAAAGCAATTGATACAAAACATAAATCTAATCACCTCAAGGGTGTAGACAACTCATGGTCCCAATCATGATCCCTTCTCAAGGAGAGATCAAAAAGGTTGCATCCATCAGGATGACTTATAGAAGCCAAATAGGAGAGGCACTACATCATCCCCTCCAAACACTAGTCTTACTCCTCAAAGCTTGCAATCCAAGAATAGAAAATAAACACACCAAGTAAAAAATCAAAACCGAGCGATAGGGATGACTCAACAACCTCTCCACAAGTCAAAACCAAATTAATCCAACATTCTCAAACCATCTCATCAAACCCCAAATAGGTAAACTACAAGAGAATAAGTGTCATATTGACACAAGTTCCTCCAACAAGGAACTTCCTATGCACTAGGAAAACCCATCTAGCCATAAAGTCAACACTACAAGGTTAGAAAAAACCCACTCTACCTCGTCAATAGGTACCTGACTACAATATACACCTACCATGTGACCTCAACACAAGGTCAAAATTCTACACACTTCCAACAAGAGTTGGAATAATGGGGAATAACCATCCTGAAATTCCCAGGAATACTATCATGCCACACATGAGCATCCTTGAAACCATGTAAACTCACCCTTTGAGCATAGAGGATGATGGTTTACTAAAAAAATTACATACTCCAAAAGAATACTCACCACTACTAACCACCAAGCATAGGAGCACATAGTGTCTATGATATAAAAGCTCAACTAACACTAGGAACTTTGGTTACATAACCCAACCTTACAAGATATCACCTTTCCTCAAGGTTGCAAAGGATTTCATTAGTGGACCAAATTATGTAATAACTTCATACCAACTCATAAGATGGTAATATGCATCCAACAATATGATGTCCCTCTAGCAACATGTTGGAAATACCACACCCAACCTACCACTAAGATCGATCTCTAGCCTCAAGTCAACTGTTAATGAGAAACTTCATCGAGAGAATCCTCTTGAAGATATAAGATTAGAGAGAAAGCAACTATAGAGTATTAGGACTGAGAGGGAGTCTTTCTCAACCTCTGTACTAAGTATGCCTAAGACATGTTAGGGAACCTCATAATTCCAACAACCATCAAAATACTCATCCAACACTAACTAAGCTAGGGGCATAACCATGGTAGCCTACTTTATCAAGATAGAAAAGGATGTAGAGATGCACCAAAGTCAATGTCCAAAAGATAGGTCTAGACTCATCAAAAGACTGAGTCAATCTCAAATGACAAGGCAACATCCACCTCAAGCAAGGAATGCTCATAGTCCACACTTATTCTCACAAAGGTGGGCCGGTGCTATAGGGAACACACAAAACCAAGCATGAATCCCATCAAGTACCTAGTAGATTATAAAGGCTTGACAACTCCTCCTTTAAGACTAACATGAAGGGTTAAACTTCTCCAATGACAATAAATGTGATATGTCATGATTGAATTGGCCTCTACTAGATAAAGGGTACTCGGAACATTGATCCACACCTTCAAAAGTGTGAAAGAGTTACTTGTTGTTCCCCAAGAGAAATTTTTAATTATCAAAATCTCACACAAAGTTTATCACCAAACTAGGGGGGATAATGCAATGAACTGAGTGAGAAAGTGCATGACGATTTATTTCTTGTGCAAAATTTCAAAACAACACAAAAATTGCCTTTAATTCAGAGGCCATAAATTTCACATCTGGACTTTGATTGACTCTATTTGAATTGTATTAGAAAGATATCAATGAGGCATACAATGTGATGGAGCTTATAGAGTCATAAGAAATAAGAGTTTAAATCTCCACTCAAGATAAAACCTTATAGTCAAATCTGGCAATCCTGGTTACCAAAACAAGCAATAGACAAAACATCCAAAACAAACAAAGAGAACACATGCACAAAATAATATAAGACATGAAATGAAAGGTAATACACACAAAACAACCATAATTACTTCTCTTTCATAACTTCATCAATTAATCATAGCACAAGAATTAATATACAATGAAACTGAAAGGTTTTCAAGCAAGGGTTCAAGAGTCACCATAAAACAAGTACATATCTTTTCAAAATTTTTCTAGAATATTATTACATTTAGTCATCATTTAAATCATCCAATTACATTAAAAAAATTACATCTATAATAAACACACTAGTATGTTCCCTATGATATTATCCCTTGTACGTACTACTAGAGTCACAACACACAATTGGGAAAAAATAAAACATATTCAGAATAGTCATCATGAACCCAAACAAGCAGCCCAAATGGGGGGATTGTAAACTCCAACAATAAATCAAAAAATATATTAGATAAAAAATAAGTTGAGTGTGACAAAAACCATAAAGAGAGTGATAGATAAAATTTGATGACTATTCCAAGAGAGGAAAATATTGAAAACCAATGCTAGCCCAAGAATATGAGGAAAGTACCTCCAGCCAAATACAATAAGGCATCAATCAAATTATGTTACATGTAATGAATGGGAACAATCACACAAGCGGGATAAATCACCACCCAATGCTAAGGAATACATCATCATGGCAGTGTTAGAGAACACACTCACACACATCAATCGATAGACCATCAATAATATCATGCATATGCAAACTACATCAATTTACTTAATAATTTTCCATGAAATGCAATATTTAGATATCCATCAATTTTGATACATTTTACATAAGATTATGAAGCAATTAGATTGAGGACTTAAGTCATTAACTGAAAAGGTAAAATGCAAAACCTACTTCTTTGCAATGATTCACAATAAACACTCATTTCTTAATGAAGGAACTATTTCATTAGTATAATGACATAACATAGAATCACAAAGAAGATTCATTTATTTACTTACAAATAGGAGAAAATAAGGAAACAATTACACCTTTCTCCACTAGGAGAAACAAAAGAAGCACTCAAAGAAAACACATGGACACCAATCAATGACTCCATCCAAAAGGGTCAAACATGCTACCAACCAAACAAGACACATCAATTCTACCTACAAAATAGTTAGGAAGACTCACTTCCTTCTCCTCACACTTCTCTAATTTCATATATGGGACAAGCAAGTCTATCACAATAGATACCAAAGTAATAAAACTCACGAGTTCTCATCAAGATGCTCACACTCACACAATGCCACATCAACCATATGGGCAGCATATACATAGAGATCCCAATATTTAAACATATGCTTTGATACCAGATGTAATGGTCCACCCAAATATCCTTGGAACAAGGATAAATATAAGAAGAGATAATTTTTCTTTTAAACAAGTATGCATGTGCGCAACACTCAACATACACAGATCACAAAGATCGCAATAGAAGACTTCACCAACAATCCCAATGGCAAAAGGATCTCCAAACACCACTGCCTAACTGACATGGCCAAAATAAAAAATGAAAACCAAATAAAAAATCAGAACACACAATCTATGATCTATCAAAGAATGGAAAATTAAGAAAACCCAAAGGGTACTCAAAACACCAAATTGTGTTTCCCAAAACCAGTGGAAATGCCCCTATTTTTTGAATGAGGAAACACAACTGACAGATTTTTATGTGAGGAAGCACAATATGCCACACAAGGATCTACCTTTCATGCAAGGAAAAATACCAAATGATGTGAGGAAAAACTTGGCCCAATAGCCAAAATACCCAAAACTGGTGTGGAGTTTTGCACAAGAAAGTACCAAGAACTGTGCAAGAAGACTTAGCACACCATGTGAACTTTTGCACTCTCTCGTGAGAAAGTGTAATTTTGCTCGAGGATCCAAAAGAACAAGATAGAAAACATTAAGGTAAAAAGATAAGAAATGAATTTCCTCCACACCAAGGAGCTTTAGATCCACAAATTGAGGCATAAATACTCAAACAATAAACTTCAAGATGGAAACTACCACAACCATCTGAAACATAGTAGTAAAAGAATGTACTAAAAGTAACATCATAGTATACAAAAGCAATATCACAATGTACAAGAATAACTAAACTCATGCAGTGTTCCTCCCAACCATAATAGCATCATGAGACCTTAAAGGTCCTAGCCATCTCCCACACATAACATCCCAAACTACCAACTAGATCATTGGAGCTATCTTATGAGGACATCACTACTAAAACATACTACACCATAAGAATAAGGAAATCTAACATTCTAAAAAGTAAAGCATTA
The DNA here is from genome assembly GCA_028749045.1 of Cupressus sempervirens. Lineage (NCBI taxonomy): Eukaryota > Viridiplantae > Streptophyta > Pinopsida > Cupressales > Cupressaceae > Cupressus > Cupressus sempervirens. The sequence goes on from CM053784.1 coordinate 532,529,090, forward strand.
GATATTCCAACTAATCAATTAACATCATCCAAATCATATGCTAAACATCATAATAAGGAAATGCGTCAACTAACCAACATCATCTAAATATGAGATCTAAGCATTCCAATGAAAGCATAAATCAAAAGAAAGCATACTTTGGAACCCAAAGTATCAAGTGAAAACATTGAGAAACAGTCACACTATAATAATAGACTATCTCTATACACCAATCCCCAACAGTGGTGAAGGTAGCTACGCCTCCCAAACATGTGAAACCTATAGGTCCACTCCCACCATACTGATGGAGATAATGATCCAACCACACTAAAAAAACATACATCCATGGCTAACACTCACACCAAATAGTAAGAGGACCACAACCAAGATCATGAGAAAATGCAAGTACAACAGGTCTTGGTTAGACACTCAATGGATTATATGTAGGGGTTGAAATCTTCGAGAGTCACTTAGCATCAAAAATACCAAACTCAGATTGTTTGGCTAAACTCCCTAATGGAAGGCTCTTGCACTAACATTTTATTATCTTAAATTTTATTATCACCCAATGTTTTATTTAGTTATCACTTACTTAAAACTTCCTTTTCCAACCCACTGGGAATGATCCCCAGGCTGCAAGATAGAAGTGCCCTCCATATGCTACCCTACCCTACCCATGCTAATCCAACAATGAGTGCCTATAGGCATACATTTCCCTACCCAAACCCAATGATCATAACTCCCAAAAGTACCATGGAAGATTGGACCTCACAAGCCACCTGATAAATGCATGCACACATGCTTGTGTGTGGCACACAACCATCATGAAGATCATAACATAAGGATTGGATGAGAACAAAAGCAAAATATCACTGAATCAAAAATAATCTTGGGAGGATGGATTCTACACAAATCCCAAGAACAATAAAACAAAACATCATTAACTCAGTCAACTAGCCTCAATTTGAGAGGATGGATTCTACATGAATCCCAATGATGTAACAAGACCAAACATCATGGATTTTCTCAGCCAGCCTTAATTTAGGATTATGGATTCTACATGAATCCTAGTGTCCATGAAATAATAAGGGTCCAAAAGAACAATAACACCAGGTATTAAATCACTCAACCAAACACAAAGTCAGGAGTATAGATGTGACATGCATCCAAATGCAAACATAAAAGTGCAATAATTGGTGGACTAACATTGTACAAATGATCCAAGTCAAAGACTGACATTATGCGATGAAAACCCAAGAAAACTAGGCAACACTCAAATCGAGGCAAAAAACCTCAAAACTCAAAAAATTCAAAATTAAAACCCATTTGGTCTCAGGAAATAAAAACCACAAAAATAAAATAAAATATGAATTTGGAGTTTGTATGCAAAAACAACAAGCATAACAGTGCAAAACCCACAACCCACATCCCAAAAAATAGGGAAATGCTTATAGTTGCCCAACTAGGTAGAGCTAGCATATAGAAATGGAGGGAACAATAGTTCTTAGCCTCCTAAAAAATGACTACTAAAAGAAAAAGTATAACAGAGCCAAAATCATTAAACTAGAGAGCCCTACCTCACATCCAAAAGGGCAAAATAGGAATCTGAACCATAAAATAAAAATTATGACAATCCAAGGTCTCCCTGAGTTGGATCCATCAAGACTGGTCTCACGATGATCCCACACCCATAGCTCCCACAATGAAAAAAATAGTAATTCCTCATGAAGAAGATTTTTGGTTTTACTCTCAAACTTTCTAATTAAAAAGTATGAAGTGAGCAATTGAACTCTTTTTTGGATACTTATTCACTTTTTGAGTGAATAATGGATTAGGGAAAATAACCAAGAGAACTAGTTAAATCCTAAATCAACCCAAAAAGAAGGTGGTTATTCCAAGTATTTGGAATTAATCTATAGAAAAAATGCCAAAAATTAAAATAAATTAATTAAAAGCTTGAAAACCCATAAACCAAAATCACAAAATCCTTAACAACTTCGCAACAATGTGAAACTCTAAATGCATAGACATGTTCACTGGTCTAATCCCATAATAAAAATGAGTCTAGATTTATCAAATCTCCATAAAATTTAATTTAATAATTTAAATAAGAGACATCAACCATATAGCAATGAGATTGATAAATATGAATAGTTGAATGACTAACTCCATGTGCCACTATTATGGATATAAATTCTTCGCATTAAAATACATGATCAAGTGCAATTGCATATAATAACTTAGCTGAAGCAATAAATGCATTAAATCACATTATTTAATCATTTATTCAATTATACTAAAATAATCTATTTACATCACTCATGTTTGAATATAGCATAACAAAGCTAGAATGAAGTAAATAACCTTAGCATTAAATCCACCACATAACATAAACATAGGTATATCTAAATAACGGATAACTAGATATCATCATAAAATACAATGTCATCTCAAAATGGAATTATCATGCAATATGATCAACTAAACAACATAGTAGTCTAACATCTATGATACTAAAATCAAACTATAACATCTAACCCTTAGGTCATCTCAAATGTAAAACATAACATGAGTAACAAGTATCTCTCAGATCAAAATATAACAAGGTGAATATCCCTAGCACATAACCAATGAATCCAACATGGATAATCCATTTCTAATTATTTAAGCATTTTAATAATGGTTTTATAAAGAACATGAAAAGGCACTAAAAAACATAAGTGAACATAGTCATATACATGACTAATCATTGCTACAGGAACCTAGTCTAATGTAGTAGGTTAATAGTACATAGTGCAATTTTCGCACACATCTTAGGGTAATCATGGAACAACATCATGATACCATGTCAATCCTGGTAACCACTGGTACAAACTTTAGTAAACTATAAATCATTTCATAATATCATAAATTAGCCATAAGTATAATCAAAGAAACTATTACAGAACATAAATCTAATCACCTCAAGGGTGTATACCACTCATGGTCCCAATCATGATCCCTTGTCAAGGAGAGATCAACAAGGTTGCATCTATTGGGATGACTTACATAAGTCAAATGGGAGACAAGATAGATGGTACAATGAGAAGAAAATAATTAAAAGGTTCATTTTTTCTTACTAAATTTGAATCTAGATTAGTGAAAGATGCTTTGGATAATGAAAGTTGGATTGAAGCTATGAATGAAGAGATAGAATAGGTAGATAGGAATAATACTTGGACTCTTGTTCAAAGACCCAAGGATAAAAATGTAATTGGCACAAAGTGGGTTTTTAGAAATGAGCTGAATGAAGATGGAGAAGTTTCCAGAAACAAAGCAAGGTTAGTATGCAAAGGTTATTCTCAAGAAGAAGGTATTGATTATGGTGAGACTTTTTCTCTTGCTGCAAGATTATAAGGTGTTAGAACCTTACTTTCTTATGCTGAACATAAAGGATTTAAGGTTTATCAAATGGATGTGAAATTTGCATTCTTGAATGGAATTTTTGAAGAGGAAGTTTACATAGAATAACTTGAAGGTTACCTAGCAAAAAAGATATGGTTTGTAAATTACACAAGGCATTGTATGGTCTCAAGAACACTCCCAGAGCTTGGTATAAAAGATTTCATAACTACTTGACAAAGATTGGTTTTCAAAGAACAAATGATAATAACAGCTTGTATATCAAAGAAGTGTTGGAAATATAGATGAAGTAACAAAGAGGGGAGGGTTGAATCAGTTACTACAAAAATAAGTCCAAAAATTCCTTAGATGTCTAAAATGCTTATTTACTGCTGATACTCGATAAATAGTACAGAAATACTTTAACTCGATAAGTTAACTAGTTATTGTTCATCTAGAATTCAAAGTTATTAATATGCATGCAAAAATTAACTGAATGAACACAAGAGACACTAGATTTAACGTGGAAACCCAATATGGGAAAAACCACCAAGTAACTAGTCACCAATTTTCACTCTTCTAAAGTGAGCCATGTTAGGAGTAAACCCTGTTAAAGGTTACAATACACACTGTTAGGTGTGACCTTGTTAGAGGATTTTAATCACCCTGTTAGGAGTGGCCTGGTTAGAGGTCTTTAGAAAAATTCAACTAAACTGTCACCTTGTTAAAGGATTTACAAAATGGCTGTTAAACCAACTCTGTAAAGAGATTCTGAATTCACTGTTTCAATGATAAGAAAGCAACAATGAAATGACCTAAATGATATGAAACTTATCTTTTGCTGATTATAGATCCATGTTTTTCTTTTCTGAATCCTTACTGATCAAATACAACTTTGCAGCACCTCCAAGATATCTAATCCTTCATCAAAATTTGCTCTTCCATTCACTTTTTCACACTCACACACACTAATCCACAACTTGAATATCTATATATATACCTTTCAGATTTATCAAGTCGGCTCAAATATAAGGTACAATAACTAAAAACATTAGTTGGCTACATTAATTCCATGAAACAATCAAAATAATAAAATCCTTCGCAGGCCGACTTAGCTCAATAATCTAGCGTTAACCAAGAGAAACTCGATAAACACTGCTTCAGAATGTTTTCTAGTGTTAACCAAGTGAAGCTCGGTAAATGCTGCAAAATCTTGCAAAAGTCCTCTGGAGACCGAGTGAACTTGGTGAGTATTGACTTTCCTTTGCTATCCTATTGAACTTGGTGGAAGTTAACTTCCCACCATATTTCCTTCGATGACCGAGTGATCTCAGTAGACACTAGCTTTCCTTTGCTAACCAAGTGAACTCGATAGAAGCTAATTTTCCTTTGCTGATCGAGTGAGATCGGTAGAAGCTAACTGATGACTAATATGACATTTGTGTAACATCAAAGATAACATTCAATTAACAATTGTATCCAACAAGAAGGACTGGATAAGAAGATTGTATTGGCTGAAATCTTTGTAGGTGACACATTGTTTACTAGAAATGATGACTTGTGCAAAGCCTTTTTAGAAGATATGAGTAAAGAATTTGAGATGTTTATGTTTGGAGAGATAAAATTCTTTGTTGGATTATAGATTCAATAGAAGAAAGATGGTTTCTATATTACTCAATCCAAATATATCAAGGAGATACTAAAGAAGTTTGGAATGGAAGATTCAAGACTAGTTGGAACACCTATGTCTACTAGACATAAGCTTTCCAAAAATGATGATTCCAAGGAGGTAGATCAAACCACATATAGATCAATGATTGGAAAACTACAATATGTAGTGCACACAAGGTTTGATATTGCATTAGTAGTTGGTATGGTGGCAAGATTCTTAGAAAATCCTAAAAAAAGTCATATGATGGCAATCAAAAGAATCATGAGGTATCTGAATGGTACTGAAAACTATGTATTATGGTACAATAAAGGAGCCAATTTAGTTTTGAAAGCATTCATAGATGTTGATTGGGTAGGAAGTGTTGATTATAGGAAGAGCACTAGTGGTGGAGCATTATTTCTTGGTAAAAGACTAGTGTCTTTGACAAGTAAGAAGAAAAATTACATTTCTCAATCTATAGCAAAGGATGAATATGTGGTAGTAGTAGTTAATTATTCTAATGTTGTTTAGTTCAAATAATTATTGGCAGGTATGAAGGTAGAGATTAAGGAACCATTGGTTGTCTTCTATGATAACACTAGTGCAATGAATATATCGAAGCATCTTGTGATACATACTAAGATCAAGCACATTGCTATAAAATTTCATTTTTAGAGAGAATTGGTGCAAGATAAAGAGGTAAGATTGGAATATGTGAATACTAAAGAACAAATTCCAGATATATTCACTAAGCTATTATCTAAGGATGCATTTTTGTATCTAAGAGGTAAGTTAGGGGTTATTCCCCTATCCTAAGCTCACTAAATGAAGTTTAGTGATGCTAAAACTAGAGCATGTTGAAGATCAATCAGTTGATGTAGTATTGAAAAGATAGATTACATATGATTAAGTACATAAGGTACATTAATATTCACTAAATATTGTCTTTGACATAATATGTCAAAGAGGGAGAAGTTTGTGTGTGTCATATCACATAAATTTGTCTTAAATATGTTAAAGAGGGAAAATAGATGTCATAAAGGAAGAATAAACTGAAAGAATTGATTACTGTCAATTCTACACAACCCAAGAAGAACCTGTTAGCCAATAACCTATCACAAAAGAAGAATAATGGAGATAGAAGAAAAGTTTCTCTCAAATGTGAAAAATGCATAAGAGATAAAGAAAAAAGTACAAGGCTCAACCTTATAAAGGTGAGATAGAAACCCTAAACTAAAAAGCTAGGTTGCACATTATTAATTAATAATGCACCTAAATGAAGCTTAAGTAACTAGAGTAATAGAAACTTATATAATTAAATCAATATGATTTAATTAATAAGTATAAATGAAAAAATACTCTAATACCCCCCCTTAAGCTGAAAGCAAGAAGTAAACTTACCTAGCAAAGAAAAGCTATGAAAGCAAAAACAAGTGGGTCCCAACAACAAGGCTTGATCAGGTACCCAATACAAGGAAATCTCTATAAATTGGAGTAAAGGAGAAAACCCAGTGGGAAAAACCCCTCTCCAAAAAGAGATGAAATGACTTCAAGAGACTCTCTCAAAGCCATAAGTACAATGCATGACTTCAACCCCCCCCTTGAGAGAGGGTTGAGGCTCCAAAGCCCCCCCCCAAAATGAAAGAACCCCTAGATCAATGAACAAACCACTGTGACTCCAATGTAGAGGAGAGAAAGGTAGTGGACACTGTAGAGGGAACCTCAAAAGCTGAGGTGTCACTGGAAGGCTGAGCTGATGCTCAAAGGAGTAGACATGAGGATCCTGAAAGGGAATCCCCAATGTAAGTGGTATGACAGGTGTGCAAACACTGTCATCAAAGAGGAGATGAATGTCCTCTGTAGAATCCTCAACAACTGCACCTAGTGGCTCGATGAATGGAGCTGGAGGATCAGGTAGTGCTGAAGAAGAACCCTATTGAACAAAAAAGAGCTCAAGAGGAGGTGGCAAGGGAGTCACAATAGCAGTCTCAGGAACCACACAGAGGTTCAAGAAACTGGACTGTACCACATGATGCTCTCTCAAAGGAGGAGAGTTGTGCTCTGGCAAAGGTGGACCAAAGTGTGAAAAGAAGTAGAGATGGGTGGAAAGATCAATTGTCCCTGTAGCAACAATACCTCCTGTCATACTATCTCGGATGAAAACTGAATCTGGAGTGAACTCAACTGTCTTCCCAGACCCACTGTGAGAAATTTGATAAACTGAGAGAAGGTTTGCAGATAGAGATGGAACATACAACACATCATTGAATGTGCCATCCTGAATGCATATAGTGCCTTTTCCATAGACTGTCATAACAGTGTTATTCCCAATGATAATATGGGGAATAAGAGAAGCTTCAAAAGAAGAGAAGATCTCTCGAGAAGATGCCATATGGTGAGAAGCACCTGAATCCAGTATCCAAGGGACCTGTGAAGGGGATGTGAAAGAAGCCCGTAATGCATGACCCTTTCCAAGATCCTATCCAGCTGTAGTATTGATAGAAGAAGACTGATAAGAAGACCCCTGTGAGCCAGAAGAGGATGGAAAGGAAAGATTGCTCTTCTGAAGAAGAGCTTGCAAATCCACTATTTTTTTCTCGTAACCATCAAACTTCTTCTGATAGCAAAGTGACTCATCATGTGTTCCCTTCTGACAATAGGAACATGTAGGTCTTTCAGTCTTCTGTTTCTCCTTCTTAGAAGAAGATGGTGGGCCAGTAGATTGTTGAGAAGAGGAATCTGATATCTACTTCAGCTTCTGTGTGCTCTGAGGTGGCTTGGCAAGCAATGCCTATGACTGTGAACCTGTAAGAGAATCCATCTGAGTGAGCTTTGATTGCTCATGAGTCAACCGGTCACAAAAGTTCTCGAAAGAGGGCATAACATGTCGTGCACCTAGAGCATCCATAGTGGAGTAGAAGGTAGAAGTGAAAACTTGATAAGGTCCTCAAAGCATTGACAGTATCAGGAAGATACACTCATTATCAGATTTTGTCTTTCCAGCAACCTGTAACATAGATCGAAGAGACTTGAATTTCATCAAGAAATCCTCAATGCTGGCAAATGATTCAGGAATCAAGGAGGTAAACTCCGCATCTATTTGTAGAATCTTGAATTGATTCATTGTGCCAAATAAGGTTGAAAACTTGTCCCACATAGCCCTGGGTGTATTCAAACCATCCAGGTGAAACAGTAACCCATCTGAAATATTCATTGCAATGAGACCCATTGCCTCATCCATTTTATTGCGCTGCATAAGAAGCTCATAAGGCCTCTGTAGAACTGGCTGAGCCACATCGAGACATGACCATAACCCCTTTTTTATAAGAAATCTAGTCATTTGTTCTTTCCAAGTATGGTAGTTGTGTGGTGTAAGGCAGGCGACATAAGAGTCTGCCATTGAGAGAAGAAGACAGAAGTAGAAGGGTCTTATTCTGAGTTAAAGTACAGAAAAAAAAATGCACCCCCCACAATAGATAATGAAATCCCTCAAATACCAAAGAAAACAACTATAGGAAGCATAAAAACTAAGAAAGGAACCTGGATTGTGGATGCAAAGAAGAGGGAAACAGAAGCCTCTACTTCAATGCTAAAATTGGAAGCTCAAATGAACTCCAAATCAAATGAAACCAACATCAATGTCTCCGTCTCTAAACCAGCTTTCCAGTGCTGCTTTCGGATCTCAAAAAGACCTCCGTATGCCCAAGTTGTCGCCAAAAAACCAACTGTAGGTCCAAAAAAGAGCTCTCTGGAAAATTACAGACCCGAGAAAAAATTTGACGGCCGTACGGCTGTCATATGACATTTTTATGATGTCATCGCTGACAGTGCATTGATGTGGAAGTTGACTGGGTGCTGATGTCACTGGCTGACTGGTCGCTAATGTGGAAGTTGACTGGTGCTGATGTCACAGGCTGACTGTGCGCTGATGTGGCACCTTGAAATGCGTGCCCAAAAATCTGCCAAATTTTTTTGCCAAATTTGGCAGATCTCACCAAAAAATCTCCAAAAATGGCAGATTTCACCAAAATTCTCGCCAAAAATTGCAGAAGAAGGAAGAGATTTTTAATTTTTAAAAAAAAATGCCAAAAACTTGACACACGTAGCTTGGAGTACGCTAACGCTGACACAAGCGCAGAGGTACTGCGCTGACACGTACTGCCTACGCAGGGTACCCTCTGATGCAGGTGTACCGACGTCTTAAATTTTTTTTGATTCAAAGTTTTTTTTTTTTCTAAAAAAAACTTTTTCAAATGCATTAACAACCTTTTTAAAGTTGTAATAAAATTTGTTTTTCAATCTTCCTTTTTTTTATAAATCGAAATGATTTTTTTTTTGCAAATTTTTGAAATAATAAAAAATCTTTTCACATTTTTCAAAATTTTTTACCTCGAAATTCGTGTCAATGGCCAATTTTTTTACAGATCGCTCTGGTAACTAAAATAGGTCAAATTTTATATCAAAATTCTCCGGATGGATCCTCTAAATCCATTGGTGAGGTCTATTTTGGCTCAAGAGGCCTCCAACAAAAGTGTATGCCCAGATCCAACCAAAAAAAAACTTCTGAAAGATCAAACTCTTGAAGCTCCAGAAAATTCTTCAAATCAAGAACAAGTAGCCACAAATCTGAGCTCTGATACCATGAAAGAATTGATTAATGCCAATTCTACACAACCCAAGAAGAACCTGTTAGCCAATAACCTGTCACAAAAGAAGAATAATGGAGATAGAAGAAAAGTTGCTCTCAAATGTGAAAAATGCATAAGAGATAAAGAAAAAAGTACAAGGCTCAACCTTATAAAGGTGAGATAGAAACCCTAAACTAAAAAGCTAGGTTGCACATTATTAATTAATAATTAATTAATTAATAATGCACCTAAATGAAGCTTAAGTAACTAGAGTAATAGAAACTTATATAATTAAATCAATATGATTTAATTAATAAGTATAAATGAAAAAATACTCTAATATAAACTTGGTCTAATATCAAAGAGGGAGAGTTTGCTATCAAAAGAAAATATTGAAGATAGAGTTTCCTAACATAGTGAGAAACTAAAGGGAAAGTGAGTTCACATTGATAGAGGGAGTTCTAATTGATGAGAATTAGAATGAAACTAAGGATATTGTCCTTACTACTATTTTTCTCTAAAATTTCATTGTATTACTTAATGTTGTGTTTTTGTCAATACCAAAGAGGGAGATTGTTGAATACAATTGGTTAATTGTATATTGTCTTTGATGTTATACAAAATGTCATATCTTTGTCAGTCAATGTATGCTGAGCTCACTCAAGTGATGAAGATAGTTTCCTGTGTTAGCCAAGCATTCTAGAGTTTTCCAAGTTTAGAAGTCAGTAACTACTGAGTTGACTTGGGTGTCAAAGAGAAGTTGATAGAAATTGTGTGTTAATCAAGCTCGCTGGGTTAATGAAGAAAAAGTTGGATGGAACTAGTGTTAATCGAGCTCATTTGGTTACCAAAAGAAAGCTAGTAAAGCTACAATGTTAACCAAGTTCATTTGGTTAACATAAAAAATCATTTGTAAGTTAGTGTCTACCGAGCAAGGTTGGAAAACAAATAATTTTTTTGTTTTGGCATATTGAGTTCAATAGATTTGTTTTTTGGTACTAGCCAACTGAGGCAATCAATATTAATAATTCTAAAATTAAATCAAGCCGACTTGATAATGCATAAGTTATAAGCACAAGGTCAAGTTGAGGATTGAATGTGTGGAAGTGTATGGAAGAATAGAAGATGCTTAGAGAAAGAAAATTAGAAGGATAAGAAGAATATCCTTGTGAAGTTGAAAAGATACATTTGATCAGAAAGGATCAAGTATACAAGCTAAAATTGAGATTTGTAAATAATTCAATTTATAGATCTCAATTCTGGCTTGTATACTTGATCCTTTTTGATCAAATGTATCTTTGCAACTCCACAAGGATATTCTTCTTATCCTTCTAATTCACTTCCTCTAAGCATCTTCTGTTCTTCCATACACTTCAACACATTCAATCCTCAAATTGACCTTCTAATTATACCTTATGCATTGTCAAGTCATCTTGAATACATCTTAGAATAATAAATATTCATTACCTCCTTCTGCTAGAACCAACAAACAAATATATTAAATTAAATATGCCAAAATAAGAAAATCCTTCATTAGCCAACCCTGCTTAGTAGACACTAACTTAGAAATGATTTTCCTATGTTAACCGAGTGAACTCGATTAACATTGCATCTTCACAAGCTTTATTTTGGTAACTGAGTGAGCTCTGTTAACATTGGTTCCATCCAACTTTTTCTTCATTAACCAAGTGAACTTAGTTAAAACTCAATTTTTGTGAACTTCTCTTTGATTCTCGAGTGAAATTGGTAGTCACTAACTTCTAAACTTGGAAAACTCTAGAATTCTTGGTTGACACAAGAAACTATCTTCATCACCTGAGTGAGCTCGACATACACTGACTAACAAAGACATGAAATTTTGTGTAACATCAAAGACAATACAAAATTAACCAATTATATTCAATAGAGGAAGTGGAAATTGAAAACCTACTCTTGGAAATTTCTCCCACTAAATAGATTATACAAGAACATCATTCAATTTCATAACTGAATCTTGAAAACGATAATTAATTAAATATGATTTTTCCTTAATCACTATTCACGGTGGCTTTCCTTTATTTATTTCCTTTTTATAAAATCAATAATTTATAAAAATTATAACTAATATTTTATAATTATCATATTCTAAGTTTTGTAAGTAGATTTGGATAGGTGGTATTTGCTAGTGACAAAGTGCTGTCAGCATTTTATTAGTGTCACTAGCAATTTTGACACTTTCTCACTCAGTCACACATAAATTTTGATCTGTAATGAATCTCACCAAAATATTTGGAGAAGATTTAGGTAATTAGGTTTTCAAAAATATATCCAACCATAAACTTTATCCAATGGATGTATTGTGATATATATCTCATGCAATATGACTATTTTCTGTGATCTGCATTTTGTGATTGTCATGGAAAATATTGATAATGCTGCACTCAGACATGCATAACTTTTGATCCGTAATGAATCATGAGAAATTGTTTGGAGAGGATTCAGAGAACTAGGGTTTTCTAAACATAACCAACATTTGGTATGATCCCATGGCTGGATTGGGAGATATCCCCCCTAAAAAATGGATATTTTTTTGTCATCAACAAATTCATGGTTTCTAGTTGCTTCAAGATTATGAATATTATGCATACCAAATATTATACATAGATCAAAAATTTGAGTTTAGATTAATTATTTGGATATTATCTATCATAAAAAAATTCACATGGACCTATATCATCATTTTTATCCAATAACATGATACATTGCCTATTAATATTTCACCAAATAACCTAGTCTAAACTTGTTGAGCTAGTTTGGACTATTGAATTGATGAACCTGCATTGTGAACTTGAACTTTGAACCACTTTAAATTGCATTTCAACCGAATGAATCTAGAAGTATCGAAACAAACTAATCTAAACCATACCATACTAGGATGAATCACTTCAAGCCATCTTAAACTTTGGTGCACTTGTCTGAACTTGTTGAACCATTTAGACTACTTTGAACTACTTTGAACTCCAGCATTGAACCTATATACTAGTTGATCCCAATTGAACCTTTTGAATTGGTTTGAACATTTGGTTTAGGAATTTCAATGACATATATTTTTACTTATCCAATTTTCTAAGTAGGAATTTAAAGGGAAAAATAGTTGTAGAGTCACAATTTATAAACAAAGGGGCTACCTTAAAATTTTAAAATAAGGAGTCCATATGGGAATAACATTGCCTCTACAAGGGGACTATGTTTCTTGCAAAAGTAGAGAACTCTAGTAATCTCTCGATCAAGGGCAAGTGCATTATCTATTGGGAAGTAAAGTTATAGGGAAATGGGATATTGGGAGGCTTTCTTGTAAAATGAGATGGAGGGGAACAAGGAAACACAACAAAACCACTAAAAAAAAAACCATAACCCAAACTAAGAAAACTAACCTATACACAACACAATCTATCAAGCCAAAAACATATTTTCAAATATGTATAGGTAGGAAAACCTACCTTGTAAGATGGGGCTCATATGAAACCATTTAACGCTTGGGAGAAGTATGCACCACTATGAAGAAGATAAATATCTTTGAAAAATATCTACCAATTCAAAATTAACAAGAGGTTCCACTATAGTTTCACTAAACTTAGGAAACTCTATCAAGTGGTCTTGTAAGTGAGGTTCTTCACTCTATCATATGCTCCATTAGTGTGGTTTTCTACAACTCCATATTTGAGGTTAGATAAAATGGAGTCATTCACTTGATAGCCATTGACTAGTGTATTTTGATCTCCTTTTAAGTTATCATGAAGATTATCACCAAAGGAAATAAGAATCAACATATTTTCTTCAAGTTGATAGCTTTTGAAAGCCTCAAATTTAATATGTACATGTTCCTCTTTATCTTTTTTACAAGTATTGTTTCATCATCATTAATTCTTGAAAAATAAGTATGAAAGCCACATTATTCTAACTCTTCTACATTTGCATTAATGTGAAACTCAAAGAGAGGATTATCTCTAATTTCAAAGGCCTCACCAATATTTTTTGGTAAAAAGAGTAGATTAAAAAGAGGCAAAATATACTCAAAATTTTCACCCAAGGTTATGTCATCTGGTTGTTGTTCATTTTCAATGAGTGCAATAATAATTACAATCTCCACTCAGGATGGAAGGGCATTCTTATCAACACTAATTCCATATTGTTCCATTCTTATCAGCACTAATTCCATATTATTCCATACAAACATCTACTTATAAAAACATAATATATGAAAAAGAGAAAAATTAACTAAGAACAATGGATGAATGGCACAAATTCCATTTCATCAAACCTTATATTACATAGAAAACAAAGGGAGAAAGACATATCAATTTTCCAAGCACATGAATAATCAAGGCTCAAAGACCAAATGATAACCACATACACAATAAAAAGAAACATATTTATATCCAAAGACAACTGAATTAATTCAAAGATTAATTGCTATCAGAAAACAAGAAAACCAAATACAAAAGTTTGATATATAAATGTCTCCTTTTTCTGAACACACAAAAAGATAACATAGATCTTCTGACTTTTACAATCATTACTTACAATTTCAAATCAAATATTCTATTCTCCATAAAATTATAATTAAAATAGAATAAAATCTCCCTTACTATAGCACAAAAAATGCTAGTAGAGGAAGTTGGAATCAGAACTATACTATTGACAATTTCTCCCACGAAATAGACTATACAAGAATCTGATTCAATTTTATAACTGAATTTTGGAAAAGATTATTAATTTAATATGAATTTCCCTTGATCACTATTCATGGTGTATTTCCTTTATTTATTTCCTTTTGATAACATCAAGAGTTTATAAACATTATAAATAATAGTTTATAAATATCATTTTATAATGTTTATAAGAAGATTTGTTGGTGACAAAGTGTTGTCAGCATTTTATTACTATCACTAGCAATTTGATAGTGTCTCACTCAGTTATGTGTAACTTTTCATCCATAATTAATCTCACCAAATAATATGGAGAGGATTTAAATAATTATGTTTTCCAAAACATATCCAAATATAAGCTTGATCCAACAATTGGATTGCGTGTTATGCCCCCATCAATATGAATGTTTTTATGTGATCTACATTTTGTGATTGTCATGAAAAAGTTTGACAATGCTACACTATGACATGCATAACTTTTGATCTGTATTGAATCTAGCCAAACCATTTGGATAGGATTTAGATAATTAAGTTTAATCAAACAAATCATTTTTTTAGCTTGATAAAATGGATCGATTGGGAGATCTGGCCCCTGAAACATGAGTATTATTTTTTCATCAGAAAATTCATGGTTGTTGGTTGCATTGAAAATTATGAATATTATCCACACTAAATCTTATACATAGATCATCAATTTGAGTTTAGATTCATTTTTTGGATATGATATCTGATAATAAAATTCACTTGGACCTCTACCATCATTTTAATCCAATATCATGATACATTGCCTATCAATATTTCACCAAATAACCACTTTCACCAAATAACCACTTTGAACTTGTTGAACTAGTCTGGACTATTGAATTGATGAGCCTACATTTTGAGCTTGAACCAAAAATCATTTCAAATTTAATTTCACCCAAATGAATTTGGAAGTATATATACAAACCAATCTAAACCATACCATACTAGGATGAATCACTTTAAACCATCTTAAAATTTGGTGCACTTGTCTAGACTTATTGAATGATTAAGACTACTTTGAACCACTTTGAACTCCAACATTGAACCTGTAAACTTGTTGAACTTGATTGAACCTTTTGAAATAGTTTTAAATTTTGGTTTGAAAGAAATTCAATGAACTTTATTTTTAATTATCAAAGTTTCTAAGAAACAATTAAAATGGAAAAATAGTTTTAGAGGCATGATTTGCAAATAAAGGGGTTAAATTTAAAATTTAAATGAGGATTCCATATAGGGACTAACAACAGTATTTTATAAAGGTTTTGGGTCCTTTAAGACCTGTTTTTACATAATCAAAACAAAGGGATTTTACATATTATTTGATTTTCCAAAGGAATCCATCCTTATATACAAACCTTGTTACAAAATTTCCTTTTGTTTACCTAGACCAATCTTCTACTTCACACTATCAACTTACAAATTTTTCCTTTTTGATTGTTCTCAAGCCTAGAAAACTCCCTCTACTTCCATGATTTCTAAAACTCAAAACCATCCAAATATAGCCAATTATTCATAGGATATTTTTTGCATATATAAAATAAATGAATAACGAATAAATAGTTAACTTATTGCACAAATCACAATGGTTGGGACTGCTGAACTTCCAAATGAAGTCTGCTTCATGTTATGGAATTGATAATAACATAAACCCATACATATTTCATATTTCTATGTTGTTAGTAGTTCTAAACAAGCATAATAAACTTCATGCATCTACATTTCCAAGAAGTCTATAGAGAAGAAAGAGTAGATTACACACTATGTTATTGACACCATTGACTACAACAAAACCAACCTAAAGCTTGAATTTTATAAAATATGCTAAAATAGAACTAAAATATAACAAAAATAACCAATTTTTTTAAAGAAGTGCGTGATACTGTTGCATCACTATGAAAATTTGGGAAGCATTTATGAGGCCAAATATTGCCTTTATTTCATGATAGTTTTAAAACACTTTGTTGATACTCTGTTTTATTTTGTCAAAATATTTGTGGACCTATGTTTATTGAAACCTATGATAAACCTATGGGTAGATACTATGTCATCTTTTTCTAGTATTATATATATTATGCAGTATTTCATATAATTATGAAAATGTGTGTTCTTATATTTGAATTTAATTTGATAAATAATTATTTGCAAACATAGCTCTACATAATAACTAACCTATTAGCGATGAAGTTGAAAGATGATTGGAAGAATTCAAAGATGAGAACCAATAGCATTCAAGGAGAAAAGAATGTTCAGGTGTAGCCATGGTGGAGGAAAGTCATAACGGTTCCAAAGAACACAACATTGAGTATGGAGGAGCTATCAAGACTTACTACATTCTCTACATTTATTCCTATGGTGAGCGGATGTTTAGACTTTATTATTCCTGCCTTAAGCCATTATCTCTTCTTCTCGCCTTGAGTTGTTATTTTCCTTCTTTCTCTCATGTGGATTTATAGCTAGGTTATTTACTTTTATATTATGGGAATAAGTGTCGATCTCCTATATATAAGAATCAGACCAAGTGTGTTAGTTTAGTTAGAAGAAAGAGTTTATGAGAACAAACTATTAAATTTTATAGTGAGTTCTATTTTTATAGTTCTACGTGTTATGTAATGGATTTCTAAAATGTAAGGAAATAGTTTTTGGCTTCTATCTTGTGTTAGTAGTTTAGTTGAAGCCAATCAAGGGGCCCCACTTAGAAGGTGGATTAGATTAGGTTAGTATAGATTTATTTCCAAGCATTCTTAGTATTGTAAGTAGAAGTTGTAAGTTCCTTCCTATAGCATCACACTTTGTGAATGTTCCTGTAGCATATGTGAGAATAGTTGTAGTGGATGAATTGAGTTAGAATATTTGTTAGCATTTCATTGTATTTCTAGTATTCATAGAGTTAAGTGTGTTAGTTTCCTACAACAATAGTGTAAGTTCTTTTCCTTGCATTTTACTTTCTTGCAGCATAAGCTTAGTGACTCATTAAGAGACCTAGTGCACATACTATGCCGACCATTTCAAGTATATGTCTCTAGGTTGACAAGATTAAATGCACCTCATAGTGGGAAAAAAAATCCTTAGTTTGAATATATTATTCCTAAGCATGGCCCAAAGCATGACTATGATACACCTATTGTGAGGCAGACCATCTTTGGCACCATCTCCAGGGATGGTGTCAAGCTAGGAGCATTTTTGAGTCATAGTTCTTAGATAAAGTTTTTTTATTTATAGAAATTTCTAGTTTTGAAGCTTCCTTCACCAGTGTGAAAAGTTTAATTGCATGCATCGAAGAGGAAGATGACAAGATGAATATGACAGATTTCTTCCACAGGAGTCTGTTAATTTGAACAAAGAAATTGAAGAAGAAGAAGTTGAGTTGCGTTTTGAAGACACAAGCCTTGTTTTTCCCAGGACATCATCATCAAGAGCTGAACCAATAGATACAAGTGATCTTCAACCTTTTACTAAAGTTTTGGCCAATTTTCTTGATAACACTACTCTGAATCCACTAGTTGTTAATCATCCAATACCCAATGCCCCTTGTTAGCAACAACCTCATAATCTAATACCTCCAGTAATGGCACAACCTACTTTTCCATTTCCTCTCCCAAGCCTTGTAAATACTAATTATCTCAAGAGTATAGTTGTAGCTGCCCTTCTAAAGTTCTATGGCCTTGCAACTGAAGACCTTGATACTTTCTTGTTTAAGTCTAACATACTTTGTCATAGTTTTGACTACAACATTGATGCCCATAAGCTCAAATTATTTCCAAAAACATTGAAAAAATCAACTCTATGATGGTTCATGGGCTTAGGAGCCAATGCAATAGGAAGTTGGGATGAAATGCAAACTCTATTTTTGGATAAGTACAAAGAGTATTGCAAAGGATCTGGTTCAAGAGGAGATGATGTCTTCAGGATATCTCAGAAGGAGGAAGAAACAATGAAAGGCTTTGTTTCACATTTCTTATATACACTATAGAAGAACCCTCAACATGTGTTGTCCGAGGATTCACAAAAGCTCATCTTTCTAAGAGGTGTGAATGTTAACTGTCTAGAAGCACTAGACCTGATGGCTAGTGATGATGTATATCAAGCTTCCTGGGAAGACCTCAAGAAGATCTATAAGAACTATTCAAGGTCAACCATGAAGAAAGGCTAAGGACCTCATTCCATAGTCACTAAAGGAATCAGTCAAGGTATTTCAAAGTTCAAGATATCTAACCTATTGTTAGATTTCAAACAAGACATCATCAACAATGTCGCTACACATCTTGACACAATGACTGCAAAGAAGAAGTATGCAGAAACTGAGCTACAACCAGCCAAATACTGCCCTCATTTTTTGAAGTAAAAGAAGGATTTCCAATGTAAACTAGTCACAAGCATGGAGAACTAGCATCTTCCAACTTAGTACATCAAGATAGATGGAGATGATGAGCAAGTATTTTTTGTTGCTCAATGTCAACCATGGGCCCAACATCAAGGTATGCCTCAGGACCCTTTGTCAAATTCAAATTCATATGGTAATCAATGGAAAAGCCATAATCCCCAAGGGACCCCACAATATCAACCTAATTGGAACAATGTTGGGCAAAACAACCCACAACAATCCCAATGGCCTTAGAATTCTCAACCACCCTGGCCTAACCAATAGAGTAACCAATGGTAGAACCAACAGAACTACTGACAAAACTAGCAGAACCAATGGAAACCACCCCAAGGGAATTGGTAGTCTACTAACCAATGGAGGGGATCTCAACAATGGCCTAACCAAAATACTGGTACTCCACAATTACCACCTCTAGTTCAACAACCTACTCTAATGCCACCATTTGCAAATCCTAGACCTCAAAAGTAGACATTGTTACCTGTACAACCTCAACCAAACCCAAATAACCAACAACCACAACAACCCATGTATAGTGCTAATGCTCAACAGTATCCTACTTATGCTTTGGGTGTTACAAATATACATATGAGATTTGGTACAACTTTACCAGCACCTAAACTGCCTCTTATAACTGAAATACCAGACCCTCCTATAGGATTAGAACCCTTAGTTGCTAAAACAATTGACCCAACCAATGTTACCATGTCAACCCAAGCTTAACCAACAATGGAACCTCCTTTTCCAAAAATTTTATACAAAGAAAACCTATACAAGCAAAGGAACAACCTCTTGATATTGTTGATCAGTTGAAAAACATACATGTCCAAATACCCCTATTTCAAGCCATTAAGGATGTTCCAATTTATGGAAAAGCCATTAGAGATGCTTTCCTGAAGAAGCTCAGAAGGAAGAAAAAGGATCCCACCGTAGTCTATGTTGTGGGAAAATTGGCTGACATCATGTTAGGGAAATTGATCACACCAAAATATTCTGATCCAGGAAGTCTAGTAGTGAATGTTAGAATAAATGGTTAGTTTGTTAAAAATGCTTTAATAGATCTTGGAGCTACTATAATGTCATGACCAAGGATACTATGAAGAAGTTGAAAATAGAAGGACTAAGGGCTACACCAACAATTTTGCATCTTGTAGATAGTTCTACTGTCACCCCTGATGGGATGATAGAAAAGATAGTTGTAACCTTAGATTCTCTAGAATATCCTACAGACTTCATGATTTTATCCCCCAAAGTTAATCTATTTGGTTACCCTATCATCCTAGGTTGACCATGGTTAGCCACAAATAATGCAAATATAAGTTGTAGATCAAGGAATATGACCATATCAAATGGCCACGTAACAAAGAAATTTGATTTATATCCTCTAGCCCAACCATTACCAGATTTGAGCACATTTGTTTGGCCAGATTTAGAGGATAAAGAAGAAGAGTTAAATTCTATAGTACAGCTCATGATGTTGCATAGACAATCTTTTCTAAAACTACAAGAAGAAGATTCAATACTTCAGAATATCCTTACTAAAAGTTGTGTGGTAGAAAAAGATGTATTTGAAAGTTCTGTGTTGAAATTAATTACATATGAAGAATGTGATAAGAATTGTACTTTTCTCAAAGAATCTATCCACTAGAAGCAAGTCCAATCTTTGAAGCTACTATGATAGAGTCCACCACTACTATTGAACTAACTAAAGGTCATAATCTCCACGTTAATCCCAAATTAACACCCACATAGATGGAACAGCTAAAAGAATTGCTTCAAAGACATGGAAAGGCCTTTGCATGGGACTATAGTGATATGTAAGGGTTGAGTCTTACACTATGGACCCATAGGATATACATTAATAAAGGCTATCTACCACTCTGTCAACCCTAGAGAAGGATAAATCCAAGCCTTAAAGAGATAGTTAAAATTGAATTGCAAAATTTGCTTGATGCTGGTTTTATTTATCTTATATTTGATAGTAGATGGGTGTCACCCTTGGTCATAGTGCATAAAAAGGGAGGAAAATGGAGAATTTTTGTAGATTATAGAGAATTGAACAAGGCCACCAAAAAGGATCACTTTCCTTTACCATTTATAGACCAAGTTCTGGACACTCTAACTGGAAAGCAGTATATCTCTTTTCTAGATGGGTATAGTGGTTATAACCAAATTAGTATTGCTCCTGAAGATCAAGACAAAACCACATTTACATGCCTATGGGGTACTTTTGCATACTTTTTTTTACCATTTGGTCTATGTAATGCTCTTGCAACGTTCCAACGAGAAATTATTAACATTTTTGCTGATATATCACATGATTGTATGGAAATATATATGGATAATTTCACAACATTTGGAGTCACATTTGAGGAAGTAGTGATGAATCTTGAAAAGGTTTTGGTAAGGTGTCAAGAACATAATTTGGCACTTAATAGTGAAAAGTGTTTCATGCTCATGCAGGAAGGTGTGGTACTTGGTCATTTCATATCAGCTACAAGAATACAAGTGGATCCAGCTAAGATAGAGGTAATTCAAACATTGCCCATACCTAAAAAATGAAAAGATGTAAGATCTTTTCTGGGTCATGCTAGATATTACAAACATTCTATAAAATATTTCAGCAAAATAGCTAGTCCCTTATATAAGTTATTCACAAAAGAAGCTCAATTTAGTTGGACATCTGAATGTGATGAAGCCTTCCTACAACTTAAGAAACTTCTAACTACAACCCTAGTTTTATAAGGCCCTAATTAGAATTCACCTTTTCACATATATACAAATGCATCGATTATGTCATAGGTGTAGTCCTAGCACAACAATCCCAGAATCTTGAAAATGCAATCTATTATATTAGTAATAGCCTTCATGGACCAAAATTAAACTACACAGTGACAAAAAAAGAATTTCTAGTAGTAGTTTATACCCTCAACAAATTTTGGCATTACATAACTAGCTACTCCATATTTATTCATACAGATCATGCAATAATTAAATATCTCATGAATAAACCTACTATAACTGATAGATTAGCAAGATGGTTACTGTTGTTGCAAGAATTTGATATAACTATTGCTAATAAGCTTGGAAAACCCAATGTTGTAGTTGATTATTTATCAAGAACCCATCATGATGATACTAACACTACTTTGGTAGATGATGCATTTCTGGATGAGCATTTATTTCATATTGCTATTCAAACTCCATAGTATGTAGACATTGCTAATTACATTGTAGTTAATAAAATACTAGAACATCTTTCTTACAAGGAAAAGTAGCTACTTGTAGAGAAAAGTTTTCATTTCTCCCAAATAGATAATCTCTTGTTTTACATTAGACCTGATCAAGTTATGAGAAGATGTGTGAGAGAGGATGAGATGTATGATATTCTACATGCATGTCATAATGAACCATACAGAGGATACTTTGCACAGCCTTGAAAATCTTGACAACTAGTTATTATTGGCCTACACTTCATAAAGATGTAACCAACTATACATGGAAGTGTGATAAGTGTCAAAGGATGGGTTGACCAACAAGAATAGATGAAATGCCTCTTAACCCTCAGATGGCATTAACACCACTTGACAAATGGGGCATGGAATTCATTGGTCCAATTGATCCTCCATCTAATGAGAAATCCTATATTCTTGTGTGCACTAATTACCTGACAAAATGGGTTGAAGTTAAGGCCATGAAGCATGCTCATGATGAAAAAGTTGCTAAATTTTGTATGAAGAAATTTTTATTCGCTATGGTGTACGCAAGGAGCTAGTTACTGACCAAGGTGCACAATTTACCTCTAATATGATCTTAGCATTGATGAAACAATATAACATCAGGCACCAAAAATCCAGTCCTTATCACCCTCAAGCTAATGGACAAGCAGAGGTCACAAACCATGAAATGGAGAACATCCTAACAAAAATGGTTCATCTACATTATAGGGATTGGACCATTAGATTACAAGAAGTTGTTTGGGATTATAGAACAACATGGAAGACTACTACAGGATTCACACCATTTGAGCTCTTGCATGGAAAGGTAGCAATTCTCCCCATTGAATTTGAACATAAAACTTTGAGAACTGTAATGGAGCTAGAAATTGAACTTCATGTAGCATAAAGATAATTCCTTCTACATCTTAACTCTTTGGATGAAATGCGCAAAGCTACTTTGGAACACACTAACATTATACACAAACAAAGGAAACAATGGCATGACTCTCATATTATCAGTAAACAATTTCAAGTTGGTGACTAGGCACTACTATATGATTCCAGATTTAAAGACATGCTAGGAAAGCTGTAGACAAGATGGTTGGGTCCATATGAAATTAGTCATGTGTTTGATAATGGAGCTATTTATTTAACTACCATTGATATAGTACCTTTCAAATTATTAGTCAATGGTGATAGACTCAAATTATACAAATGGCCCCAAACAAAAGAGGACTTCCTGTAGTAGTTTTAGTAGTTGGATTCAAATACACATCAGGTAAATCTTCCTATAGCCGAAGGTGTCAACCTTCTGCCTACCGCTCTTTAACATTAGTTTCTTTGTGCATGTTCATAATAAAAACTTTATGACCACATAAAGTTCACTTTCCCATTCATTTTCTCATTCCATCTCATCTCTTTACCTTCCACCCATCCACCTCATCTCATTTCTTTATCTTCAATCCATCCACTTTCCATGTCATTAATTTCTCATTTTTTCAATAAACCTCGCAAGATGCTGACAGATGCTGCCAATGCTGATGTCACTTTTGCCACCTTTTTGTTATGTGCAATGATCATTTAATAGGTATAAGGTTTTCAAATTATAATTAATTTATAGTCTGCAAATTTTGTTAATTATATTTAACACTACATTCTTTATATGATGGTGGCATTATGTCAATTTTCTACCCCCATACCAAGTCCAACAAGTGTGGACACTTGCCATTATTTCACAGGGGGTAGGGAAGGTCACTAAAACCCAATGACTACATTTATTCATAAAGATTTTTCCAAATCTTCATATTTCCTTAAGTACACAAGTGGCTAAGTATCATACCCCTTATTTTTGAATTATTTTATTGTTACGCTACGATGTGACTTGTGTTTAAATTTTAAGTGATCTAAACTCCATTTTAAGATGATTCTCACACATATTCATGATTTACCTTCATTAAAGCCATATTATTGTGCATAACAATATGTTATGATATTAATTACCTATTAAAACAAAGAAATGTAAGTTGAGTCTGTAAAAGAAAAAAGAAACTTGAATTCAAAAGGGGGAAAATAGAGCATATAGAGAAAGTGTTAAGAAAATGGGTGGACACTTGCAGAGGAGAGAACCAGTGGAACATACTATGTTGCTCTCAGATGTAGAGGTTGTAAGAAGGTTTAATACATGCAGATGGTTAGGGTATTTCCTGAGTTTGACTACATTTGATGAGGAGGCAGCCACAGAATTCACAAGGATGTTTGATGAAGGTGAAGCTTCCATTTGGGGTTTAATGGTGATTGTAATAGAGGAACACATTTTTGAAATAATTGGGTTGCCTAAAATTGGCGAACATTATCCCAACACACATAATGCGAGGTCAGCAAGAGCTCAATTTACTAGATCAACTGATCCTTAGATGGTCATTACCAAGCAAGGATGTAAGAGAATGTCTCTTCTACCACCCTAAAATAAATTAACCATGCATATTATCACACACCTAACATGCAAAGTGTGATTCTCATACTTACATGCACATCATATCAAATTACTTAGTTGTATAAGGCATAATCTTTCAGTAAACATTCCAAATTTCTTGTACAATATTCTCTATATTAGTACTGAAGAAACTCAAAAAGGAAAAGATAATTATGTTACCCATCATGCCCTAATTAAATTACTAATAGAAAGGTCACTTAGGGATGTGTCTCCCATGACATGGGATGAATTTGTACAAGCCAAAACTTTACAACCCCAAATTGCCCCTAGTGAACATCCTAGTGAGGAAAATGTAGTCCCCACCAATGAGCCTACTGAAAAAAATATCCAAGAGGTTAAAGCCAAAAATACCCAAGAAAATATGCAAGAAACTTTCTCTGTTCAAGAGATTGTACCTTTACTTTTTCAAGAAACCCAGAAACCTACTTCTAGTAGAGCAAAGAGGAAACAAAAACTGAAAGAAGAAGTCTCTATTTAGGAAAAGGAAGAGCCAAACCATACAATAGTGAGACAAAAGAGAACTAAGAAAAGTCCTATAGCAACTACTACAATAGAGACACCCAAAGGGAAACATAGACAAAAGACTGTGATACAAGAAGAAACCCCCATAAGGAGAAGCCCTAAGATGAGAGGGAAAGTTTCTAGAGATTCTACTTTGTCCAAAACATCTACTAAGGAATCCTCTGTGCAAATTGTCTCTGATCACTCTGCTCCCCATCCTGAAATTACAAGCATTCTCAAATATCCTAATGAGGAATGTAGGATGAGATCAAAGAAAATCCAAATGATACCCTAGTAGGTCAATTAGATATTTCAAGTAGTAAAGATGAAACCATTCCTGAGAAAGACTGTCCAAACACTACCTTAGTTCCCCATAAATCAACATGGATTACTAGTTTTGTAAAACATTTATTGAAGAAATAAAGGAAGAGGAAAAGAAATCATGAAGAAGACAATGGTTCTATTACACTGCAAAAACTCCTTTTTCAGTTGTTTGGACTAAATATGTTTGCTAAGGCCTTGTGGGAAGAAGAGAGGAAAAATATGAATAAAGTCATAGCATCTCAAGGTGAAGAAATCATAGATTTAAAGGAACAATTAGCAAGTCAAAAGAAACAGATGGATCATGCCCTCAAGTTGGTTGATCATGCACTTGCTTGTAGACCACTGCCAAGAGTTTATGCTCTTTGTTTAAAAGAACAATTTCGTTTGTTTCAACTAATGTTAACTCTTAAGTATATTAAGGCAGAGTTCAAATCAGCACAAGAATTTTATGGATTATATCAAACTCTGCCACCCTGGCAACAAAACTTTCTTTATGAATTATATGATCATAATTTTGTTATCCCTTTAGAGACTCAATGGAATCCTTTGCTCTATATAGGGGATATACATTTAAGAGTCCTCATTTCATGGATGTCTAATGAAGCAAACTATGATAGGAAGCTAAATAATTATAGTGATGAGGAAAGGACAGAGCCCTTGCCTTTAACAGCCAAGAGTAGCAAGCCAGACAAAGTTTCCAAGGATTGTTTCACATTAACTTATGGAAAGAAGAATCCAGAAGTAAGGTATAGAATCTTTGCTACAAGAACCAAAGCCTATGCTGATTATGAGAACTTAACCTATTTTGCCTTCTAGAGAGCTATGACTGGTGTTAGAAGTAGATGGGCCAAATTGCTTGAGTCACTTAAAAAGTTAGAACCACATAGCCCCATCAACTTGGAGGTAGCACTTCATAGGGTTCCAAAGTATCTAGAGTTAGGGAAGCAGGCTAGACTAGAATTGTGGTGTCCCCTAACCATGTAGCCTTCAATGCTCCTATGGCCTTTATATGACATTAATGTTGATAGACTCAACAAGCTGTAGGAAGATCACAAAAGGGAAGTGTGGGAAAGAACAAGAGGATTTTACTATACCTTCAAGATTAGTAGGAAAGGAAGGATTGAGATTGGAGAGTTAAGGTCATTAATAAGAAAGTGCAATGCTTGAGGACAAGCATTAGTTTAGCAGGGGGCAGATGATGAGGCCACATATTGCCTTTATTTCATGATATTTTAAAATGCTTTGTTGATACTTTGGTTTATTTTTGTCAAAACATTTGTGGGCCTACGTTTAATGAAACCTATGATAAACCTATGGGTAGATACTATGTCATCCTTTTCTAGTATTATATATATTATACAGTATTTCATATAATTATCAAAATGTGTGTTCTTATATTTGAATTTAATTTGATAAATGATTTTTTGCAAACATGTCTCTACATAATAACTAACCTATTAGTGATGAAGCTGAAAGATGATTGGAAGAATTCAAAGATGAGCACCAACAGAATTCAAGGAGAAAAGAATGTTGAGGTGTAGCCATGGTGGAGGAAAGTCATTATGGTTCCAAAGGACATGATAGTGAGTATGGAGGAGCTATCAAGACTTACTGCATTCTCTGCATTTATTCCTATGGTGAGCAACTGTTTAGACTTTATTATTCCTGCCTTAATCCATTATCTCTTCTTCTTGCCTTGAGTTGTTATTTTCCTTCTTTCTCTCCTTCAGATTTATAGCTAGGTTATTTATTTTTCTGTTATGGGAATAAGTGTCAATATCCTATATATAGGAATCAGACCAAGTGTGTTAGTTTAGTTAAAACAAAGAGTTTATGAGAACAAACTGTTAACTTTTATAGTGAGTTGTGTTTTTACAATTCTATGTGTTATGTAATGGATTTTTGAAATGTAATGAAATAGTTTTTGGCTTCTATCTTGTGTTAGTATTTTAGTTGAAGCCGACCAAGGGGGACCACTTGGAAGGTGGATTAGATTAGGTTAGTATAGATTTATTTCCAAGCATTCTTAGTATTGTAAGTATAAGTTGTAAGTTCCTTCCTGTAGCATCACACTTCGTGAATGTTCCTGTAGCATATGTGAGAGTAGTTATAGTGGATGAACTAAGTTGGAATATTTGTTAGCCTTTCATTGTATTTCCAATATTTGTAGAGTTAAGTGTGTTAGTTTCCTGTAGTAATAGTGTAAGTTCTTTTCCTTGCATTTTACTTTCCTATAGCATAAGCTTAGTGACTCATTAAGAGACCTAGTACACATACTATGTCAACCATTTCAAGTATACGTCCTTGGGTTGACAAGATTAAATGCACCTCATAGTGGGAAAAATAGTCCTTAGTTTGAATATATTATTCCTAAGCATGGCCCTAAGAATGACTATGATACACCTATTGTGAGGCAGACCAAGCATGATAAACCATTAAAATCAAGGATTTCTATAAGAGATATATGTGTTTCATCCATATATAATTTGTTCATGCCAAAAACTCCAATTATTAAATTTAGTTGTGTAATCACTTAAAAATCTTATTTAGATTAATCTTCAATATTAGATCATTATTTCTCATTTAGAATAAATTCTTATTATTTGCATAAAAAAGATAAGAAAATAGATTAATTTGGTTTCATATTAAATCTTTCATTTGAAAAGTGTCTATAGTCAGTGATTAGCTTATAAATCTCAGAGCAACTCATACTCGCATTGAATAGAAGACAATAGGTTAATTTTTCATGCTTTTAAATAATTATTTACTTGATTATCTATTTTTTCTAACCTTGAATCTAATGATTGATCAAAGTGTTGTATCATAGTTGTAGGTAGCATATTTTGCACACACATTTCGAGTGCCCACACTAGGGATTAAAATAATTTTTAAAAAAATCTTCATTTGCATTAAATTTTACATTTTAAATTAAATTTATGTATTTTATCATCTATTTATTTATATTTTTTGTATAAGTAAACACTACTTATGAATTTTCATGCTAGCATAGATCTTGTATCATATGAGATTGTTTAACTTTTTGTTTTGTCATGCAGAAAGCTATTCTGAGTCATATGAATTTCTATTTTATCATCTAGTATCATTGATTTTTCATGAGAGATTTAATATCAGATTTAATTTTTTCATTTCACAGAAAGAGACCATAAATTAGGGTTTTTATTTGATTTAGATTACTACTAATACTGGCCCTTTTCAGATTTTCTCTCCCATGTTAATTTTTGGAGTAGCCTAATGCATTTATACATGATTATTATCAAAGAAATATTTAGTAAGACTATTGAAAAACTATTTTTCATATCACTTGGGATATTACAAGTAAATCTATGTCTTCTCAATTTAAAAAAATTTCTAATCATACTTGGTTCATTGTGAGGGGGTTATGCTCTTAGCCTTTTGGTCCAATTAGAAACCAAGAGATAGTGGATTGAATGTGTGAAGTAAGGGGCAAATAATGTGTCCACTAGATTTGTTTGGCATGCTTGAGAAGTGTCCAAGGATAAGAGAGTATACTTCTTTCCTTCTTGTTCCAATCAAAGGTTTCACCCTCCAAAAATATTTATATTCTTGTGAGTCTCTATTAAAGGGCCCACTATTGAGGATAAAATCTCATAGGAATGACCCAAGTGGAAACAAGTGAACTTGGCTAATCCAATCCACTATAAAAAAAGAATCAACCTTGGAGATGAAAGTCTTAGGTGGCATAGTTAATTTTATTTTACTGCAGTGATTGTGTGGGACCTTCATGCTATAATATCGGTTGCAAGATCACTCTCATCCTTATACTCATATAATACTTTAGTGAACTATGCCATAATACACTTGTATCTATGTAGGGGATATTACTCTTAACCTTATTTATGATACCACCTTATATTTGAGTTCTCTTGGGGTTATGAAAGGCCTTCATCTAGTTTGTGGGACCATTAGGGATAATTGAAAATGGAACACTTATTAAGAACTCTAAGATAAAAGCTACTAGACACACATCTAAAAGTATCATAAGCTACATATAGGAAGGATCTGGTGGATCATCTAGATTTTCCAAATATTTTTTATACTCATCATCTATACTCCATTGAACATAAGCTTTACTCATCCCACTACATGTTAGTATTCCTAACATACTTAGCGTGAGAAAAGGTTTTGAGACTATGCCAATTTGTCCTTAGGTATATCTTTCCCTAAAGTGTCTTTGTTGTGGTATACTTGTAAAAATTATTGAGAACATACATAATGCATTATTTTAGTCCTTGAGTTAGACTTCCCTAGATGTTCTTGTTCCATAAGATCACATTGTCTATTGTGGAATTGCTTACAACTATATTTTTTACATAATTGTTATTAAACTTCTATCCAAAAATATTTTGAAAATCTAATTTATAAATTAATTGTATTATAATTTTCCTTTAAATTTGAGAAATATGGAAATTCTATTGAATTATTATATGGTTCATTGAGAAATTCCATATGAGTTAGGATTATAGAACCTACTATCTCTATTTTTTTATTTGGTGACCCTTGTATTGTCATTTGGTGACCCCTATACTGTTGTATGAGTACATATTAAAATATTTCCAAAATTTTCCAAAAATTACATTATATTATTTGGAACTAGTATTTTGTCATATAAGCCTTGCATTGTGTCATTGGAGACTATATTTATTCATATAATCCTATAGGAAAATTACGAAATAGAGAGTGAAATTCATCTATCTTGGACGTCCATCTAATTTGATCACTTCTTAGGTACCATCCATGTTATCTAAAGTAAAATATGAAATCAAAACTATCAACTAAAATATGGTCAAAATATTGATTCATGCATGAACTAGTCTCATATATTCCATCAACATGCTACTATTTACCATGTCATCACACTTGGTGTCATGAGAGTCACCATCTCAACTATTTATCCATTATGTTATCATCATAATCTAACTAAGATAAAACTTAAATGTAATCTTAATTATGTCTCACTATCACTATACATCTTAATGTCTATTCAGATAATGGGTGTTGCACATGTTGGTTCCTCTAATTTTTGGCTTGAAAACCTATGAGAATTTCTTTCTCAATGATGGGAAATCCAACACAATTCAATTGATGATTAAGGTTTGAACTAAAAGAAAAATACCTATTCACTTGAAGATCTGATAACCTAGGCCGGTATACCTAATGGAATTATTTGTTATGAGTTGTGTATATTTTATTTCTTGATGCTATTAGGATAGCAAGTGATTCCCAAAGAGAAATTACTGATATACAATAATATTCTTAATTGAGTATTTTTTTTGAAGGTTCTTAGATAGGTAAGGTTTTATGAACTGTAGAGAATTTTAGTATGATAAAGAATTCCAACAGATTCAATTGATAATGTTCTTTATTGAAATTAATTTAGACTAATTCCTTGCTCTAACTAGGTAGAATGAGTTAGTTAAATATGGTTTTAAGATTATCAAAAAAATCCTTAGATATGGTGTATACGACCCATCAATCAAAAAAATAGAACTTGAATACAAATCCTAGTTCAATAGTTTTTAACTTCAATCTTTGGAGACCAATTGAATAAAAGACACAAAGTTTATGATTTTAACTTATCCAAGGAATGTATTGAATTTCAATCTATAAATGGACATATAAATCCAAGAGTAAAATTTGTAAAAATAAAATATGACACGACAGAATTCTTGAGAGAAATGTAGTATTTTATTAACTTCAAAAAGGGGTACAATAGAGTGGTGGCTGCTTGTGTTATCCACTCAAAAAAAATTACACAGATAGTTTGATCTTGTATTCTCCCTTTATTTATATATTCTACTATATAATGTTAGTTGGTTATGATATTTTATATTTTCTTTTGGTTCTTGGTACATTTCCTAATATAAAATAGAGAGGTGAGAAAAATCTTTAGACCCTTTCAAAAATCATATAACTTAAACTAATTAAAATTATTCATTAATGTCAAGCATGTTGTTGATGTATGTTCGTTCACTTGGCTTCTCTTCTCTTTCTGCCAACATCTATGCAATTGCAACCCTATCTTATTCTAGCTTAAGTTCATGGTTGTCACTCTCATAAGTGAAATAATTCTTCCTAAGGTCCCATATAACTTGATATATGTTAATGATATCAAACTAGTCTTCTTACTCAGATAAAATATTAGGTTGTCACTAGTTTTGGCTCCTAGCCTACTAGGTGTTCTTGAATTGGAAACCCCATCCTTCACCTTTGATCCAAAATTCTTCAACTTAAATTAATTTAATAGATAACATACACTGAAATATTTATTGTAAATCCAAACATGAAATGAGGTCCTTAAATAATACAGTAGCATTTAATAACCATCGATGACATTCCACACATGTTTGGTTTGTGTATGTACAATATTTAAGTCATTTCTAATTAAAACTTTGCAAAATTATCTTTGTACTTCTCAACATATTCCAAAAATGATCATTTTTTCTTTTCTAATGGTTATATGGCTCCTTCTAAAATTATGATGATCATTAATACACTAAAAAAACCTTTTCACCATTTTGAGGCATAGTTCAAACTAGTCCTACAATTTTGCAAAAATCACTATTTCACATTGTACACATTACATGCTCCTTGAAATCTTGAAAATTGCTACCTTTCATAGTATCTTCTGCTCATTACTTGAAATCATGATTTCACAAGATTTATTAATAGCTTAGTCAGAAATAACTATTAATCACCATTTTGGATCATATGTAACTTTCCTCTTGTGATTTGACATTTTTTTCCCCCATTTTGCATCACCTTATACATCATGCCCACAACATCCTAATTTTTTCTATTTCACATACCCTTTATAGGCACTCTTTTGAAATAGTAAAAAATAAGCTTTAATATCAATTTTTATCAAAAAATTGAGGGTTCCACCAACGTATCTTTTTGGGGATACATATGACTTCAGAATATGATAAGAATTCAGTTGTCTCTAGTTATGAGGACTATAGGACATTGAAAATAATTCAAAAATGGAAAGAATCCATTTGAATTTAAGAGAAAAATTGTTTAAGGAATTGTGCATGCACAAAGAACTCTTGAATGTTTTCATCTATTTCCTACAAGAAATAAGATTTTTCCCCTTCCCCATGTCAGAAATAATGAATGGTCCAAGCCATAGGACATCAAATTTGCAATGTTTTTGTCTTGGTCATTGACATTCCATTTAAGTACCCAACCTCCAATTTTAAATTCTCTTTCAGTTGACCTTTTATCATGAAGGACTTTGACCTATTTTTTTTTTTCAATATTATGTTCCAATGATGATCTCTTGATTTCATCAATCTCAAATAATGCATTTATTATTTTCTCCATGAAACTAATATCTTCAAGTTGTTCCTTTGTCGTAAATTTATATACTAGCAATAAATTGTTTAGAGGAATCCTAACCTCCTTTCCATACATAAGATTGTAAGGAGAACAACTTGTAGATTTCATTACTATTTTTTTGTTAGCCCATATTTCCAGATTCAATCTAGTATCCCAACCTTTTTGTTATTGTTAAGCATTCTCTTGATAATTTTTAGTAAATTCTTATTACTTGATTCTACTTGACCATTTCCTTGAGGATGGTATGGAGAATAATATGAAGAATTTATACCATACTTGTGGAAAAACTCATAAAATTCATCTGATCTAAAATACATTCTATTTCCATGATTCAATTGGGAGGAACTCTAAATGTGGTTATTATATTTTCCATCAAAATTTTGACCACAACTTTTCTAGTTGCTTGTTTGGTAGGTATGACCTCCACACATTTGGTAAAAAATTCATTAGCTACAAGGATCCAACCATGTCCTCCACTTGATTTATTTGAAATTTTACCTATGAATTCAATAGCCCACATCTAAAATGGTTCTTGATATTATAAAGACCTTAAAGTGAGTGCTCCATTGTATTTTAATTTCCCTAAAAATTTATGACATGCTTCAATTTCCTAGCATATGCATGATAATGCTTGAACATATATCACCAATAGTGTCTCACACACACACTATCTTATGAGTTGTGGTCTTAGATAAGAAGTGATATCCATAAAGACCTTCATGGAACTCCTTCAAAGTAACTTCTTATTGATATGCATCCAAAAAAAAATAAAAATTCCATCCTTATTTCTCAAATAAGGATCCCCTTGAGTCAATACATACTTTGATGCTTTTAATTTTATATTCCTTTTTTGATTGTCATTTAAGTCATCATGACATTTAAACTTGTTTGTACCATAGGCAATGCTCAATACCAAAAAATATGTTTTCCAAGTCTACATGATTCACTTGTGTTGTTTCCAAGTTAGCATCAACCATAAGCTTTGCCATACCTTGGTCCTCTTACTAATTTTTTAATCTGAATATTAATGTTAAATTCTCGAATCTGATTTACCCATCTGCACCTCCTCCCTATTGATTCTTTCTGTTTAAAGATCTCCTCAACAATAACATTTGGTACATATGTTATTAATTCATCACCATCTAGATATGGCCTAAAATATTTTACAACCTTTACTAATGCATGTGCTTGTTTTCATTGATGTCACAATTTAACTCAAAACTTTATAGGCTTTTACTAAAGAATACAATAGGTTTTTCAGATCCTTCTTCATTTGTCTATAGCACGAAAATAACTATTGTGTGGTATGAAGAAAAATAAAATATTTGAAATGGTTTCTTAGAATTAGGTGTCTTCAAAATTGGTGCCTCTTTTATTTCTTTCTTAATGTTAGAGAAGGCTTGTAGTGCTTAATAATCAAATCATTTTAGCTAATTTTTTAACATCTTGGAAATAGGTTTTACTATCTCTCTAAAATTTGAAACAAATCTCCTTACAAACTTAATTTACCAAAAAATTCTTGAATAGCTTTAATAGTTTTGGGGACTTTAATGTTGTTAGTTGTTCCTACCCTCTCAAGATCTATCCTAAATCCATGCTTAGACATGATATGCCCAAAGTGGTTTCCCCTTTGTGACTGCAAATTGACATTTATTTGGATTCAAGGATATCTCATACTCAAGGGCTCTTTTAAATTTTTTCTCCAAGTGATTACAATGATGATTTGCCCTTTTTGAATAAGTAGTGAGTGATATACTACAAGAATGAGATCAATTAGACCTTCAAAAGAAACATCCATGGCCCTTTGAAAAGTAGCCACAACATTGGTCAAACAAAATGACATTTTCACATAAACATTTGTTCCCCATGGAGTGGTAAAATTGGTCTTATACTATTCACATTCTCTTACTTTGACCTGATTGTAACAAGAGAAAACATCCACCATAGAGAGTAGTTCATTCCCTATTACTCTTTAAAATAGTGCTTCCATATTAGAAAAACATAGTTATATTTTAATGATGAGATATTCAAATTTTTGAAATCAAGACACAATCTGATGTCACCATTCTTTTTCCTTACAAGGACAATATTAGAAACCCATGTGGAGTTTTAGGTTGGTTTAATAATCCTTGCATCCCTCATCTTGATTAATTCTTCCTTCATTTTTTGAGCTAGCATTAAATTTATGAGAATTTTATTTCATCTAAATGGTTTAGCATCTGATTTAAGTGGTGTTTGATGTTGGAATAGATCATCTCTATAGGGTTTCAATTTAGCATAGGATTATGCAAATATACGTATGTTTTTTCTTAACAAAGAGATAAGATTTGATATTACTATAGGAGTTATTTTTTTGCTAATGAAAATTTCTTTAGGAGATTTTTTATTCCTAAGGTCTACCTTCTCAATTTTTGTTGGCATAGCAGTAGGTTAGTAGGTTTTGATCTTTTCATGTTCATAAAAATAACCTTCTAATGCCACCAATCCTTTGGGAATTTTGTTTGATTTAAGCTAGATAATTTCTTCTCCAAATAAAGTTTCCTTATCTTTTTGATTTTCTAAAAAAATATTCCAATGAATACTTTGATCTTGATAACATCCCTCTCATGTTAAAAATCCAAGAAGTTCCTTGTCATTGTAAAAAAATTACAAAATTGTGGACATTATCAGGTACATATGGCCTATTTTTCATTTCAACTTGAGCAATATCTTGTAATGGGATATATATCTATTTGATAGCTAAATTGGCCATACTATCAGCTAAGAAGTTTTCACTTATGTCAATCCATTTTATCAAAAATGCATCAAAACTTTCAATCAAGTCCCACACATGATCCCCGTATCGCTCCAATCTTGAATTCTTAGTGGTCAACTAGCTTCTAATTTGAGATACTATTAATTTAGAATATCTCAAAACTGATAGGATCTTAATCCTATGTATTTTAGCCATATTTATCCCCAATATCAAATCTTCATACTCAAAAATGTTGTTAGTACATTTAAAATTTAATAAAAAGGAATGTTTAAATATTTTCCTAGAAGGATATATAAGAATTACTCTTGCACCATTACCTTCCTCACTACATGCTCCATCAAAATTCATCTGCCATACTCCTCTCCTCCTATGGATAGATTTTCTTTAGATCATCAATATATTGAATGGGTTTACTTAAATTTATCTTGAAATTTTCCATATTTGTTTGACTGAAGTTAACTCCATATTTAGGATTAAAACTCTCAACTAGGTAAGAAAATATTGGTTCCCTACCAATTCTAACACATCTTCCATTTATAGGGATGGTTGCATAGGAAAAATCTAACTGAATATGTCCACCCACTAAATGTGACCATTGTCTTGAAAGCATCATACCATAATAAGATAATATCTCTCCCATAGTGACATCCATCTTGTATGATATATCTGGACATGAGGGAAATATGAATTCAATGCATTTCATGATCCCAAATACTAGTATAGATCAGTTATCCATTGTATAACATTTCCCACAAAGACCATCCACATTCAGACCCAACTCTTTCATAACATCAACATGCATAATATTTATCACATCTCCCAAGTCTATCATGCAATCTCTAAACAACTTATTCTTGATTAATAAACTTAGAAAAAAGGGGTATACAATTGGTAAATTCTCATTGATATTTGTCTCTAAATAAATAAATGGTGCATCACCAGATTTTTGTTCTCTTATATTATCTTCTTTATTTTCTTTTGATAGAAGATCTATGACCTCCCTTCCATATTATGGGATTTTTATAATTTCAAAGAATCAAACTAGAACTTTTATCTAAGACAAAACATTTGAAATAAATAAATATTTATTTATTATCTATTTATTTAATGTCTTCTTTGGCTAAATCTTATTCATTTTTTTCTAATTTTATATCATCTTCTTCGCTAATCTCAGATTGGTTTTCACATATGAGTGACAATATACTTAAGTCATTTACTTAGTCCATGCTAAACAAGTAATACATACTGAGCATAAGTTATCGGATGGTATATGTTGAGCGAGTAAGTATCAAGTTACTTAGATACCAAGTGATCGATGGATGTTGAGTCATTCAGAAGCCGAGTTAGAACATTGAAATTATAGGTGATTTTGAGCATCAAGGACTTCAAGTGAAGAGTAATACAATTATGAGATAGTTGTTTGTAATGACACAAACTACTATGTAAATCATTTTAAAGTTGACTTGAGGATTGTTTTACAATCCTAGATGATAAAGATGAATCTTTATTAAGAATCTCTATGCAATACATGAAACCACTTAGAAAAAGGGAAGGATTAAGTGGAAATATGGATGAATCAAAATCATCAATTCATACCTAACCCTAAGTCACCTAGGTCTTTTTAAAGAGGATAAACCCTAAAATTTTTATGTGTGTGTGAAAGGATAAAAAGAGTGAAGTTTTCATGTGCAAAAAAAGTAATCATGGTGGCTAAGGAATTGTGAATTGAGATACATTGTAGAATCACTTAGAGAAGAAAAAAGGAAAGGACTTCAAAGAAAATAGTGATACATCTGATCAAGAAACATCAAGTACATGTTAGGAAAGAGGTGATCTGTCATCAAGAAACAAAGTGCTAATCGAAGGATCATTGTTGAGACATTCTAATAGGTGAATCATTTAAATATATTAATAGAGTAGTCTTAATAGGCTATTGTAAATCCTTTAATAGAGTGTTTACTTCATTGTAAGTAAAAGTGCTTTTGCTAGGCACACTTCTAATAGGGTGTTGAAATCTTTTAACAAGGTAAGATATAAAAATCTTATAAGCCTTTAACATGGAAGACCTTTCATAGGGTAGATCATGTTTCATGATCAAACATTGTAACCTTCGTTGGATACACTTTATTACTATAGTAGTGGAGATTTGTCGGTGTCATCCCCACCCCAATTTTACCTTCTCCTTGGAGGGTTTTTGGGTAACCAAATATCTTGTGTCATACATGTGTTGAATGCTTACTTTCAGGTTATGAATGTATGGGTCTGGTATTTCAATTTACATGCATAGATTGTGAGATGGATGTGTGGTCAATGATTCTATGGTTAAATTTTTTAAGTACTCATTCACCCCCCTCTCAGAGTTTACTTTCCCTATTTTATTTCCAA
Source organism: Cupressus sempervirens (assembly GCA_028749045.1). Taxonomy (NCBI): domain Eukaryota; kingdom Viridiplantae; phylum Streptophyta; class Pinopsida; order Cupressales; family Cupressaceae; genus Cupressus; species Cupressus sempervirens. The sequence continues at coordinate 532,566,876 of CM053784.1, forward strand.
CAATTGGTATTAGAGCCTAGTTCTCTAAAAGTAAAGCTTTACAGCATTGAGGAAAGATCTTGGAAGTGGAAGTCTACAAGTTGGGAAAGACTATAGCTTGCCCTACATCGGCTGAATGAAGTAAGAGACAAGTTAAAGAAATCATTGAAAAGAAGGAGAGAGATAGCTATTAAAGAGAATGACACACATTACTAAGAGATTGACACTACTAAATTATTTGCAAATGGAAATACAAGTGAGTTTGATGCAACAATTGTAGATATGATGGACAAGAATGGAACTCTAACTGAAGAGGTTAGAAATCTTAATATAGAATAAGAAGTCTAATCAGTATTGCTATGTGATTTAATTGAGCATGAAAAAAAAACTTAAGAGGAAAAAGTCATGATTTAAGATGACAAAAGGATACTGACCAATGGACTGGAAGATAAAACATCAGAGGTGAATAGGATTGATTACGTGTAATTGGAAACATTAAACCAAATGATGATTGCAAATCATGAATTGAATGGAAAAGATATTGAGATCATAACACTGAAGTTACAGAATGAACAACTAATAAATGATCTAAATAGAGAAAAAGAGTTTACTGAAAGCTTCATTAGACATAGTGAAGCTATCAAGTATTTTAAGCAACTGATGAGATCTCCTAGATCCAACAATGATACTACTGGATTAGGATACACCAAAACTGAAGAAGGAGAATCATCTAAAAGTGGTGAAGGGAGAAGTAACAAAAGTAAGAACTCCATACATACTTGTCATAATTGTGGTAAGATAGGACATACTACCAATGTCTACAGGAGCAAGATTGTAAATTAGAATCCTAAGCAGAAGTTCATGGGTCATTGCTACAAATGCAAAAAAAAGGACATCAGGCACATGAATGCAAAACCAAGACCATAGGAACACATAGAAGGATACTACTATAACTATCAAAAGTATATACATAGAACAAATGAATGCATATTCCAGCCCAAATGGTCATCAAATAGACAAACAAAGGTAAAACACAATATAAACTCTTATAATTGGGATTATAATACTAGGTATAGTTGTCACTATTGTCAAGAGTATGGACATGTTTCTTAAAATTACATAAGAACACATTTTAGAATTGACTACAAAAGATGGTTGGGTCAAACTACATGTTTTAGCTATTTGAAGACTGGTTACATAAGCAAGAATTATCCAACAAAGTCAAAGGAACCTAGCAGTGAATTTGACAAAGGAAGATTGCAAAACATCAAGTTCAGATGAGATCACTTCACCTAATGGGTTAGGTGGTCAAACCACCTCAAATTAAGCAATAAAGAGGTATATGTGGGATTGATATTTAAAAGGCATACTATACATAAGTTCCAAGGTTTTAGCTCTAAAAATATTATATTTGCATGGAGAAATATGTAAAGTGTTGTTTAGAATCTAGAAGAAATCTTTAAGTTTTGTTAGTTTTCATGTTACTACCAAGCATGAAAAGTTTTACTAGTTTTTGAGAGAAATATAGTTAGTTTCAAGCTATTGCAAGTGATAGTGTTGACCAAGATCATAATGGTTTCTAAGTGTAAAGGAAATTTCATGGAAGCTATGTGAGTTGAAATTTCTATTCAAGTAAAGCTTATAGCTATGTAAGCATTGCACATTAATTGTGAAGTTTTAAAGTCTATATGATTGATTTTTGACTCATTTGACATCATTTGAAACTAGAGAGAGCATGAAGAGCTAAAGGATAATTGAAGAGATCATTCCAAGCATTTTTAGAGTGAATTTAACCACCGTTCAATATCATTCATCAGATTTGTGAAGGTATTTATCGTGTGTCAAGCTATGCTGCTTGAATTTGTGCAAATCCTAGGTAGTTCTTTTGCTATTAAGGTAAAAGAGGGAAAATAACTTTTAAATGTTCAACTTATCAGCAATGAGATTAGACAACCAAATTTCAAGCCAATTCTTGACATTGCTTATAAACAAGATCCATCTGGATGATACCACCAAAAGTTCTAATGAATATGAGATGCTATTATACATGCAAGGTGGGTAGCATAGGAGATATGGAATTCAAAGACCTATATAGAAAATTGTGTAAAAATAGAGTACTAAAGGAGGAATACAAGATTGTAGAGAGAAAAGGGTTAACCTGTGCCTTAGAATTTCTAAACATCTTTAAGATAGAGTGGATAAATATTGTATTGATAAGAAATCATGATAATTATGTATGGTTACAGAAAGGACCTATCAAGATCACTAAGAATATTGTACATAGGGTAACTAGGTATCCAACCCTAGATAGGCCCAAAACTATGAGAAGTGATGCAAAAGAGGTTATTAAGAAAAACACATAGGCAATGTGGAGCAAAAGAGGAATGCCAAACGATACCATCAAAGATCCCCTAATTGATTTTGTAATAAGGATTATTTCACACAAATTCTTTCAATCAAGTAGGTTGAAAAATATACCTTGTATTGCTATTGACATAGGCTACAAGATAGTGAAGAAGGATTGTACTTATGACCTTGTTAAGCTACAATTGCAACAATTATTAGAAAACTTGGGAGCAATAAGGAAAAACAAGAGTGCACAATGAAAGTTTGGATCAATACTTGTATGTATATTCTTCTATGTGTAGAACACATTTCCTTCCTTTGGAAAAATTTCTTAAAAGACAAACAGATCTATTGCAGTACAGATAGGTGAATACATTGAGTAAATGGAGAAAATTTTGAGTCTATTAGGACTATTTATTTTAAGGACTTTAAGAAGTCTATGAAAAAAAGATAGGATTTTATTGTCACTAGTTGAGAAAATTTTTAATGATGTTTTCTTTCTAGTTGATACTAACTTTCCATATGTATAGGTTGCAGTTCCAAGGGTAAGATGGTTGAGACCTCTAGGATATGAAATTAATGTGGATACAACATCTACAACAATTATAGCTTTGCTTGAAGAAGACGTAGATAGTAAGGCTACTGCCTTTGGAAATTATGACGTTTCCAAATCAAAGATAATATTGGACTTGAAGACAACATCAATGATAAGAAAGAAATAAAAAATTGTTAAGAAGCTAAAAGGAAAATTTGGTGAAGGAGTAGAAGAAGATGAAGAAGAAGTTCCTACTCAAACATCATTGGCCTTAACACAAGGTCAAGTAGAAGATGAAGATGAAGATGAAGTTGATCTTGAAGAAGGTGTTGAGGAAGAAGAAGCCAGTGAAGCACCCATAGCCACAAAGAAGAATAAGATAAAAGCTAAAGCTCCAATAGTAAACAAACCAAAGGAGGTTGTAAAACCTAAGCCTGCAATACCAGCTACTAGAACTAGCATAGGAGATATTGCTAAGAAAGCTCAAGATGTGGCAAAGCCAAAAGAAATAAAGACAAGGAGAGCTATACAAGTTGATGAGTCTATGAAGAGACCAAGGAGAAGTATGTTGCTTCAATCAAATCAAATGAGGAGAGGACAAAATCTAATGATAATATCCAATTCAAAGTGGTAAGTCATAGTCCTCCTGACTTGGATAATCTATGTGAAAATATAAAGAATAATGTATATTTAAGTGGATTTTCACATATTGAATTTGATAAAATTAGAAATTTAGATATAGATAAGGTAGAAGAGTTAGTATATGCCATGATGGAAACATTTAAGATTATTCTAATTGAGATTGCCAACACTCTACCAAAGAATTTATATGATAGAGTTGAGCAACGATGGAAATATAGCCTCACAATAGAGAGAAATATAAGAGAGACTACACTTGCAAGAATGATACCATAGTTAGATAAATTTGAGATGAAAAAGGACATTAAGAATTATGTAGGAAAATTTTCTCCAAATTACCATGTCTTTAACATTTTATAGAACAATATTGAAGCTATTGTTTAGCAAAGTACCCAAATTTGGAAGGTAATTTATGGGGTGACAACACCTAAGGCAATAGAGCATACATCTATTGAGGGTAGTGATGAAAATGATAGAAAATAAGTAACTAAGGTTACTACACTTGATACTTAGAAAGATGCATAGGAAACAACTAAAGATGAGCAACAAACAGAATAGAGTATACCAGATATAAAGATGTTGAGTATGAGTCCACAACATTTGACACAATTAAACACTAATATACTAAAGATCAAGGATGTTTCTAACAAAATGACTTAGAATATAAATCCCCTAATAGAGGACATGTAGAAAATATTGCTAGACACCACTCCAAGGCAAAACTATGTAGTCATCCTATATTGGTGAATGTAGATGACCTTAAGAAGATAGAGATGACATCTGCAAAGGTGAAAACACAAGACATATTAAAAACACCTTAATTTACTAAAATATAACCTACATTGCCCCTTTTAGTCTATCAAAGAAAATAGACATCCATGACAAACATCAAAAAATTGGTATACATTGTGTCAATACCAAAAGTTGCTACAAAAGCATAGGATACAACACAAGTTCCAATAGGTCAGATAGATACTCCTACACCTACAACACAAGTTCAAGGTGAAATTGAAATTAAAAGGGAAGAAGAAAAGAGGACTAAAGAGTTAAACTTGATTACATAACTTGAGGAGCAATTAACAATACAAACCCTGGTTGCTTTGCTAGCAAATAGTACTCCTCTAAGCCAAGCACTTCACAGGCTGAGTGTAGAAGCTACACTGCTACAGTCGTCAAGGCCTTGTCTTAATACATCTAAGATAGATGATATTACATCATTTGGTGATGTAAACTTGGATGAAGTAAGTGTTCTACCAAAGTTTGACCTTACAACTATCATTATTGAACAAATGGACATACAACATGATACACTTGTACAGAAAAAGCAACAAGAATTGCTTAGAAGGGAGCTTAGGTAGAAAAAAGCATTGAAAGACATCAAGGATACCTTTCTTGATGCATTCAATCTACCACCACCTAAAGAAGAAAAGGCTATCATGGAGCAGTTGGTAAATATTGTAGAACAGATCAATGATGCAAACCTAGATTCCAATGTAAAATTTCTTAAATGGTCTGAGAGAAAATTTCAAGGAAAGGTAAATAAAAAGAGATCAATTGTTATTTTACTTAGTTAGGTTGAGTTAGCAACCAATATTGACATTATAAATAAAGTCTTAGAGAATATTTTCTCACTTTACACTAAGTTGTGTGATACCACTCTATTCACATAAGAAGTACAATGCCATATAGACAATTTTGAGGGAGATATGACAAAAATAGGTACAACTCTACCTCATTCTCTCACTCAAAGTCAGAGGCACTTCATAAATTTGATGAATTCCCAAGGTCATTTGGAAGCTCTACATGCTCAAGATGCAAATATTTGACCTGCACTAATCAACATCCAATCCATGTTGACCCCACACATGGAAATATTTCACAAGGAGCTAGCCTTTGTAGAGACATTAATGTAGAAAGATGCCCATATTTCAACACATGAAGGTTTAGTTCATCTTGCTACTGAGTTAGCCATCCAAATCAAATCATTGGAGGTAGCTTGTGATAACTGGGATGCAACACTGGAAACAATTCTTGAGGTCCACAAAACTTTCTTGGACAAATACACTATAAGTGTACAGCCCTTGACATAAGTATAAAAAGTGGGAGAATAAATTAAGGGGGAGAATAGAGTAAGAGGGAGAATGCATGATAAGGAGAGATACGTTTTGAAGATCAAGCAAAAGTTGAGTTAGCAAGTCAACATATGCAAGATCTACTCAGTAGGAGTATTTAGTTTTTTTGACTAATGAGTCATAAGTTTTGAAATTTTTTAGAGTTTTGGATTTTTTGATGTAAGTGGATATTATCTAAGTTATGCTTGAAAGACTAAGGTTATTCATGCATGACCAAGTATTTTTCCATTCGTGTTAAAGGGGGAGATTGTTAATCTTAGATTGGTTTTGATATATGAGTGACAATATAGTTAAGTCATTTACTTAGTTCATGTCAAACAAGTAATACATGCTGAGCATAAGTTGCCAGATAGTATATGCCAAGCGAGTGATATTTAGTAAGTGTCAAGTAACTAGTAAGTCCCGAGTCACTCAAGTGCCAATCAGATAGTAAGTGTTGAGTTATTTAGATGCTGAGTGATCAATGGATGTTGAGTCATTCAAAAGCCAAGTTACAACATTGAAGTTATAGTTGATGCTAAGCATAGGGACTTCAAATGCTAAGTAATACAATTTTGACATAGTTTTTTGTAATGAGACAAACTACTATGTAAATCATTTTGGAGCTGACTTGAGGATTGTTTTGTGATCCTAGATGACAAGGAAAAATATTTATTAGGAATTCTTGTGTATTACATGAAACCAATCAAAAAAAGGGAAGGATTAAGTGACAATATGGATGAATCAAAATTGTTGATTCATACCTAACCCTAAGTCACCTAGGTCTTCTTAAATAGGATAAACCCTAAACTTTTTATGTGTGCATGAAAGGAGAAACTGTACAAAAAAAGAAATCATGGTGGCTAAAGAATTGTGAATTAAGATACATTGAAGAATTAGTTAGAGGAGAATAGGTGAAAGGAATTAGAAGATAGTAGTGATACATCTAATTAGGAAGGATCAAGTACACATCAGGAAAGAGGTGATCTATCACCAAGCAACATAGTGCTAACCAAAGGATCATTGCTAAGACATTCTAACAGGTGAATCAGTTAAATCTCTTAACAGAGTAGCCTTAACAAGCTATTGCAAATCCTTTAACAAGGTGCTTACTTTATTGTAAGTCAAAGTCCTTTTACCAGGCACATTTCTAATAGGGTGTTGAAATCCTTTAATAGGGTAAGATCTAAAAATCTTGTAAGCTTTTAATAGGGAAGACCTTTTGAAAGGTAGATCATGTTTTATGATCAAACATTGTAACCTTAATTGGATACACTTTATTACTACAATAGTGGAGATTTGTGGGTGTCATCCCCACCCCAATTTTACCTTCTCCTTGGAGGGTTTTTGGGTAACCAAATATCTTGTGTCATACATGTTTTGAATGTTTACTTACTTTCAAGTTATGAATGCATGGATTTGGTATTTTAGTTTACATGCATAGATTATGAGATGGATGTGTGGTGAATGATTTTATGGTTAAAGTTTTTAAGTACTAATTCACCCCCTAGATTTACTTTCCCTATTGTATTCCCAACACTTTTCATTATATTTTTTATGCAAATTAATTTGGGGCCTTTTATTACTTGCTCTTGGTGAATTCTCATTTTTAGGAATTATAACCCTATTTCTTAATCTATAACTACTTCTAGCTTGATCAAATGTTGCAATGGTGTATGCTCTATTCTCCTCTTCAATTGAATGTGTTATTCTTGGGATATCTTCTCCATCAAGGAAAATTTAATGTGAACATTTTTGCCATTCCCTCATCATGTTAACATTGGGGATATGTTCATCCTATGAGGAATCATTATCTTCCTAAAGTGGTTTTGATGATAAGGTGTTGATAGTAGGCCATTCTTCCCTCTCCACTTGTTCTTCCAAGACACTATGAGCAATCAAACATTGATCAGGGGCATTTGGCAACTTACCAATTTTAATACCAAGGGCCATTTTTAATGCAGTTACTATTTCTCTTCAATGGATAAACTTTTTCATTGTTCCTTATAGGATTACCATAATTGCAATTGGTATTATATGGCATATCTTGTAATCTATACTTGTAGGGCCTATCGTTTCTATTATATTTTAAGGACTCACCTTTTTTTTATTTGATCTTTAAATCCTTGATCATATTAAATAACTTATCAATCTTATCTTCATGTTTTTTTTGGAGCTTTGGCATTTAACAACTTAGGATGTTCTCTTTTTCCAATCTTACTAGTTGTTTTTCTATCATTTTCAATAGTCACTACATCTTTGATGGATTCTTGTAGTGTGTTAGGCCTATGAGATGTTATCTCATAGTGAGTTTTACTATCAAAGGCACTCAAATGGGAATTTATCTAGAAAGAGTCTATTATTTGAATATGTTGGAAATATAAGAGGAGTAACTGAGAGAGAAGGGATGAATCAATGATCACAAAAAAAAATCCAAGATCCCTCAATATGTCAATACAATTCAAAACAAAAACTCTATTGAAAGTGAAATGTTGTTGTAACTCAGTTAACATAGGAACACTTAGTTTAGACTAAGAATTACTGTCACTTGATAAATAGTAAAATAATTACTTCTTAAGATGTTTAATGTGTTTAAACTTAATTAAATTAGTTATAGAATCAGGAAGCAAATAACATGAACACAAGAGACACCAAGGTTTAATGTGGAAACCCAATTTGGGAAGACCACCAATTCCAACTAGTTACTATTTTTCACTCTTCTGAAGTGAGCCCTATTATAATCCAACCCTGTTAAAGGTTACAAAACACATTGTTAGGTGTGACTCTATTAAAGGATTTAGTTCACCTTGTTAGGAGTGGCCTTGTTAGAGGTCTTTAGACACTTTATTCTAGAAATGCCACCTTGTTAGAGGATTTGGAAAATAGCTTTTAAGGTAACTATGTTAGGAGATTTGATTCACTCCTACAATTATTAGAGAGTAACAATAACTTGACTTGATTGCTAATGCAACTATTTTTGCTGATTTTGAGATCTCTTTTATGGCTTGAATACTTGATCCTCCTTATTTAGAATGTTCTTTACAATTCAGTCAATTCAGATACTCTGATATCCTTGTAATTTGCTTCCTTGATTTATCTTTTCGATCCCATGCTTCTTCATAATTCGATCCTCAACTTGAACTTGTATTTATATGATTTAGATTGTCAAGTCAACTTGAATACACTTTCAAAAAAAAAAAATTCATCCCATGAGTCAGTTAGAACTAACCAACAAAACTATCAGATCAAATATACTGATATAGGAAAATCCTTGGTTAGTTAATGCAACTCGATCAACACTAACTCAGAAAAGAATTTTCTTTAGGCTTCCTTTGGTAATCAAGTGAGTTTGGTTAACATTGGTTCCATGCCAACTTCCTTTGGTAATTAAGTGAACTTGGTTAACATTGGTTCTATGTTATCTTCCTTGGAATGCTAACCTACACAAGAAACATCCTTTAATTCCTGAGTGAGCTCAACTAACACTAATTTCTTAGTAAAATGCTTGACATTTGTGTAAGATCAAAGACAAAATACAATTAAATGATTGTATCAAAAAATTTCCCTCTTTGGCATTGATGGAAACACAACATGTGATGATACAAGGAGTTTTTTAGAGAAAAGTAGAAGTAAGGATAACATCCTTAGTTTCATTTTGATTCTCATCCATGCGAACTCCCTCTATCAGTGTGTACTCTCTTTGACATCAATCTCTTTAATTTCTCTAATTGCAATGACTATGATTTCTCTCTCTAATAACAAAATCTCCTCTTTGACACCTAACTCAAAATTTTTGATTTCTAATATGATAGACTCTCCCTCTTTATTGGTAAAAAAGTTTCTCTTAATATGAAAAATCTCCCTCTTTGACATCTTATGCCAAAGAAAATAATCAATGTAGTTTCCATGTAATTGATGTACTAATTCATATGAAATATTCTCTGTTAATACTACATCAACTTGTTTGAGCTTCAAAGTGCTTGGTTGATGCATCACTAAAATTTTATTAGTGAGCTTTAGATAGGGGAATGACCCCTAGCTTACCTCTTAGATACAATAATGCATCCTTAGGTAATGTCTTGGTGAATATGTTTACAATCTATTATTTTGTATTCACATATTCCAATCTCACCTTCTTATCTTGCACCAATTCTCTTAAGAAATAATATTTTATTGCAATGTGCTTGGTATTGGTATGCATTACTAGATTCCTAGTTATGTTGATTGCACTAGTTTTATCACAAAATATAACAAGTGGGTCCTTGATCTCCTCCTTCATAACTAACAATAGTTGTTTAAACCAAATAATGTTGGAATAATTGACTGCTACTACAACATATTTTTCTTTTGCTATAAATTGAGACGTACAATTCTTTTTGCTTGTCCAAGATACCAACTTCTTTCCATGAAAGATTGCTCCACCACTAGTACTCTTCCTATCATCAACACTTCCTGCCCAATTAGTATCAGTGTGTCATGCCCAAAATCTAGGGCAAAACACACAGGCAATTTTTTTTTAAAAATTAAGAACAATGATTAAATAAGGTAAAATGGTCGTAAAGGATTTTAACTGTTTAACTATAATGGAACTAATTGTTTGAATAGTTTTAAATTCAAATACCCATAGGTACTTTGAAACTAGATGCAAGTTCACCATTGATATACAAGGTTACAACATAGTTTGGAACATTTCGTAAAGGGGATTATTTGGGTGAACTGATAAGTTCTTAGTAATTAAATTAATTAAATTAAATGACTAATCCATTTAACTAAAGACCTAATCCATCAATTTGTTTTAATAATACCTTAAAAATATTGCCTCCTAAGGAAGACACTAGATTAACACAACACTTATTTGATACGTTTAAACTAACATGCTAACTAAATGACATCTATCTCTTAATTACATAATCTTGTTTTAGATACAATTTGATTACGAGAAATATACCACTAACCCTAAAAAATAATCTAATTAACTAGGCCCTTTCATTAACTTAATAACTTGATTGATATTATGAAGTAATTCATTTAACATTTAAAGAGATTTGAAACTCTAGAAGATCAATTAAATTTAAATATTTAATGCATGCTAACTATGTTTAAAACTTAATCCAAAATCTAATCTAACTTTAGGTGTACGCATACAATAGAGGTAAACTTGTTATCGGTTATACTATCTATATTTCAATTTATAATTTCCTCCAACATACCTATAACAATCTTATTTATTAATTTATCCTTTACAATTTCAAATTGAAGACTAGAATCATTTCAATAATCTATAAGTTAAATCTAAACTTTATTTAAAACTATTACAAAATTTAAGTTCGACATTAATAAAGTCCGTATTAAAATCAATCTAACAAAGCACACAATAGTATAAATCTAGTTAATAAGACATTAAAATTATTTTAATTAAAATATTCTAATCTCAAGTTAAAACTTTTAAATTAGAACCAATTTAATATTCTAACATCTAAAACACTATTTAATGTTAACATCCTTTCCAACCTTAGATTTAAAGTTAACTAAACAAACTAAGCATATAAAACTACTTTCTAATAACAAAGAAACTAACTACAGATCTAACAATTAATATGATGCTAAACTTAATTTAAAATATTAATAAACCTAACACTAACCAATTAATCCTATACTAAACTAGGCTACATTCCTACTAACACTACACTACATTAGACAAAATAGATTTAATATTACCTACTAACCTAAGATCCTCCCTATATCCTATGTCATGTGGCCTATCCCCAAGGATAGTGCACTACCCAAGGGTACTCTATGCTCTCCCAGGTCTGTCAACATAGGCCCCCCCTCTCTATCCTTGCATCTATGATGGGAGATGCAAGAAAAACTAGTACATGGGGGAAGATATGGGTATTAACTTTGTCAGGAGATATGTAAACAATTAAAACTTCCTTCATACCCCCACTTGGATATGACAAGGCCATCGTATGGCATACATACACATGAGGCATGTAGTTGGTTGAGGCCCACACCTAGCCTTTCAATAGTAAAGAAATAAGCAAGGGTAAAAGGGTAAAAATGAGAGTGCATTTACTTAAAAAAGTTTATTAGGTAGATAGGAACTTAGTTAAATATATATAAATTTTTCAACATGTATGCCTCTTTCTTTTTATATACTTTTGTTTATATATTTACAATTAGAACATTTAATAAGTTAAGAGGATGTTGAGAGAATCCTTCCAAGATTCTCTATATTCCAAAAAGGAGATTAAAATTTCTCCATGCAATTTCCAAAGAGTGTTTTTTACTCCTGGAGATGCATTTTTTTGAAGCCAATTTCTAAGTGATGATACATTTTTTTTTGCCATATATACATATTTTTTTTAAACTTTAGAGTGAATTCTAACCTAAGGACAACATAGATTTCCTTTGAACAAGTATACTAATACAAGGATGTGAATAGGGTTATTCTTTTCTTTTCTCCTATAATTTATGTTTTATCAATCATCATATAACAAATGTATGTTCCTTTTATTCAGAATTCAAGGTGATGCATAATTCTTATTTGAATTTGATTTTGTCAATTATGAAATTTAACAAGGAGAGAGTTAACTTCATTGTCCACAATGTAGGATTTTCATTTCCTCTTAATACTTAAAACATCAAATTGGGAACTTCATCATATCGAATTTACTTTTCATTAACATAATTGAAAACTTGAAAATTCATAATTCAAAGACATTATCTATCAATCTATTTTCTCACATACATATGCAAAATTTGAAATCACATGAGAGAAATACAAGGAGGTTTTCATAATTTTTTTTTCTCTATTATTCATCTTGGTTCAAGGCTCCATCGGGAAAGAACCAGTAAGAAAACCCAATCTCCTTGCCAAATACATCAAAGTTTAAATACATTTTTTTTTGTTACATAATGGTACAATTCAATTGAAATCTCTTTTAGGGCTTTCACAAGAGATATTTTCCAAGGTCTTCAATGCATCAAGGGAACCATGGGAAATACAAGAACCAACATGGAGGCAAAACAACATAATAAGATGAACCATTCAAGCATGCATTCTCAACCTAGTTTTGTAGAATAGGTTCAACATTGAACCAAAATAGGGGGGAGGTGGATTTTCTCAATAGGAGATGTCAATCACCATACCATAACATAGCCCTTTTGGGGCCAACATTCAAGAACTTCCATTCTTTTACAAATGCCCTTTTGGGGCCAATATAACAAGGGTATTCATTTCTTCCCTTCTTCAAGAATTCAAATTTTCATACAAGGTATGGGATGACAAGTAGGGGCCCATACACCCTACCCTCTTTTCCTGCTCTCACCATGAGAGGAGACTCTACACTATTGAGTTCCAACTAAAGCCCTTCCTCCAAACATGGCCACTTCTTCCCTATCCAAGGGTGAGTGATGCCAAAACAATCCCCATGAAATCTCCTAAAAAACAAAACATCATAAGAATAACATCAAAAGAAAAACAAGTTAAGACCCCTCCAAATCAACCCAACACACAAGCAAGCAATACAAAGAACAAAAAAATGCCTTATGCAAGATTCAAGTATGAAAAACATGAAGAAAAAATTCAAAAGAGTGAAGCACTCCTACCTTCACAAAGAGTTATGATAAAATGGTAAGTTGAGAAGAGATTTTCCTTTTTCTTCCTTCAATCTTCAAACTTTCTCTAAAACTAGAGATTGGGTAACAACCCCAAAACTACTCCAAAATGCCTCTAAGTATGATCCTTAACTCAACTATACTTCAAGTAACCTCAAGATGGAGTTTGAGCCACCAACTCATGGAGGAGACAAATCAATTTTCGCAATCAACCAAAAGTAGGGTTTTTGAGTGACCCTAAAAGTCAACCAAGGAGGCTAAAGGGGTGGAAAGTACTCCCCACCCATACCCTTATCCCTAGGGTACTTAAATTTAATGTTTTTAGGCCTTAAAGACTTAATAGGAACAATTAAAAGCTAGGAGAATAGTAAGACCAAATAACAACCTTTAAAGAATTACAATACAAAGATAGCACAAAATTAACAAGTAATTTAGTTTCATCTTTCCATTGAGTTTTCTTAGCTAAATTTCCTACACACTCATTGCACACATCAGTAGATCAAGAAATCACATGCATTATGTAAATTATGTATCAGAAAAATCATATAAATTAAAGAATCCATTTTCTAATAATCGATTGTTTATCGAATTCTACTCATATTTCTGACCATTAGACTTGCATAATCAAGGTGTTAGTTTTGCATTCATTTACTTCATCATTAAACATGTTCATAAAGCATTAAATGATAAAATCAATTAACTAAAGTAAAGCATCACACAACGTAAAATAGCATAATAATGTCTAGTGCATCAAATAATGTTATGACATATCGAGTCATGAGTATCAAAATAATAATGTAACATCGATGCTAGGATGGGTCGGGGTGAGGCCTCACACAATGAATGCTTTTAGTTGAAAGTTACCTCCTTTATTATACCATTAACCATAATCTTCAGTACCTTTTAGATATCTCATGATTCTTTTTATTTCCATCATATGATTTTCTTTAGGATTAGCAAAGAATCTAGCCACCATACCAATTGCTAATGCAATATTAGGTCTTGTGTGCACTACATACTAAAGTTTTTCAATCATTGAACTGTTTGTAGTCTAGTCTACCTCTTTGAAATCATCACTTTTGGAAAGCTTATGTCCAATAGACATAGGTATTCCAATTGGTCCAAAACCCTCCATTACAAATTTTCTTAATATCTCCTTAATGTATTTTGATTGAGTAATATATATACCATCCTTAATCTGTTGAATTTGCGAGCCAACAAAGAATTTAATCTCTCCAAACATTAACATTTCAAATTCTTTACTCATTTCCAAGGAATTTTTTTTGCACAATTCATCATTTCTAGTAAATAATGTATCATCCACAAAGATTTCTGCCAACATAATCTTCTTATTTGGTCCTTCTTTGATGTATAGGTTGTTGTTATCATTAGTTCTTTAAAAACCAATATTTATGAGATAATTATGTAATCTTTTATACTAGGCTATGGGGGCTTGTTTGAGGCCATACAAGGCTTTGTGTAATCTACAAACCATGTCCCTTTTTCTAGGATCAATGAAACCTTCTAGTTTCTCAATGTAGACCTCCTCTTCTAAGATTCTATTCAAGGATGTTGATTTCACATCCATCTAATATACTTTGAATCCTTTATGTGTGCATGCAAAAGTAGTGTTCTAACACCTTCTAGTTGAGCAATAGGAAAAAAAAGTCTCTCCATAATCAATACCTTCTTCTTGAGCATAACCCTTGCATACTAACCTTGCCTTGTTTCTTGAAGCTTCTCCATTCTCATTCAACTTATTTCTATATACCCATTTTGTGCCAATTACATTATTATTCTTGGGTCTAGGAACAAGAGTCCAAATTTTATTCCTTTCAATATGATCAATCTCTTCATTCATTTCCTTAATCCAACTTTTATTTTCTAATACATCTTTAACAATTATAAGTTTAAACTAAGTAAACATGTACCTTTTAATTTTTTCCTTGTCATTGTGCCTTCTGACTGATCTCCAATGATTTTCTCAAGTGCATGATGTCTTCTACCATATCTAACAAGTCTAGGCTCCTTCTTTCTAAATTCACTTGGGTCACCATTATTATTTGAATCATGTTTATGTTGGAAATCTGATTAAAAATGAATAATATCAAAGAGGGAGATTGTTGCAAAGAAGGAAGATGGTTGATAAAGAATGTTTTCAATTATTGTATTGTCATTGATGTCAAACCTGCTATTTTTTGGAATGAAATTTCCTTATAATATCTAAGTACTATAACTTAGTTGATTGATGAAGATGATTTAATCAACAAGATGTAACAAGAGTACCTAAGGGAAAGGTCGAGTTATGGTTTTGTAATGAAGTACAAGGATCAGTTAAGACAATGGTAAAATGATGTATTAATAACATACTTGAAGATACAAAGGCTGGCCACACTTAGAAACATTGGAAGAATAAGTTGTAACAAGGATGTTTGCAAAGCTTTACTAAGTTCATTAGTGAGGGTCAAGCAAGCTAGTTTGAGCCAAGTATATTTTTAGTTAGTGCCCAACAAAAGAAAAATCTAGTGCATGCCGAGTGATATAAAAGGAGCCGAGCATGTTAAGGTGCTAAGCATTAGTAAAACTTAGTGGATGTTGAGTGAATCCATAGTAGGTGTCGAGCATCAATAAAATGTTATTGATACCAAGTAACATAATATGTGTCAAGCACTACAATTTCAATAGTGCCGAGCTATTGCATTATTGAAAAAGTCAAAGATTTGCTAGATATGAACTGACAAGTTTGTTACCTTGAATTTTATGAACCAATTGGAGGATAAGGATGATGAGATGGAGGCACATAATTTTAAGTAAACTATTTTTCGGTGAATTCAAGAGGATTCTTCATGATGTTTCTAGATGAAACAACATATGGGTTCGATTCATTGAATCCTACCTAATCCATTTGAATTGAAATTAAAGGAGGGAAGAATTGAGTAGGAAAAGTAATTCTAGACTTCTATTTAAGAAGTCACATGCCATGAAGCAAAAGTAGTTGGGGTACCAAATTGAGAAGTGGTTGAAAGGTGTCAAGGAGAAGACATCAAGAAGAGAAAGAAGAACAAAGCACAAAGACTCTGCTTTGATAAGTGGCCAGAAAGAAAATTGCACTAGTACATGAAGCATGAAGACTCAAGGAGATGAAGCTTGAAAGGATGACAAGCTATTAGAGATGCAGAGATTGAAAGCCAAGC
Source organism: Cupressus sempervirens (assembly GCA_028749045.1). Classification (NCBI taxonomy): domain Eukaryota; kingdom Viridiplantae; phylum Streptophyta; class Pinopsida; order Cupressales; family Cupressaceae; genus Cupressus; species Cupressus sempervirens. The sequence goes on from CM053784.1 coordinate 532,583,300, forward strand.
AAATTGTGAAGAGCTGAATTATGATCTGAAATTTGCAAGTTACATTGTGATTTGTATTAGGTCAAAATCCCTTGTTGTTACTCTCTAGAAATTGTGCAAGCTAGGGTAAAATCCTATGGACTTAGGTTTTTTTAACAACCATTTGTAAATCCTTTAATAGGGTGGCATTCCAAGTGAATGTTCTAAAGTCCTTTAACCAAACCCACTTCTAATAGGGTGGATAAATCCTTTAATTAGGTCACATTTAATAGTGTGTTGTAGCCTTTAATAGGCATGCCTTTCACAGGGCATCTCTTCAGAAGAGTGAGAATTGAGTAGCATGTTACTGGTGGATTTTTCCAAATTGGATTTCCAAATTAATCACTATGTTATGTGTTGATCTTTCATGTGTTATGCTTGCATCTTTATTTATAATAACTTGCTAAGTAGGAAAGTTTAAGCTTGGATGCATGAACAATTTTATAGTCTCACTTTACTTGATGAAAAAGTTTTAATTGAAAATTTGAACCTTGAATAACTAATTCATCCCCCCCTTAGTTATTCTAAAGCATTTATAACAATTGGTATCAGAACCATCTGCTGATTTAGTTTAAAGGTACTAGAAGTAGGAAGATCAAGATGTCCAAGAGAGAAGTTCCCAAGCTCAACATAGATAACTTTGCTGCATGGAAAAGCCTAATGAAACTGCACCTTGGATTAATAGGTGATTATTTAAAAACTTCAATTGAAGTGGAACATGTAGATCCAACTGGAGCCCTTACTACAAATGATTTGAACAAAAGGAAGGAGCATAATGAGGCAATGCTAGAGATTCCCTCTATACTCAACTATGTTGAATTTGATGACATCAAAGGATGTGATTCTGCATTCAAGATGTGGGAATCCCTTTTAGATATCTATGGAGGAGATTATAATGTTCAAAGAGAAAAAAGAGAAAGCCTCAAAGGAAAGTTTGATGACATGAAAATGGAGGAAGGTGAGAATGTTGCTCAATATGCCTCTAGAATGAAAGAAGTAGTAAGTGCAATAAGAAGTTTGGGTGGTCATTTGGAGGATGAAACTATCAATAGAAAATACTTAAGAACTTTTCTCCCCATCTATGCTATTAGAGTTTTAGCCATCCAAGAGCTAAGGTGTTTCCTAAAGAAATAGCTAACTTTTGAAGGAATAGTAGTGAGACTCATTGCTTTTGAGTTTTCCAATTTTGATAACTACAAACCTGAGAATCTTGAATTCACTTTCAAGGCTAAGCTATCATTGAAAGATACCAAGGAGGTGAAATCAAAGAAGAAGAGTAGAAAAAGAAAACATGCATCTAGTGATAGCAGCACAGATGAGGAAGATGTGAAACAATTGGAAGCATTATTCACTAGAAGATTTCATAGAGGCAAAGGTAAATTCAAAGGTAAGATGTCTACCATTTGTTTTAATTGCAATGAAGTAGGACATATTGCTACAAGGTGTACACATAAGAAGAACTACAAAGAAGGAAACAAGTACATGAATTAAAGAGAAGATGATAGCAAAGATTACAAGGAAAAAGGAAAAATATGCTACATTGTTGAAGAAGATTTTGATGAGAATGATGATAAAGTAGTCTATGTAGCCATGAAGGATGAGTCAGATGAAGATGAGGCAACAACACTGGTAACATTTGTGAATAAGAATGAAAAATGGATCATAGACAGTGGATGCTCAAATCACATAACAGGAGACAAAAGTAAGTTTATTACCTTTATCCAGTATGATGGGAATAGTGTTAGATTTGGAGATGATGCTCCATGTCAAATCAAAGAAAATTTTTCTATTAAACTTCTACAGAAAATTTCATGTGATAATGCATACTATGTTGAAGGATTGAACTAAAATTTGTTGAGTGTATCACAATTAGGCAATATAGGTTGCAAAGTAGAATTCTTAAACAAAATTGCCAAAAATCTATGATACTAATGGAAATCTACTTGGAAAATGTGAACAAACTAGGAGTAATCTAATTTACTAGATATGGAAGATGCAACCTTTCTTATTGTTAGACTTGATGATGTTTGGTTATGGCATAAAAGGTTTTGTCATGTTAACTTTGAAAATCTGATTAGCATTAGCAAGAAGAAGAAAATTAGAGGTTTGCCTAAGTTGAAGAAGCTTGAAAATACAATGTGTAAACAATTTTAACTAGGAAAGATGACCAAGTCAAGTTTCAAAAGCAAAGTCTACACTTCCAAAGAAGTAATAGAGTTAGTGCATATTGTTATGTGGCCCAATAGAAGTGCAAAGCTACCAAGGAGATAGATACATAATGTTATTTGTAGATGACTACTCTAAGATGATGACTACCATGTTCTTAAATTTTTTTTTTGATGAATTTCAAATGTTTAAGTGGTATTTGGCCAGGGTTGAGAAGGAAATAGGAAAGAGTTTGAAATGCCTGAGATCAGATAGAGGAGGAGAGTTTACATCAAAAGAACTTGAGATATTTTTTAATGACAAAGGAATCAAGAGACAAATGTAGCACCAAGAACTCTCCCACAAAATCAAATTGTAGTGAGAAGGAATAAATTAGTAATGCCAGAACATTAATGATGGAGAAAATTATTGCTTTGAAGTACTAGAGAGAAGCTATAAGTACTACTATTTACACCCTAAATTGAGTACAAGTCAAGAGAGACACAAATGCAACACCTTTTGAATTATGGTATGGTCATTCACCTAATGTAAAAGATTTCAAAGTGTTTGGTTGTAAATTCTATATTCTTAAAGATACTAGAAATGTCAAGTTTGATGCAAAGAGTAATGAAAGCATATTCCTTGGATACTCCACTAGAAGTAAAGCATATATGTGTTTGAATACTAACACTAACAAGATTGTGGAGAGTGCAAATGTAAATTTTGATGAGTATGCAAAAGTCCAAGTTGATGAATCCAAGAAACTATTAGATTATAGATGTTTTGTATACTTCTATGAAGGAATGCCAATTGAAGATGATTCTACCAATCATGTTGGGAATTAAAAACAAATTTCAGTATTAGTTGAGTCACAGCCAGTGAATGCCGAGCTGCATTCAAAAGTTGAGTTGCAGAATGAAGATAATGTGCACTCTGATTCTAAAAATAGTACACATGGAAGAGATGATGAAATACTTGAAAGTGATGTTGAAAGTGACTCTGAAGCTGAAGGACCAAACATGGAAAGGACATAACCAAGTATGTGAGATGACATCACCCTACAGAACAAATCATTAGAGACAAAGAAGCAAGACCAATGACAAGGAATAGACTAAGGAATAAATCATGTCTGCTGCAAGATTGAACCCAAAATAGTGAAAGATGCACTACAAGATGATAATTGGCATAAAGCTACAGAAGAGGAGATAGATCAGATTGAGAAGAAAAAAAACCTAGACCCTAGTTCCAAGATTAGTTGATAAAAATGTAATTGGTACCAAATGGGTCTTCAGGAACATACTTGATGAGAATGGTGAGATAACAAGAAACAAGGCCAGACTAGTCTACAAAGGCTATACAAGAGAAGAAGAACTAAACTATGGGGAAAAATTTACCCCTATTACAAGAATGGAAGGAGTAAGAACACTACTTGCATATGCTATTTATAAAGGTTTCAAAGTTTATCAGATGGATGTTAAGTCTATTTTTTTGAATGGAATATTGGAAGAGGAAGTCTACATAGAACAACCAAAGGGATTTGCTGATGACAACAACAAAGATATGGTTTGCAAATTGCATAATGTACTCTATGGTTTGACCCGAGCACCTAGAGAATGGTATGAGAGACTACATAAATACCTTGTAAAGATAGGTTTTAAGAGAACAGATGACAATAACAACCTATACATCAAGGAAGAAAAAGGTAAAGATATTTTGATATCTAAAATCTTTGTTGAAGATATAATATTTGGAGGAAAAGATGCTCTATGCAAAGATTTTTTTGATCAAATGAAACATGAGTTTGAGATGTCAATGTTTGGAGAAATCAAAATTTTTGTTGGATTGTAAGTACATCAATTGAAGCATGGCATATTTGTGAGCCAATCAAAATACATCAAGGAGATACTCAAGACATTTTGATTAGAAGACTCAAAACCAGTCAATACTCCAATGGTAATAAGACATAAGTTATCCAAGAATGATGAGTTAGCTAAAGTGAATTAGACAATGTATAGATTAGTGATTGGAAAGTTGCAGTATATTGTGCATACTAGACTAGACATTTCCTTAGCTATTGGAATAGTGGCAAGATTTTTAGCAAATTCAAGAGAAAATCATCTAATGATAGTAAAAAGAATATTGAGGTACCTAAAAGGAATTGATGACTTTGGCTTATACTAAAAAAGGAGTGAAAAGTTTGAGTTGAAATCTTACACTGATGTAGATTGGGGAGGTAATATTGATGATAGAAAAAGAACTAGTAGAGAATCACTTTTCTTAGGTAAAAGACTGGTTACTTGGACCAACAAAAAGAAAAGTTATACCTCATAGTCCACAGTAGAAGTTGAATATGTTGCTACTACTATCAATTGCACTAATATTGTATGATCAAACATCTAATGTAAGATATGAAAGAAGAGGTAATTGAAATTGTGATACTCTATTGTGATAATACAAGTGCCATCAACATATCAAAGAATCCTGTGATGCATACCAAAACAAAGCATATTGAAATCAAGTATCACTATGTAAGAGAATTGGTAGAAGATAAGAAAGGATGAAATATGTCAGTTCAAAGGAATAGATTGCTAACATCTTTACAAAAGCACTACCTAAAGATACTTTTCAATATCTTAGAGGTACGTTTGGGGTGATACCCCTATCCAAGGCTGTTTGAGAAAAATCAAGACTACCCTACATCAAATGAGTTGATTGTTGGGATATTACAAATTGATGTAGAGAATATTTACTTTAGGATCATGCCTCAAGTAATCAAAGTGCTGAAGTTCCAAATTAGTCATAAGCAAGGTGATAGAGGGAGAAATTAGAGTACCTACAAATGCTACACTTGCATATTAAGATGCTAAAACAATATGTCTTTGGAATTATTGTCAAAGAGGGAGAAGTAACAAGAAATTGATAAAAAAACATTCAATTGGATAGAGGAAGAAGTAGCAAGAAACTAATCAAATCTATAGGATAAAATGGATAGAGGGAGAAGTAGTTGATACCAAAACATGATCAATGCATACAAAGGGAGCAATAATGCAAAAGGGAGTCAGGAGTAGAAAAAATAAAAATAATGTTCAAACATGTAAAAGGAAATAGAAGCTCAGAGGGAGAAAATAGTACAAACTAGTAGAATCGATCAGAGAAATAATAGAAAGGGAGAAGATAGTTTATCAACAAAAGAATTCAAAGGGAGTCATAAGCTAGTTTATGTTGTTGATAGAATGAATAGTTTTGAATAAAGTTTTCTTTTTGGCATTTGATTTACTATTTTAACCTAATTATCATTTTGATAACTTGGTTGATCAGTTTGGTTTTCCATCAATGCCAAAGAGGGAGATTGTTAAAAATTTGATTGAAAATGAATACTATCATAGAGGGAGATTGTTGCAAGGAAGGAAGATGTTTGATAAAGAATGTTTTCAACCATTATTTTGTTATTGATGTCAAACCTAGTATTTGCTAGAATGACAATTGCTTATATGATTTAAGTACTATCACTTAGTTCATTGATGAAGATGATTTAATCAACAAGATGTAACAAGAGTACCTAAGGGAAAGGTTGAGTTATGGTTTTGTAATGAAGTGCAAGGATCAATTAAGACAATGGTAAAATGATGTATTGATAACATACTTGAAGATACAAAGGCTGGCCAAAATTAGAAACACTATAAGAATAAGTTGCAACAAGGATGTTTTTAAAGCTTAACTAAGTTCATTAGTGAGTGCCGAGCAAGCTACTTCGAGCCAAGCAGATTTTTAGTTAGTACCGAGCAAAAGAAAAATCTAGTGTATGCTGAGTGTTACAGAAGGAGCTGAGCATGTTCAGGTGTCAAGAAAAGTAATAGGTTCCAAGCATCACTAAAACTTAGTGGATGCTGAGTAAATCCATAGTAGGTGCTGAGTATCAGTAAAATGTAGTTGATACCGAGTAACATAGTATGTGTCGAGCACCAAAATTTCAATAGTGTCAAGCTGCTGCATTATTGGAAAAGTCAAAGATTCACTGGATCTAAGTTGACAAGTTCATTACCTTGAATTTTGTGAACTAGTTGGAGGATAAGGTTGATGAGCTTAAGGCATAGAATTTTAGGTAAACCATTTTTGGGAAAATGCAAGAGGATTCTTCATGATGTTTTAGATGAAATAACATATGGGTTAGATTAATTGAATCCTACCTAATCCATTCAAATTGAAATTAAAGGAGGGAAGAATCAAGTAGGAGAAGCAATTCTAGACTTCTATTTAAGAAGTCATAGGCCAAGAAGAAAGAGTAGCTGGGGTGCCAAATTAGGAAGTGGTTGAAAGGTGTCAAGAAGAAGACATCAAGAAGAAAAGGAAGAACAGAGCATAGAGACTTTGCTTTGATAAGTGGTCAGAAAGAAGATTGCACCAGTACATTGAGCATAAAGACTCAAGGAAATAAAGCTTGAAAGGAGGACAAGCTGTTAGAGCTATAGAGACTGAAAGCCAATTAAATTGTGAAGAGGTAAACTGTGATCTGAAATCTACAAGTTAAATTATGAGTTGTATCAGGTCAAAAGCCTTTGTTGTTACTCCCTAACAATTGTGCAAGCCAGGGTAAAATCCTATGGACTTAGGTTGGTTTAATAGCCATTTGTAAATCCTTTAACAAGGTGGCATTCCAAGTGAATGTTCTAAAGTATTCTAACTAGACCCACTTCTAACAGGGTCAATAAATCCTTTAATCAGGTCACATTTAATAGTGTGTTGTAGCCTTTAACAAGGGAGGCCTTTCACAAGGCATCACTTCAGAAGGGTAAGAATTGAGTAGCATGTTACTAGTGGTTTTTCCAAAATTGGATTTCCATGTAAATCACTATGTTATGTGTTGATCTTTCATGTGTTATTTTTGCATGTTGATTTATAGTAACTTTCTAAGTAGGAAAGTTTAAGCTTGGATGCATGAACAACTTTATAGGCTCACTTTACTTGATGAAAAAGTTTTGATTGGACATTTGGACCTTGAATAACTGATTCACCCGCCTCTTAGTTATTCTAAAGAATTTCTAATAGCTTAGGTCCCACTACGTATGACTCAGGTCCATCAGATGAAGTAGTTTGCATTGGCTAAAACTTGGGTCCTTTTGACTGCGACTCAGGTCCTTTAGACTATGACACAAGTTGCACTAGTTTGAAGTTAGTTTAAATTGGTGATTTTGGAAACTTAGTGGTGAAGATACTAACTCCCATTTGCTTGAACTTCAAGTAAAGTATTAGGTTTGTAGCAAAAAAATCTTCTATAATTTTCATGCTCTTTTCTATTTTTTTGTTCACACTCTTCTACAAACTCATCAATCTTTACATGTGCACTTTCTATAACTTTGTGAGTAGATAGATTCAGACATTTGTATGCTTTGCTCTTATTGGAGTATCCCAAGAATATGCCTTCATCACTTTTCATATCAAATTTTACTTTTCTTGACTCCTTCAAGATATAATATTTTCTTCCAAATACTTTGAAATAATAAATATTAAGCTTATAACCAAACCATAATTGATAAGGAGTTTGATTTGAGTCCTTCTTTAGCTGAACTCGATTCAAGGTATGAACTATTGTGTTGATTGCTTTTGTTTAGTATTTGATAGAAACATTCTTCTCTATCATCAATGTCCTTACACAATACATTATGGATCTATTCCTTCTCTTAGCTATGCCATTCTGTTGAGGTGTACCAGGTGCGTATACCTATCTTTTGATTCCCTTTTTATTGTAGAATTCATTGAATTAATTTGAGATGAATTCACCTCCTCTATCTAACCTTAGACACTTTAGTTTCTTTCCTATTTCTTTCTCAACTCAAGCCAGATACCATTTGAACTTTTGAAAATATTATGATTTATCCTTTAAATATATTACTATCATCAACAAATAAAATAAAGTATTTATCTCTAGAGTAGCTTTGTATACCAATAGGTCTACAAAGGTCTATATGAACCAACTCCAAAACTTTTTTAGAATGGTAATTCTTGCTTTTGAAACTTATCTTTCCCATCTTTCTAATTTGACAATTTTTACATATGCCTATATCATATTTCTTTAGGCTTACAATGCCTCTAACCCTTTTATTCTTGCTTATGTTTACTAGGTTATCAAAATTCACATGACAGAACCTTTTATTCCATAACCAACTTTCTTCTACTTGAGCTATGAAACATGAATTTTCATTTAGATCTAGGCAGAATAGAATATCTCTTGTTTGATTACTAGTCAAAACTAGGTTTCCTTTTCCATCCAATAGCTTGGCCTTCCTATTCATGAATTCTACCTTGAATTCAATGTTATTCAATTGTGCCACACCAAGTAAATTATGTTTTAGTCCTTCAACCCAATATAAATTGTCACATTTGAGATCATTGGTTAGTGCAATACAACCTTTTCCCTTCACATAAAAAGTTTCATCATTTCCAAATTTGACACTTCCACCATCATAGTGTTCCAAGTGCTAAAATTTAGATTTATCACTAGTCATATGATAAGAATAGCCACTATCAATGATACATTTATTATTCTTACTAATATGAGAAATGAGGGTAATTTTATCATTATCATTATTTGATTCACCCTTAACAATAATGTAAACCATTTCATCTTCTTCACTACTATTAGAATCTTTAGCCATGTAACAAGATTTCTCACCTTTGTCTTTGTAGTCTTTGTAGCTTTTAAAATCTTTCCTGCCCTTGTACTAGTCATGCTTCTTTTCTTCTTTTGGACACCTTGCATCAATAGGACCAACTTCTTCACAAGAAAAGAATATCAAAGGAATTTTTCCTTTGTACTTTTCTTTTCCTTTGGTAAATTTTCTTGTAAGCAATGCTTCAATGACTTCAAGATCATCATTAGAACCATCTGCATCTTCACTGTTAGACTTCTTTCTTTTAGATTTTGCAAATTTTTTCTTGAGTGATAATTTGTCTTGAAATGTAGACTCAAGGTTACTAGAGTAGGAATACAATTATCGAAGTTATCTAATTCAAATTGAGTCAATCTCCGCACTAGTGCATCCAAAGTTATATCATTCTTAGGATCAAATAGCATTTCTTGAATAGATGACACTCTTAATTACATAAATAGGAAGAAGAGTTCTAAGTACCTTGCTAACCATTATTACATCATCAATTTTCCCACCTGAGGCTCTGATTGCACTCACACTAGTTTTGATTATTTCACTATACTGTGCAATATTCTTATATTCTTTCATCTTCATTTGATCAAACTAACCTCTAAGACATTCTATCTTAGCTCTCCTCACATTATTATCACCTCCATAGATATCCTTTAATTTGATCCACATTTCATGAGTAGTAGAATAGTCTTTGAATTCATCAAATTCAACATAATGGAAGTGAAAGTAATGCTAATCATCATTATATTATAGCTCTTCTTTTCCACAATCTGATCCATAGTCAAATTTCCAGTTGGTGCCCCATGTTTTTTCTCCAGATATTTCAATCTTGTGTCACTAATGGTTGCAAAATGGAGCTTCATGAGTTCCTACTATGCTTGGAAGTTATCTCTATTTAGCTTAGGAATCTCCCTTCTATAAGACATCTTGATCTTTAGCTTAGGTCCTTGAAACCTTCTCTGCAAGCACCAAAAGCTTTGATATCAATTGTTAGATATATAAGAGGAGTAAGTGAGAGGGGAAGGGTGAATTAGTTACCATAAAAACAAATCCAAGATCCCTTAAGATGTCAATAAAACTAAAAAATTAAACCTCTGCTAAAACTGATATATTGTTGTAACTTGATTAACACATGAACACTCAGTTTACACTTAAGAATTATTGCTATTGGGTAGACACTGAAATAATCACTTCTTAAGATGTTTAATGTGTTTAAAATTAATTATATTAGTTATAAAATCATGAATAAAATAATATGAACACAAGAGACACCAAAATTTAACATGGAAACCCAATTTGGAAAAACTACCAATTGCAACTAGTTACTATTTTTCACTCTTTTGAAGTGAGCCCTATTAGAAGCCAACCCTATTAAAGGTCAAAAAAGAAACTGTTAGGTGTGATCCTATTAAATGATTTAGTTCACCCTATTAGGAGTGGCATTTTTAGATGTCTTTAGAAACTTGAATCTAGAAATTCCACCTTGTTAGAGGATTTGGCAAATAGCTGTTAGGCTAAATCTATTAGGAGATTTGATTTTTTGCTACAATTATTAGAGAGTAACAATGACTTGACCTAATTTTTGATGCAACTATTTTTTTGATTTTAGGTCTCTATTATGGCTAGAATACTTGATCCTCCTTGATCATAATGTTATTTATAGCTTGGCCAACTTAGATACTCTGATATCCTTCTAATTTTCTTCCTTGATTTATCTTTTCAATCCCATGCTTCTTCACAATTCAATCCTCAACTTGACCTTATATTTATATCATTTAAATTATCAATTCATGTTGAATAAACTTTCAAATAAATAAAATTCATCCCATGAGTCAACTATAATTAATCAACAAAGTTGTCAGAACAAATATACTGATATAAAAAATACTTTATTATCCGACCCAACTCAGTCAACACTAACTCAGAAAAGACTTTACTTCAAGATTCCTTTGGTAATTGAGTGAGGTTAGTTAACATTGGTTCAATGCCAACTTTTAATGTAGGAGCACCCTCGGCCTAAGAGCAATCTTGCATCACCCAAAAAAAATTTCATTTCAGTGTTTTCTATTTCAATAAGGAATAGTAGATAGGGTGGTTACTATTTATGGGAACTTTCTATTTTTAGTAAGTTTATTATATGAGCTTGGAACATTCTCATTTTCTATAGGAAGGTTCATCTTAGAGTTATAATCCTACTATAAAAATCTCATTGCTCCAGCTTAAGCATTAGAGAAGTTATTGTGGACTTATGGTAGAAAAATTTGAACCATTAAAAGCCTTAGAGTACCCAAATGAGCCATGAAAACTTGATGGAAGGGTGCTTGTGTGTTTCTATGCCTATAGATTAGATGTTGGCATTTCCAAAAAGTAGTTATTATAGCCAATTAGAGCAATAGTTCATGACTTATGGTCTTTCAAAGTTGGGCTACCCAAAATATCTAAAATAATTGTCAAAGATGTATTTGGCTGACTCTATATGTATTGTTAGGGTCTCTCGGCCCTAGGTATTAAGTTTCAATGTCTACAACCTTCTTGGGTGACATAAAATTTCCTATTTAAGAAAGACCCAAATATTATCTAGGACAACTCTAGGTAGTATTATGTAGCTCAGTCTTGCAAATTTCTGTAATGAAGGTACCCATGTGGGTTAGCATATTGTAATTGTGAATTTTGTAATTCCATATTTGTGGTGCAAATAAGAAGCCCATATTTTTTTCTTGCATTTTCTATTGTTTCTTTCTTTTTGTTATGAGTTTATAGATTTAAGGGGAGCACTCTTTATTAAGTGGTATCAGAGTGACAGTTCTTGAGTGTGTGGATAGTTCATTGACTATAAGGCAGTTTGCACTAGGGCCATGGTTTGGGCTGAGTGTGTAGAAAAATTGCTGATTGTGAGGTAGTTTGCACAATGGTTTTAGTAGAAGCACACAAATGCTTCCATGAAGAGAGTGTGGTGGAAGAGTTGTAGGTGTTACACCTAAGGGTTTCTAAGCCCCCCAAAGAAAAATGCAAGCATTAGAAGAACAAATGCATAGAGGAATAAATCTTCCTGTAAGAGATGAAAGCAAAGATGGGGACAAAGTATAAGAAAATGCTAAGTAGAGGCATTTCCAAACCCAGAGGAAGAAAGGCTTTTAAGGGCCATCTCCAAGATTGGAAAAAGACCCAAGTTTGAAGTTTCCACATTTTTAAGAAATCTCAACCTAGAGGAGTTGATCAATTAGATTAATGAACTGGAGGAGTACTTTGAGTATGAAGATATTGAGGATCATGAAAGGGTCAAATTTGTGAAGGAAAAACTAAAGGGACATGCGAAGATTTGGTGGCAAGAGGTTTAGTTGGAGTGAAATAGAAAGGGAAAGGACAAAATCACTAGATGGGAGTAGATGATAGCTAAATTGAAGAGACAATTCATTCTCATGGATAATGAGCTTGATCTATTGAAGAAGATTCAAGGGTTGAAGCAAGCGATGAAATCTACTCAAGAGTACACCAAAGAGTTCTATTGAGTTTTCATTAGAACTGACAATGTAGAAGCTGATAAGGAGAAAGTTTCCCTCTATCTTAATGGGTCAAGGCCAACCATTCAAGATTAGTTGAGTCTAGTTTGGATGATAGTATTGAGGAGGAATACTAGTTTGCTCTAAGAGTTGAGGAGAAACTGAGCAAGAAATGTGATAACAAGAATAGTAGAAGAGGTTATGATGGAAGATTTGGTGGACAATCTTATGGTGGCTATAATGATGATTAGAATAACAAGGATGATGAAAGAATTAGTTGTTAGAACTAAAGGAGAAATAATTCCAATCATTTCCATGATCAAAACAATAAAGATCAGAGAGAAAGAGGTAGAGGACAAGGATCTGGAAGAAGAGGCTTCCGTGAAAAATGTTTTCCCTGAGAAGAAGAAGGGCATAGAAAATTTGAATGTACCTAGTGCCAAGGAAGGAAAGATCAAAGAATAGAAGGCCAAATAAGAGTTTCACATGTTGATGAAGATGCCAAATCCTCACATTTTGAAGATGTTGAAAGAGGAGAAGTTCTAGTTAATAGAAGAGTCCTGCTAAGTTGTGAGAATGAACCTAATCAAAGAAGGAGCTTGTTTCACACAAGATGTAGGTGTGAAGATAAGTATTGTGATGTGATCATTGATGGTGGAAGTGCTAATGATCTGGTGTTAGAAACAATGGTCACAAAGTTGAAGCTAAAAAGATAAAAGAAACCACATCCATACCATATTTCTTGGGTACAAGATGACCACAAGGTCATGGTCAATGAGCAGTGGTCAGTGAAGCTCAAGATTGGAAGCTACTAGGAAGAGGTACTATGTGATATCATACCTATGGACACATGTCATATGTTGTTGGGTAGGCTATGGCGGTTTGATAGGCATGCTATACATGATGGGCGAGCAAATACCTACACTTTGACAAAGGATGGAGTGAAACATAAGTTGAAGCCATTAAAGGAGAAAGAAGATAAGATATATAGTGCTACTAGAATATGTATTGTTGATGGAAAAGAGTTTCTCAAAGGTATGAAACATAAAAATATGTGTTTTGCTATAATTCCTAAAGATAGTAAAGAAGAAGTAGAGGAGGTACCTACAGTAGTTACAAATATGTTGGGAGAGTTTTATGATATTGTATTAGATAATGTACTTGATGGATTACCCCCAATTAGGAAGATTAGTCACCAGATGAATTTGGCTCCAAGAGCTAGTTTTGTGAGCAAGGCAATGCATAGAATGACACCAGTACAAAGTGAAGAGTTGACTAGACAAGTTGAGTAGTTGCAGAAGGGGTTGATTTGAGAGAGTCCGAGTCCATGTGTTGTACCAATTGTATTAGCACCAAAGAAGAATGGAGAATGGAGGATGTGCACAAATTTTCATGCTATCAAAAAAATCACAATCGAGTACATATTTCCATTACCAAGGATGGATGATATTATGGACTATTTGAGTGGAGCTAAGTATTTCAAAAAGATAGAATTGAAGAGTGGATACAATCAGATTCATATCAAAGAAGTTGATGAGTGGAAGATTTCCTTCAAGAAAAAAGAAGGACTATATGAGTGGTTAGTCATTACATTTGGGCTAACCAATGCACCAAGAACTTTCATCAGGCTCATGAATGAGGTAATGAAGGAGTTTCTAGTTAAGTTTGTAATTTTTTATCTAGATGATATTTTGATCTTTAGTAAGACATTGGAGGAGCACTTGATCCATATTCACAAGTTGTTTGATAAGTTGAGGGAAGAAAAGTTGTTGATAAACCTGAAGAAGTGTATTTTTGTAAAGAAGGAATTAGTGTACCTAGGATTTTTAATCTCAGCAGAAGGTCTAAAAATGGTCCTAGAGAAAGTGAAGTCTATGCTTGAATGGCCTACTCCAAGGAGTACGATAGAGGTAAGATCTTTTCATGGATTGGCTATGTTAATATCATAATGGTTTTTGACACTTGAGTGCCAATACACTTAACCACTTTCTATATTGGAGCTGAGTACACCATGAATGCCGAGCCACACCATGAGCCAAGTCAGGAAAGACTTCAAGTGTCGAGTAGCCTTCAAGTGCTGAGTGAAGATCAGCTTCCGAGTGAAGTTCAAGTGCCGAATGAATTTAAGTGCCGAACATGATACAAGTGCCAAGTGATATTTAAGTGCCGAGTCACAAATGATGCCAAGCAATACAAAAATGCAACAGGAGCTGAGTAAGCTAGTTTGATATTAGTGCCGAGCATCTAGAATCAGCGAGTGCCAAGTAACACAGAATGTACATATGAGTTTGTAACTCCATTGATTCATATGTAAACCATTTTCATGGCTGACATATGATGAATCTTGAAGGATTAAATGATAAGATCGAATATTTTGTATTTCCTATGCAATCTACATGCAACCAATAAGAAAAATGGAGAAGGCATGCAACCAATAAGAAAAGTGCAAGGAATGAGCAGGAAGCAAAGATTCAATATGGATGGTAGATCCATGCCTAACCCTAAGTCTTTGAATGTATTTATAAGGAAGATGAAATCTCATTAGAAAAAGAAGTGGATGTACAAGGGTGTGGAAGGAAAACTATTTTAGAGTAAAGAGTATAAGATCTCAGAGGATCAAGATCAGAGAAAGCAGATCAAGTGCCTATATTCAACAAATGAAGGATTGTAAGCTATCAGGTTTATTGTACCTAATACTCTCTAGCAATTGTATTAGAATGAAAACCCTATGGTGATAGGTTAGCTTAGAAACTATTTTGTAGATCCTTTAAATAGGTGATTAAATTCTTTAACAAGGTGACACTTCATGTAAAGTGTTTGTAAATCCTTTAACCAAGTCACTATTGATACAGTGTAAAGCCTTTAACAGGGTAGATCATCAGAAGTGGTCAAACATTATTATTGCAGTGATTTTGTGGGTATCATCCCCACTCTAGTTTTACCTTCTTATTTTTGGAGGGTTTTTGGGTTACCAAAATCTCAAGTGTTATGTGGTGATGCTTATGTGTTTCTCATAATTGTTTGATATGTTTATATGCATGCAATCTACTTTCAGTCAAAATGTTTTAATGGTCAAAATATAGTACTTTTGATTCACCCCCCCTCCCCCCCCCCTCACAAAAGCATTCTTCCTATTTGAATATTCCAATAATTGGTATCAGAGCAAGGTTCTCACAAGAACAAGTCTAACAACTTGGAGAAAAAGATCTAAAGATGGAAGTCTTCAAACTTGGGAAGATTATTGACAATCAAGTGATTGATGTGCATCTGGCTCTACACAAAGTAGAGGAAGCAAGGGAGGAATTGAAAAAATCCTTGAAGAGAAGGAAGGATATAGCCATAGCTAAAAATGATATAAACTACAAGGAGATTGATACCACAAAATTGTGTGCCAATAGAGACACTAAAGAGTTTGATGCAGTTATAGCAGAATTGATGGAGAAAAACAAAGTTCAAGTAGAAGAGATAAGATCTCTCAAGATGGAACATGAATCACAGGCCATAATGTTATGTGGAATCACTGAACAAAAGAAAAGAGCAGTTGAGGACAAAGTCATGATGAAAAATGACAAAAGAAATCTTGCAAACAGACTTGAAGAAAAATGTACTGAATTATCAAGGATCTCAAACATGCAGTTGGATACACTTGCCCAAATAATGAATCTTCATCATGAACTCAACATAAAAGATATTGAGATCTCTACTTTAAAGATGCAGAATGAACAACTACAAAATAAATTAATTAGAGAAAAAGAGGTAGCAAAGAATCTCAACAAGTCAAGTGAAGCCATCAAGTCTTTGAATAGTTGCTGAAATCCCCAAGATTCGCCCATGATACATCAGGACTTGGATACAACAACACTGAAGTTGGAGAATCATCAAAGAGTGTTGAGCAAAAAGATGACATAGGTAAGAATTTAAAACTCACTTGTCATTACTGTAATAAGAAGGGGCATACTGCTAATGTTTGCAGGGGTAGGAGATCCAATCAACCAAATACACCCAAGAGCAAGAGTTACTGTCACAAGTGCAACATGCAAGGACATATGACACAAGACTGTAGATCCAATGTCACAAGGACTCAAAGATTTGATGGACATTGTTATAATTGCAAGAAGTATGTACATAGAGAATTTGAATGCAAATCAAAGTCTATGTGGACATCAGACCAACCAGCAAAATCAAAAGGAAATGAAAGACACTATCATTGGGATTACAACACCAAGTATAGCTGTCATTATTGTCAATAATATGGACATATACCACAAAATTGCATAAGAGAACATTTCAAAGGGAACTATAAAAGATGGTTGAATCAAACCACGTGTTTCAGTTGTCTGAAAACTAGTCATACCAGCAGAAACTGTCCTACAAGGTCAAAGGCACCCAAGATTGAAGAAAATAAGGGCAAAATAAAGATTGATGTTGAAAAGATAAGGGGGCAAATGAATAAGACTTGGAGAAAGAAAGATGAGTACAACACATCAAGTGGAGGGATCACTTCACCCAATGGGTCAAGTGATCACACTTCATCAAACTAAGCATGAGAAGTATATGGGACTGATATAAAAAGTTATATCACACATTAGTCCCAAGACAAAGAAGCAATACAAAGTATAAATTTGCATGAGACAAGATGTCAAGAAAAAATCTAAATGATGTTGCTGAGCTATCTTTGGATGTCGAGCTAAACTCCAACACATGTCGAGTTCCTAACAGCGATCGAGTTGATAACTGATGTCGAGTTGGTTAACTCCAATGCAAGTCGAGTAAAGTGGAAGTGTAGTACAAGCTGAGTAATGTTCAAATCCATCAGAAGTTGAGTTGGTAGTTGAGCATTTAATGCAATGAAAATAGGGTATATTATCATGATTCCAATCAATTTTCCTCATCATGATCAAGAAGAAAAGAAAAGAAAGAGAGTAGAGCAACTTCATAGTAGAGAATCCAACATTTCAAGCAGATTGCAACATCTCTCAATGTGTTTTCATCGATCTTGAGGTATTTTTATTTGTGCCAAGCTATGCAGTTTCATATTTCATAAAAAAAGAAACCCTAGTTTGCATAAATGGCATCAAGTTCTAAGAAAACTAAGGACAAAGAGTCGTTTGATGTTTAGTTAGTGTCCAATGAGGTCAAGCAACCTAATTTTCGTCCCATTCCTAAAGTTGCATACAAAAATAACCCAGTCGGAGCTCTCTCCCAGATTCCCCCAAAAGTTGTAATGGTTCAAGATGTGAGAAGATGCTACAATTGTAAGATAGGAGCCCTAGGAGATATAGAGATAAGGCAAGCCTATGAGAAATTTTGCATAGATGGAGTCTTAAAAGATGAATTCAAAATTGTTGAAAGAAAGGGTTTGACCCGAGTTTTGAGCTTTCCCACCATATTCAAGACAAAATGGGTTAAACTTGTGTTAAGCAAAATTCATGGTGGAAGTTTGTGGTTGGAAGATATTTAAATCAAATTAACCAAAGGAATCATACATAGGGTAATTGGGTACCCTACCCTAGATCGGTTCAAAACCTTGAGAAGTGAATCGAAGGAGGTTATTGAAAAGAACACTGGTGCTCAGTGGAATAAGAGAGGAATGCCAATTCACACCATTCAGGATCCTCTAGTTGAGTTTGCTGTTAGAGTCATTGCCCATAAGTTCTATCAATCCAGTAGACTCAATAGTGTGCCATGTATTGCAGTAGATGTAGGTTACAAATTGGTGAAAAAGGATCATACTTATGATCTTACAGAACTGCAACTACAACAGATTACTAAAAACTTAGCTGCCATAAGAAGCATAAAGGGTGCTCAATGCAAATTTGGAACAATTCTAGTTTGTATATTCTTTTATGTTCAGAATGAGTTTCCCTCTTTCGGCAAAGTTACATGGAGGAATGATAGAACTATCATTGCCCAAATCAATGAATATATAGAACAGATGGGAGAAAATTTTGATACCCTAATGACAAGTTATTTTGAGGATTTCAAGAAATCCATGAAGAAAAGATCAAGAATACCAGTTTCCATAGTGGAAAAACATACTAATGATTTGTGCTTTTTAGTTGACATTGATTTTACCTATATTCAAGTATT
Organism: Cupressus sempervirens; assembly: GCA_028749045.1. Classification (NCBI taxonomy): domain Eukaryota; kingdom Viridiplantae; phylum Streptophyta; class Pinopsida; order Cupressales; family Cupressaceae; genus Cupressus; species Cupressus sempervirens. Next base: position 532,601,712 of record CM053784.1, read on the forward strand.
AATTCCAAGGGTGAGATGGCTAAGTCCATTTGGATATGAAATCAATATAGATGCTGCTTCTACAGCAATAACTACATTATTGGCAAAAGAGATAGATAAAAGTGTTGCACACTTTGGCTCTTATGATGTGGTAAGATCAAAGATAAATATGGAGTTAAAGACTGCCTCCACATTAAAGAAGAAAGAAAAATTGTTGAAGAAGATTAAGAAGAAATTTGGTGAAGGAATTGAGGCTGAAGCAGAAGAAGAAGAAGAAGAAGAAGATGACAATGATGATGATGAAGATGAACAAGAACAAGGCCCAATGGAATTAACTCAAGGCCTAGGTGAAGACAAGGAGCAAGGTGTAGAGGAAGAAGAAGCCAAGGAAGCACCAACTAAAGTTGAGTCAAAGAAAAGAAAGGCAACAGAATAGCCTCCAACTCAACAAAAACCAAAGAAATCTACCATGCCATCACCTCAAAAGCCAACAACCTGAGCTGCAACAAGGGCCTCCACTAAAAAGGCTAAAGAGGAAGCTACAAAGAAGAAAGCAATCAAGGAAATACAGGAAGAGCCAAGGAAAAGAAGAAGATATGTGGCTCAACCTGATACTGATGAAGAAGATCAATCTGAAAAGGTAAGCCATTTTTTAGTTGACACTTAATGTAAAAAGATTGGAAATGGTGATTTAAGCAACTTAAATAAAGTTGATTTCAATAAGTTTACTAAAGAAGAACAGAATAGGATAGAGGAAATAGTTTATGGAATGATGGCACAGTTCAAGTACACTCCTCTTGAACTAGATGGACAATTTCCAAATGAACTGTTAAAATTGTAGAAGACAGATTACATTTTTGTTTGAAAATGGAGAAGGAGATGAGGGAATCAACCCTAGCAAGTGTATTGCCTGATTTGACTAAGGAACAAAAAAAGAAAGTAGTTTAAAGGCATAATACTAGGTTTACACCTAAGTATAGGGCATTCTTCATTCTCCAAAACAAGATGGAAGAAATTGTTCAAAGAGCAATAACATCATGGAAAAACTTGTACAAAAAGATTGAAGATTTTATTGAAGAAGAATACAAGGAAGAAGCTACTACTCCACTATAAGAGAGAAGAAAAAGGAGAGAAGAGAATATAGTAGTAGAGAAGGGAGTAGAAGAAAAGAAAGATGGAGAGGAGGAAGAGACACAAAAATAAGATGTAACGGCAATAGCTGAGTAGCAACCAGACCAGAGTGTGCAAGACACACAATTGTCACCCTCTTAGCCCTCCTCATGTACCCATCACACCTGTAGAAACTATAATTATAAAAGATGTTCCTGACACTTCTGGTCAAAACATCAATCCATTAACTGCAAAAGACCTCAAAAGAATCCTTGACCAATCTACGCAGCAAGCAAGATTATGTACAAATCTAGTATTGGTTAGTATGGATGAATTACAAAAACTAGTAGAAAGCATAGTTAGAGATAAGGTGACTCCACAAGAACCACCTTCCATCATCTCTACAGCTACTAGTGGTCAACCTCAAATGCCCACAGTTATTTCATCAGGCATAGTTGACACCTCAATACAGAAGTCAAGTCCAGCTGTAGAAAAAGAAATAGAACAAACAGGACAGACTATTACATCTGATCCTATAGCACAAACACAAGGTGAACTTCCTAAGATTACCATAATTGATCAAGGTAGTAGACAATAGGAGGAGAAAATAGAGGAAACCCCTAAAGAGCAAGAGGCAATACAAACATTGATAAATTTGCCTACCTCGAGAACTTCTTCACAACAGCCATTGCAAATATCTGCACCAGGATCTAGTACTACAAAAGTTGCAAGGGTACTTCACTATGGAGACCCTGAATTAGATGAGGAGATAGTCATACTAGGCTATGACTCAAAAACAATAACCATTGATCAAATCAATGAGGTACAAGAAGCGCTGAATAGGAGAAAGAGACAAGAGATACTCAGGAAGGAGTATAAACAAAAGCAAAAACTACATGAGATTAAGGACATCTTTATGGATGCCTTCAGTTTGCAGTCACTAGATGAGTCAAAGCATATCATGGAGCAATTGTTAGATATTGTTGACCAAGTGACAAATGAAGACCAAGAGACAAATGCAAAACTTATAGAATGGTCTGAAAGGAAATTCTAGGGAAAAGTGAATGAGCAAATATCAAGTCAAATTACACTTTCCCAGGTTGAATTGGCAAAGCTAATAGAAAAAGTTAAAAAAGGTACTTGAGAATATATTCTCATTGTACAAAAAATTGTGTGACTTTTCATACTTCACACAAGAGACAAGCCAAAAGATATTGAGCTTGGAGAGAAATTTAAATATTTCAAGCATGCAGCTACCAAAAGATCCAGCTCAAAGTGAGAAGCATTTTGCTCAATCTCTTCACACTCTGAAAGAAATAGCTGTATTAACAGCAGATGAGGCCAATATCAAGGCAAAAATGATACAACTCTAGTCCTCGATCTTTTGGAAATACTCCATAAGGAACAAGTCTACACAGAAACTGTTCTCAAGAAAGATCCTAATCATTCTACTTTAGATGGACTTATTCATCTTGCTCCAGAGACTACCATCTAGCACAAGTCACTAGAAATTGCTTTGAACAATTGGGATGCATCTCTCAGGATGATTATGGAGGTAAATAGCACATTTTTTGGCAAAATATGGTCTTAACCCTTAAAAATCCTTTGACATAAGTGTCAAAAAGGGGGAGATATATATCTTATTAACTAAGGGGGAGATATTATAAGATGCATGGGGGAAATGAGAGAATGGGGGAAAAAAAACCAAGGAAACCAAGGGGAGTGTGATATACAGATAATGGCACAAACAGCCAACTCAGGGGGAGTTACAATAATTTTTAGATTAGTTAATGTACTCATAAGGTGAGTTAAGTGTTTTTGTCACTCATGTCAAAGGGGGAGATTGTTAACCTCATAATGGTTTTTAACACTTGAGTGCGAATACACTTAACCACTTTCTATATTGGAGCTGAGTACACCATGAATGCCAAGCCACAACATGAGCCGAGTCAGGAAAGACTTCAGGCGCTGAGTGATCTTTAGGTGCTGAGTAGCCTTCAGGTGTCGAGTGAAGATCAAGTGTCAAGTGAAGTTCAAGTGTCAAATGACTTTAGGTGCTGAGCATGATACAAGTGCCAAGTGATATTTAAGTGCCGAGTCATAGATGATGTCAAGCAATATAAAAATGCAATAGGAGCCATGTAAGCCAGTTTGATCTTAGTGCCGAGCATTTGGAATTAGCGAGTGTTGAGTAACACAGAATGTACATATGAGTTTGTAACTTCATTGATTCATATGTAAACCATTTTCATGGCCGACATATGATGAATCTCAAAGGATTAAATGATAAGATTGAATATTTTGTATTTCCTATGCAATCTACATGCAACCAATAAGAAAAATGGAGAAGGCATGCAACCAATAAGAAAAGTGCAAGGAATGAGCGGGAAGCAAAGATTCAATATGGATTGTAGATCCATGCCTAACCCTAAGTCTTCGAATATCTTTATAAGGAAGATGAAATCTCATTAAAAAAAGAAGTGGATATACAAGGATGTGGAAGGAAAACTATTTCAGAGTAAAGAGTATCAGACCACAGAGGATCAAGATCAGAGAAAGCAGATCAAGTGCCTGTATTCAGAAAATGAAGGATTGTAATCTATCAGGTTTATTGTACCTAATACTCTAGAAATTGTATTAGAATGAAAACCCTATGTTGATAGGTTAGCTTAACAGCTATTTTGTAGATCCTTTAAATAGGTGATTAAATCCTTTAATAGGGTGACACTTCATGTAAAGTGTTTGTAAATCCTTTAACCAGGTCACTATTGATACAATGTAAAGCCTTTAACAGGGCAGATCATCAGAAGTGGTCAAACATTATTACTACAGTGATTTTGTGGGTATCATCCCCACCCAATTTTTACCTTCTTATTTTTGAAGGGTTTTTGGGTTAGAAAAATCTCAAGTATTTTGTGGTGATGCTTATGTGTTTCTCATAATTTTTTGATATGTTTATATGCATGCAATCTACTTTCAGTCAAAAAGTTTTAATGGTCAAAATACAATACTTCTGATTCACCCCCCCCCCCCTCTCAGAAGCATTCTTCCTATTTGAATATTCCAACAGGCCAGTTTTTATAGAAAGTTCATTTTTTAAAAGTATTTGTGGACCCTTGATTGAAAAAATGAGAGGGAATAGGAAAGAGTATAAGTGGATTGTAGGAGCAAACTAGAGTTTTAATTTGTTGAACAAAAAGTTATTGAGTAGCTTTTTTCAGCACTTCCTAATTTTAACAAGGTGTTTCAAGTAGATTGTAATGCTAGTGGTACTACAATAGGAGTTGTTATGAGCCAAGAAGGTAGACCTATTGCTTATTTTAGTAAGAATTTGAATGATGCAAAAAGAAAATATTCTATTTATGATTAGGAATTTTATGCTATAGTTCAAGCATTGAAGAAGTGGAGACACTATCTTCTTCCTAAGGAGTTTGTTTTGTATACTAATCATAAAGCTTTGCAATATTTGAATAGTCAAGGAAAATTGGAACAAAGGCATTTGAAGTGGGTTGAGTTTTTTCAGAGTTGTACATTTGTTTCATAACATAGGAGTGAGAAGTCTAATAGAGTTGCAGATGCTCTTAGTATAAGACAACTTTTAATCATACAAATGTAAATAGAGGTGGTTGGGTTCAAGGAACTTAGCAATTTGTATCTAGATGATCCTAATTTTGGTAAAGCATGGAAGGCTTGTACAAAACTTGTTACACTTGAAAAGATAAAGTGGTTGGATTTCATGATCTAGGATAGTATGTTGTTTAAAGGAAGCTAGTTGTGCATTCTCAAAAGTTCAATGAGAGAGAATATCATTAAGGAGAAGCATAGTGGAGGGTTGGATGGACATTTTAGCAAAGATAAAACCATAGATTTGGTTATTGAGAATTATTAAAGGCCATAATTGCAATGAGATATGAAGTTTGTATAGAGTTGTAGAGTATGTCAGATGGCAAAAGGAGTAAAGAAAAATACAGGGTTGTATCTGCCATTACCTGTACTAGAGAAGCTATAGGAGGATGTCAACATGGATTTTTTTCTTGGATTATCAAGGAATCAACATGGGCATGATTCTATTTTTGTGGTGCTTGAAAAATTTTCAAAGATGGCACATTTTATTCCTTGCAAGAAGACTAGTGATGTTGTTCATGTGGTAGAGTTATTTTTTAGAGAAGTGGTGAGACTACATGGTTTGCCAAAGAGTATAGTTTTAGATTGAGATACCAAATTTGTTGGATATTTCTAGCATACATTATGGAAGAAGTTGAAGATGGATTTGAAGTTTAGTTCATTGCATCATCCATAGACTAATGTATAGACATAAGTTGTGAATCATAGTTTGGGAAACTTGTTGAGATGCTTGGTTGGAGATAAACCAAAAAGATGGGATATGATTTTACCATAGACAAAATTTGCATATAATAATTCTATCAATAGGAGTACTGGTAGATCACCATTTCAAATTGTATATGGGAGTAGTCTTAGAAATGCTTCTAAATTGAGGCAGTTGGATAAGGGAGATAAACAGTGCTGAAGTAGAAGAATTTGCTAAACATTTGAAGACCATCCATGAGGAGGTGAGGAAGTATATCATAAAGATGAATACATAGTATAAGGCTAAGGTAGATGTGAAAAGGAGGTATAAGGAATTTCAAATTGGAGATGAAGTCATGGTTCATTTGATAAAGGAGCATTTTCTAGTGGGTACATATAATAAGCTGAATATGAAGAAGTTTGGACTGTACAAGATAGTGAAAAGGCATGATTCAAGAAATGCTTATGAATTGGAGTTTCTTGTTGAATTGAATATTTCACCAGTATTTAATATTTTAGATTTGATAGAGTATTATGAGGGAGTTGATGGAGATAAAGTTGTAGAAGCATAGTGGAGTATTCCAGTACCTAGTTTGACTACAAAGGAGATTGAGGAGATACTGGATAGTCATGTTGGCAAAAGTACTAGGAATAGAACTTATGTGAAATACTTGGTAAAATGGAAAGGGAGGCTAGTAGAGGATTCATCATGGATAGAAAAGGAGGAGGTTAACCATTTTGGTTTTCCTCTGAACACCTAAGATGTGACGGGGTCACTTCTCAAATTACCCCAAGTGTCTAATGCAGGAGCATCCTAGGTGTAAGAGAAATCTTGCATCACCCATAAATATTTACATTTTAGTCTTTTCTATTTTAATAAGGACTAGTAGATAGGGTGGCTACTATTTATAGGAACTTTCTATTTTTAGTAAATTGGTCATATGAGCTCAAAATGTTCTCATTTTCTATAGGAAGGTTCATCTTAGAGTTATTAGCCTACCATGTCATTGCTCTAGCTTAAGTATTGAAGAAGTTTTTATACCTTTTTAGTGGAAAAATTTGTAGAAAAATATTTAGGCTCACCATTGGAGGCCTTAGAGTGCATAGATGAGGCCTATAAACTTGACGGAAGGGTGTTTGCATTGTTCTAGGCCTATAGATTAGGAATTGGCATTTTTGGAAAGTGGTTATAATAGCCAATCATAGCAATGGTTTGTGAGTTATGACATTTCAAGGTTTGGCTACCCAAAATATCTAAAATAATTATCAAAGATATATTTGGTTGACTCTATATGTATTGTTAGGGTTTGTCAGCCCTAGGTATTAAGTTTCAATGTCTAGAACCTTCCCGAGCGACATAAAATTGCCTATTTAAGAAAGGCCTGAACATTGTCTTGGACAACTCTGGGTAGTAGTACATAGCTTAGCCTTGCAAAAAAGAAGTCAAGATAATACCAACTTACAAACCAAGTATCTTTTATAAAACCTTCCTATCAATAAATCTCTATCCAAGATAAATTGAACTTGTAAAATCAAAGTGCAGATTTAAAAATCATTTCTAATCTGAAATTTGAATATGCAACTTTAACAATCACACTACTAAGAGAAATAAATAAAATAAAATATATACCTCTCAATTTTTTTTGTTCAAATTATTTCAAGCTTATTCCATGGATATAGAAAACACCATCTTCAACAATAAATTTCAGATTTTCTCTTTATCTTTCAATTATACTATCCTCTTTAAATATATCATTCCACTTCACAAGTCTTCTTCGACCCAAATTCTGTAGATGTGCATTCTTGTCTTTACACAAATGCTTTTATCAATATGTATAATCATTGATGTGCAAATTTATAACCAAAATTTGGTTATAATTATCAAACATAACTAAAGGATTTGAGCAATACAAATCCACAAAACCTAAAGAACGTCTACATGCAAGAACTTGTCATAAAGAAGAAAATACAAAGAGACATCAAGGTTTTGGCTCTAAAAATATGGAAAAATATATTATCAGATTGAAAGAATGAATTGAAATTTTTAATTGATCAATCCTTATAGAAGGAGATCATAAAACCTAGAAGGGAAACCCTAAGAGGTAAATGATATTTAATAATTAATATTTAATTATTAAATAGAAATGCATGTACATAAAATGAAATATTAAGAAGGGAGTAAAGGTAATATAATAAATGAAATTAAATTAACCCTTTACTCTAATATCCCCCTTAAGAAAAGCAACAATGTAACTACAAACAATGCATGAAAAAGCAAGGAAACTACAATGCTAAAAGAAAACTTGGGTCCCAACAACAAGGCTTGATGAGGTACCCAATCATAACTAGATCTCTATAAAATAACGATATAGAGAAAATCCAGTGGGGAAAACCCCACTCCAAAAAGAGATAGAAAGAAAAAGTACAAATGATATGTCTCAAGAGACTCTCTCAAAACCATAAGTACAATGAAACCCACCATGATAGAGGCTTGAGACTCCATAGCCCCCCCAAAATGTAGAACTCTAGTGTTGATGAATAGACCAATGTGGTTCAAATATGAAAGAAACAAAGGTACTAGACATGGAGGATCAAACCCATAACTGTAAGGTAAAGCTAGAAGTCCTAGATGATAGTCAAAGGATAATGTATGAGAATCTTGAAATGGAATCTCTGATGGAGGTGGGATAATAAGTGTGATGAATATGCCATCTGAGAGGAGATGTATATCCTCTAATATATAGTTAAAAACTGCAATAGGTGGCTCGATGATTGAAGTTGCAATGTTAGGAAATGTTGAAGAGTAATCCTATGTGATAGATGGAATATGAATAGGAGGTGGAGATGTATAAGTCACAACACTGGTCTCCAAAATAACACATAAGTTCAAGTGACCTGACTGCACCTCAATAGTCTCTTATGAAGGAGGAGAGTGAGTCTTTGATAGTGGAGATGGTGGACCAAAATGAGAGAAAGAGTATAACTAGGAAGTATGATCAATAGTCCTTGTAGCAACAACATTGTTGGTCTCACTATCCTTGATGTGAACTAAATCTTGTCCATACTCAACTCTCTTCCTTGTCCCACTATGTGTAATTTGATAAATAGAGAGAATGTTAGAGGAAAAAGACTAAACACATAGTACATCATGAAATGTACTACCATCAATGTTAATAGAATCTTTCCCACATATATTCATAATAGTTTTGTTCCCCATCAAAATGTGTGGAGTATGAGAAGCCTCAAAAGAAGAGAACAAATCCTAAGAAGATACCATATGGTGTGAAGCACCCAAATCTTGTAACCATCTAGAAGAATGTGGAGTAGTAGTTATACATAGTGCATGATCCTTTCCTATGTCTTTACCATTTAACTAAAATTATGATGATGAAGAAGATTTGTGAGAAGTAGAATTGATGCAGGAGCATCCAATTGTGTAAGGGCAATCCTATATCACTCCAAAATATGCTTAGTGTTAGTTTCTATTTAAATTGTTTTAATTTATGGATACCCATTTGGGTCAAATAGAGATTCCAACTCTCATAGTTCCACTAGTGGTTTTTTGGGTTAGAGTTTTTGAGCACCTTAGGATACATACCAATATAGAAAATAGGTTATTTTGTAATTAAGCTATAATTATAATGAGTTAGAGGGTGTAAGTTGGAGGGATGATTATAATTTTAGTTTAAAGCACTATAGAAAAAGAATCAGGTTAAAAGGCTTTATAGTTTGAAAGTTATTGCAGTTTTAAGTTTCCTAGAGATCTCCTAAGAGTAGTTCAAAGTCAGATTTGAGGCACTAAATGGCCTTGTACAAGAACAAAAAATGGGGGACAAGAAAAACTAGTCCATAGGGCTATAGAGAGCTTGGAGAGATTTTAAGAAATGTAAACAATTCATCAATCGAAGTCTCGAATCAAAAGTTATGCCTCTCAGAAGTTGGACTACCATTTCTAAATTCTTCTAATTTTACATTGACTTCTGACATGTTTCCTAGAACCTTTTTTTTTGGTAGTGGATGCCAAATGACATATTCTAAAATTTATGCCTAACCCTAAACCTAATTTTTTTTTACATAAGGACCTTTCTAGCATTATAAAGGCAGTTTTTGGTGGAGTTTGGAAAAGGTACTGTAAGAAGGATTTTCTCTAAAATTTGATAATATTATAAGCCCATAGGGCATGTTGAAGAGTCTATTTTCATTGTAATGAATGTAATAGTAGATCATTTCTACTAATAATATTTCCCTTTTCTTGTTGTGTTCATTTTTGTCTTCGATTGTGTCCTCATGAAGTGGTATCCAAGTTTTCTTGAGTGTATAGACATAGTGCCAAATGTGACGTAGTTTGCACTAGGACTATGTGGTTGTGGGTTTTAATACAAGAAGATTCCTCCACAAAGGGAGTGTGGTGGAAGAGCTTGAATTGTTACTCCTCATGTTAGAGCCCTCTAGAGACAATTTTAGGCATTGTAGGAGGAGATCCATAGAGGGATGAATGTTGTTGTAGGTGACGAAAGTGAGGAAGAAAATGAAGAAGAAGGAAATATTGGGCAAGAAGGGGAAGGAGATAGAGAAGTCCTAAAATAGGTAGAGGAGAGGCTTTTTAGGGCCTTTTATAAGGTTAAAAAAGACCTAAAATTGACGTCAACATGTTTTTGGGAAATTTAAACCTGGATGAGTTGATCGATTGGATCAATGAGCTAGAGGAATATTTTGAGTATGAGGGTATTGGGAACCCTAATAGGGTTAATTTTGTGAAGACCAAAATGAAAGGCCATGCCAAAATTTGGTGGCAAGAGATTAGTTGGAAAGAAATAGAAAAGGAAAGGAGAAAATCACAAGATGGGATTGCATGGTGGACAAACTAAAGAAGCAGTTCATTCTTGTTGATTAGGAGCTTGATTTGTTCAAAAAGATGCAAGGGTTAAAGAAAGTGGAAAAATTTGTCCAGGAAAACATAGAGGAATTTTATTGAGTCCTTATTATGGTGGGGCATGTAGAAGAAAACAAGGAGAAGGTTTCCTATTACCTTAGTGTGTTAAGACCTAACATTCAGGAGGAGTTAAGTCTGGTTAGAATGACTTGCATTGAAGAGGCATACTAGTTTACCTTACGTGTTGAGGAGAAGCTAAAAATAGGTTTAATGGAAGGCAAAGAGGGTGCAGTTAAGGAGGAAGGGTTAGTGGCAAGTAATTTGATGTCGAAATGAGAACTAGAAGAAAAATGAAGACATAGGTACTAGCCAAAATCAGAGGAATGAGGGTTTCAACTACTCCCATGATCAAAAATTTAGAGATTAGAGAGGAAGAGGTAGAGGATGTGGATTTGGTTCAGGAAGAGGATGCTTCCATGGTAACTATTTTCACTATAATGAAGAAGGTTATCATGCCTTTGAATGCCCTCAATGCCAAGGAAGGATAGATAGGAGAGCTGATGGTCAAGCAAAGGTTGCTCACGTGGATGATGATGCACAATCATCACATTCAAAGGATGTAGAAAGAGGAGAGGTTCTAGTTAATGAAAGGGTCTTACTAAGCAATGAGACTAAACCTAAACAAAGAAGAAGCTTGTTTCATACTAGGTGCAAGTGTGAGGGTAAATATTGTGATGTTATTGTTGACGGTGGAAGCATTGATAATTTGGTGTTAGAGGAGATGGTCTCATAGTTAAAGGTCAAGAGGGAGAAAAACCCCAAACCCTATTTGATTGCTTGGGTGTAGGATGATCATACAATCCTAGTCAGTAAGCAATGTTTGGTAAAGTTCAAGATTGGGAGTTACCAAGATGGGGTTCTTTGTGACACTATTCTAATGAACATCTACCATTTATTGTTGGGAAGGTCATGGTAGTTTGATAGGCATGCTATACATGCTGGTCATGCAAATATATACTCTCTAACAAAGGATTTAGTTTGCCACAAATTGAAGCCCTTGATAAAGGAGGGTGAATAGGTATGTAGTAGTGTTAGGGTATGTCTTGTTGATGGAAGAATTTTTTTGGATGGCATGAAACATCAACATTTGTGTTATGCTTTAATTCCTAAAAAAGATAAGGAAGGTAGTAGTGAAATTCCACTTGAATTTGCAGGTGTATTAAGTGAGTATGGAGATGTCATCTCTGATAATGTTCTTGAAGGGTTGCCACCAATAAGGAAAATCTATCATCAAATAGATCTAGTCCCTAGAGCTATTTTTCCTAACAAGACTACTCATAGGATGACTCCTAATGAGACAAAGGAGCTAAATAAACAAGTTCAGGAGTTGTTGAGGAAAGGTTTGATTCAAAAGAGCCTGAGTCCATCGTGTAGTACCTAAAATACTAGCACCAAAGAAGGATGGATAATGGAGAATGTGTATAGACTCTTAGGCTATAAATAGAATAACCATCAAGTATCAATTTCCTTTGCCAAGAATGGATGATCTTATGGACTATTTGAGTGGAGCTTAGTACTCTACAAAGATAGATCTCAAGAGTGGTTATCACCAGATATAGATACGAGAGGGAGATGAGTGAAATACTACATTCAAGACCAAGGAGGGTTTATATGAGTGGTTAGTCATGCCCTTTGGACTAACCAATGCACCAAGAACCTTCATGTGGCTAATGAATGAGGTACTAAAGAAATTTTTGGAAAAAATTGTCATTTTTTATTTGGATGATATTTTGATTTTCAGTAAGTCTTTGGATGAACATTTATTGCACATTCATAGTGTCCTTTAAAGGTTGAGGGAAGAGAAATTGTTGAATAATTAGAAGAAGTGTAGCTTTGTCAAAAGGGAGTTAGTCTATTTGGGGTTTGTTGTATCAGCTGATGGTCTCAAAATGGAACCGAAGAAGGTGAAGGTCATCTTGGAATGGCCTACTCCAAGGTCTACCACTAAGGTGAGGTCATTCCATGGTATGACTAGTTTTTACAAGAATTTCATTAGGAATTTCAGTAGTATATGTGCACCCCTAACTGAAAAAATGAGGGGAGATAGAAAAGAGTTCAAGTGGACTATAGGAGCTACAAGGAGTTCTGAATTGCTAAAGAAAAAGGTGATAGAGTAACTTGTATTAGCACTTCCTAATTTTAACAAAGTATTCCAAGTGGATTGCAATGCTAGTGGTAGTGTTATTGGGACTATGTTGAGCCAAGAAGGTAAGCCTACTACCTATTCTAGTGAAAAATTGAATGATGCAAAGAAGTATTTTGTTTATGATCATGAGTTCTATGCAATAGTTTAGGCCTTAAAGAAATGGAGGCATTATTATTTGTTGCCAAAAAAAAATGTTTTGTATACTGATCACCAGGAATTACAGTACCTAAATAGCCAAGGTAAATTGAAAAAAATACATTTGAAATGGGTAGAGTTCTTTCAAAGCTATACATTTGTATTAAAACATAGAAGCATAAGGTCTAATAGGGTTGCAGATGCATTACGTAGGAGACAGTTGTTGCTGATAGTAATGTAGGTTGAATTCATTGGGTTTGATGAACTCAAGAACCTGTACCCTGAGGATCCTAACTTTGCAGAGGCTTGGAAGGCTTGTAAAGAGCCTATTACTCTAGATCAGACTAGGTGGCTAGATTACATGATTCAGGATGGCATGTTGTTCAAGGGAAGTCAATTGTGTATTCCAAGGAGTTCCATGAGGGAAAACTTGATCAAGGAGAAGCATAGTTAAGGGATGGTAAGACACTTTGGTCAAGATATGATCATTTCCATTATTAGAGAGCGTTTATTTTGGCCTTAATTGTCATAGGATGCGAAGAAGTTTGTGTAGAATTATCAAGTATGTCAAATAGCCAAAGGATTTTGTCACAATATTGGACTCTATCATCCATTGCCTATTCCAATGAATCCTTGGGAGGACATAAGTATGGATTTTTTTCTTGGATTGCCAAGGATACAAAGGGGTAATCACTTAGTATTTATGGTGGTTGATAGTTTCTCCAAGATGGAACATTTCATTCCATGCCACAAGACTCATGATGTAGTGCATATTACAGATTTTTTTTTCAAAGAGGTGGTGGGGCTACATGGTCTCCCAAAAAGTATTATTTTTGACAAAGATGCTAAATTTGTGGGGTATTTCTAGAGGACTTTGTGGAAGAAGTTGAAGATAGAATTAAAGTTCAGTTCTACACATCATCCACAGACTGATGGACAAATAAAAGTAGTAAATAGAAGTCTAGGCAATTTGTTGAGGTGTTTAGTAGGAGATAAATTGAAGGGATAGGATTTGATTCTACTACAAGCATATTTTTCTTATAATAATTCTATAAATAAGAGTACTGGTAGGTCACCATTCCAAATTGTGTATGGGAGTAGTCCAAGGACTGCACTAGAGCTGAGGAAGATGGAGCAAGCAGAGAGGACAAGTGCTAAGGCAAAAGACTTTGTTGAACATGTCAAGAACCTACATGAGGAAGTGTAAGCACATTTTACCAAGATGAACCTATAGTATAAGGCTAAGGAAGATTAGAAGAGGAGACATAAGAAGCTCCAAGTTGGAGATCAGGTTATGGTATATTTGAGGAAAGAACGATTTCTATTGGGTACCTACAACAAGTTGAAGATGAAGAAATTTGCCCCCTACAAAATTTTGAAGAAAAATGATTCAAGGAATGCATATGAGGTGGAGTTTCTAGATGGAATTCACATTTCTCCTATTTTCAATATTGTAGACTTAACAAAATATCATGATGGCAGTGTAGATGAGGAGTTGATTCTAGAGCCATGTCTAATTCCTAGTTCTGTAAAGGAAGAGATTGAAGAAATTTTGGATAGTTGTGTGGGTCAGAGTACTAGAAATAGGCAGTATGAAGAATACCTGGTGAAGTGGAAAGGATGACCAATAGAAGACTCAACTTGGATATGCACAATGGAGGTTGCCCATTTGGGTTTTCCTCTACCAGCTATAAAGTGACTGCATTATTTTTCAATCTACCCTAGGTGTTTGATGCAAGAGCATCCAGTGGTGTAAGGGCAATCTTGTATCACCCAAAAATATGTGTAGTGTTAGTTTTTGTTTAAAGTGTTTTCAATTTTGGATACCCATTTTAGTCAAATAGAGATTCCAACTCTCATAGTTCCACTATTAGTTTTTTGGGTTAGAGTTTTTCAGCACCTTGGGATATATGCCAATGTAGAAAATAGGTTATTTTGTAATTGAACCATAATTATGATGATTTAGAGGGTGTAAGTTGGAGGGATGATTAAAATTGTAATTTAAAGCACTCCAAAAAGGAATCAAGTCAAAAGGCTTTATAGTTTGAAAGTTATTATAGCTTTAAGTTGCCTGGAGACCTCTTAAGAGCACTTCAAAGTCAGATTCAAGGCACCAAATTACATTGTATAGGCCTTAAATTTTGGGGATAAGAAAAGCTAGTCCATAAGGCTATAGAGAACTCAGAAAGATTTCTAGAAATGTAAACAATTTGTCAATCAGAGTCCCAGATCAAAAGTTATGCCTCCCAAAAGTTGGACTACCATTTTTGGATTCTTCTAATTTTACACCAACTTTTGACCTATTTTCTAGAACTTTCTATTTTGGCAGTGGATTCCAAATTTCATATTATAAAAATTATTCCTAACCCTAAACCTAATTTGGTTTACTGAAGGACCTTTCTGACATTATAAAGGCAATTTTTGGTGGAGTTTGAAAAAGGTAGTGTGAGAAGGGTTTTCTCCAAAATCTGATAATATTGTAAGCCCATAGGGCATGTCGTTGAGTCTATTTTCATTGTACTAAATATAATATTATATCACTTCTAATAATAATATTCCCCTTTTCTTGTTGCATTCATTTTTGTCTTAGATTGTGCCCTCATCAAGAATGAACATCAATGTTGCTCTTTTGAAGGAGAGCTGTCAAATTTGAACCTGTTTGGCATAGCCATTTAACTTCTTCTCATAGAAATGTAACTCATCATGATTGGGCTTATTAAAATAAGCACACTTTATTCTATCTAGTTTTGATTTATCCCCCTTAGGAGGAGGTGGTCTTGATGAGATGTGAGGGAAAGAATTAATTAGAGACTCTATAGGATGTGACTTTTGTTTCTTCTCCTTCTTTTAAGAATATGTTTAAACTACCAATGAATAAGTCAGTGAGCCTATGAAAGAATCCAACTGAGAGAGCTTAGCTTTCTCTTGAGTCAAATTATCATAAAAAAACCTTAAAGGATGACATGGTAAATCTAGTATGAAAAGCATCCCTCTAGAAGTAGAAGTAATGGAAGGTAGAAGCAAATATCTAAAAGTTTCCATGAAGCTTAGGAAGAATCAAATAAATGCAACCAGTGTTAGTCATGGTTTTCCCACAATCCTACATTAAAGATCTTTGTTGTTTGAACTTTATCAAGAAGTCCTCAATGGAAGGAAGATAATCCAACTTAAAAGAGAGGTAGCCTCTTTCTCAATATGAATTGCCCTGAACTTATTCACTGTACCAAATAAGCCATCAAGCTTGGTCCACATAGCTAGAGAGGTAATACAACCATCAAGATGAAACTATAGACTATCAGATACCTATAAATAAATAAATCCCATTGCTTCATCCATCATGTTCCTATGCTACATGACCTTAGAAGGCCTCCATAAAACTATCTACATGCATCTAAACAAGACCACAACTCTTTTGATCAGAGAAGTCATGTCATCAGTGACTTCCATGTGTGATAGTTATGAGGGGTCAAAAGTTCTAGACAAGAAGAGATCTCAACCATTATTTTAAGAAATTGTTTGAGTTTTTTTGATATATAGATATTGTAACACAAAATAATTGAAAAAACACTTCCCAAAATGCAAAAAACCAAACCCCAACTGCTAGAAGGAATACACATTTAAGAAAAGAGAAAAATGCTTAAGTTTGAGAATTACATGTACCTTTGAAAAATACTAGTAAAAATAATAGAGAATCTAGATAGTGCTCAAGAAGATGTTTTCGATGCTTCTTTTAGATCAGAAAATAGAGCTAAACTAAGCAAGTTATGCTCCCTAGAAGGTAGAAAGAATCATATGATTTCAAGTGGAAGCATAGTTACCATACTAAAAAAAATTCCAAAAAAATACCTTCACAATCATATCCATCTTGGAATCAGCTTTTTGATGATATTTGATTTTCTAAAAAAGGATATCATATGCTCAAGTTAGAGCCAAAAAACTAAAAGGGCCTCCTAAAAGATTTTTTTTTTTGCAAACCCTAGTAAAATTAAAAAGGGGCTAGCAAAAAGGCCCTCATCCCCCCACATGACCATAGGCTAGGCAAGGCTGGGCGATGGTGGCCTATGAGTAGAGCAAGGATGGTGCAGTTGGTGGAAGTGATGGTTGGGCCAAGTAGTGACAACTATTTCTCGTGGAAGAAGCAACGATGTTAATAGGTGGTGTGTTGGTGGCGTAGGGGCTACATGGTGGAGCATAAGCTACACTAC
The DNA here is from genome assembly GCA_028749045.1 of Cupressus sempervirens. NCBI lineage: Eukaryota > Viridiplantae > Streptophyta > Pinopsida > Cupressales > Cupressaceae > Cupressus > Cupressus sempervirens. Next base: position 532,618,528 of record CM053784.1, read on the forward strand.
GGTAGTCACTTCACCCACAATGGTGGTGAGAGGGTGGTGCAATTTTTATTAATCTGGATGCATTTTTTATAACACATTTTAAAATTTTTAAAAAATTGCATCAAAATGTGTTCCAAGGTCGTAGAGCCCTAGTATGCAAATTTTTGTTTCCTCCCTAGTCAATGTTATCCAAAATCAATAATTTTATATGAAAATAAGGGTATTGATGTCCTCTAAATCCAACTGTAAGGTTAGTTTGGACTCAAAGTGCTCCAAAAATTAGAGACCCACCTATTTTCACAAAAAAAACCTAAAATTAGCCATATTTGATCCAAAAAACCCTTGTTCCTGCTTTCTTCAAAAACTAAATAAGCTATAATAGATCTGACTCTAATACCATGAAGGATTTTAGCAATACAAATTCAAAAAATATGAAGAAGACCTACATGCAAGAACCTGTCGCAAAGAAGAAAAGACAAAGAGAAGGCAAAGGTTTGGTTCTAAAAATATGGAACAATATATTTTTAGACTAAAAGAATGAAATGAAATTTACAACTGATCAATCCTTATAGAAGGAGATCATAAAACCTAGAAGGAAAACCCTAAGAGGTAAATGACATTTAATAATTGATATTTAATTATTAAATGGAAATGAATGTGCATAAAGTGAAATCTTAAGAAGGGAGTAAAGGTAATTTAATAAATGAAAGTAAATTAACCCTTTACTCTAACAATAATTATAGAAAATTAATCAATAAGATCAACTTTAATAATTTTGATCGTTTCTTCATACATTATTGATCCCTTTTGTAACATTTTAGTTTTGAAAGATATAAATATGATTAAAACATGAAAAAAATAGTTTCTATTCTCATTTTTCCAATTTTATGTCTTTTTTAAAAACCATCTCTGTTTGTGACAAGAAGATGCTAAACTTCTTGTATCAACTGATGATTTTAACAATTCAATTTGTTTGACCTTTTAAATATTATCATTTTTTTTGGGAAGGAAGAACCTTTATATATAATGTCAATATCTATCTTCTTACAGATTTAAAAATTTATATAAGCTATCATATAATTACAATTTTTTTTTTACTAACTCCAAGCTCTAACTCACAAATCTAAATCTGCAAACTTCACAAGTTGACATCAACGAAAATACTAATTAAAATCAATGAAAACATAAATACCAAAGGTTAAATAAACTCCCCCTTTGGCATTGATATCAACTTATGAAGCAATTCTCCCCCATTGAAACATAATTCAAAACCATCATGCAAATAGGATCAATAAAACCATATCTTGATTGAATGTCACCATACCTTGTACCTGCATTTCACTCTCTCCCCCTTGACAAGAATGATGAAGGTTCATACCAAAGTTTTCAAAAGTAGACAAGGAAAAACATGAAAAACTCCCCTTGAAACCCATCACATGATAATGGGATTATGTAAGAGAAGAGAGGGATAATACCCCTAATCTCATTCACAAACCTTCAAAAAGGTCCTTCGGTAGTGGTTTAGTAAAGATATTAGCCAAGTGATTAGTAGAAGGAATAAATTCCAACAAAAAATTACCATTTAACACATTCTCTCTTATGAAATGATAGAAAATATCAATGTGATTTGTACATGAATGCATAACTAGATTCTTAGAAATGCTGATTGCACTTTGATCATCAGAAAAAATAGAATTGGCTTAGAAACTATTACCCTCATAGCTAGAAATGTTGTAACCATCCAAAGAATTTTTTAACAACACAAACATGATGCTATATACCCAACTTCTGTAGTAGAAAATGCATTAGATTCTTTCTTTTTACTATGCCCACACACAAGTCTATTACCCAAAAATAATGATTCCCTTGAAGTACTTTTCCTATGATCAAGACAACCTACCTAATATGAATCAATATAAGAAAAAAATCTGAAATCATCATGTTTAGGATACCAAATCCCATGATCAAGAGTACCCTTAATATATCTTAAAATTCTTTTGACTGCATTTACATTATATTCCTTAGGTGAAGATTGAAAATATGCAACAAGACATACAACTTGCATATAGGACTTGAAGTAGTTAAATAAAGAAAACTTCTAATCATAGACCTATATCTTGTTTGATCAACATTAGGTGAATCATCATACTTAGTAATTTTACAACTTCTTACCATTGGTGTTCTCATAGGTTTGAAATCTTCTATGTTGACTTTCTTAAGAATTTATTTGGCATACTTAGATTGTGACAAAAACACACCATTTTTCTTCTAAGAAGTATGTAAGCCAAGAAAATATGTCAATTCTTGTTAATGAGATATTGATCCAATCATGAATACCAAGCTATAGGAGCTTGTTTCAAACCATAAAGTGCCTTCTTTAACATAAAGACATGATTAGGGAATGAATTTCTTCAAAAATCTTCCAATTGTTCCATATGTACCTCTTCATCAAGATAACCATTCAAAAATGTGGTTTTGATATCTATTTGATACATTTTAAAACCTTTATATGTTGAAAATTGAAGAAAAATGTTGATTGCCTCAAGTGTAGCAATAGGTGTGAAAGTTTCTTCAGAGTCTATACCTTCTATTTAAGCATATCCTTTACATAAAAACCATGCTTTAGTCTTTTCTATCTTTCCATTTTTTTCAATTTTTTCTAAAAACCTATTTAGCACCTATTTGATTTTTATTTTTAGGTCTAGATACTAAATCCCGTGTCATATTCTTTTCAATTTGAATTATCTATTCTTGCATTACCTTTAACCAAAAATGATGTTTAGGATACTTCTTTAGCATTTTAACAACAAATTTTGTTCTTGATAAATCTGTGACATGCACTTTTTGTTCTATTGTTCCTATCATTTCTGCAACAGTAATTGTCTATTTTTATGCTTCAACTTCAATCTCATCTATTTCTTTTTTATATTTTGATTTGACCTCACTTTGACATGTATGATTTTAATAATTTTATTCAACCTTTTGTTAAAAAATTTGTAAGCTTTACTTTGAGAAGAATATCATAAAAATATTCCTTCATCACAATGTGAATCAAAACTTCCAATGTTATCTTCTAAATTCTTAATAAATCATTTACTACCAAAGATTTCAAAATTCTTAACGGAATCAGGATACCCATACCAAGGCTCATATGGAGTATGCTTAGTTTTTAACCCAAGTTGTGCCCTATTTAGTGTGTACACTACTGTATGGGTAGCTTCTTTCCAATACATTTTTGAAAGTTTGGATTAATCTGACATAGTCCTTACCATCTCTTTCATAGTTCTATTCTTCCTCTCAAAAACCCCATTTTTGTTGAGGAGTCCTAGGTGTTGCATATTATCTTTTGATGCCATATTATTCATAATAGTTGATGAAATATTTGGAAGTGAATTCACCACTTTTATCTGATCATAAAAATTTGATTTTCATTTCTAATTCCTTTTCCAAAATCTTCCTAAAAATCTTAAACTTTTTATATGCTTCTAATTTATGTTTCAATAAAGTAATCCATGTCATCCTAGAATAATCATGAATCAATAACATAAAATACTTCTCACCATTAATATATGTTATACTTGTAGGACCACATAAATTAGTATGCAATAATTGTAATGGATTAGAAGAATAATTTTCTTTAGATGCAAAAGAAACCTTTTTAAATTTAGCTTGTAGACATCCTTCACAAAAGTATTGGTTGGTTTGAGCATGCCTGACATACCTCTTACTTTTTGGTACTTACTAACTGTCACCAAGTTATAAAAATTTGGGTGTCCAAGCCTTTTGTTCCATAACCAACCTTAATCAACTCATCCCATAAAACAAACACTTTCATGATTATTAGTATTTGCGATGTATTTAAAATTGTACACATTTCCTTTAGATCTTTTACATTATGCAAAAATATTTCCTATTTTTTATTTTACTTGACAACCATTTTCATCAAATAATACTTTATAGGCATTATCAAAAATCTAACTTACAGTTATAAGATTGTATTTTTATCCTTCAACATAATAGACATCAATATAGGCATTTTGTCACTAAGAAGGAAGGAACCCAAACTATTAATTTGTCTAGAAGAGTCATCACCAAAACTTACACATCCATCTTTATAACTTGCCAAATATGTAAATTTTTTTTTTATCACCCATCATAAGTTTAGAGAATCCACTATCTATAATCCACAAATCCTTATTTTTTGAATATAAAGTAGCTTGCACAAACATAAACTTATTCTTTGGCATCCATTTCTTAACCATGTTAGTCTTTTTGTTGTGTTCTAAATATACGTTTGATTGTTTTGTTTGAAGCCAAATCTGAAAATTTTCTTAGTATGACGAAAAAGATTATAGCTGTAGCACCTTAGTGTATTCATCTTTAAAATAGAATAACCATAGGAAAACTTAAAAATCTCTTTAACAAAAATCTATAATTTCTTAACCTATGTCCATATTGATGACACACAAAGAAATACCCATCAAAGAAAGGAGAAAATATTATTTGTGTTCTTTTATCTATGAATGAAGAACTTGAAACACTTGTTTGTTATCATTAGAGACTTTTTTAAAATCAACACTTTTCACACAATCTGATTTTGGAGTAGTGAATTGCATATTTAAACTCTTATTTTCAGACTTGAATATTTCATAAAGAATTTTATCCTTAGTGTTATTAGAAAATTTCCCATGTTCAAATACAATTCTGGTTAGATTATTTGAACTTCTTTGTTTACTTAATGTTTCATCAAAACTATTATTTTCATATTTTTCAAGTTTATTTTTGTTTGTGTTACTACTTCACTTTCTAAAGTTGTACATTCTTCTTCTTTAGAATTCAATTCATTCTTAGTAACATAAATAATTCCCTTTTGTTCTTCTAGTTGTAGTTTTAAATCAACAATTTGATGATATAAAGCCTTGACCTCTTTATTATAAATCTCTTTATCCTTTACTAATTTGATCTCCTAAATATTCAAATCTCATTTTAGTTCTTTGTGTTGGAAACCAAAATTAGAATTCTTGTTATGTTGTCATCAATGTCAAACCCTACTGGTAAGAAATTTACTAACAATGTAGAGCTTCATATAATTTGATTGATGAAGAGGATTTCAAAAGAGAAGATAACAAGATGAGTTAGTCAAGTGGTTGAGAAGATAAGTTAAGGATCAAGGAATTACAATGGGCACTTGATAAGTTGGTTATTGACAAGATAATGTGTTGTTTAATCATTACATGAAGTAAAGAAGATAAGTGAATTGGTGTATGAGAGAAATGACAAGAAGTTGAGTAAAAATCTAAGCTTGATTGAGTACCAGTGTTGGGTTGTCAATGAAGAAAATGAAGTAGAAGATTAAGGAATTGAAGGTTAGTTGAGTAAAAGGTATTAGCTGAGTGATAGCTATGGTTGAGAAAGTTGGAGTAGCAATTGAGAGTAGTAATGATTGAGCGAGCCAGTGGAAGTTGAGTGAAACACAACAGTAGTTACTAAGCTACATAGTGTTGATTGAGTGACAACAAAAATAATAATTTATAAAAGAATCAATTTTAAGGTTGACATATTTGAATTTTTGGATTAGTCAAAATGCGTGACTAATAAGGACTAATGAGTTGGCATATTTAATGCATGAATAGAGTTTAGTATGTGATCAAAGGAAAGGATTTAAGAAGAATTTTTTGTACGTATAAAGAAAGGAGAGGGAAAAAAATGATGGATAGATTCAATGGATCTAACCTAACCCTAACATCTACAATGATGTTAAAGGGGAAAAAGATCAAAATTACTTATTTAAGAAGGTATAAGAGATGTTTTCTAGGGTTGGTTTGTTGTTGATTTGTGAGCTTAATGAGAACTTATGAGGAACATAGTAGTAGAGGATAAGTGAGAAGATTGGTGAAGTGTGATTACTTGAAGGATTGCTAAGTAGAGTAGAAAAGAAGAAAATGATGGAGGCTAGTCAATGGACCAAAAAATGAGCTGAATGGACATCTAATTTTGCAAAGGGAGTTCTGTTTTATAGATCAAACCTGTTATTAATTTTAACCATTGTGGAAATAAAAATTCTTTAATCAAGGTTGACCTAATTGTCATTTTGAAAATCCATTAATCAAGGTGACATTCTAATGGAATGTTTCAAATTCCTCTAACCAGGTCACTCCAAAAAAGGCGATTAAATCCTTTAATAAGGTCACATCTAACAATGTGTTTTTAACCTCTAATAGGGTTTGGTATTTACCTAGCTCACTTAAAAAGAGTGAAAAAGTGGTAGCATTTTACTGGTGTTTTTTCTCAAATTGGGTTTCCACATTAAATTCTAGTGTTATTTACTTGTGTGAATGTTATGTTAAGAATGCTATTTTTATATTTTTATATTTTACAATTGGTCGACACATATACAAAATAGAGAGTTAAAGAATGTTAAGTTGCTAATTATATGCTATATAGAATGAACTATTTAATGAGATTGTTTAAGCTATTTGACATTATCAAATGCTAATTTGGTACATATGGACCTGAGGATAACTGATTCACCCCCCTCTCAGTTATTCTAAATATTGTAATAATTGGTAGTAGAGAACTTGGTTCTTATAAGGAATTTTTGAAGGAACTTATAGCTAAAGATGAAGATGTACAAGAGAGAGGTACCTAAGTTGAACAAGGAGAACTTCCTAGCATGGCAACGATTGATAAAATTTCATCTATCTAGAGTTGGAGATTCTACAAAATATTGTAGATCCCTAAGTTATGTTGTTCATTAGTGTGAAACACTTAGTCATTCACAAGGCATGGTTGTTCAGTCATCACTATGACCAAGCCATCCTATTTAGGCTGAGATAAGTATTGAGGACTTGTAAATATTTCAAGTTATGTTCTGAGTAGTAGTTACTATCGAGCACTTTAGTGATTTCTAAATTTATCAGGGACAACAGTTGATGCCGAGTGATATAGAGGCTGAGTAATTCAATATATGCCAAGTGTATTTAAGCCTGAGGGACAATATGATGAAATAGTTTATATTAAGCATCAGTATGGTGTTAGTGCTGAGTAACATTGTTTTGCATATTTGTTTGGAATTGAATGAAATATCATGTAAACCATTTTTTTATCAATATGGAAGTGAATTTTGAAGATTGAGGAGGTATTCAAGGAGTTAATTACACATCAAATGCAAAATCATTAATCCCTATGTGAGGTAATCCACCAATTATGGTGTAGGAGCACCTAGGTAGGCTCATGGAAGACCTAGGGTTCCTAAGTTATTTTTTCTTGTAGTAGTACTAGCCACACCACTAGGGTAATAAGGATACTAGCTTAGCCTTAAGTTGAGGTGTGTTATTCTAGGGAGTCTTATTAGGCCTTAGTTAACCTTAATTACAAGTATGCCCTTATTAGGTCAAATAGGGTATTTGTATGATTTTGAGGGGAAATTGGCCAAGTAAGGGATTTAATATAATTTTTTAAAAAGAGAGATTATTATGATTTTGGTGAAGTTTGGTGGCCTTTGGGTCAAGTTTGAGTGAAAATTTTGAAAAGATGTAAAAGTTGCTAAAAAGTTGTCAATGTTGTCATTGACAACATTGACAACATTTTGTTGCATGAGATGAAATTTATGTATTTGGTTTCATAACTATCTGAAACCATTGGTTTTGGCATTTGGTAAAATATTTAAAGCCTTACTCAACTTGTTGAAGGGGTTGGTTTAATAGGGAAGATGTATGTATAGAATGGATCCTAGAAATAAAAGTCACAGTTTTTGTTTTTTGAATATTTTGACATTTTAATGGATTTAAATTAGGATTGTAGGCCATGGAAGTGTTAGAGTAATTCATTTTAAGGTTCTTTGTGGTATTAGCTTGTGTTTTTATATGCTTCTAGTTAGTTGTTAAATTATTTTGTGTTCGGTTAGTCTGTTGTCCTAAACTAGGCAATTGGTAAATATGGGGTCATATATCCTTTTCCCACCGTGGAATATGCATGACCTTTTGGGATTAGTGAGCTGAATCCATGTACATATTGTATAGTGAAGTATGGGCCCTATAAAGAAAGGTAGACATTTTTAAAGTGATACCCTAGGTGAGCCAGAGTTGCACGACTATGGATCATAGTGAGTTGCAAAGGTGTTAGAAGGGATTGAAGGCATTGATAGCTTCAATCAAAGCTTGGAGAATGGTAGATTCATGATTTGTGAAGTCCCAACTATAATGGGAGGTACTGCTAAAGGTTTCTTGGAGAAAAAAATACACATTTTGTCAGAAAAGTTTTACATGCCTTAAAGCCCTCATTTTTAGGCACAGTTATAGGTCATACTGTATAGATTGTTTAGAATCTCAACACCTCAAGAATCCTATAGATCTTAGAAAAGATTATTTGGATCAAAGCTAAGTTTACCCCTTATTAAGGAATTTTTCAATGTATTCATGATTTTCATCAAAGGTAGACTTGATTTCTTGTAACCCTATTTAGAAGCATTTTGGTGTGGTTCCAGGAACTTGATTAGGGTTTCAATGCAAAATGTGATTGTATTTCTTGGAAAGAATCCTAATGCCTTCCTAAATTATTATTTCTCTATTTAAGGTAGTAGTTGAACATGTTGGGGTGGATCATGGAATTGGTGAAGAGGAAGCAATGAGGGCTAATACAAAACAAGGAAGTAGTAGTGTAAGGAGTTGTTTTACCTAATTGGTGTTCACTATTTGAAGGGAGTAGGACCTCATAAATAGGATCCTAAGGAGAGTCAAGAGAAATATCTAAGGAGACCTCACAGGGAGTTGGGGTAGTACCAAGACTAGTGCTACATAAAATTAGAAAATTGCAAGGATTAAGCAAAAAAAGAAATGAATCTAGATCATTTATTGGGATCTAGAAGGTTCACCCAAATAGATATTTAAGGGTCTATGACCTAGTTTTCATATGTAAGTGTATGGATGAAGAGTTTGGATGCATGCAAAGTTTTGGAGGTGAATGAGATAGAAGAGACCAAGCAGTACAGTGAATAGTTTTGAGTAGAGATAAAGAAGATCAATCAGAGTAAGGTGATAATACATTGCATAGAGGAGATATGATATCAAAATTACAGTTCATACTAAAGGAAAATAACTAAATATTATAACATATGTTTCAAGGTTTAAATCTCTTAATAGAGTAGTTTTACGAAGATTTTATAAATATCCTAAAAAAGTACTCACTTGGTTATGATGTAAAAACCCTTTAATCAAGGTGAAACCTAGCAGTTATTTTAGCCTTTAATAGGGCTGACCCCTCATAGGGTAGATCATCAAAAGTGATCAAACATTGTAGCCTTAACAAACAAACTTTATTGCTTTAGTAGTGAAGATTTTGCGAGTGTCATCCACACCATGGTTTTACTTTCATCTTGGAGGGTTTATGCATTACCAAATCATTGTTTTAATGTGTCATGTGTTTATGAAATTTCATTCATGTAGTTAGAATTTAGATATGGTATTATGTTAATGTGAATGATTACATTAGTACAAGGTTAATTTTCAAATGAGGGTTTATGTGAAGATATCAAATATGTTTCATATTTGAATTTGAAGAAGTTTAATAGATCTTGATTTGCCCACCTCTTAGTATCAAATTTTCCTATTAAATTTCCAATAATTAGTATCAAAGCTATGTGCTTTAATAATTAGTATCAAATTTGTGTACTCTTAGAAAAACTCTAACCACTTGGGAGTAAAAGATCTTGAAGATGGAAGCCTACAAACTAGGAAAGAGAATCGAGAATCAGAAGATTGATGTTCATCTTGCATATGAACAAGTCAAGGTTGCAAAGGAGACATTAAGGAAATATTTGAAAATAAAGAAACAAATGGAAATTAAACAAAATATAAACCAATACAAAGATAAGATTGTTGAAGAGCTATTTGATGAAGGAAGTTCCAGTGAATTTGATGCAACATAGAAAATCTATTGGAGAGGAACAACATTCTGAATGAAAAAGTTATAGAATTGAAAAGAGAACATAAGACACAAGCAGTAAGGCTATGTGAAGTAAATAAACAAAACAAAAAGGTTGAGGAAGATAAAGCAAAGGAAAAAGACAAAACAATGGTTGATGAAGACAAGAGAGAAATGGCTACAAGACCTGATAAGAGGAAATATGAAGTACATAAGTTGAACCATAATTAGTTTTACATGATCAATTAGTTACTAAGTACAATTCATGAGATTTCAAGAAAAGAGTTGGAGATTACAAATCTAAAATCTGAGAATGACAGATTAGTGAATTAGTTTAAAGATGAAAATAAATCCATTGTGAGGTTGAACAAACCTAAAGAGGCTATGAGATTTCATAATGTACTGATGAATGAACCAAGAATACCTTATAACACCTTTGGACTAGGCTATGTTGATTTCCTATCAGGTTCCAAGCAATGAGAGCAAAGGAATGTGACTACAAAACCAAAGAACAAGAATCCTACATGCTATCATTGTGGAAAACTAGGTCATACAAAAATTATTTCTAGGATAAAAATTGGTAAGTCAAACCCTAAACCCAAATTCAATAGAATTTTCTTTAGTTGCAAAAATCTAGGTCACCAAGTACATGAGTGTAGATCAAAGGTCAATAGGACACCAACTACTATATTTGAAGGTTACTATTATACATGCTAGAAGTATGGTCATAAGGCACAAGATTGCAAATCTAAAGAAAAAAAACAATTAGACACCTAAAGGTCAAGGAAAATCACCTAAGCAAGGTAATACCTTAAATTCAGATTACAATACTTGGGAAAATTATAAATATTATGGAAAATATGGACACATTATAGCAAATTAAGGTAGCATACATCTCAGAGGAAGATCTAGGAATCAATTTTTTTTTGGACCAATATTTATAAATTGTCAGAAGGTTAGTCATCTAAGAAAGGACTATATAAAATGAGCATTGACACAAACATTGAAGTGAATAATGGAAAAATTTTGATGGAAGTAATAGTTTTAATGGTGAAGATTTGATCACCAAATCCAATGGATTAGGTGATTCTCGCACCTCAAACTAAATTATAAGGTATGTATGGAAATATGTTTCAAATTGAGTTATCATACATTAGTTCTGAATACTATATGCATGGAAGTCCAAATCAACATAATAGATGTACAAGGACACATCTAAGGTCTGAAAAGTGAAATGAATGTTTGGTGTTGAGTTGAAATCTGGTAAAGACTGAGTACCAATATGGGATTCTAGTCAGGACTAAGTTGCAACATGTACCAATATATATATTGATGTATTAAGTTAAATTTTATTATAAAGTGAGTCATGATGTTGACTGAGTGAAATTAAAGGAAGTGTGTATGCCAAATCTCACAGAGTTTACCGAGATAACTATTGGGCACTTTATGTATAGAGTATTAATTGAACAACTAATTTGATTGTTTGAACCTATATAGATGATTTTATCGATCATTTCTCTCACCCAGGGATTGCGAATTTACACATCATGGGTATAGGTGATTAAAGAGTGAGTTTGAGAAAATTTGTGAAAGAATTCACTGTTTACCATTGGAAATACAAGGTTAGTTGTGCATGGTTGAAATATTTTAGAATAATTGAGAGGGGGGGTGAATTATTTATTCAATTTCTAGATGTACAAATAAAACTTTTCTTAACTTAGTGAACCCATAAAAAATTCATATTCATACATACATCCAAATGAATATGTGAATACTTGAAACTTGCAGGTTACTGTCTAATCAAATTCCAAAAATGTAAAGCATGAAACTCAACACATTCATCAACACATTTGACACAATGATTTAACATGGAAACCCAATTTGGGAAAAACCACCAGTAACATGCTATTCCTTTTCACTCTTCTCAAGTAATCCCTTGTGAAAGGCCAACCTTGTTAAAGGTTACAATACACACAGTTAATTGTGACCTAGTTAAGGAATTTCAACCACCCTATTCAAAGTGAGCCTTGTTAGAGGGCTTTAGGCCATTCACTTGGAATGCCACCTTGTTAAAGGATTTTCCAATGACTATTAGGTCAACCTTAATCCAAAGGATTTACCCTAGACTGATATAATTATTAGAGAGTAACAGTAGAGCTTTGATCTAATACAACTTACAACTTCACTTGCAAATTTTAGATCTCAGTTAGTCCTCAATTCTACTTGGCTTTCATACTTCATAGTTTTGATAGCTTGTTCACCCTTCAAGCATTCATCTCCTTAAGTCTTCTTGCTTAGTACACCATTGTAGACACTTCTTTTGGGTCACCTAATTAAGTAAAGACCCTTAATTCCTTCCCCTCCTTAGGTTCTCGCACATGACACCAACCTCTCTAACTCTTTTTCTCCATGACCAAATATTCCTATATAAAGGAAATTAGAATATTTTCCCACTCATTATCCATCATCTAAATTAGGGTTTTGGATGGAATAGATAGGATACAATGTATCTACCCCATATGTTTTCTTCTCTAGAAAAATCATTTAAGATTCACTTGAATTTTCCTTAAAATGATTTACATCAAATTTTGTGCCACTAGCTCATCAATATTATCTTCCTTCTGGTTCACAAGTTCTAATAAAATAAACTTGTTAGCTTTTATTTGGAAAATCTTTGATCTTTGTCATAATGCAACAACTTCTCGTTATCATTCTTTTGATGCTCAACACATACTATGTCACTTGACATCAACTATAAAATTAGTCGGCATCAACTAGATTTTATTGGTGCTTAGCATCAACTGGAATTCACTCGACATCTACTGTCTTGCTTAGCATCTACTAGAATTTTCTTTTACTCATCTCCAAATGAATTTTCGCTCGGCATCTACTATCCACTCAATCAAGCTTGGTAGAAAATTTTTATTTAATTTATTCTTCTAAACTTTCTAAGTGTAGCCAACCATTTTGTAACCTTAAGTAGATCATCAATACATCATATCATCACTATCTTAATTGATCCTTGTACTTCATCACATAATCATAACTCAACTTTTCCTCTAGGTGCTTTTGTTACATCTTGTTGATCAAATCTTCCTTGCCAATCATCTAATTAATAGTACTTGAATCATATAAGCAATTGTCTTACTAGAAAATAGCAGGTTTGACATTAGTGACAAAATAATGATTAAAACACATAGTCTTCTTCAACAATCTCCTTCTTAACAATACTCTTTTCAATTAGATATCAAAAATCTTAACAATCTCCCATTTTGACATTGATGGCAAACCAAACTGATCGACCAAGTTAATCAAATTATGAACATCTTGTTCAACCAAAATAACTAGGTTAAAATAGTAAGACAATACCAAAAAGAAAACTTTTATTTCTTCTATTCCTCTTTCAATAGCATTAATCTTCTAATTAGGTTACAAAATCTCTTGCTTAGAACTCCCTCTGAGTTCCTTCTTGTATCTTCCTCTTACTAGGTAGAATAGGATTTCTCCCTCTTTCTTTCTAGCTCTTTGATTTTCTCCTTCTCTACTTGATTCTTGATATTTTTTTCCCTCTCTAATCATTCGATTATTTTAGGGCTTTCTTCCACTTTTCTCTTGATCTTTTGATGATGTACTTTCTCCACTATTCCTCTTGCACTTGATCAGTTTAATGTACTTTCTCCCTCTTTGAAAATAATTCCAAAGACATATACCAAACACTTGGCATCTCTAATACATGCAGATATAAGATTTTTTAGGTTCTTTAATTTCTCCCTCTATCACCTTGCTTGTGACTAATTTGTAGTTTCAATTCTATAATTACTTTAAGCAGTTCCTAAAGTAAGATCCACTATCAACTTGTATTATATGAACATCAGCTTGTTTGATGCAGGGCACTCCCTCTATTTCTTACATAGCCCTTGATAGGGGTATCACCCCTAGTTTACCTCTTAGATACTCATGAGCATCCCTAGGTAATGATTTTGTGAAGATATCTACAATTTTCTCTTTTGAGTTAACATATTCCATCTTCACCTCTTTGTCTTAAGCTAACTCTCTTACATAGTGATATTTCATTGCAATGTGCTTCATCTTTGTGTGCATCATTGAATTCTTTGATATATTGATAGCACTTGTATTATCACAATAAAGTATCACAGGTTCTGTGATTTCTTCCTTCATTCCTTTGAGTAGTTTTTTGATCCATACAATATTTGTGTTGTTTGTAGTAGTAGCAACATATTCTGCTTTAGCAGTAGATTGGGAAGTACAACTTTGTTTCTTGATAGTCCATGTAACTAGTATTTTTCCTAAGAAGAATGCTCCTCCACTAGTGCTCTTTCTGTCATCAATGTTTCTAGCCCAATCAACATCAGTTTAGACTCCTAGTTCAAAATTTTAATTCTTCTTGTAGTATAAACCAAACTCTTCTATTTCTTTCAGATATCTCATTATTCTCTTCACAGCCATCAAGTGATTCTCTTTGGGATTAGTAGAGAATCTTGCAAATATCCCCATAGCTAATGCAATATCAAGTCTATTGTGTACTACATATTGAAATTTGTCAATCATAGACTTGTATAGTGTCTGATTCACCTCAGTCGAGTCATCATTTTTTGACAACTTGTGTCCTGTCACCATAAGTGTTCTTATTGGTTTGGAATCTTCAAGTCCAAATGTCTTCAATATCTCTTTGACATATTTTATTGAGTGATGTATATTCCATACTTCATCTGATATACTTGTAATCCCACAAAGAATTTGATCTCTCCAAACATAGACATTTCAAATTCTTGCTTCATCTAATTTGTTAAGTCCTTACACAAAGATCTTGTCCTCCAAATATGATATCATTAACAAATATTTTAGATAATAGTATACCTTTTTCTTTTTCTATCTTCATGTATAGATTTCTATTATCATCAATCCTTTCAAATCCAATCTTCAAAAGATAAGTATGAAGTCTCTCATACCATGCTCTTGGCCTGCTTACTTCAATCCATATAGGGCTTTATGTAGTCTACATACCATGTTCTTATTATTTTCATCAACAAATCCTTCTAGATATTCTATGTAGACTTCCTCTTTTAGTATGCCATTTAGAAATGCAGATTTAACATCCATTTGATAAACTTTGAAACCTTTGTATGCAACACAAGCAAGTAGAATTCTCACTCCTCGTTCTTGCAATAGGGGAAAAAGTCTCACCATAGTCAATTTCTTCTTCTTGTGCATATCCTTTTCAAACTAATCTTTCTTTATTTCTTGTCACTTCACCATTCTCATATAGCTTGTTTTTGAATACCCACTTGGTGTCAATCACATTCATGTCTTTTGGTCTAGGAACTAGACTCCATGTTTTGTTCTTCTCTATCTATTGAATCTCTTCTTCCATGGCCTTGTACTAGTCATCTTCTTCTAATGCATCTTTCACCATTTTGGGCTCATTAATTCTTAACAAACATGATTCACTTATCACTCTATTTCTTATCATTGGCCTTGCATCTTTATTTCCAATGATTTGATCTACAAGATGGTGTCTTTTGACATATTTAGACAAACTTGGATCAGTTCTCATAACTTCACTTTGTCTCTTAACTTCAGTCACTATGTACATCTTTGTTAGGTAATTTAGCATATCTTTCATGTATACTGATCTTAGAATCAAAATGTGCATTTGCTTCATTCTACAACTCAGCATTTGAATGTAGCTTAGTTCTTGAATGCAACTTGGCATGCATAGGTTGTGACTTGACAGTTACTAAGACTTGCTATTGATTTACAACTTGATTTGTAGCATCTTCTTTAGCATGAATTCCTTTGTAGAAGTATACAACTGATTTTTATTCTTTTGGTTCTTTTATAGGTTCAGCCTCATGTACTTCTATAAATTCATCACAATTCACATTTTCACTTTCCACAATTTTGTTAATGTTAGTATTTAAACACTTATAGGCTTTTTTTCTTG
This sequence comes from Cupressus sempervirens, assembly GCA_028749045.1. NCBI lineage: Eukaryota > Viridiplantae > Streptophyta > Pinopsida > Cupressales > Cupressaceae > Cupressus > Cupressus sempervirens. The sequence goes on from CM053784.1 coordinate 532,634,393, forward strand.
TGAAATATCCAAGAAATATACCTTCTTCACTTTTTGCATTAAAATTTCCATTCCTAGCATCTTTAAGAATATAAAAATTACTTCCAAATACCTTAAAGTATTTCACATTAGGTGGATATCCATACCATAATTCAAAAGGTCTTAAATGAGTACCTTTCTTGACTTGCACATGGTTCAAGGTATATACAAAAGTACTTACAACTTATCTCTAGTATTTCAGAGCAACATTCTTCTCCATCATAAGTGTTCTGGCATAGTCCATTATAGACATGTTTCTTCTTTCAACAATTCTATTTTGTGGAGGGATTCTAGGTGTAGATGTGTGTTTTTTGATTCCTCTATCATTACAGAACATCTCAAACTCATTTGAAGTGAATTCTCCACCCCTGTCTGATCTCAAGCATTTCAAACTTTTACCTATTTCTTTTTCAATTCTTGCCAAGTACTATTTAAACATTTGAAAAGCATCAAATTTTTGTTTTAGAAACATGACTGTCATCATCCTAGAGTAATCATCAAAAAATAATATTATGTACTTATCTCCTCTACAAATTTGTACTTCAATAGGTCCACACAAGTCAATATGAATAATTTCTAGTATTTCCTTAGAGGTATAAGCTTTACCTTTAAAGCTTGACTTTGACATTTTGCCTAGCTGACAATGTTTACATATTATATTATTAGGTTTCTTCAACTTAGGCAAACCTCTAACTCTTTTCATGTTATTGATATTAACCAAATTATCAAAATTAACATGACATAATCTCTTGTGCCAATTCCATACATCATCAAATTTTGCAATAAGATAGGTAACATCCTCTATATCTAGATAAAACATATTACTTCTAGTTTGATAACCTTTTCCAATCAGCTTCCCATTTGTGTCATATATCTTGGTAGTTTTATTTTCAAATTCAACCTTGGATCTCAAATTATTCAATTGTAACATGCTTAACAAGTTATAATTTAATCCTTCAACATAATAAGCATTTTCACATGAAATCTTGTCTATGAGTTTGATAGACCCTTTTTATTTTATCAAACATGGTGCATCATTACCAAATCTTACACAATTTCTATCATAACAAGTTAAGGTAATGAACTTAATTTTTTCTCTAGTCATGTGATGTGAGCATCCATTGTCAATGATCCATTTATCATTCTTGGTGACACTGTTGGTCTAATTTTTTTCATGATAAATTTTCCCAATCTAGATATAAAAAATTGGGTTTGAGTCCATTCCTAGAGGCTAGGGTTTTTGGTTTTGGTATTGTAACTTTATTACCCTTCGAAAAACCTTTGTCAAACCCTAGGTCTTGCTTATTTTTTATTTTATCCTGGTGTAAAATCTTTTAAAAGGTGCAAATATCCCTTTCCCACTTAAAATTTTGTCATGCTGAGTATCTTTTTAAAAATCTTTTCCACCATCTGATCTTGGTTAGATCTGTGGTTGTCACATCATTGCTATAACAAAATGCAAGGGTTTTTACTATAATGACATAGAGACCATCAAAAATTGAGTTGTGGTATCATAAAGTGAAATCTGGCATTGGAAATGTGCATTGAGTTGGACAAGTTTTGGTCATGTGCTCCATCCCAGAGTTGTTAGTGTCAGAAAGGATGCATGTGGAGCAAGTTGCAAATAGTGTCACCAGAGCTCAGATTTTTTGGCAAGTCACTATGTCATGATTGAAAAATCAATGCACCACTGGTAGTGATGTAGTGACTTACTAGAAAATGAAGAAAGTGACAATCTTCAGAATTGACGGTGATAGCAGAATTCACACATAATATCATAAATGTGCACATTCACTATTTTGACAGTGGTACTAATTGGTATGATTATGATTGATATGTCATCTTTTCTCTATTATCGAAATATAGTTCTCATTGGAGGTCACTATGTCACGACTGGGAAATCATTGTGCCTCACCGATAACAACTTAGTGATTGGCTAGATAATACAAAGGATGATGCTCTTTTGAAATGGGTAGTAATTTTGAAGATCCCAAGAAAGATATTTTGGAAAGTGCAGTTTTATTTCTATGTTAGTTGTATTGATTATTTTTACCATGTTTGAAGTTTTCCCTGGCACCAAATTTTAATGGATCACCAAAAGTCAATATGTTGCAACTAGAAAGTTAATGGCTTTCATTGGTAATGACATAGTGACTCATTAGAATATCATAATGTAGCAACAAATCTAGAAAGTGGGCCCCAAATTAATTATGCATCAAAGGTGATTCATCTTCCTAGGATATGGTGGCATCCTACTAAGAACATATGCGCTAGAAACTCTGAACCTGCTGAAGGTCGCTTTGTCATGATAGGAAAAGCTTCACTCTTCACCGGTAGTGATAAAGCAACTCACTTGAAAATAAGAAACATGGTGAGGCCTAGAAGACATGATGTCACAATGTGGACTAAAAGTAATATATATGCTAGCATGTCAGTACAGTTCAGTTTCATCAAGAATGCAGACCCACTTACAAATCAAATGGTAGATGAACAATGAAGATCATTCAATCAAAGGTGGATCAACAATTGTTGCCAAGTCATTATAACGAATTACACTCTATTTACTCAATGTGATTTGGTGACGTTGAAGTACAAGTTCCTCACCATTAGATCAAGTAAAATATATGGTCATCGCATAGTCACTATGGAGAAGTGCTTGAAGTTTAAGTGTAGCAATATAGTGAGAAATGCCATGGATAGTGGACCCACCATTTTTTATTAAAAATTGAATTAATTTTCCTTTGTTCGATCAAAGAAAGATCAATAGTTTTCACTATCTCGCATAGGTGATGTGCTCACTCTTTATGCACAATGAGATAGCGACATGGTGACATGTGTCCTCGAAGACTAGTTGGTCTAGTTTGAAGTGCCAACTAAGAAAGAAAGGCACATGTGGAAACTTTTCATTGGTTTGACTGCCAGCATGTTAAGGAGAAGATGAGTCATCCCTGTTTTCACTCTTAGATTGTAGGATTTTCTAAAAATCAATGATACAAATTTAAAAAAGGAAGGTGATGCCACTCTGTTGTTCCCTTAGAGTTCATTTATGAGGTATGAAGGCTTTCTGTGCAAGCAAAAATAGAGTATATTGCAAAAGATTGCACCATTCTCATCTTATGTGAATAAAATTTCAAGCTTTCTAAGTAGGAAAAGATTACCGAGAACATTATGTTAAGCTTGATTGGACCATGAAGCAATTCCTTTGTTGTTCGTGAAAGGTTGTAGAAATTACAAAAAAGAATGAGAAGAAGATCAAGTAAGTCCCCATATACTATAATCTTTGTACTATTTCAATTTCTACAAATTATAGTCAAGATGCATTCAAAGAAAGTTTTTTTGGGTAAGTGAATTATATGGATAGAAACATTCATGATGAATTGCTAGAGTTACTCCTAGAATCCACCACTGAGACTATGCAAGTTAAGAAATTAACTTCCTTAAACCCTAGGCTAACAATTGTAGATGGCCTATATGATAAGGAAAATTGGGTTAGGGATGCAATAACTTCTCAGACTGGTCTTTCTTTGTTTAAGAAATGGTTTTTAGAGAGGAATTTTTTTTGCCCACATGCCAATGTTTAAATTAGTAGTTCCAAGTGTCTTCATGGACTATGATTTTCTTGAAGCCATTGCAAAGATATTTGACCAAGCTGTTAGAGTAGTAAGAATAATTGATGACATACCTCTGGTTACAATTAGTCCTAAGGAAATTAGAGAAGTGTTTCACCTAGAGCCATTGATAGATTATCATGTGCCAATTAATTTACAAGAATTAGAAAATGAATAAAGGGAAAAGAAGGATGTGATTAGGGGAGGAATTGGAACTTTTCCAGTAATCACTGCAGCATCTAGGGAACCCTTTAAAAAAGATATTTTCACTTCCCGGGCTTTAGAAATATTCAGGACTCTATGTCAAGTTTTTGGTGAGGACGAACAAAATTTCATGCCCACCAGTCTTATGTACATGATGGTTCAGATTACTTCTTTTGGTGTGGATTTTATTTTTGACTTTGCCTCCTACTTAGTAGAAAAAATTCATATTGGCCTAGTTAGAATTGCAAATGGAAAAGTAGAATTTTTTTTTGGCCATTACTCTTTTTTGATGCACATGTTTTTGTTTAAGGGAATGATGTATTTTGGTAAAGAAATAGAAGTGAATAGAGAGTAGGATGGAGTAGCACTACTAGTCTAGTTGTGGAGTGCAGATATGGCTTGGGATGCAGAGAATGCTAGTTTTGTTAGATTTGATAGGTATTTTGCTTCCAAGTTGAGATGCCTCATATTGAGTGACAATCCCAGAGTCCCAAGGCACTAATGAGTCTCATTAGGCCCATGGACAATCCCAGTGATTTGAAAGTTTCACACAATTTGGGAGATATCATCCCATACTCTATTTCTACTATTATTAGAGTTTATGGTTTTAAAGGAAGCCCTCATGTGTTTCCCTAACAAGTACCTTTAGGAATGGCTAAAGTTTTATGGTAGTTAGGAAGATTGGAAGAAATGTATCTATTAAAAAGGCAATTGGGGTCAATTTTCCCTACTTGTACTATGGATCTTTTTACATAAAATTTTGGAGTAGTACAAAATGGTTGTTTTCCATCCCCTTTTTGTGATACTGAGGGATTTTATAATTTGACCTTAAGGTATAGAATTAAATTGGGAAAGGTATAACATGATTCATATTATCCAGAGGACATCATAAGAAATGAGTTCTCATTGTAGGAACAAGAAACCAAAAAGGAAAAATGGAGAGTTTACTCTAGGGTTTTGGAGTTCATTCATTATTTTGATAAGGATTATAGTCCTATAGATAATGCTACTATAGAGGTGGATAAAATAAATAAGCTCATGAATACTTTCCTTGAGATAATGGAAGTTATGAATGAGAAGAAACAATTCTTTATTGATTCATACACAAATAAGGCAGGAGAGGTCATGAGGAGGTTGGATTTCACTCCTAATGTAGGAGCTAGTCATTTGATTGTTCAAAAGAGGCTAGGCTATACCATAATTCAAAATAAAAAGGCCACTATGGATAAGGTCAAAAAAACAATGGGATCCACCAGTGTTGTCCTAGAAGAGAGACCTGATGAGCCTTCTCCCAAGAGGTAGAGAATAATAAAGGAATAGGGTCCTCATGTTGATGAGTATTCACCTACTCAATCCCCTTTGAGAATTGGAGAGGAGTAGCTCACTAGAGAGAAGATTGAGAAAATAGGGTCACAAGGAGGTGTGTTTATCACTTAGGTAGAATTGGATGAGGGAAACCCTCAAGAGCCTCCTGTGCCAAGCTTTGAATTAGCAGTTGCAAATTACAGACACATGGAATTGGACCTTGTAATAGAGAAGGCTAGTCATTAGTTTTTATCAGATGATAATTTTGTTAAATCTAGAGCTTTCTACCAATTTGCATGGAGGGCCAATATGGGAAAATTTGAAGAGAAGTGCAATAAGTTGAGAGCAAAGCACAAAAGGATGGATGAGACTGCATTGCAAAATTAGGTGAAGGAAGAAATGATGCAGGAATTTCAAAATATAAGCCCTGAAGAAGGAAGGCAAATGGTGAAAGCATCAAACATTTTGTTGCCGCCAAATTGAGACATAGCCGATGCTTTAGTTTTTAATTCTATTTCTAATAAGATGGATTTGCAAGACCAAAATAAGGAGGAATTCTAGGGCACTACATTCAGTGAAGACCAGGTTATCTTAGTAATTTGTTCATTGAGGAGAGGATCAAGAGCCACCTCATCATAGTGAGATGAATCTAGATTGATGGGAAATATTGTTGTAAGAAGAGTAGTTGATACTTCTCATGTGTAGGCTACACATTGGGATGTAGATACATCTCATTTTGTTTTGGCCACTACTAAAAAGGAAGAGAAGGCCATGTTTGAATTGCAAAATAAATACGAAATAATTGTGGAAGCATACAATAAAGAGGTCCAAAAGAGGATTGAGTTAGAAAATAAGGTAATGGAAAGGTCTACTAGGCCAAAAATAACATATCCCCACCCTCCAATGAAGCCTTTTAAATCCACTCCACTTATAGAACTACCAGATACACCACAAAGGCCATAGTACTACATTGCTAAGGATTTTGAAGAGGAAAAGAGCAAGTTGTGGGCACTACATGTAGAGCTAAATGTACAATATGAAGATAAACTAAGAAAGGCTCTAATGTATCTGGTAGATAAAATTAAATGGCCATTGTTTCATGATTAGTTGGAAAAGGTAATAAGTATATGGGAAGAATTGAAAGCCCATGATGAGGCTCTAAAGCCTATTGTTAATAAATGGGGAAAGAGAAAGAAAAAAATTACCTTTTTTATGTTATTCTATTATAAATTCTTCCCATGACCATATTGAAAAGACATATGATATTGCTAATGATTTGTCAAATTTTGATAACAGAAGGGTTGCTTTGCAACTAAAGGTGGTTTCTTATTTGAGCAAGTATAAGAATCATAAATTTGATTTTTTTCCTCATGCCTTAGATAGAAAGAATAAACTGAAGAATAAGGATGAATGGGCCAAGGAATTGGATGACCTATTTTCTTTGAGAATGAATAAGGTTATAAATGACAATGGCCATGTTTGATTGGCCACTACAATAGAGGAATTGGTGAAAGTCCAATTATTCTTTGATTCTTTAACTCAAGATTTTGTTTATATTGATAAGGAAGCAGAATATGTGCTTAGGAAGCAACTTGATGTTTTGCAATTCAACTGGCCAGATGATACACTTTTTGACATGTGGATGGTAGATATTGCTCCTAATGAATAGTTTCAAGAAGCTGAAATAGACAATGATGAGGTACAATAGGATGAAGTGCAAATTATTGACCCAATAGTACCAAATTAGAGAGATGAAGAAGATAAAGGCCAACAATCAATTTTAGTTATAGAGGCAAAAGCCCAGGATGTGGACATGATAGAAGAACAATTAAGAATTAAGGTGGTTTTGTCAATTCAAGATGAAAATAGTGAAAACCCATGGGTAGAAATTGATTTGCAATTATTACAACAAGACTCATCATTGACATAGTAGCTACATATGCTAAAGACTCAGGATAAGTAAAGACCAATGATGGGATTTGTAGCATGCTAAAATGTAACAAAAAAGGGGGCCTACCAAAAGAATGTAGTGATGTATAAGTTTTTTGTTATATGCAATTTTGTCTTTTTGTGACAAGAAAAATGTAAATATCTTTTATAAAGGGACACCTATCTATTCTCTATGCCTGAAGCTAGTTGCATCTCACATTATATAAGTGAGACTCTAGGGCTAGAGAGGGGTCGAATTTCTAATGCATTTTTAGTTTTATACTTAGGATATTTTTAGTCCAGTCTTGGAGTGAACTTTATGACGTATCTTCTCTACACATTTTCTGAGAATACATTAATGTTGAGTGATCTTTGTGTTTCTTTCTAGAGTCATTTTGAGTTTATTACAATTGTATACAATTTTCAAGGAAAATTAATACAAATTTGAGCTGTCTTCATATCAATTCTTTCTAAATTTTGTCTCCTTTGCTGGTACCTGGTTATTCTGAGATTGTGTGAGTAAAGCTTGTTCGATTGGATGCAATTCATCTAGGTTGTATGTCAATTAATTATTGCTATTAATTCAAAGAATTAAGTAAAGGCTTTGATGAATTTTATAGGATTGCTATGGTAATATAAAGGATGTCTATAAGGATGAATTCTAGTAAGAATTGCTAATATTATTTGTTGTAATGCAACAAACTAGATCTACAAATTGGAATAGACTCTAAATCCCAATGGAATAGGCATTGATCAAATCAATTTAATCTGTAGATAGGTATATCATGAGAAAGAATCAAATCTAAAATCACAATCAGCTTTATTTTACTTTTCTTGAAGATTTTCAAAGTTGGTCAACACTTGTTTGCATGGAATGTTTTAGCATTAGTTAGCCACTATTGTTGGGGATACTTGCAAATCTATAGAAGAGTTGTTAACAAATCTTCTATATGGGATGTATTTTATCTAAAATGTCAAAATCATGCATGTGTTTGAGGATATAATATGAAAATCAAAATGAAATTAAAAATAATTCTCATACGGTAGCATCCAGCTTGAATCATCCCCTGGGTATACCCACCTTGGTTTTGTAGAGCCTAAAGAGTAGAAAACCATCTTTAGTTTTGTTGAGGTTGGGTCCAAATTGTTTGCACATGTAATTGTTAATAGGAATTGGCTAATCCTTAGGTTGTGTGAGTAATATCAATTTGGTATTGAGCATTTTATTGTTTAGTAGTTTTAAAACACCAACAAAATGACAAATCTTCTGAGGAGTTGTCCAACACAAGTGTAAAAAGTACTATAGTTTCTTTGGTCATGTTGTGTATGTGTGTGTCAAATATTTAGTATTGCTCATGGTTGTAATGGGTGTGTTTTAGTGACAAACCTTGATAATTTAAAAAGAGAAAAAGAAAAAATTAAATGCCACAGAGATGCACTGATGTATGTAGATTTTCCAAGTGTCTTATCTATCAAGCAAGAGTTATAGTCTTATGATTTTAGTGATTGGCCCATCTGTGTTAGATGTTTCCATTTTAGCTTATGTCATTTATTTGAAGTTAGAAGTAATTGTAATTGTGTATTTTCCTAAGAAAGGGTGGTGACTCAATTAAGGTTTTGAAGCTAGTGCTTATTGATAGATAGTAAAATGGCTGACAAAAGAAAAAATGCAGGAGCTTATGCAAGAGCCAATCTTGATGTACTTATGTGTATTGATTTGCCTAAAGGTGGTAGGAAGAACCTAAATAAGAAAAAAGTAGACCCAAATTCCACCTGGAAACCTAGATGTAGTGTATCAGTTAGTTCTCAGTATCAACTTGTGGTAGGGAGAGAGTCTTCTTCACTTAGTTTTGAATCAGAAACCACAAGACTCTTAGGAGAGATATTTAGTACCCCAATACCAAATGAAAGAACATATCAAGATAAGGATATGTCACTAGTAGGGAATGTGTCCCCTAGAATAGATCTAATGATTGAGATGAATAATAGGCTAGGACTCAAAAGTTCATTTGGAGATCCCTTTAATCCCAGGATGGTCCCATACATGGAACCTAATCTTATAGACCTAGATGATCTTGCTGATTCAGAAGCTACTTCTACAAATCCTAAAGAAGTGTAGTCAAAGAAGCCAAGTGTATTTTCCTAGAAAAGGAAAGAGGGCAAGCCACCCTAGATACTATAGTATAAAGAGACAATCTGCTTAGAAGGATGACTACCTTAAAAGAACAAAACAAGAAATTAGAAGAAAGAATGACAATCCTTCATGTTGATGTCTTTGGAGATGTAGACACCCTGAGAACTAAAGTTTAGGAACAAGAAAAACTCCTAAGTCAAAAGAAAGAACTTGTCATTACTCAAGTCCAAGCTTATAAGCATGTCCAAGTAGATCCTATAGAACCTACTATGAAAGCTACATATAAAGGAAAGGGCAAAGCCATAGGGATCAAAATAAATGAACCTCAAGATCTACCAAGAAAATCTATAAAACCTTTCATGTCAAAATTAGATCTAGATCTGGAGAAGGCAAGAAAGGAGAAGGAAGATCTTGTAAAATAACTTGAGAAGGTGGACAATGAAGCTCAAGCTGCAAAAACTAGGAGGAAAATCCAATTCATAAAATCTAATTTTGCATTGTCTTCATGGCCAAATTTGTCCACCCCATCTACAACTTCTTTACCTGGTAGTGGTCCAATGGTTCCAACTTAGGGAATATCTCAATCTGCCCCTACCTCATCATCCACCATTAGCACTCAAGCCCTGTTTATTGAGCAATAATCCCAAAATGTTGTCCTTAACCAAGCCAATGTAGCAAGCACCTCAAATGTTCCTAGTTTTCAGAAGAAACCTATATACATGGAAAAATATAAACAAATGTCATTTGTAGGTATCCCTGGTGCTCCACATCTCATATCTTTTGATTTAAGAGATAAAGTTGTTAAGTTCTCTAGAAATAATGCTATTACTGGTGAACAACACTTAAGAGTTTTCACAAATATGCTAAATGATTATGAAGTTGAGCATGAGGATTTGGTAATGAAGTTGTTTTTCATTCACTAACTAAGGATGCAAGGGATTGGTTCAGAAGGTTATTGAATGATAGTATACCTCATGGAGTGACTTGGAGAAATTTTTCAAAGAGCAATATGAAGATAATACTAATGCAAATTTCATGTTAAATGAATTCAATAATATCAAGAAGAATCCTAATGAGTTTACATTTGATTTCAATGTAAGATTCCAAAAAGGTATGTACAAATTGATTCAAGTAATGAGGTTGAATGGGGATGTTTTTCTTACAACATATTTTAATGCTTTTGATAGCAAAATGGCTTATCAGTTGAGGGATAAAGATCCTAAAACTTTAAGGGATGCTTATAAGGTTGCAATAAATATTGAAAATAATAGGAAGACATCTGGCAAGCTTGGTAGGAGAGATGATCCAAAGTTGTTTAATCTAAAAACTAATAATAAAAAGGAGGTTGTTAAAACTCCTATATGAAAGAAGCTAGAAGAACCTACAATAGGTCAGGTGTTGGAATCTCTAAAAAAGATGAATCCTACTAGTTTCAATACTCAGAAGCAAAATGTTGTAGAGAAAGCCCCTGTGAACAATAGCAATTTCAATAGACAACCTAGAATGTAGAATTACCCTTATACTACCCAATGGAAGGATGGCAAGCCAATCCCTAATTAGACTCAAAATGTAAAAGATAAGGGTACACGAGATCCTTTGCAAAGAAGTTTAGTAAATATGAATGATAATGTGCCATGGTGTATTATTTGTCAATCACCTCACTCTACAGAATATTGTGTAGTTTCTCTATCATTTGCTTCTGATCAAAGTGTACAAACTGAGGAGGAGGAAGAAGAGAAAATCCACGATGATGTAAGTTGTAATATGGTGAGCATGTGCAATGATTGTGTGGATTCTAATTTGGAAGACATAGAAAATGATCTAGAGAATAAGAAAATTGCTTATCAATTACATCATCAACAAGTCTTCTTAGATAATGAAGGGTATGATGAAGATCAGGTATGTGTTACATCTTTTGAAGTTGGTCATGTGAATTTGAGGATGCATTCTAAAGAGGCAATTGATAGGATGACTGTAGAGATGATCTCCTAAGTACATAGTAATTACAATTTGAGAAATCAAATAGTTAACAATGATGTGAGGAAGCCTTTTGGTATATTCATAAAAGATATTACACATAAGATGAAATATGAAGACAAGAAGGCTAATGTAGAGATAGTCAAGATTAAAGAAATCAAAACCAAAAAGTGTGAACCCAAGAAGAAAGTTCAATTCCAAGCAAATGAGACAACAAAAGCAATTGTGCAAGAAAAGGGATCAAGATCTGATACTACCAAGAAAATAGTAGTCCCTGCTGCTCAGAAGGTTCTTACTCTAGGTATGATGGTAAAGCCCACTATATCTGATCCTATTGACATGATATCCATGTTATCACAAACTACTATAAAAGTACCCTTGTCCAAACTATTTAAGATTGAAGAGCATAAGAGAAAAGACTTGTCATGGTTGGAAGGGATAGGAAATAATAATAACAATGTAGAGAAAAATACCATTCAACAATCCCCCTTAGTAATAGAAGATAGTGGTATCATGTCCCAAATTCCCCAAATGTTCTTTGATGATTCATCAGTAGCATACATAGAAGATATTGGCTCATTTTTTTTTAGTCTGATTATAAAAGGGAAGACCCTAAAAAAATTAGATTCAGGAGCTTCTAATACCATCATGCCCTTCAAAGTAATGGAAGCCCTAGGATTGAAAGTAGATACTATAAAAGTTAGATGTAGAGGTATGGATGCTAGAGAAGTTAAAGTCATAGGTACTAAAAATTCTCTACCATTTAAGCTAGCTGCATACCCTGAGGTAGAATTGACCATGTCAGTCTTGGTAGTTGATATTCATCCACATTATGGAATGTTGCTCTCTAGAAAATGGAGTGTCGCTATGGGAAGTAGCCTACAATGTGACCTAACTTATGCAATTTTCCACATAGAGAAAAAGGCTATTAAAGTAGAAAGAGAGCCAAGGGTTAGTCACATTTTGGGAGAGGAAATTGACAAAGATGCTACTTGCTTTTTAGATACTAGTGTGAATGCATTCAGAGCTAAGTTAATTATCCAAGAAGTTGACAAGTTTCCTGCTATGATTGAACATGAATTTGAGCATTGTATGACTCACCTATATTATGGACAATGTTATTTGATGGGGCCAGTTCAAAAGAAGGTGCATGGGTAGGGGTAGTTTTTGTTTCTCCAAAGAAAAAAACTTTTCATACACTAACAATATAGTTGAATATGAAGCCTTGTTGTTAGGACTGAACGTTGCTACCCATCATCAGATCAAAAAGTTATATGTTATAGGTAATTCTAAATTAATTTTCTTATAGATAAGGGGAACATATGCTTTTGAGAATAAGAGGCTGAAACAATATAGAAATGTTTTTTGGGATCAAATTGAATTTTTTGATGCATTTGGTATATTATGAAGAGATAGAACTCGGAATAAGATGGTTGACTTATTAGAAAATGTAGCAGTTAAACCCTAGGAGATATCATTTGTAGGAATTTCATAGATTGAAGTTCAAAATAGGTCATCAATACCTGACAATATTGAAAATTGGCAAGTCTTTGAAGATGACAAAGAAATTGTGAATTTCTTGCTAAATGAAGATAAATACCACAGTTAAGAATTGGACTATAGTGATTTGGTTCAAACCATAAATGGGAAGGAAACAATTTTTGGTCAAGAGGTTATATAATTAAAAAATAATAAAGTGCCTAAAGGTTTGGTTATTTTGGAGAACATGTTTGATAACCAAGATAGGGTAAGGCCTGGTGCTAAAGATTGTAAACCTCAAGAGCTAGAAGAGATAAATTTGGGTATTACTGAGGCCACTAAGAAAGTTTATATTGGTCCAAATTTTTCAGCTAAGATTAGAAAGCCTCTGATTGATTTATTGAGAAAATATAGACATGTTTTTGCATGGTCATATGATGACCTAAAAGCCTATAGAGAAGATCTTTTTCAAAATTTTATACCTTTGAAGGAAAATGTAAAACCTAAGTAGAAACAAAGACCAATTAATCCCACTCTAGCCCCTAAAATGCAAGAGGAATTAACAAATTTAAGGGATGGGGGAATAATTAAACCTATTAGACATTCCACTTGGGTCTCTAATCTAGTACCTATCAGGAAAAAGAATGGAGATATCAGAGTGTGTGTAGATTTTAGAAACTTGAACAATTCTTCTCTAAAAGATAATTATTGGTTACCAAACATGGAAGCTATGTTACAATGGGTAATTGGGTCTGAATTGATGTCTATGATGGATGGATTCTCAGGATATAACTAGGTCCTGGTGAAAGAAGAAGAGTAGTTTAAGACAACATTTACAACTCCTTAGGGAACTTATGTATATGTGAGGATGCATTTTGGACTGATTAATGTTGGTGCCACTTTTCAAAGAGCCATGGATGTGGCTTTCCATGAGTACATCAATAAGTTTATGGTTGTGTACCAAGATGACCTCACAACTTATTTTAAAAGAGTTGAAGACCATTGTAGGTACTTGGAGAAGATATTTATCAAAGCCTTGGAATATGGAGTATCATTAAACCCTAAGAAATGTACATTTGGGGTAACTAAAGGAAAATTATTGGGACATATAGTATCAAAGGATGGAGTAAAGATAGATCCTGAAAGAGTAGTAGCCATTGATAAGGTCCTTAAGCCAAAGAATGTGAAAGGAATCTAATCTTTCTTTGGACAAGTTAACTTTCTAAGGAGATTTGTTACAAACTTTGCTGAGATTAGTAGACTTATTTCTAAAATGCTCAATAAAGGAGCTAATATTAATTGGGATGGTGAACCTTCATAGGCATTTCAATATATCAAAACTACTATAAAGAATGCTCCAATCCTTAGGACTAACCAATGCACATCTTCTCTTTTGTATCTTTCCATACTGTAGCTATAGTCTTGTTGCAGAAGAATGAAGAAGGATATGAATAGCGAATTGCATTCTTTAGTAAGTCATTACAATCTACTAAATTAAAATATGACATGAATGAGAAACAAGCATATGCTTTAGTAAAGGCTATTAAGGCTTTTAGATGCTACTTGATAGGTGTATTGTCATTGCATTTGTGCCCAGTGCTGCTGTAAAAGACATATTTTCTCAACAACAAGTGTTAGGAAGAAGATGTAGGTGGATCAATAGGATCCAAGAATTTAACATTGAAATACAAATAACTAAATTGGTAAGGGGTCAAGGTTTGGCTAAACTCATGGCTCAATCTAATTTGGATGCTAATCAGATAAATATGGTAGTTGATGATCTCAAATCTAATTTATGTGACATGGATCATTGTGAGTGGTATGCTAATGTTATTCATTATATACAACACATGGAAGCTCCTTCCCATTTGAATAAAAATGAGAAGAGGAGTACTAAGTTACAAGCCATCAGGTATATCATTATCAAGGATAGTTTATGGTGGAGGAATTTTGAAGGAGTGTTACTTAATTATGTTGATCAAGAAAAGGAGAAAGAAATCCTGAATGATATGCATGTTGGAGTCTGTGGATGACATTATATGGCCAAGGCCATTGCCCAAAAAGTAATGAGAGTTGGATTCTAGTGGCCATCACTTTTTAAGGATGCTCAAATCATGGTTAAGAAACATGATGCTTGTCAAAGGTTTTCTGGAAAATTGAAGTTCTTAGGTAATACTCCATTAAAGTCAGTTGAGGTTTAGGCACCATTTCAGCAATGGGGTATGGTTTTCATAGGTGAGATCTCTCCTAGATCTAGCACTGGTTATTCCTAGATTTTAGTTGCTACTAATTATTTCACAAAGTGGGTAGAGGCAATCCCTACCAGAAATCCAACTAGTAAAATTGTCAACAATTTCTTGCTCAATAATATTAGTTCTAGCTTTGGTTGCCCTCACAAAATTGTAACAGATAATGCAATGTACTTTAGGTCTGAGGAATTCATAAAATTTTGTGACAAGTATGGAATTATAAGATCAACATCCTTTCCATATCATCCAAAAGGAAATGGACAAGTTGAATCCACAAATAAAAGTCTATTAAAAGTCATCAATAGGACCTTGGATGATAACAAGAAGGCATGGTATTCCAAGTTGCAACTAGCAATATGGTTTGACAGAGTGACTGTGAAGAAATCCATTGGAGTAGCCCCATTTGATCTAGTATATGGAATTTAGGAAAGGATTCCTTAGAATAACTTGGTAAGACTCTACAATTACATCCAGTTGTATGATGAAGATATTACAAATGGCATGCAAGAGAGGTTGGATGAGCTTGTAGGATTAGCAAAAACTAGAAGAGAAGCATCTCTTAGGAACCAAAAGTTGCAACTACAAGTCAAGACATTATATGATAAAAAGACAATAAGAAAAAATTTTGAAGATGAAGATTTAGTCCTAATGTGGAATGCCAGAATTGAGGATAAAGGAAAACATGGTAAGTCTGATCCTATTTGGTTAGTGATGGGAACACGACCCAAGTACAGAATGGACACAACAGAAAAGGGAAAATTTTATTAACTATGAAAATAAGCTAGTACATTCAGTACAGAGAAAATAGACTTCAAAACATGCCCTAAGGGCTTACAACAGTATAAGTCTAGAGATAATTTCTCCTTTTAGTACCTCCTCTCAAACTCCACTCTGAACTGCCTTTTACAATGCCAGAAATGTTCTTAACTAGACCTTAGAGGATGAAGGATTAGGAGTAAATTCTAGAAAGTGCTAGTTGGCATCCACCAACCAAATAGAAGGCTCCAAAAGCTACATTAGAAGTTGATGCAAATCTAAAAGAATCCAAAAATGATAACCGAACTTTCGAGAGGCATAACTTTTGAACCGTAGCACCGATTGACGAACCGTTTACATTTCTGAAAAGCTCTCAAAGCGCTCTATAGACTATGGACCAGATTTTCTCATCCCCCATTTTTTGGCCCTATTTGAGGTCATTTAATTCCCCTAACCTGACTTTGAAGCATTCTTAGGAGGTCTCCAAAAATTGAAAAATTGCAATAACTTTCAAACCGTGGGGCCTTTCGACCTGATTCTTTTTTTGGAATGCTCTAAATTACAATTACAATCTTTTGACCAATTACACCTTCTAGTTCACCAAAATGATGTCTCAATTACATACTCCTATTTTTTTCAACATTTACACGTATCCCAAGGTGTTCAAATACTCTATCCTGGAACACTGATAGTGGAACTATGAGAGTTGGAACCTTTATTTGACCCAAATGTGTATCCAAAAATGAAAACACATGAAACAGAAACTAAGTCTAAGTACATTTTTTTGGGTGACACAGGATTGCCCTTATACCTCTGGATGCTCCTGCATCAGACACCCAGGGTAGATTAAAAAGTGACCCTATCACTTTATGAACAGTAGAGGAAATCCCAAATGGGAAACCTCAGCTACTGATATCCAAGTTGAGTCCTCTATCGGCCATCCTTTCCACTTGACCAAATACTCTTCATACTGCCTATTTCTAGTACTCCTACCCACACGATGATCTAGAATTTTGTCTATCTCCTCCTTCTTAGAAGTAGGAATTGGACATAGCTCTAACATCAGCTCCTCATCTGCACCATCATCATGATACTCTGTTAAGTCTGAAATGTTGAAAATAGGAGAAATGTGAATACCATCTAGCAACTCCACCTCATATGCATTTTCTGAGTCATGTTTCTTCAAAATTTTGCAGGGGCCAAATTTCTTCATTTTCAGCTTGTTGTAAGTACCGGCTGGAAATCTTTCTTTTCATAAGTGTACCATGATTAGATCCCCTACTTGAAATTCTTTATGTCTTTGCCTTTGATCAGCCCTAGCTTTATACTCTTTATTTATCTTGGTAATGTGTGCCTAAACCTCCTCGTGTAGACGCTTGATATGTTCAGCAAATTCTTCAGCTTCAGCACTTGTCCTCTCCCCTTGCTCTATCTTCCTCAATTCTATTGCAGTCCTTGGGCTACTTCCATATACAATTTGGAATGGTGATTTTCCAGTACTCCTATTTATAGAGTTATTGTAAGAAAACTCTGCTTGTGGTAGAATCGAATCCCACCCCTTGCGCTTATCCCCAACTAAACATCTCAGCAAATTGCATAGACTTCTATTTACCACTTTTGTTTGGCTATCAGTCTGCAGGTGATGTGTGGAATTGAATTTCAAGTCTGTTCTCAACTTCTTCCACAATGTCCTCCAAAAATACCCCACAAATTTACTATCTCTATCAGAAACTATACTCCTTTGAAGACCATGTAGTCTTACCACGTCTGTAAAAAACAAGTCTGCAATATGGATAGCATCATGAGTTTTGTGGCATGGAATGAAATGTGCCATTTTGGAGAACCTATCAACCACAACAAATATTGAGTCATTACCCCTTTGTGTCCTCAGAAATCCAAGAACAAAATCCATACTTATATCCTCCCACGGATTTGATGGAATAGGAAATGGCTAACAAAGTCTAGTATTGTGACTAAATCCCTTGGCAACTTGACAAATCTGATAACTTTGTACAAACTTCTTCACATATTGTGAAATCTGAGGCCAAAAATGATGTTCTCTAAGAATGGCAATGGTCTTATCTTGACCAAAATGTCCTATCATCCCTCCACTGTATTTCTCCTTAATCAGATTTTCCCTCATGGAACTCCTTGGAATGCATAATTGACTGCCTTTGAACAACATACCATCCTGAATCAGATAGTCTAGCCACTCGGTTCTGTCTACAACAATAGGCTCTTTAAAAGCTTTCCATGCTTCAGAAAAATTAGGATCCTTAGGGTAAAGATTCTTGAGTTCATCAAACCAAACTACTTCAACCTGCATTACTGTAAGCAACAACTGTCTCCTACTTAGTGCATCTGCAACCCTCTTAGATTTTCCACTTCTATGCTTCAACAAAAATGTATAGCTCTGCAAGAACTCTACCCACTTCATATGCCTCTGATTCAATTTACCTTGGCTATTTAGGTATTGTAATGCCTGATGATTAGTATACAAAACAAATTCCTTTGGCAATAAATAATGCCTCCATTTCTTTAAGGCCTGAATTATTGCATAGAATTCTTGATCATAAACAGAATACTTCTTTTTTGCATCATTCAATTTTTCACTAAAATATGCAATAGGCTTACCTTCTTGACTCAATACAGCTCCAATAGCACTGCCACTAGCATCACAATCCACCTAGAACACCTTTCTAAAATCTGGAAGTGCCAACACAGGTTGTTCTATCACCTTCTTCTTCATATTTTCAAAACTTCTCGCAGTTGCCGCAGTCCATTTGAACTCTTTTCTATCCCCTCTTATTGTGTTAGTCAAGGGTGCACATATGCCACTAAAATTCTTAATGAACTTTTTGTTAAAACTAACTAGACCATGACATGATCTTACCTTAGTAGCAGACCTTGGAGTAGGCCATTCCAAGATGGCTTTTACCTTCTCTAGATCCATTTTGAGACCTTCATGTGATATAACAAACCCCAAGTAGACTAACTCCCTTTTTGTAAAGATACACTTCTTCAAATTAATTAACAATTTCTCTTCCCTTAACCTTTCAAGTAAACTATGAATATGCAATAAATGTTCTTCCAAACTCTTGCTGAAAATTAAAATATCATCCAAATAGACAATAACAAATTTTCCCAAGAACTTCTTAAGTACCTCATTCATAAGCCGCATGAAGGTGCTTGGGGCGTTCATCAATCCAAAGGGCATGACTAACCACTCATAAAGACCTTCCTTGATCTTGAAGGCTATTTTCCACTCATCTCCTTCTTGAATCTATATCTGATGATAGCCACTCTTGAGATCTATCTTTGTGAAGTACTGAGCTCCACTCAAGAAATCCATAAGATCATCCATTCTTGGTAAAGGAAACTGATACTTGATGGTTATCCTATTTATAGCTCGAGAGTCTATACACATTCTCCACTCTCCATCCTTCTTTGGTGCTAGTATTGTAGGTCCTACACATGGACTCAAGCTCTCCCAAATAAAGCCCTTCCTCAATAGCTCCTGAACCTGTCTATTTAGCTCCTAAGTTTCAGTAGGAGTCATCCTATGAGCAGTCTTGTTAGGCAAACTAGCTCCTAGAATTAAATCTATCTAATGACTAATTTGCCTTACCAGTGGCAATCCTTCTGGAACATTATTAGAGCTGATATCTCCAAAATCACCTAGTAAATTTGAAACTTCAAGTGGTATTTCACTACTACCTTCTTTATCTTTCCTAGGAATCAAAGCATAGCACATACGCTGATGTTTCATGCCATCTAAAAACTTCCTTCCATCAACAAGATAAATCCTAGCACTGCTACATACCTTTTCACCTTCCTTTTTCATGGGCTTCAGCTTGTGGCAAACTCCATCCTTTGTTAGAGTGTATGTGTTTGCATGACCATCATGTACTGCATGCCTATCAAATTGCCAAGGTCTACCCAACAATAGATGGCAAACATCCATTGGAATAACATCACAAAGAAATTCATCATGGTAACTCCCAATTTTGAATTTCACTAAACATTGTTTGCTTACCAGGACCTTATGATCATCCTTCACCCAAGAAATCCAATAGGGCTAGGGGTGTTTCTCCCTCTTGAGATTCAGCTTAGAGACCATCTCCTCTGATACCAAGTTATTAGTGCTACCACCATCAATGATCACATCACAACATTTATCCTCACACTTGCATTTGATATAGAACAAACTCCTCCTTTGTCCTGGTTCAATCTCACCACTTAGTAGGACCCTTTCATTTACTAAAGTCTCTCCTCTTTCTGCATCCTTTGAATGTGATGATTGTGCATCCTCATCTACATGAGCAACCCTAGCTTGACCCTCAGCTCTCCTATCTGTCCTTCCTTGTCGTTGAGGGCATTCAAAGGAACAATGACATTCTTCATTGCAATGGAAATAGGTACCATAGAATTCTCCTCTTCCTTGTCCATGTCCTCTACCTCTTCCTCTCTGATTTCCAAAGTCTCGATCACGGGGGCAGTTGAAACCTTCGTTCCTCTGGTCCCTGCTAGTACCCACATCTTCATTTTTCTTTTGGGTTTCATTTTGGCCTCCAAATGACCTACCACTACCCCTTCCTCCTTGACTACACCCTCTTTGTCTCCCTTCAAACTTCTTATTTATCTTCTCTTCAACTCGTAGGGAAAACTGGTATGCTTCTTCAACGCTGGTCATTCTTACCAGACTTAATTCCTCTTGGATGCTAAGTCGCAACTCACTGATATAATGAGCAACCTTCTCCTTATTTTATTTTGCATGCCCTGGTCTAATTAGAAGTCCATAAAACTCCTCTATATATTCTTGGACAGATTTTCTTGCTTGCTTTAACCCATGCATCTTCTTAAACAAATCAAGCTCATAATCAATAGGAATGAATTGCTTCTTCAATTTGTCCACCATACGATCCCACCTTGTGATCTTCTCCTTTCCTCTTCTATTTCTTTCCAATTGAACCTCTTGCCACCAAATTTTGGCATGACCTTTCAATTTGGCCTTCACAAACTTAACCCTATCTAGATCCCTCATATCCTCATACTCAAAGTACTCTTCCAGTTCATTGATCCAATCGATCAACTCATCTAGTTTCAAATTTTTTGAAAATAGACCCACATCAATTGTAGGTTTTTTCCCAAACTTAGTAATGGCCCTAAAAAGCCTTTCCTCTACCTGATTTAGAACTTTCCCATAAAATTTCCCTTCTAGTCCAATTTCTTCTTCTTCATTATCGTCCTCACTTTTGTCGCTTGCGGCAACATTTGTTCCTCTACGGAGCTCCTCCTACAATGTTTGTACCTACCTTTGGAGGGCTCTAACCTCCTCAGGATTAATAGCTCTAACCCTTCCACCATGCTCTCTTTGTGGAGGCATCTTCTTAACTCAAACCCACAACCACATAGTCCTGGTGCAAACTCCCTCACAGTTATCACTCTATCTAAACTAGCTCTTATACCACTTGATGGGAACACGACCCAAGTATAGAATGGACACAACAGGAAAGGGAAAATTTTATTAACTGTGAAAATATGCTAGTACATTTAGTACAAAGAAAATAGACTTTAGATGCTCCTGCATCAGAGCTCCTACATCAACTTCAAAACATGCCCTAAGGGCTTACAACAATATAAGTCTGGAGATAATTTCTCCTTTTAGTACCTCCTCTCAAACTCCACTCCGAACTACCTTTTACTATGCCAGAAATGTTCTAAATAGACCCCGAAGGTTTAAGGATTAGGATTACATTCTAGAAAGTGCTAGTTGGCATCCACCAACCAAATAAAAGGCTCTAGAAGCTGCGTTAAAAGTTGACGCAAATCTAGAAGAATCCAAAATGGTAACCAAACTTCTAGGAGGCATAACTTTTGAACCGTAGCTCCAATTGACGAACTATTTACATTTTTGGAAAGCTCTCAAAGTGCTCTATAGCCCTATGGACTAGCTTCACTCGTTCCCCATTTTTTGGCCCTATTTGATGTCATTTAATGCCCCTAACCTAACTTTGAAGCATTCTTAGGAAGTCTCCAAAAATTAAAAAATTGCAATAACTTTCAAACCATGGGGCCTTTTGACTTGATTCTTTTTTTGGAATGCTCTAAATTAAAATTACAATTTTCTAACCAATTTACACCTTCTAGTTCACCAAAATGATGGCTCAATTACATACCCCTATTTTTTTTGACATTTACATGTATCCAAGGTGTTCAAATACTCTATCCTAGAACATTGATAATGGAACTATGAGAGTTGGAACCTTTATTTGACCCAAATGGGTATCCAAAAATGAAAACACATGAAACAAAAACTAAGTCTAAGTACATTTTTTTGGGTGACACAGGATTGCCCTTATACCTCTAGATTGCTGTTGTATCAGTTAGGTCCCTATTTAATTGAAAATACACGGGGAGAAGACTCTTATATCCTCAAGGATTTATTAGACAATATTCTTGAACTAGTAGTTCATGGACAATTATTGAAGAGATACTTTTCCTAAAGTATCTATTTTCCATGAACAATAGCTTTAAGGTTTCTTGTTCCCTTGTACATTTTGTAAATCCTTGTAAATGTTTCTATACAATGTTGTTCCCTTTTTCTGTTGTTTTGTTCCTATGCCATCTGGAGAAGTTGTCTTAGTTGTATCAAGTATGTGGTTTGCTCTACCATAGATTTTGAATTCTTGCATAGACTCAGGTAGTCTATCATCTCTAGAAAGAGCCACTGTTGGTCTGAATTTTTACATGATAAATTTTCCCAATCTAGATTTTAAAAATTAGGTTTGAGTCCATTGTTAGAGGCCAGGGTTTCTAGTTATGGTCTTGCAATTTTATTACCCTTTGAAAAACCTTTGTCAAACCCTAGGTCTTACTTATTTTTGATTTTATCCTAGTGCAAAATCTTTTAAAAGGTGCAAATATCCCTTTCCTACTTAAAATTTTGTCATGCTGAGTATCTTTTTCAAAATCTTTTCCATCATCTAATCTTGGTAAGATCCATGGTTGTCACATTGTTGCTATAACAAAATACAAGGGTTTTTACTATAACAACATAGCGATTGTTAGAAATTGAGTTGTGGTATCATAAAGTGAAATTCAGAGCTAGAAAGGTGCATTGAGTTGGACAAGTTTTGGTCATGTGCTCTATCCTAGAGTTGTCAGTTTTAGAAAGGATGCACGTGGAGCAAGTTGCAAATGGTGTCACCGCAGCTCAAATTTTCTAGCAAGTTTCTATGTCATGACCAAAAAATCTATGCACCCTGCTGGTAGCAATATAGAAATTAACCAAAAAATGAAGAAAGTGGCAACCTTTAGAATTGATGGTGATAATAGAATTCCCACATAATATCATAAACATGCACATTAACTATTCTAACAATGGTACTAATTAGCATGATTATGATTGACATGTCATCTTATCACCATCACTGAAATATAGTTCCTATTAGAGGTTGCTATGTCATGACTAGGAAATCATTGTGCCTCGTTAGTAGTGACATAGTGATTGGCCTAATAATACAAAGGATGATGCTCTTTAGAAATGGACAGTGATTTTGAAGATCCCAAGAAAGATAATATAGAAAGTGTGCTTTTATTTCTATGTCATTCATATTGATTATTGTTACCATGTTTAAAGTTTTACCCAATACCAAATTTTAATGCATCACTGGAAGTTGCTATATCATGACAAAAAATTTAATGGCTTTCACTAGTAACAACATAGCAACTCATCAGAATATCATAATGTAACAACAAATCTAGAAAGTGGGCCCCAAATGAATTTTGTTTCAAAGGTGATTCATCATCCCAGGACATGGTGGCATCCAACTAAGAACATATATGTTGGAAACTCTCAATCCGTCAGAGGTCACTATGTCATGACTAAAAAAGCTTCACACTTTTCTAGTAGTGATATAGTGATGTGCTTGAAAATAAGAAACATGAGGAGGCTAAGAAGACATGATGTCATAGTGCAGATTAAAAAGTAATATATATGCTAGTGGGTTAGTACAGTTCAGTGTCATCAAGAATGTAGACCCACTTCCAAATTAGATGGCAGATGAATAATGAGGATCTTTCAATCAAAAGTAGATCAATGATCATCATCAAGTTGTTATAACAAATTACACTCTATTTACTCAATGTGACTTGGTGACTAACGAACCCACCATAGTTTATATGGTTGAAGTGCAAGTTCCTCACCATTAGATCAAGTAAAATCTATGGTCATCACGTAGTCACTATGGAGAAGTGCTCAAAGTTTAAGCATAGCAATATAGTGAGAAATTTCATGGATAGTGGACCCACCATTTTATATTAAAAATTGAATTAATTTTCCTCCACATGATCAAAGTGAGATCAATGGTTTATGCTATCTTGCATAGGCAATGTGTTCACTCTTTATGCATAGTGAGATAGTAACACAGCAACACGTGTCCTCAAAGACTAGTGGGTCCAGTTTGAAGTGCCAACTGAGAAAGAAAGGCACAGGTGGAGACTTTTCATTAGTTTGACTACCAGCATGTTAAGGAGAAGATGAGTCATCCCCATTTTCACTCTTGGATCATACAATTTTTTGAAGATCAACGACATAAATTTAAAAAAGGAAGGTTATGCCACTCAGTTATTCCCTTACAGTTCATTTATGAGGTATGAAGGCTTCATGTGTGAGAAAAAATAGAGTATATTAGAAAAGATTGCACCATTTTCATCTTACATGAACAAAATTTCAAGCTTTTTGAGCAGGTGAAGATTACTAAGAACATTGTGTGAAGCTTGATTGGAACATGAAGCAATTTCTTCATTGTTTGTGAAAGGTTGTAGAAATTACAAAAAAGAACAAGAAGAAGATCAAGTAAGTCCCCATATACTATAATCTCTGTACCATTTCAATTTTTGCAAATTATAGTCAAGATGCCTCCAAAGAAAGTGTTTTCTAGGCAAGTGAATTATATGGATAGAAATGTTCATGATGACTTGCTAGAGTTACTCCCAGATTCCACCACTGAGACTATGTAGGTTAAGAAATTAACTTCCTTAAACCCTAGGCTAAAAATTATAGATGGCCTGCATGATAATGAGAACTGGGTTAGGGATGCAATAACTTCTCAGACTAGTCTTGCTTTGTTTAAGAAATGGTTTTTAGAGAGGATTTTTTTTGCCCCTCATGCCAATGTTTCAAACTTTGATTTAGGGAAATTAGTAGTTCCAAGTGTCTTCATGGACTATGATTTTCTTGAAGCCATTGCAAAGAATTATGACCAAGCTTTTAGAGTAGTAATAAGAACTGATGGTGTGCCTCTGGTTACAATTAGTCCTAAGGAGATTAGAGAAGTATTTCACCTAGAGCTATTGATAGATCATCATGTACCAATTAATTTGCAAGAATTAGAAAATGAATATAGGGCAAAGAAGGATGTTATCAGGGGAGGTGCACTGAGGGCACATATTGGCACAATTGGAACTTTGCCAGTAATCACTGTAGCCTTAAGGGAACCCTTTAAAAAAGATCTTTTCACTTCTTGGTCTGTAGAAATATATAGGACTCTATGTTGAGTTTTTGGTGAGGACGAATCAGATGTCATGCCCATCAGTCTTATGTACATGATGGTTTAGATTGCTTCTTTTGGTGTGGATGTTATTTTTGACTTTGCCTCCTACTTAGACAAATAAATTCATATTGGCCTGGTTGAAATTGCAAAGGGAAAAGTAGGAAATTTTTTATGGCAGTTAGGAGAATTAGAAGAAATGTATCCATTGAAAAGGTGGATAGAGTCAATTTTCCCTACTTGTATTATGGCCCATCAATTTGTAATTACTAAGGGGGTTTGGCTCTTTTTACCTAAAATTTTGGATCAGTATAAAATGGTTGTTTCCCATCCCCATTTTTGTGATACTAAGGGATTTTATAATTTGACCTTAAGGTATAGAATTAAATTGGGAAAGGTAAAACATGATTCATATTATCTAGAGGACATCATAAGAAATGAGTTCTCATTGCAAGAGTAGGAAACCAAAAAGGAAAAATGAAGAGTTTACTCCAGGGTTTTGGAATTCATTCATTGTTTTGATAAGGATTATAGTCCTCTAGATAATGCTACTACAAAGGTGGATAAAATAAATAAGCTCATGAATACTTTCCCTGAGATCATAGAAGCTATGAATGAGAAGAAACAATTATTTATTGATTCATATCCCAATAAGGCCAGAGAGGTCATGAGGAGGTTGCCTTTCACTCTTAATGTAGGAGCTGGTCATCTAATTGTTCAAAAGAGGCCAGGCTATACCATAATTCAAAATAAAAATTCCACTATGGATAAGGGCAAACAAAAAATGGGATCCACCAGTTCTGTCCTAGAAGAGAGACCTAATGAGCCTTCTGCCAAGAAGTAGAGAATAATAAAGGAAAAATTTTGTAATGTTGAGGAGTATTCACCTACTCAATTCCCTTTGCAAATTGGAGAGGAACAACTCACTAGAGAGAAAATTGAGCAAATAGGGTCACAAGGAGGTGTGTTTATCACTCAGGTAGAATTAAATGAGGGAAACCCTCAAGAGCCTCCTGTGCTAAGCCTTGAATTGATAGTGGAAGATTACAAAGGTAGGGAATTGGACCCTATAATAGAGAAGGCTAGTCATCAGTTTTTATTAGATGATAGTTTTGTTAAATCTAGAGCTTTCCACCAATTTGCATGGAGGACCAATATGGGAAAATTTGAAGAGAAGTGCAAGAAGTTGAGAGCAGAGCACCCAAGGATGGATGAGACTACATTGCAAAATTAGGTGAAGGAAGAAATGATGTAGGAATTTCAAAATAAATCCCTAAAGAAGGAAGGAAAATGGTGAAAGCATCAAATATTTTGTTGCTACCAAATCGGGACATAGCCAATGCTTTGGTTTTTAATTCTATTTCTAATAAGCTAGATTTGCAAGACCAAAATAAGGAGGAATTCCAGGGCATTGCATTTAGTGAAGACCAGGCTGCCTTAGTAATTTGGTCATTAAGGAGAGGATCAAGAGTCACCTCATCACAACCAGATGAGTCTGGATTAATGGGAAATATCATTGTAAGAAGAGTAGCTGATACTTCTCATGTGCAAGCTACACATTGGGGTGTAGATACATCTCATTTTATTTTGGCCACTATTGAAAAGGAAGAGAAGGCCATGTTTGAATTGCAAAGTAAATATGAAACAATTTTGGAAGCATACAAAAAGAGGTCCAAAAGAGGATTGAGTTAGAAAATAAGGTAATGGGAAGGTCTACCAGGCCAAGAATAACATATCCCTACCCTTGAGTGGAGCCTTTTAAATCCAATCCACTTATAGAACTACTAGATACACCACAAAGGCCACAGTACTACACTACTAAGGATTTTGAAGAGGAAAAGAGGAAGTTGTGGGCACTACATGTAGAGCTAAATGTACAATATAAAGATAAACTAAAAAAGGCTCTAATGTATCTGGTAGATAAAATTGAATGGCCATTGTTTCATGATCAGTTGGCAAAGGTAATAAGTATATGGGTAGAATTAAAAGCCCATGATGAGGCTCTGAAGCCTATAGTCAATAAATGGGGAAAGAGAAAGAAAGAAATCACATTTTTATGTTATTATGTTATAAAGTCTTCCCATGACCATATTGAAAAGACATATGATATTGCTAATGATTTGTCAAATTTTGATAACAGAAGAGTTTCTTTGCAACTAAAGGTGGTTTCTTATTTGAGCAAGTATAAGAAGAAAAAATTTGATTTGTTTCCTCATGCCTTAGATAGAAAGAATAAACTGAAGAATAAGGATGAATGGGCCAAGTATTTGGATGACCTATTCTATTTGAGAATGAATTAGGTTATAAATGTAAACATGCATGCCTGGTGGGCCACCACAATAGAGGAATTGGTGCAAGTCTAATTATTCTTTGATTCTTTAAAACAAGATTTTGTTAATATTGATAAGGAAGCAGAATATGTGCTTAGGAAGCAACTTGATGTTTTACAATTCAACTTGCCAGATGATACACTTTTTGACATGTGGATGGTAGATATTGCTCCTAATGAATAGTTGCAAGAAGTTGGAATAGAAAATGATGAGGTGCAACAGGATGAAGTGCAAATTATTGACCCAACATCACCAAATCAGTAAGATGAAGAAGATAAAGGGCAGCAATCAATTTTAGTTATAGATGCAGAAGCCTAGGATGTGGACACGATAGAAAAAAATTAAGAATTAAGGTGGTTTTGTTAGTTTAAGATGAAAATAGTGAAAACCCATGGGTAGAAATTGATTTGCAAGTACTACAACAAGACTCGTCATTGGCTAGTATAGTAGCTACATATGCTGAAGACTAAGAATAAGTAAAGACCAATCATGGGATTTCTAGCATGCTAAAATGTAACAAAAAAGGGGGCCTACCAAAAGAATGTAGTGATGTATAAGTTTTTTGTTATATGCAATTTTGTCTTTTTGTGATAAGAAAAATGTAAATATATTTTCTAAAAGGACACCTATCTTTTCTCTACACCTAAATCTAGTTGCATCTCACATTATATAAGTGAGATTCCAAGGCTAGAGAGAGGTCACATTTCTAATGGATTTTTAGTTTTATAATTAGGATGTTTTCGATCCAGTCTTGGAGTGAACTTTATGATGTATCTTCTCTACACTTTTTCTAAGAATACATTAATGTTGAGTGATCTTTGTGTTTCTTTCCAGAGTCGTTCTAATTTTATTACAATTGTATACAATTTTCAAAGAAAATTAATACAAATTTGAACTGTCTCCATATCAATTCTCATTGAATTTTGTCTCCTTTGCTATAACTTGGTTATTCTGAGATTGTGTGAGTAAAGCTTGTTCAATTAAATGCAATTCATCTAGGTTGTATGTTAATTCATTACTACTATTAATTCATTGAATTAAGTAAAGTATTTGTTGAATTTGATAGGATTTCTATGGTAATAGAAAGGATGTCTGTAAGGATGAATTCTAGTAAGAATTTTCGATAGCATTTGTTGTAATGCAACAAATTAGATCTATAAATTGGAATAGACCCTGAATCCCAATGGAATAGGCACTGATCAAATCAATTTAATCTGTAGATAGGTATATCATGAGTAAGCATCAAATCTAAAATTGATATCAAATTTATTTTACTTTTCTTGAAGATTTTAAAAGATGGTCAGCACTTGTTTTAATGGAATGTGTTAGCCTTAGTTAGCCACTATAGCTAGGGATACTTGCAAATCTATAGAAGAGTTGTGACCAAATCTACTATATGGGATGTATTTTACCTAAAATGTAAAAATCATGCATGTTTATGAGGATATAAGATGAGAATCAAAATGAAACTAAAATAATTCTCATATTGTAGCATCCAACCTAAATCATCCCCTGGGTATAGCCACCTTTTTTTTGTAGAGCCTAAAGAGTAGAAAACCATCTTTGGATTTGTTGAAGTTGGGTCCAAATGGTTTGCACATGTAATTGTAAATAAAAATTGGCTAATCCTTAGGTTGTGTGAATAATATCAATTTGGTATTGAGCATTTTATTGTTTAGTAGTTTTAAAACACCAACACACACAAGTCAAAAGTGTAGTTGTCTCATCCTCATTAGATTTTTCCTTCATTGCAACATATACCACTTCATCATAATGTTCATTAGAGTCATGTTCATTAGCAATGTAGCATGACTTCTTGCTGTTGTCTTTATAATCTCTGCCATCATCTTCTCTTCTATTTTTTTACTTGTTTCCTTCTCTATATTTGTTTTTTTGTGCACATCTTACAACAATATGACCAACTTCATTGCAATTGAAACAAATGATGGGTAACTTTCCTTTGAACTTGCCTTTAACTTTGTGAAATATTCTTGCCAGTAGTGCTTCAAATTTTTTAATGTCTTCCTCATCTATATTACTATCATTGGATGCATATTATTTCTTTTCTTCTTCTACTTTACCTCCTCATAATCCTTCAATAACAATTTAGCTTTCAAAGCTGATTCAAAACTCTTTGGTTTGTAATTGTCAAAATTAGATAGCACAATAGCAACGAGTCTACCTACTAGACCTTGAAGGGTTAGATTATTTCTTGGTGTACATCTCAACTCTTGGATTATAGAAACTCTAATAGCATAAATATGCAGTAATGTCCTTAAGACTTTACTTAGCACAATATCTTCATCTATTTGACCAATAGCACCTTTTATTGCACTAACACCTTCTTTTATCCTAGCAACATATTGAGCAATATTCTCACCTTCTTCCAATTAAACTTACCTTTGAGGCTCTCATACTTGGCTCTTTGAACATTTTTTTTGCTCTCATACTTGGCTCTTTGAACATTTTTTTCTCCTCCATAGATGGTAGTTAGGGCATCCCACATCTTCTTTACAGTGTCACATCCTTAGATATCATCAAATTTAGCATAGCTTAGGGCAGAGGCAATCTCCAACATTGCCTGGTTGTGTTCTTTCATTTTCTTCATATGTTTAGTAGTTAGGGCTCATGTTGGATCAACATATTCTACTATAATGGAATATTGTGCATGATCTCAAAGTCCTCCAAGGTGTAGCTTCATCAAACTTTTCCATGTAGGAAAGTTATCTCTATTGAGATTGGGTACTTTTCTTTTAGACATCTTGATCTTTGTGCTTCTAGTACCTTAAAACTAGTCCTCTTAAGCATATGGCTTTGATACCAATTGTTGGAAATCTTTTATAATAACTGAGAGGGGGGATGAATCAATTATTCAAGATTTAGATGTACAAATAAAACTTTTTTTAACTTAGTGAACCCATAAAACATTCATATTCATCCATGCATCCAAATGAATATGTGAATACTTGAAACTTGTAGGTTGCTGTCTAATCAAATTGTAATAAATGTAGAGTAGGAAACTCAACACATTCATCAACACAGTTGACACAATGATTTAATGTGGAAACCCAATTTGGGATAAACCACCAGTAACATGCTACTCCTTTTCACTCTTCTAAAGTGATGCCTTGTGAAAGGCCAACCCTGTTAAAGGTTACAATACACACTATTGAATGTGACCTGGTTAAAGGATTTCAATCACCTTGTTAAAAGTGAGCCTTCTTAGAGGACTTTAGGCCATTCACTTGGAATGCCATTCTGTTAAAAGATTTTCCAATGGTTGTTAGGTCAAACTTAATCCAATGGATTTACCCTAGACTAATAAAATTGTTAGAGAGTAACAATAGAGATTTGATTTAATAGAACTTACAACTTCACTTGTAGATTTCAGATCTCTATTCTATCCTCAATTCTACTTGGCTTTCATACTTTGTAGCCCTGATAGCTTGTTCACCCTTCAAGAATTCATCTCCTTAAGCCTTCTTTCTTAATACACCATTGCAGACACCTCTCTAACTCTTTTTCTTCATGACCAAAAATTCCTATATAAAGGAAATTAGAATATTTTCCCACTCATTATCCATAGTCAAAATTAGGGTTTTGGGTGGATTAGGTAGGGTTTTGGGTGGATTAGGTAGGATACAATTTATCTTCCCCACATCTTTTCTTCTCCAAGAAAATTCTCTTAAGATTCACTTGAATTTTCCTAAAAATGGTTTATATCAAATTTTGTGCCACTAGTTCATCAATCTTATCTTCCTCCTAGTTCACAATTTCCAAGAAAACAAACTTGTTGGCTTTTATTTGGTGAATATTTGATCTTTGTCATAATGCAACAACTTGGAATTATCATTATTTTGATGCTCTACAGATATAACATCAATCGATATCAATTAGATTTTATTGGTGCTCAGCATCAACTAAAATTCACTCAACTTCTACTATCTTACTCAGCATCCACTAGAATTTTCTTTTACTTGGCTCCAACTGACTTTTTGTTCAGCTTGCACTAACTTTGTTTGGCACCTACTATCCACTTAGTCAAGCTTGACAAAAAAACTTTATTTAATTTATTCTTTTAAACTTTCTAAGGTTAGCTAACCATTTTGTAACCTTAAGTAGATCATCAATACATCATATCATCACTATCTTAACTAATCCTTGTACTTCATTACATAATCATAGCTCAACCTTTCCTCTAGGTGCTTTTGTTACATCTTGTTGATTAAATCCTCCTCATAAATCAACTAAGTGATATTACTTGAACCATATAAGCAATAATCTTACCAGCAAACAGTAGGTTTGACATCAGTGATAAAACAAATGATTGAAACACATAGTCTTCTTCAATAATCTCCTTCTTAACAATACTCTTTTCAAATGATCTTTTCAAGTAGATATCAATAATATCAATAGTACAAATTTTATTGTGAACCAAGTTGTAAAGTTTGTGATTTCGAACCCTAGTTACATAATGTCATTCAAAAGTGAGAAGAAAGTGGTATTGAAAGAAAGAAATCCTCAAATTATTTGAAGTGAAGCTTTCCCTCTACCAAAATTTAAGGCATACCTTGACATTGTGTTGAAGGGAGACTCTTTAGGAGAGTTTCCATTGATTCCACCTCAAGTAATTATGGGTCATGATGTTAGATCATGCTACATGTGTAAAATCAGAGAGTTTGGAGACTATAAGCTAAGGAATGTGTATGACAAGTTATGCAGAAATAATAGATTGCAAGATGAGCACAAAGTAGTAGTTGAGAAAGGGTTAACTCTTGACCTAGATTTTCAAAAAAAAATTATGGTGGAGTGGAGTGGATTAATATTATATTGAGATGCATACATGACATGAAATTGTGGTTGGAGAAAGGACCAGTGAGGATCAAGAAGTCCATTTGATGGGGAGCTTCTTTACGCTAGAGATTTCTTGCTCTTCCAAGGCTATTCCTAGCTCACGTAGGGTTTCTATATTAAACCCCAACCTAGAGGATTCCTTCCCAATCCCCTTACACTAAGAAACTCACCCAACAATTCAATTTTTCATCCTCTTCCTTTAGTTCACCATCTATGCACTATTTGGCCCAAAATGCCAAAACTTCACCAATTAGACATAAAATTCCATTAATAATGTTTGAACCATCATTTTGAGGTTCTTGAAACTTTTCCTAGCATTCTACATTATTTTTTCAAGTTTCACACTCATACATCTCGAAATTGCCTAGTTTTCCCTTGTACCCCTAAGAGCCCTTATTAGCCCTCATAGAAATAAGGGGTGTCTTCAAAAATGCTTAACAAAGCCACCTGGTGTCTTCAATACTTTGTTTCATATTGACCTAGACTTTGATACTTTTCATGTCTTAGGCTCTTGTGATGACCACAGATTACGGCTTCAGAGAACCCTAATTTTAAAGGTTTCAAAGGAAACGATATTGAATCCTTCTCCAATTGTTTTAAACTCCACTTCCAACCTCATACTCTTAGTTATGAACCCATAATAATTTACTCCTTCATTTCATAATCAAGATTAGCTCATGCCAGTCCATTATTCCTCTTAAAACTCCAATTCAAGCTTTCGTTGCACCTTGTCATGGTTACATTGCTTGCCTAGGGCCCGCTTGAAAAATTAGCTTCCTAACTTGAACAAACCCCAAAATTAATATGTACAATATTTACAAAGGCTACTTCTTTATTTCCAAGATCCATGGTGTTTTGACCAAGGAAACTCAAGCTATAGCTATTTTCATGCTAGCAATGCAAAACTAGACAACATGAATACCAAAAATAATCAATTTTCTAAACCCAATCAAATGAAAGCTTGAAACCAAAAAAATATGATTAGATTTAAAACATGATTCCAAGACTCTATTTCCTCCATAATAGTAAGTTATTCAATCCAATTCCTCTATTCAATCCTCCAAAACCATGTTCTTGTTCACAAAATTAATCTATTATAGGTGTTTTCCATACATCTAACTATCCAACCCATGGAAATGAGTTGAAGCGGGTTTAAATAGACTCCCTCTTCCATTTTTGCCTTTAGTTTGAACCATAAATACCCAAGTATTTCATTCTTCCAAAACTCCACAACAGTTGCTAAGCAACTTTGTAAAAATTACAAAGTTGTCAATGCAACTTTTTTGACAACTTTGCAATTTTGCACATCAGACCCCTAAACTTGGCTAGTCTATTTTTAAACATCTTAAAATGACCTTATTACACCTAAGAAACACCCTTTTATTTCTTCATTTTAAGGAATTTTCCAAACTTGGCCTCATTGAGCAATTTTCAAGCAATTTTGCCTATAAGGACCAAAATGACAAAAGTTGATTCACATTCTAAATCCTATCTAATAATAACTCCTAAACATGCCTTGGGACTTTATTCTTAGTCCTTATTTATACAATGGTTGGTTAGACCATCCAAGAACCAAAAATGCATTAGGTTTCTTGTCTTACCCCTAGGTGCTCCTCCTCCACCATTATTCATCATGTCATTGGATATGCTATACTAGAGAGGGTAAAGACTGGTCATTGTCAAGGCAAGGATGTAATTGAAAAAAAAACTAAGACTAAATGGAATGGAAGAGACATGTTAATCAACACTATTGAAGATCTAAAGATCTATTTTTCTATTTGAGTTATTGAACACAAGTTCTATCAATCAAGTTGACTAAACAATGTGTTGTGTGTAGCTGTAGACATTGGTTACAAATTAGTTAAGAAAGAACATAGCTATGATCTAGCTAAGCTACACTTTACCCAATTGGTAGAGAACCTAGGAGCTATAAGGAAAGAAAAGAATATCTCATGTATTTTTGGTTTTTTTTTTTGTTTGCATTTTCTTTTATGTACAAAAATCATTCCCTCCTATAGGAGATGCTGTGTGGGATAAACAAAGGCCAATAACCCAAAAAATCAATGAATATATTAGTCAAATTGGTGGAAATTTTGAAACTATAATGGATGGTTATTTTGAGGATTTCAAATAGAAGACAAGGAACATATTTATAATCCCTAGGTTGGTTGATCAATATTATGATCACTTGTATTTTCTTGTTGATACTGATTATAATTATGTTCAAATTGTTATACCTAGAGTCACATGGTCAAGACCTCTTTATGACAAGGTGAACATTTATGAATTATCAATTGCTATAACTTCATTATTAGTCAAAGAGATAGATAAGAATTTTGAACCATTTAGAACTTATGAAATAACCAAGGTGAAATTGATAATGCAAACTAAGGTTCCTAAGATGGACATGAAAAGAAAGAAGATGATAGAAAATTTTAGAGGGTACTTTTGGTGAAGCAACACTAGAGATAAAAAAGGGGAGTATCTGAAGACCTTAGTAATGAATAAGAGAGATGAAGGTCATGATGAAGAAGCACATGAAGATAAAGGTAAAGAATTGGTTGTTGCTGAGCTCAAGGAAACTAATGATAACTAGGTTGTTTTTGTTGAACCAAAGGTGAAGAATTGTTTAAAAAAGGTGGCTACTAAGCCCAAAACTATAGCACAAAGGGTAACAAGACATAGATATAAGGAAAATATTCTTGTAGCTTCTTAACTATTAAAGAAAGGAGTTGTGAAAATCACCAAGCCTACACCAATGTCGTGTGCATTAAAGAAAAAGGTAACATGTGAAGAGGCCAAGCTAAGTAAGCCAATGAAGAAAGATGGTAGTGAAACCTAATCATGATAAAAATAAGACAAAGAGAAAATAATCTAACAAGTTGAGCCAATTAAGAGCGGCTGCACACAAGAAGCCTTGAGATATTGATGAAGTATGTGAAATTTGAGGAGTACAATAGGATTAGCAAGATTTAATTTTATAAATTATCATACCTTGAGAAAGGTTGATAAGGAAAAACTAGATCATGCTATTGTTGACATGATGATGAATTTCAAGTACACACCAATTGAATTAGGCTAGAGAGTACTCTGATAATTGTATAATAAGATTGATTCAAAATTAAAATGGGCATTAACAACAAAGAGATAAATGAAGGAGGCTACATTAACCCAAGTAATGCTTGATTCAAGTAAGCAACATGTTTCTATATCATTAAAGGATTATGAAAAAAATGTTTGTGCCAAAAAGAAGAGCCTATATGAATTTAAAGAATAAAATTGAAGAGGTTTTACAGGAAAGAAGGATAACATAGAAGATTTTTTTTGATCTAATGCCTGCCGATGAGGAGAAAAATGATGAAAAAGTAAAGGAGACTAAAGAAGTAGAAGTTGATAATAAATAAGATGTCTATGATGATGTCAAGCAGTTAATAGAGACTATACTTAAATTTGTACAAGAAAGTGAGAAACAAATTGATATAGTCACAATAGAGGATGAACCCATAGAAAATTTGTTGATACATGTGATTGAGGCTAAAGTAGAGTTAAAAAGACTAGGAAGAATAAGAAAGAAATGAAGATGCAAGATCCTAATCTAGTACCAATAAGAGATGCATTATTGGACCTTAATCTAGTCATTGTGCAAATAAAAAAAGTCCAATGCTTGGAGGTGAAAAGACTTTTCAACAAAAAACTATTAATATCATTAATACACCAACAATTCCCATTGGTACAAATGTTCATGTACAAATAAAGACAAACAATAATGCTACTGTTCCCGAGCAACAAACTGTGTCAAAAAATGAAGAAATTGATGCACAAGTGGGAAGTGTTGGAAATATAGGATAGGCTAGGTTACTAAGAGGGGAGGAGTGAATTAGGAACAAATAGAGCTTCAACTTATTTCACCAATTAATCCTTCATAATATTCTTATCTAATTGCATGCATGAAAGAATGAAAGTAGTAAAATATTCATAACACTTTGACACAAGATATGGTAACCCAAAAACCATCCAAATAAAAAATAAAACTGGGGTGGGGATGATACCCATAAGATTTACTAGAGTATAAAGTTGGCTAGTTAAGGCTTAGAAATGATCACTTATGATGATCTACCCTATTAGTAAGGACTACTAGGTCTACCTTGTTAAAGGATTTGCAAAGCATACAATGAAGTATGCACTCGATAAAGATATTTGACAAAGACTATTAAGTCTACCCTATTGAAGATTTTAGGTGATAGATTTGTTAGGACGAACCAATGGCTGATCTTTGATCTACAACTCTAATTTCCTAGTTAAGATTCCTTTGAAATGTGAAGATCACCTTGCTATGATAGATAAATCTTTGCTACCCCTTATACTGCTTGTAGCCTTCTTAATTCACACTTCTTCTCTTTATATTCATTTCATACTTTCTTTATTATATATATGGATATGATACAATTCATTACTTATATATCAATCCAAACCACAATTCATCAAATTTGGCTACAACATAGATTTTCATCAAAGATCAAAAAAGTTGGCCCAATTGTTGGCACTTAGGTTCTAAAGACAAACTTAGTGAGGTTCTAATACTCAACAAGCATTGTCAATAATTGTCATCATCATGCACTTGATAGATGTAGAAGCTCAATTCATACTAATCACTTCCAAGTAGCTTGAACTTAGTCAAAACTTGTGTGACTTGGTGAACACTGTGGAACTTAGTATGAACTAAATGTAGATTATAAAACTTGGTAACAACTATATTAGTTGGTAGCAATTGTAGCACTTAGTTAATGTTTCAAATTGAAAGATAAGCTTGGTAGTAGCTTAACCAATTGACTAAGTGTGAGTCACTATTAAATAAACTTGATCTTAATGTCAACAATCTTCCCCTTTGGCATTAGTGACTAAAATACTTATCAATCCAAAATTGAATGCTCAAATTTTTCAGTTCAAAACATTGTTTTATCTCCATCCTATGTCTTCAACTTGGTAACACACTCTATTTTTGAGATTTTTCAAATTTTCTTTTGTAAAGGAATTTTTTGATTATCTGTACATGTATTTTTAGAATTTTTTGCTACTCCCCAGACATATATCACATATATACACATATTATACTTCTCCCCAATATTCTTCATATATACATACATCTTATATAATACTTTTCCCCCTTTTTGACATTAATGTCAAAGGTGTATACTACATGGTAATACCAAAATGTGGCAAGAAATCAAAGTGTACCTTCAAAATTATTGCCATTGTCTTGTCTTAATTTTCTTGTAACACCTTTCTTGCATGCAATACAATTTGCACTTCTCCTAATAACTCTATCATGTGATCAACTATGGAGAGGTTATTGTCATGGATGAATGCTTTGGCATGTGCAATGTGTTTCTACAATGCATCCATGTCTAGAAGAATCATGCCTTGTATGTCTACAAGTGTGGCCCTCATCTTGGCTTTTTCCATTAATAATTTTTCCTATAAGTTTGTCAGATATGCAATCTTTGAATAGTGAGTAGAACTATAGCTTGGTTCAAGTGACAACCACTATGCACTTTTCTTCACGTCTTCATCTATCTGAGATAGTCTATCTTTGATTCCCTGGGTGAAGATAGATGTATCACACAACTTGCTAAATAATGAAGTTACATTATTTGCAGAGGTTTCCAATGAACCAAGAGAAGTGGTCAATTCTACTTGATGTATAGCAATTTTTTGAGCTACTTGTTCCAAAACCTTGTTCTCAAACTTCCTCTCTACTCTTTGTAGTAACTTATCTTGTCTATTCAGATCTTCATTAAATTTCAAGACAAATTTTGGTAATTGAATCAAGATAGGTTGTAAACTATCAACCTCAATACTTAATGCATCTACAAATATGTTCTTTACATCTTCAAGCACTTGGTTTTCTCTAATTTTCTCTTCTCTAAGCTTCTATTGCTTAGGTCTCTTTTGTAATAGTTCACCCATGATGTTCATTTGATTAGGATTCATAGTAGAGATATCCCAATTTGCGATAACTATATCCTTATCTAGATCAATGTCTTCTTCTTTACCTTTAACTTTATTTAAAACTTTAGAACTTGGTTGAGACTTGTTCTCAACTATCCTTGTACTTGCTACTAACACATTTGGAATGGTAACAATGGTATAAATAGAGGGGATAGCAACAAAAGTAGATAGTGCACTAATAGTAAAAATACCTTGTTGCTATATATCCAAATCTAATGATGGTGGCATTTGCTACTTGATAAATGAAGTGCTGACCACTTTAGTCAATATTGTACTTAGCTGAACAAGTGCAGCGATTGGTTGGGTGTTTAATGTTGTAGTTGTTGCTACAACCAATTTGGTAGAAGCTTTCTCAAAGTTGGATGGAATTAAAGCTTTTCTTGGAGAATGAGGAAATGAGGCCATTACTATTCCTACAATATTCTCTGGGTCAGTTTCCTCAATACTTTGAATCTTAGGAGATTCTCCTCTATAGCTTCTTGTTCTTCCTCCTCATCATCTAGATTGACACCTTTTATTTCTATATCTTCTTCATTATTATTGTCATCATCTTCATTGTCATCTTCATTATCCCTATCACTAAAATGAACAACAAAATCACCTAGTTGATGAAGTTTGTAAACATTCTTCCATGTGGTTGTAGCTATCTTCACCACATGTTCAATATCATTTACCAATATCATGTATGTGTTGAATTTAATAGTGATCTTTTACTCATTTTCTTCGTAGATTCTTTCACCTCTTTTTTAGTAAGACTCAACATGAGTTCCCTCAAAGTCTATTCAAATATATCTTTTGTAGATTTCTTAATATTTTCCCATTTCAGCTTCTTTTCTTACATAATCTCATTGGGAATTTGTTGTACAAGTTGATCAGGAGAGTATTTCTATTTACCTAATTTTGACATCATCATCTCTTCATTCTACTTTTTCTCATCTACATTCTTAGTCTTATATTTGAAAGATTTAAAGTTTTCCATTCTTGATCCCCTTTCTATTTCCTTCAATTTTTTTGAAATGTAAATGGAGGCCTTTTGAAAATAATTTTGTCGGCATCTTCTTCACCTAACTTAAATTTCTTCCTTGATCTTGATGTCCATCTTGTAAATACTATAGTGGATGACTTAGTATGTTTGGTTATGATAACCTTACCTTTCTTCCTTATAGGCTCTTCTTCCTTAGACTTTGTTTCTTCTACTTCATCCTTTGCATCATCTTCTTTCACATCATATCCTTTTCCTTCAGTCAATAGAAGAGTAGAAATTACTTGCATTAGTTTTGCTATACTTTTCTTTCCTTTATTAACTTCTTGAGGAAGCTTAATTTCAAGTTCTATCCTCACCTTTGCTTCTTCATAAGTACCAAAATAGGTGGCCTTGGGATCCATAGGTTCATTTAGTAGTGCTTCAATAATATCCTTGGTGTCATCAATATTAACCTCATAGTTTAGAGGCTTAACTCACACAACTCTAGATTTGACTGCTTCAATGTATACTTTGTCATAGTCTACCATGAAAAAAATATCGTCCTTGTATTCTTCTACAAGTTTCTTAGGTATTATATATCTTTTATTCATCTTCTCCTTGAATGAATCAAAATATTTGTCCATAATACTAACAAAGTTTTCACCCATCTCTGTCATATATTCATTAATCTGATACAAAACTGGTACATCTTTTCTCCGTTCGATTAAACCTTTTGAAGGGAAGAATTTTTACACATAGAGAATAAAAAAGTTAAGAGTGATGAAAAATTACATGGATTGTTTTTGGAAGATCTAATGCTCTCCAATTTTTGTTGAATTGATTCAACATTAACTTGATAAGGTCGAAGGACAGGTTGTTCTTCACTACCTTGAGAGCTAGATCAACTACCTTAAACAACACACTATTGAGACAAATTGAGCTATAGATCTTATGAGTGATCACATGAATTCCAAATTTCAATTCCATTTCTATGACATTTCTAATCTTCATTCCACTGCCATTCCATTTGGCAAGAGTCTTGTTTTTCAGTTCTACCTGACTTAGGGTTTTGGTAGTATTGGCTTGGTTCAACATTCGAAGCACTCTAGTTCTATGAATCATTTTCTTTGTGATTTGAATAAGCTTCTCCAACCATAACTTCCCATTGTTTACATGACTAAAATAAACCTTATCCATTTAATCCGAAAGTCTTGGGGCATATGCAGAATGTGTGTTAAATCCTTGGTCTCCAAATGGTGATGCTTGGGTTTCAACACACCATTCACACATAAGTTTTCTAGAGTCTCATCCATCTCCAGTGTTCCAAGTTCTTGTATCAAAAAATGAAAATATGAATGAATATAGTTAATGAGTAATACCTTGGCCAAAATCTATGATTGAGCTCCAGTAGGGTCAGTGCTTCTCCAATTGCCAAACTCAATTTGAACTCTGGTGCCTTCCAATTGACTCCTCTAACCAACATCTCAGATCATTTCCTAGTTTTACTACTAGAAGATGCCATGCTTAGAAGGGTTTATGAGAACACAAAAATATTTAGCAAAAAATGCATAGATCACTTGTAAGTAAAAAAAATTCCTTTTGCAAATAGCTCTTGAAAATTCATGGCAAAAACATGAATTCAATTTCCTTCCTTTTAACAATTTTTCACTTCTCAGATGTAAAAAATGCTCGGTATGTTCTCTCATTTAGTAAAAGGTTGTCTTCCACTGAATTTAACCTTGATGCTCAGTAGAGTCATTCATAGCTTGGTGAACTCATCATTACTTAGTGTCCATATAGTATTTTAGTGTATCCCAACCTTGCTTGGAAGGGTCTTGTGACATGACCTAGCTTGGTAAGGTCTTGAATTTCCATAGTTACTTTGTGATCCCTTTGCAACTTGAATGTTGATATAGATCTCTTCATCTTGCTAGCTAGAACTAAGGTGAGATATCTACTTCAAAATCTTTGTTCCAATTACTTTCATAGGATTTCAAGTTGAGATGCTT
This sequence comes from Cupressus sempervirens, assembly GCA_028749045.1. Lineage (NCBI taxonomy): Eukaryota > Viridiplantae > Streptophyta > Pinopsida > Cupressales > Cupressaceae > Cupressus > Cupressus sempervirens. Next base: position 532,675,772 of record CM053784.1, read on the forward strand.
GAGTCACCCAACTCTTAAGTAATATGCTTCATGACTTAGACTTACATTCTTAAAAGATTTTGGACTCCATTGCTACTTCATCTACTTTATGATATTATCATCTTTGGCTTTCCTTTCATCTTTAATTCTTCTAGTGTTCATATAGTTCTTGGCAAGGTGTCCAAGTTCTATATAAAAACATCTTCTAGTGGTGTCTCTTTTCCTCATGTGATGTTTCACTCAATTTGCTCCAATGTGCCCATATTCTCCACAGTAGTGGCATCTACACCATGTGTTGTAGCCCCATCCAAATATAGCTTTCACAATCTAATATGAGGAATTCAATATTTTTCTTTTACATTCAAAAGATTTATGTCCTTAGATCTTGTAATTGTGACATTTATCTTCAAACTGAGTTTTCTCTTTGCATTCATTTTCTCTATGACCATGCTTATTGAAATTGTAACACTTTCCATTGAATTTTGTTTTACCATTACTCTAACATTTGTTTGATGTATGACCTAACTTACCATAATGATTGTAAGTAGGCTTTTGATTCTTTTGAGCTCCTTACTTGGATGATTCACCTTCTTCTATGTATCCTATTCCTACTTTTCATTTGTGTTTGTATTGACTTTTCTCATTCAACTAATTCATTCTTTCTTGAGATTTCAACACTCTTTCTTTGGTTTTCTTTTCAGTGTTTAGATCATTCTCTAATCTTAGACTCATGATTTCTTCATTTACATTAGTAAGCTAATCAATGACATTTTCCTACTAAAGGGATAGATGTTGAATTTCATTGTTCTTTCCTTCTATCTCTTCTTTGGCTTTATCTTTTTCTTCCATGACTTCACATTGTCTTACTAACTAGATTTCTTGTTCTCTTTTCAGCTTTCTAACTTCTTCTTGAAGATTGGAATTCTTTTCTAATAGATCTTTGATTTCTTCATCAGTTTCATCTAAATTCCTTTCTGGATAGATATCTTCAATTCTTTCTTTAGTGTAGAGATTGTCATTAATTTGTACTACAAGATTTTTTCTTCTTTTCAATGATTGAGAGAGTTGTTTCTTTTCTTTCCTTAGTTTGCCAATAACCAATTCCATATCTAGCTTTTCATTATCAATAGCCTTATATAGCCTATATACCTCCATTGCCTCTGATCTATGCTTAAGCTATTAAACTTCTTCTTTGAGAACCACAAAATCTGATACTAATTGTTGAAAATATAGGATAGGCTAGGTTATTGAGAGGGGAGGGGTTAATCAGGAACCAATAAAATTTCAACTTATTTCACTAATTAATCCTTCATATAATATTATGATCTAATTACATTTATGCAAGAATGAAAGCAATAAAAATTTCATAACACTTTGACAAAAGATATGGTAACCTAGAAACCTTCCAAATAGAAAGTAAAACTAGGGTGGGGATGATACCCACAAGCTTTAGTACTGTAGTATAATGCTTTTTGGTTAAAGTTTACAAATGATCACTTTTGATGATCTACCTTGTTAGGAGCAATAAGGATTGCTAGATCCACCTTGTTAAAGGATTTATAAAATATACAATGGAGTATGCACATAATAGAGATATTTGACAAAGACTATTAAGTCTACCCTATTAAAGGATTTAGCTTATAAACCTGTCAGGATGAACTAGTGATTGATCTTTGATTTATAACTTTGATTTTCTAGTTAAGATTCTTTTGAAATGTGAAGATCACCTTGCTATGATAGACAAACCTTTTTTGTCCTTTATACTACTTGTAGCCTTCTTAATTCACACTTCTAATATTTATATTCATTTCATACTTGCTTCATTCTATTTATGGATATGATACAATTTATCACTTATATATTAATCCAAATCACAATTTATCAAAGTTAGCTACAATATAGATTTCCATCAAAGATCACAAATTTGGCCCAACTATTGGCACTCAAGTTTTGAAGACACACTTGGTGAGGTTCTAATATTGGGCAACCATTTTCAACACTCGACATTGTCATGCACTTGATAGACATAGAAGCTTAGTTCATAGTAGTCACTTCCAAGTATCGTGAACTTGGTCAACACTTATGTGACTCAGTGAACATTGTGGAACTTGACATGAACTGAATGTAAATTTTGCACCTCAATAGAAACTGTAGAACTTGATAACAACTATATTACTTGATAGTAACTGTAGCACTCAATTAACATTGCAAACTAAAAGATAAGCTTAGTAGTAGTTAACCAATTGACTATGTGTGAGTCACTAATAAACAAACTTGACCTTAATGTCAACAAGAATTACTAATGTAAATATTGAGGAAGAAAAGGTAGAAAAAGATTAGAATGATCAAGTAGAGAAAACTACTATTAACAAGCAAATGCCACAAGTCTCAGGACTTCACATTGAGGGAACAAAGGATGCAATACAAAAAAGTTCCAATGGTGAATTCAAACCTATAGGAAATGAGCCTAAGAAGGCCAAAGAAACAAAAGTTGATACTTAGAGACCAATTCTAGAGCTCCAAACACAAAGCTTGCAAGTATCAATGCCGAGTTCTAGCACTCTAGGTAAAAGGATTAAGAAGAAACAAGTCTAGTTCAAAATCTCATTTAAAGCTAATGCAATTATGCTTGATGAGGATATAATAATACCCAATTAGGACAAGTCTATTTTGATTGAACTATTTGCTAATAAATCAAAGCAAGCCAAGATGAGAAGAGATGATCAGTAAAATCAAGCATAAAAATAGGTGCTATATAACATAAATGATATATTTCTCAATTCATTTTGTTATTGATAATTTAGATGAGAATGACCTCATTATTCAGAAATTGATTTAGATTGTAGAAAGAATAAATGACCTAGATAATTATGTAAACAAAAATTTGATACAATGGCCAGAAAATAAATTTGGGAAGAGAGTAATGGAGAAGGTAATAGTAGAGATTTTTGTTAGATAGGTTGAGCTATCAAAACTTGTGACTAATTTGGAACAAGTTTCTAGTAATATATATACAATGTTTAGAAAGTTGTATGATAGCTCAACATAAACCAAGAACATCAGAGACATGATGGATAATTTAGAATTAAATTTATAGTATAGTTCCAATGCACTAACTGCAAATGAAAATTCAAGTACAATCTACTTATCCAAGATGAATTTTCAATAGGCAAGGCTTACATAGTTTACTGTAAAGTATAGCCAAATTAGAGAAAATTTGATTTCTATTCAAGCCATGATGACACCTTATCTTAGGGTTATACAAATGCATTTGAAAAATGCAAAAGAGTTAGTCCAAGTAGATTCAAATTTTTCTTTTTTTGATAGCATGGTTTATCTTGCAACAAAATTGGAGATAGAGATTCATGTCATTGCATCCATAAGGACTAACTAGGATAACTCTTTAGGTAACATTTTGCAAATTCACAAACCATTCTAGATAAGTTTTGTTTGACCCCTACATCCTAGTAGCCATGACTGAAAAAAAAAGGGAATATAGATAATGATTAAGATGAAATAGATGATGATAAAGGATGATCAAGGGAAGTTTTGCAAATTTTTAAGTTTTGAACTTCATACCATGTACAATGTTTAACAAGTTAAGCTATGGATTATATTATGAAGAGGAGTACTTGTGTTTCATTTTTGTAATAAAAAGTTTGGATCATGACCAAAGTATTTTTCCCACTAATGTTAAAGGGGGAGATTGTTGATTCCTAATTCATGTTGTCTATTAGTGTCAAACACTTAGTCATTCACAAGGTAGGGTTGTTCATTCATCACTATAACTGAACCATCTTATGTAGGCCAATCTAAGTATTGATGACTTGTATATATTTCAAGTTATATGCCAATAAGTAGTTATTGGTAAGTAATCTAGTGAATTTTTAGTTTATTAGTGTCAACAATTAACATTGAGTAATGTAGAGGCCGACTAATTTAGTGAATGCTAGTGTAGTTGGGGCTAAGGGACAACACGATAAAATAGTACTGAGTAACACAATTTTTCATATTTATTTGGAATGACACAAAATATCATGTAAACCAATTTTATCAAGCTGGAATGGTGTTTTTAAGATTGAGGAGGTAATCAAGGAGTTAGTTATGCATCAAATGGAAGATAATTTATCCCTATGAGAGACAATCCACCAATATGAAATTTATAAAGACTAAGATGTTAGAGTATTTAGATATTCCCTAATTAACTCTAGTTTTTTAAGCTAAACTTTAGGCATCTAATAATTAATTATTTTATTAATTATTTTGATGCAACCCAAGTTAGAACTTTTTAGAGTTTCAATCTCCTTTATAAGGATGATCTCTCATTGTAAACATTAATTGAGGATTGAGAATTGAGATTAATTCAATTTTGATAATAACAATCTACTTTTTTGCTCATCAAGAATGTCTCGTCTATGGATTTGGAAATTTCTACCTCCATAGTTTTTCTTCTCTCTTTGTATGATAGGTGTTTGCATGCAGGTGATTCTTGGGAGCTGTGGGGTTGATCTTTCATCAACTTCTTTCGTGCCCCTATTTTTTTTATGAGAATTTTGTCTTGGCTTTTAGATTGTGCTTTTTGTTTAGAGAGTTTCATTTTTAAAGTTTGTTTGTATTGAATCTAGGGGTCACCATTTTCGATGCACTTTGAGCCCAAATAGATGTCATAGTTGAGTTCAAAGTGCTCAAAAACCCTTATTTTCATATAAAATTTGTCCAATTTTGGATAGTTGGATTTTGAGGCTAATAATTTTGCTCTCAGATTGGACAGATTTCTCAAGGCAGTGATTTTCCAAATTTTGCATGCAAATTAGTATTTTTCAAGAATCAAGATTTTGGGCATGTTTCTCGAGGTGATGATTTTGTGATTTTTAGCACAAAAATATTTTTTTTTTCATGAAAATTCAAATTTTTGGCACATTTCTTGAGGTGGTGATTTTGTGATTTTTGGCAAAAAAGTTGAGATTTTTAGGCACACATTTTGAGACATTTTGGCATGGATCTTGAGGTGACAAATTTTATTTTTTTGCTTTTCTAGTGCTTTTTTGACCTACGTGTGGTTTTTTGGCCATAACTTGCTCATCCAGACTCCATTTTTCGATCTAAAAGAAGCATCAGAAAGTTGATTCTGAGGCCATCATAATGGTCTAGTTTATTGGATTTTTGATGCTATTTGGTGGCCTATTTTGGTTGTCAAAGTTAGAAGTTATATTTTACACTGAGAGACATATTTTGAGACATTCTATTTTCCAGTTCTGCTCCAAGCACATCCCATTTAGTTTTTTTCTTTTTTGCATTATGATGGATATCTTGGTTGTTTCAAGTCTAGGGATCAATTTTACTATTTTAGATAATTTTCATGGGTTATACTATTTATTATATCAGCCTTCTGTCTCTTTTGATCTTTGTTGACATCCTTTTGTAGTATTTTTGCAAATGCACTAAGATAAAGTGCTACTCTATTGCATTTCAGGATCTTGGACATCTTTGTGTTTTGTTGTACTCACACTACATTATAATGTGCCTTGGGTGGTTTTACGTTGGCCATATTCACCATCATCCTTTGTCAAGTGAGTGTTCCTTCCATGATATTAGCCTCATGATGTGTTAATGACATGTGCCAGTATAGGTGTTTGTACTTCTTTTACACTCTTGATGTTCCTAGTTCTTCTTTCTACATGAGATATTGCATTCAATTTTAGTATTCATTTCTTACCTCTTAGCTTTAGAGGGGGATTATGTTGGTTCTATTGCTTTCTTGGTTCTATGGAGTGAGCTATGTATTCAATATTTGAGCTGTGGGTGTTTCCCTTAGTTCTAATGTGCATTAAAATTAATTGCTTGTGTTGAAGTTGGGAGGAAAGGTGAATTATTTTGGGAGATTAGAGCACTTTATGGAAGAAATTTCCCCCACCTCATTGTCTACTCCACCTCACCATATATGTCTCCTTTTTTTGGAGGTCATCCCTATTTACTCTTCCTATGGGACCTTAATTAACTTATCTTCTATCAATACTGTTGAATGAATAAGGTCTAGACATGGCACTTGATCTACACGCCATGACCCTCCATGTTGTACCCCACATCAAGTTTTTCTATGAGATTTGAGGTAGCCACTAAAGGAAATTTGGCGGTGGATTTCAATTTGAGTGCATTATTTTTTGGGCACTGCTTGTCAAATAGTCCCAACATGATGCAACTTATCAAACATCATGTGAGGTTCATGCATCATGGATGCTAGAACATCAACCATTTCCTGATGAATTACAATTATCACCATTGTTTGGTAATGGAAAAAAAATGGGGTCCATTGCTCTAAACAACAAAAACCACATTAGGTGCACCGAAAAAATTGTGGAGACCTCCCAAGGCTTCTTGATAAGCCTCACCAAGAAGCATCTCCAAATAATATAGCTCCTTACTAGATGCTAATGAATGAAGAGGCAATTCGCTAGATCATTCACCAATGAATTAGTTAATTTTTTCCATTACTGTCACGGGTTAGATCTAAGAGAATCGCTTGAATAGTGGGATTTTCAGCGAGTTTGTGAATTGGCATGACTAGAAACATCTGCCAAATTTCTCACTAAATTCAAAATTGAAATGAAGTTTGAAAGATTCATATGGTAGACAATGAGCCTGGTGGGTTCGTATAACATGATTGATGGAGTCTTTGCAGTTCTTTGGTAGTTAAATGTCACCATCATCAACATTTTCTAGTGATTTATGGCTAGTTTCCCTCTTTAAATTCATGCAGGATGGAAGTTTTTTTTAGCTTTGAATGTGGTTTATTTGATGCTCCAAGAAATTTTATCACCTTGTGTGGTGGGCCTTTTTTTTAGTTAAACTTGCCACATCATCCACTAACTTTGCAAGGTGGACTTTTTTATTTTTTTGGTGGTTTGATATTTTAATCAATGGGTGTATTCTTCAACTCAAATGGTTGCTAACACATGATGGTAGTTTTGTGAGCCATTTACTAGTAGAATTGTTTTCCAATATATTGGTTATTTGTGCCCGTGTATGAGCAATTTTATTTCACAACTAATCTCATTTTGACATGTGGCAACCATTTTGGCAACCAAATTTTTTTGGGTACTCACCCTCTTCCTGACTCTATGTTTTCAGTGGCTAGATATTCTTTCTAGCAAGGGTCATTTTTCAGGCATTTTTTTGCCTCGAAGACTGTTTGACCATCAAATTTGAGCTTTTCATTTGCTAACATCAGTTGCATTCTATCACTGCATCACCACTTCTTGTCACCTCCTCGAGCTCTATTTCAACCTACCTTCACATTTTTTCTCATATCATAGGCATATAGACTCCATTTTTTGCAAACAAGATATCACCAGAAAGTTGGTTTTGAGCCCATCATAGTGGTATAGTTAGTTTTTAGTTTTGATGCTTTTTTGATTGTTTTTTCTACTATCAAAGTTTAGATTTCCTTTTTTCACTACAAGGAACATATCTTGAGCATCTGATCTTCAATTTGGGAATTCTTTATATCATTGAAAAGGTCCTTCCAAGCTCTTTCTAGTATTTTTCTAGATTTTTCTCTAGGAACATTCAATTCAGTCTTTTACTTTTTTGCATTCTGGTGAATATCTTGGTTGCTTCAAGTTTGAGGATTGATTTCATTACTTTAGATGATTTTTCATGACTCATACTATCTACTATATTAGTCTTATGTCTCTTCTTGTCTATTTAGACATCATTTATATGCATTATTGCAAACACATTGATATAAAGTGCCATATTGCATCTATATTTTCACTTTAGTTTTTTGCCTTGTTTTGCCTTCTGATTTGAGTAGTGTCATCTAAGGACGCTCATAAAGATTATTGTATTCTTGGGTATCATGTCTTTTACCTTATTCTACATGCACTACTTTGATAAAGTGCCATGGGGGTTGATGTTTTGCCTTTATTTTCCATCTTGCTTTTTCTAGTGAGTGTCCCTTCCATGACATTAGCCTCATGAAATGTTTGACATTGATCACCTCAGTACACACATATGTACTCTTTTGTGCATCTTAATTGTGGTTTCTTGACATGTAGTTCTTTTGGCCCACTTTTCTAGTTTTTTATCACCTCACCCTTGTCTATATTAGCATGGGTTCTTTTGTTGTTTCCCATGCTTCCTTGGTTTGATTGAACAACTCTTGAAGCTTTGGTGTTTCATGCCATTTGTATCTTCATGTTTAGTTGTTTTCCTTTTTGTGCCTTCTGATTTGATATAGATTACAATCTTCTCTACCTGGTTAGGTTCTATTTCAATGGAGGTTCTTTAGATCAATAGTTACTTTTTGATAGAGCTTTACAACTTCTGCATGCTTCAATGATGCTCTTTGTGATCATCTCTTATTCCTATCTTTTGTGACATTCCCTAGTTTTAAGGCTTCCTCTATCCTTCACTAGTTTCTTTCAGCATGTTTTCCATCTCTTTTTGGAGTAGCATTTTTCCCATGTGGTTTTTTATATTTCTCCTCTTTTTAGAGATTTGGTTGTGCTTGGGTACCTCATTAGGCCTTATTTTCCACAACCCAATTCTACTTTTAGTAGTAGTTTCTAAGTTTTAAGCTACTCCCTAAGTTTATCTTAAGGGGGAAGGGATGTTAGAGTAATTAACTATTTCCTAATTAACTCTAGTTGCTTAAGCTAAACTTTAGGCATCTAATAATTAATTCTTTCATTACTTATTTTAATGCAACCTAGGTTAGACCCTTTTAGGGTTTTGATCTCCTTTATAAGGATGATCGCTCATTGTAAACATTAATTAAGAATTAATAATTGAGATTAATTCACTTTTAATAGTAGCAATCTACTTTTTTTCTCATCAAGAATATCTTGTCTATGGATCTGGCAATTTTTGCCTCCATAGTTCTTTGCTTCTCTCTTTCTATGATAGGTGTTTGTATGCAGGTGATTCTTGGGAGATGTGGGGTTGATCTTTCATCAAATTCAACATAAGAGACAAAAGAAATGAATCTAGATCATTGATTGGGATCTAGAAGGTTCACCCAAATAGTTATTTAAGGAGGGTCTATGACCTAGTTCACGTGTATAAGTGTATGGATGAAGAGTTTGGTTGCATGAAAAGTTTTAGAGGTGAATTAGATAGAATAGACCAAGTAGTTTAGTTAAATGCTTTGAGAAGAGATAAAGAATATCAATCACAATAAGGTGATAATACATTGCATAGAGGAGATCTGATATCAACATTATAGTGCATACCAAAGGATCATGTATTGAATAATCTAATAGGTGTTTCAAATTTTAAATCTCTTAACAAAGTAGCTTGAACAAGCTTGTGTTAATGTGTTCTTTGCTTATGATTTTTGGTTCATGCAACTAAAGGTTAGAAACATATTATGTTAATGTGAATGATTACATTGATATAAGGTTAATGTTCAAATGAGGGTTTATGATAAGATATCAAATATGTCTCATGTTTGAAGTTGAAATTTTTTTATAGATCTTGATTCACCCCCCTCTCAAGATCATACTTTCCCTATTAGATTTCAAAAAACATAATACCTAGAAAATGAATACATTGAAGTTCCTATACCCATGACTCAAGAGAAAATGAAGGAAAAGAAGGAACATAAGAAGATAATGATATATTTGACATCTGTATTGAGTTACAATGAATTTGATGATGTAAAGGATGATACTACTAAAAATAAAATATTGGAAAAGTTGGAACAAATTCACAGAGGAGACAAAAATGTGTTAAGAGCTAAATTTGAAAGGTTGAGAGGTAATTTTGATGTTAATAAAATATATGATGGTGAAATTGTTGCAAAATATTGTAGCCAAATCAAGGAGATTTTGAATGCTATTAGAGGATATGGAGGCATCATATCTAATGAGACTATGATAAATAAGATATTGAGGAATTTACTTAACACAAGAAGAGGGAAAGCTTAAGAATAATGAGCTCAACTTAAGCATACAAACATCCCCTGCTTAGAGTTACACACAAAGTAAATATAAAAAACAATCCACATAAGGAAAGATTCCAAACTTTTACTCAGGTATAATTAATAAGAAACACATTGAACATAAGAATCAACACTAGCTACCACACCATTATATTTATTAGAAGAAACCAAACAATATTCTTGGTTGTGAGGCCTTTTAGGCTAAGGCCATATCCAATGAAATTAAAAATTAAGAATCCAAAATCACATTCCTACCTTCTTATTCAATCTCCTCTCATTTCCACTACCTTCTACCTCCTTGAACTTCCTCTAAACAAGCTTCTCATGTAGCCATCTAGGCCACAAGTTAGGTAGTTAGACATTTGATTATATTATAGGTCCAATCTTGGAGGTACAAACCAAAACTAATGAAAACATAAAAATGAAGTGATGTTCACTTGAAGATGGATCCACATATGCTTGAGGAGTCAAATCCTAACTTTACAACACACCAACATGACTTATAAAATTGCACCAAAAGAAAAAACACATATCACATGGAGAGAAATAAAGGAAACAGTGACTACAAAGAACAACACACCACATGAGACATACTAATGATCAGGGCTTGCACACTTAGGGTGAATATTCCAAATAGGTTCTTGATAAGATGTTAACTTTTCATGCTAAAAAAAATAAAACCCACAATAACTACAAATAAGAAATATTTTTGGTTGATGCAAGATTTCTCCAAGACTCAAGATGCTCCTACATCCAACAACTTGGGTTAATAAAGAACTATTGTCCCATTTGGCACTACTTATGTTATGACCCTAATCAAGAATATCCAACTCAACTTGTGTAATCTATGAACTATCTTCAACTAGTTTATCTTTTAATTAAACTAGGTATTCCATGTAGTCCTTTCCTCTGGTACTCTTGCTTACTCTTCTATTCACAATCTTATCAATGCTATATTTATTCTTTCTAGGATAATTTGGGTTATTTCCATCCTCATCATTAGACTCATAATACATAAAGATATCTCCAATGTCAAATATAGATGATATATTTATATCTTCTCACAATTCCACTTCATAGGCATTTCCACTATCAAACTCCTTCAAAATCTTACAAGGTCCAAACTTATTTTAGGTACCAATTAGAAATCTATTCTTCTTCAAGTGAATCATAACCTCATCACCAACTTCAAAATATGTGTGTCTCTTTGTTTTATCAACTCTCTATTTATACTTGTAATTATTATCTTCCAAATTTCTTTTAACTTCCTCATGTAAAGTCCACATGAAAATTGAAAAGTTCTTAGCTTTAGCACTCCTTGTTTTAGTAGTAAATTCTTTCAACTTTTTAGCTCCTTTATAATGAAATCCAAAAACAACATTGAAAGGTGTCTTCTTTGTTGACATATCAGTCAAGTTTATTATTAATGACACACACTTATTGAGATTGTATATAGCTACAAAGCTTATTGTACAATTCACAATGTTTACTAAGCATTTCAATTGTTGCCAAGTTCTACAGTTGCTATCGAGTCCTTTGGAAAATCTTAGTGGTTACCAAGCAATCTCAATTATAGTGAAGATCAGTAGTGTAAATCATGCATCTCAGTGTATGCTAAGTTTACCAATGCAAACTGAGTTGTATAGTGCTCATCGAGTTCATAATGTATGTGATGTAAGTCTAGTGTTAACAAAGCTTCTCAATGTTAAAAAAGTGACTCAACTTATACTGAGCTTGAGGTGATAGTGTTTAACGACTCCTCTAGTGGTAAACAAGTGATTCAGTTTATATGACGTCTACTGAGTCACTAGTGTAGATCGAGTTCAAGACTACTTGGAATTGATCAGTATGGACTAAGCTTCTATGTCTATCAAGTGCATGATGATGCTAAGCATTGATAGTGGATTTCAAGTATTAGAACCTCACCAAGTTAGTCTTCAAAACTCAAGTGTCTTCATTTGGGCTAACTTTGTAATATTTGTGTAAACTTGTATTGTGGCCAACTTTGTAATTTGTATAATTGGATCATTATATATGTAATGTATTGTATCATATCCAAGTATGTGGAAGATGTGAATGTGAATGCAATGTAAGTGAATATAATCAGAGAAGAGTAAAAAGAAAAAATTACAAAGGCAACAATAGTATAAGGAGATGCAGAGTCATATCTATCACAACAAGGTGATTAGTACTTAAAGGAATCTCATTCAATAAACCAAGTTGCATATTAGAGATCATCTCTTGTTTCATCCTAATAGGTGGATCAGTCAAATCCTTTAACAAGGTAGACCTAACAATCTTTTGTAAATATCTTTACTAAGTGCATACTTCATTGTATGTTTGTAAATCCTTTCACAAGGTGGACCTAGCAGTCCTTATTGCTCCTAATAGGGTAGATCATTAGAAGTGATCAATGTAAGCTTTAATAGGCTAACTTTATATTACAGTTCTAAAGCTTGTGGGTATGTATTAGAATTAGTAATATTTCCTTGGTTGTATTTATTTATTATATAAGATAAACAAAGGTATCCTTATATTTTTTGTCCTCTAGTCCACATGTGGAGGACATGTCATTTTCTTGTCCTATTGTCCATGTGTAAGGACAACTCATTTTTGTAATTTTTTTATTAAGTAAAATAGTTATTCCTCCTTAAGAGGATATTGACACTTTGCACACACTTATTATGAATGTTTGCATTCATAGAAATGGGAGTTACACATGCAACTCCTTTCTCATCTCTATAAAAGAGATGCCTCTCTCATTCTTTCATACTTCTTCTACACATCATCTTGATGTTATTGTAATGAGCTATTTGCTCCACCTTCTCTCTCTCTCTCCTTTCTTAGGGCTTTTTTCTTCCATTCATAATATTACACAAGGGGTTTTCTTTGCTTTCCCCTTTCAAAATCTCTTGTCTCCATTCTTGTTGCTCCAATGGGAAGCTCATTTGATTTATGGTAAAATTCTTCACATCAAGCTATCTTGGATTATTTTATTAGTTTTTATTTTGCTCAATTTCTTACATGGTATTGGAGCTTTCTAATCCTTGTTTTGAGCTATTGTGAAGGTTACCATATTGGAGAACTTTGTTGAGAGGAGAAGTGAAGAAAAAAATTCATTCCTATTTTTTTTGTAGGTTTTTTATTCAATCTACAAGTTTAGTTTTTTTTGTTCTAGCTGTCTTTGGAAGGTTTGCCACCAAAGAGTTCTTTATATTATCACCTAACCTTTTATTCCTTTTTTATCTACTTTCATTTCTCTAATATTCTTCTTTGTAGGTTGTAATACTAAATTTCTGTTGCATTTTGAAAATTTTGTTTGACTTTTTTTTATTTATTTGCAAAAAATACAACTAATATACACTTGGTTTTAAAATCTAAAATCTGTATGCATTTGGAGAAGTCTTATTTATTTTAAATTTTAATTAATTCTTCCCTATCATAAAAATCATTTCAATATATTTGTACTTCTTTTGCTAATCTAATTCATACAAAGTTTACTTCTCATTACTAATCTTTTTTTTTTTAAAATTAAAAAGTGACATAGCACTTATATAATATATTTATTAATAAACTAGTTCAAGGGCTCATTAGAGAAAGAACTAGCAAGAAAACTTTAAATCGTTGTCGAAGTACAAAAGTGTTAAAAGTTGATATTTCATACCAGGCATACCTACAACAAAATGCAATTTCTCTGCACTAAGCAAGAGTACCCAAAATATGATATATATCAGTACTCAACAATGATCAAGGTCCAATTATGCCAATGAACCCCTCCTTCTGAAAGATTTAACTAAAATCAAGAGAGCTTTGAACCTCTTGTCTAATTGGAGCATTTGTGAACATGCACAAAGAATGTGCAAACTAATAGTTGTGTGTCGATCAATTATAGTACTAGTTTCTATTAAGCTTCATTCATCTTCTTTATGTCCCAAATATGGAACTCTGCTAAGCATGGGAATTTCAAAAAAATAACCTTTGAATGGCAAGATTCAAATATGGAGCCTTCACAACCAAGATTAGCTAGACAATCAGCTAGTTTATTGCCCTCCCTTAGAGTATGAGAGAAACAAGTAGCTTGAAAAGAATCAATTAAATCCCAAAATTGTTGAAGGATATAAGATAGCTTCCAAGTATGAGAAGATCATGAGAGACAAGAGTTTATAATTACCTAAGAATTACCTTCAATATGGATGGTGGAAACATTACATCTCTTTGCCAAAATTAGACCTACCAATAGGGCTTGAGCCTCTGCAAGGTTGCTAGTACCAACTGGTAAAACATCTACTTTGATTGCAACTACTTCACCTTGCCAATTCTTAATACAAGCACCCAATCTTGACTTACTAGGGTTCCCATAAGAGCAACCATCAAAATTTAACTTTAGAAAATTTCTAGAGGGGGGAGACCATTTTACATGAAGTCGATCAGATTGATGATTAGAATTCCAATTTGTAGAGAAACCTAGAGGTAACTTAATTTGTTTTCATAGTTTTAGAAGAAGATAATCCTAAGAAAATACTAAAATATTAGTCATACAATTGAATATATTTGCATTTACTCTTTCTGAAATTGCATTCTCAATCCCATCTAGAACATATTCTAGGTTTTATTTTTCATTATGAAAAATGATCTTGTTACGTTTCCACTAGATGGCCCACACCACAGCAGCTGGGATGCACTTCCAAATACTAGCAAATAGAGATCTTGAGAATAGAACTGGCCAAGATTGAAATAGGTGCCAAAGACTATTTGGCAAAGGTAAAGACATTTGAAGCTTGTTCAACACAAAAACCCAACATTGATAAGCAAAGGGACATTGGAGAAGGAGGTGATAAGTAGATTCTAGCTCCTTGTTGCATAATTTGCAAATAAAAGATTCAACAATACCTAGCTTGGACAACCGTTCACTAGTGAGTATTCTTTTTCTAAGGGCTAGCCAAGAAAAACATCTAGCCTTGGGCAACACAGTGGAGTTCCAACAAAAGGAAAAAGCTCTACACTTCCTGCTTGAATTATATGTTTTTTGTAGACCATAATAACCTTCCTTGATTGAATAATCACCACCTTTGGTTGGGGCCCATATAACTATATCTTCCCTATTAGAAAGAAAAACAATTCTTTCAGCAAGAGAGTCCCTCAAGGAAAGGAGACTTGGCTGACTAAGAAGATGTGTCAGAGGTTCTTTCTAGAGAACCCTTCTTGAATGAATTTCGATAGCCTAAACATAATCCCAAAAAGAGGAGCCCCACTCAACTTTTAGGATTTGACATGCTTCATCCAACTTTTCTTGTCTACATAGAGGGGGAAATTCATTCCATGAGTCTTCCCAAAACTTTACTTTCTCTCCAATGTGAATTTCCCAAGTAACATAATTACAAACAATATCCTTTGAAGACATCATAAAGTTCCATATGGCTGAACCTAAAGAAGGATTAGACATAGTAAAAATTCTAGAAGGACTTGGAGGATCTAAGTATTTTTCTTGCATGATTGAACACCATTTTGCATGAGATTTTGTATACATTTGTCACACAAGCTTGCCCCCAAAAGCCTTATTTCTAGTAACAATATCATGCAACCCCACACCCCCAGATGCCTTATCATGAGACATTTCAAGAAAAGAAACAAGAGGAAGCTTCTTATTCTCTGACAAATTTCCTTTCCATATAAAGTCTCTGATAATCTTTTGAATTTGCAAGATTATAGAAGAGGGATCATTAAGAATTGACAAGTAATAGTTTAGGAATCTTTTTGCTACAGGATAAAGGCTTATATTAATTCTCTTTTTAATTATAAGTTGCTATTTAAAAAAATAAAAATTCTCATATTCTGCAATTTCTTGTTAGTAATTATATCTCTTCTAAATTTGGAAATACAATCTATCTTATAGATAAGAATATATTCCTTATCTGACTCCTTTATTTCATTTGAATAATAGCGTTTCTTTCATCTATAATTGTACAATAGATTCTTCATTATTTATAATCATTATCTTCCTTCCTTCTGATACTTCATTATATTCCCCAACTTTTTTAATGCTTGTAGTTCCTTATTTTAGCAAAGTCATTGTCTTAATCTATTTTATTTATTTATATCAGTTTTGTTGTTTTTCTCAACCTTTCATTCTGTCATTTACTTTAACAATCATTGCATATAATAAATATGCATCACACATAATAAAATTCATCATAAATAAATCTATAGTTTGCAGAACTTTTTATTAATTACTTCTTTTATTAAACTTTTCTTATCCAATTGTATGCATCTTTCCTTTTTCTTTCTGTAATCATTTGAGTAACACATTCCTATCTTATTATAATTTGTTTTAAGTAGTTTTTTTCTTCAATTCAAATTACTTTGAACGTATTTGTTTTAGTTTAAATTAAGAAGTCTAAAGTTTAAATTATCCTTATCTCAAGACTCTTGTTCTATTTATTTGTTTTATACATAGTCATTCTTTTAAAAAGGGAGTCTTCTACCCTTCCTAATATTTCTTCTTTACTATAATTTTCATTCCCTTCAAACTTATCTCAATTTTTTTACACATGGTTTTAAGGGAAGAAGTTTAAAAGTTTTTTCATTATTTAAAAGTAATTCACACTAGTTTAAAATATTAATTTACTTTCATTCATTTAAGTATTTTTTACTAACTTTCAAATCAAATTTCAGTTTTTTGAAAATAAAGAAAGGGGGTGTTTTTAAGAAGCAAGTATCTTTGATAATAAACTTTAAATTTATATAATATTTTAAAAAAAAAAAATTGATTATAAATTTTTGTTTTTTTTTTGTTTTGTTTAATTGAATTATTGAACTTTAGATCAATGCATTTTTTTCAAATTAAAAAGAGTGGTTATTCATAATTTTTTCTTATCAAGGTTTACTTTATTTTAAATTTATATGAAAAAGGGGTATATATCTTCTTAAATAATTTGATTTTTAAAATATATTTAAGAAAGGAGGCTATTCTTTTTTATTTATCAATCTTGTAATTATGTCAACTTTAATTCTTGAGATTAAGTTGAATAACTCTAACTATCATGCTTGGAAAACACTTCTCCTTCATTTTTAGATTTAAGCATATTTTAGATGTTGCTACCAATGCATCTTCAATTTCTGGTGCTTTGGCTACATAAGATGAAAAAGATGCATGAGACACTAAAAATGAGGAAGCCCTTGGCCTCATTGGTATCTTCCTTAACCTTGATTTATATGTTCTAATTGCTCATTGCACTACTGCTCATGAAGCTTGGGATATTTTGAAGCAAACGTATGACAAACTATCTAAATCATGCAAGATTCAATTGCAAGACAATTTGAAAGACTTAAGGTATATTGATTCAAATCTATGGATGAATTTTTACTTAGATTTGATTATATTAAAAGTCAACTAATTGGATTAGGCATTACTCTTACGGATATTAGATTAATTACCATTAGTTTAAAGAAATGTCTTCCTAGCCAATTTTAACAATTTATCACTAATGTTCATTCTCAACTTGCTATTCCTACTTTGTTTATTCAATTAACTTATAGTATTTTTCAAATTTGTTACATCAAGAAGAAGCTAAGTTGTTACAATTTGGTACTCTTAAATCTAATGAACTTGCCTTTGTGTCTAAAAGTCAAAATCAAAACTTCAAATCTTCTAATAATGATTCTCCCAATACTCATAATTATAATAATCACAATAATCATAATTTTAATAATAATAATCCAAACACAAATCGTAATAATAGTCATCCTAATCAATATAATAAAAAACCCCACTTTACTTATTGTGGAAAAGATGGTCATGTAACTAATAATTGTTTAAAAAAATAAAAAGATAAGCAACCTATCAATAACAATAATGAAAGCTCTCATCCATCTCGTCATGCTTTTACTATTAGTTACAATTTTTCTAAATAATTAGAATAGATCATTGATACTAGTGCATCTCAACATGTTACATCTCATAAAGAAGTTATTGATTCTTTGCAACTTGATCCTTTTAATATTCCAATTCAATTAGTTGGTAATTTTAGTATTCCAAATGGAAAATTACATGATGTCCTTTATGTTCTTGAGTTGAAATACAATCTTCTTTCTGTTGTTAAATTATGTCAAGATTACAAAGTTGAATTTCATAGGGACATGTGCTATGTTATTAATCCTAACACTAATGAAGTTATTGCTAATGCTAAGTTAAGTCATGATAACTTATTTAATTTTTTTGGGTTTACTTCTTTAAGACACTCTTTGCATAAAAATATTGCTTTTAATATGGAACATGAAAGGTTTTCTCATTTGAATACTGATCATGTTTCATCTAATATGGTTGAAAATTTACCTCCTATTGCTCCATCTAATATTTCATGTACTAGGTGCATGAGTGAAAAGATACAAAATACCAAAGCTTATCAAGCTTATAATCATATTAATAACAAAGTGCAAATGGCACAAAATGTTTGTATTGTAGAAAATGATGCGCATGATTCTTCTAATGCTCAAAATGAACAATTTTGTGGAAGCATAATTGTGTCAGTGGAGGACCAACCTCCTTCTCTAAAACCTACTTCTCATATATCTACCTTTATTACTCCTATTCTTTCTTATAGTGGTAATGGTAACGATGGATTTATAGATCATGGTAATAATGCTAATATTGATAATGCTAATGAAGCTAATGTTGAAACAAATGGTGCATTCATACATCATGAATCTTCTTTTAGTGATGAATTTGTAAAGAGAAAAACTAAATGGTTTCAAGAATTACTTAGTAAAAGAGAACAATTTTTAGAATGGGTGGACTACAACCTAGGAGGATTAATTACTGCAAATATGGGTTGATGTTAATGTTCCTCATTCATTATCTTTAACATTTCTCTTTAGTATGTTACATAGAAATTATGTTCTATTAACTATTGACTTTATGATCTTAATTCTATTTTCATGATTTCATACCATGATATTTTAGGTATATTTGTTTGTGTGTATATATGGGGGCCCACATATATATCCCAATAAATATACAAATTATTGTGTCTTTTGTGACTTGACAATTATGAGTGCATTCTTATATATTTCACATATGCAAAAAAAAAATTTGCTCTTTCTTATTCCTTGGAATTATGAGTTATTATAAACTATTGCCTTCAACATTTATTTTATTCTACTGATTGGCACATAAGTGTAGTTTATGATTTTTTAACATTATTTTATTGCCATTTTGACACTTTATGGTTTATACCATTTATTCTTGGAATTTCCCTCCATTTTTAGTTAATCTAACCTATCTTGATGACATTTTACTCTTATGTGAAGACAATCTATAGTTAATACTATTGGCATTATGTTGTATTTGTCATTAGTGACAACACTTATTCAATTTTGTATGTTTACCGAGCTCATCACTCAGTCTACAGTTTATACTGAGCATTCAATGGTTACCTAGTAAGTTCATCACTTAATCAATTCACACCAAGCATTCTTGAAGCTACTGAGTGAGTGTGTAGTTTAGTAGTGTATACTGAGCTTACAATGTTCTCCAAATAGATAGTGTTCACCAAGCTTCACAGTGTCTACCGAGTCATCAATTTTTGTGATGAGAAGGTAGTTTCTACTGAGTGATGGATGTGTAGTGTTTATTGAGTGATAGCAAGATAAATGAAGGATTTAGTATCTACCGAGTAACACTATATCTATTGAGTCTCCAATGGTTACTGAGTTCCAAGCTATGTTGTGTGATTAGTATGGACTAAGCCTTTACTTCTATTGAGTGCATGATGATGCCGAGTAATGTAGTGGACATCGAGTCTTAGAAGTTCACCAAGTCAAGTCGAAGAACCTGAGTTTTCTACTGATTAGCTGACCCAGAAATGTTTTGTTTACTTGTGTCCTAGATGATCTTGCAAATGTAATTATTGGAATGGTATATATGTAATGTATTGTATCATTTTCAATGCATGGATGGATGTATCAAGGAATGGACATATAATTTTTGAGAAGAGTGAATGTGAATCAACAACATAACAGAGCATTTAGCAAGGTCTTCAAGGAGCAATAAAGATATATCAATCACAAGTGGTGATCTATACTTCAAGGATCTAATCAGCAATCAAGTTGTAAGTTGGATCTACTATTTCATCCTAATAAGTGAATCAGTTTTCCAAATCCTTCTACAAGGTAGACTTAATAGTCTTTGTATAAATCTCCTAACAGAGTGCATACTTCATTGTATGTTTGTAAAATGTCTAACAAGGTGGACCTAGCAATCCAAATTTCTCTTAATAGGGAAGATCATCAAAAGTGATCAATGTAAGCCCTAACAAGCCAACTTTATACTACAACAATGAATTCTTGTGGGTATCATCCCCACCTTAGTTTTACTTTCTATTTGGAAGGTCTCTGGGTCACCAAAATACTATGTTCATGTGTTATGAATGTTTATCTTTCTCATGCATGTAGTAGATTAGATGAATGAATGGTGAATGATTTATATTGTTAAGTGCTGAATTGATTTAAATTTTGAAGGTTACTGATTCACCTCTCCCCTCCTAGTAACCTAGCTAGTCTTGATTATTTCCAACAATTGGTATCAAATATTTGTGGTTCTTAGGATAAAGTTTGACAGCTTGAGAAAAGATCAAGGACAATGAGATATTCAGACTTGATAAAGCTATTGAGAATGAAAAGCTAGATCTAGAGATGGCCATAGCTCAACTCAAGGAAGCAAAAGAGCATCTTTCTCAATCACTAAAAAGAAGGAAGGAACTTGCAAGATAGATGAATGATGACCAGTGTGTTGAAGAAAAGATTGAAGAATTTCTCCCTTTAAGTAGTTTAAATGAAGCAAATGAGGCAATCAAAGAACTCCTAGAAAAGAATGGCTCTCTACAAGAAGAGGTGAGAAAATTGAAAAGAGAACAAGAAATTCAGTCAATAAGAATGCGTGAAATTTTGGAACAAAGGAATAAGGCAAGTGAAGACTTGGAGGCAAGGAATAATGTAAATCAAAATCAATCCCTTCAGCAAGAAAGTCTTATCAATCAGCTCTCCAATGCAAATGAGGAAATCATGAATTTGAGATCTGAAAGTGAAAGTTTAAGGAATAATTTAATCACTGAAAGACAAATAAATGAAAGGTTGAAAGATGATCTAATCTCTAAAAATAAACTCAATGAAAGGATAACGAAATCTCAAATAGACATGGATCAATTGAATCAACAAAGTGAGCAGAATCTCTATAGGCAAAAGGTAAAGCAAGACTTGGATAAAAAGAAGAAGGTGAATCTTCTAAACAAGGTGCCCAAAGAAATCAAAGACCTACTTGTAATCACTATGGTAAGTTAGCTCATACATCAAACAAATGTTGGAGCAATGGAAAGGAAAAATTCAATGGAAAATGCTACAATTGTAGTAAACATGGTCATAAAGCTAATGAATGCAAAGAGAAGTCAAAATTTGAAGGCAAATGTCATAAATGCAAGCAAAAAGGTCACAAGGCTTCTAAATGTAAATCCAAATCATTCAATCCAGTTGAACAAATTGTCAAAGAAATATTTGGTTGGGATTACAATACTTGGTCTAGATGTCACTATTATGGAGAATATGGACACATTGGCATAGACTGTACAAGGCATCACTTGAGAAAGAGGGATTAAACAGTAAGATGTTATACATGCACTGAAATTAGTCACATAGCTAAAACCTGCATGAACATAGGAAGAGTTGAAGATGAGAAGAAAGCTAAAGTTGATAACATTAGGAAGTAGGTGAGATAGTACTGGATTCCTAAATCTACCAAGAAAAATAGGTCAAATAATGGTAATGTCACTCAAGAAGTGGGTGACTCCACCATTTCCAATTAGATTCATAAAGGAGGAACTGGAACTGCATTTTCAAGTTATATCTCAAGCAGTTCCAAATGCAAGTAAGTAGAAGATCTAATTCAATATTTTAGATATAAAGGGATCACATGAGACAAGATTTACTAAGTGAGGTTAGTCATAGACTCAACCGAGCGAGGTCAGGAGTAATGAAATTTTTTTTGATTGCCAAGTCACAATTTTCTACTGAGCTAGTGAGTGGATGACAATTTGTCATGCACTACGTCATTATGGTACCTAGCATTAATGGTGAATTTTTATCAAAAAGGGCAGAATTTGACTTCATTTTTCACCACAATTTCAAAATTCGTAGAGCTAAGAGATTTCTAGGTGCACTCAAGTGATTTCGAGAAATTTTTTGGTGAAGAATTTCTTCAAAAATTTTATATCATTTACTAAATAGTGATGGCATCAAGGAGTAGCAGTAGTAGCAAGGCAAAAAGAGGTTTAGAAATGTTGGTTAAGGGTGTGGAGTGGAAAGCACCAAATTTCAAGCTAGTTCCAGTAGTTGTAGAGGCACTCAACCCTAATGGTGCACAATCTCAAATTCCACCAAAGGTACTTTTAATTAATGATATTTGCACTCATTTTAAGTATTCTATTCAAGAAATTGGAACCCTAGAGATGGATAGTGCCTTGGAAGAAATGTGTGTTGATGGTTCACTTTAACCCGAGCATAAGCATCTAGAAACTAAAGGGTTGACTCATATTACACACCTACCAAGAAGCTTTTAGATTAAGTAGATTAGATTCATTCCAAGTCATGTGGACAATGGAAAATTTTGGTTAGAGTAGCCAGTAATAATCACCAAGAAAATGATTCAGAATATTACAAGTCTTCCCATGCTAAGCAAAACCAGAGACAAAAAAACCCTACGTCAGGATGAACTCCAAAAGAAAACCCTAGTCTAGTGGGATGGTAGAGGTTTGAAAATTAGCATTTATTTTTATGTGGAATTAAGATTTGGTATTCATGTAATTTCCCATAAGATTTATAGCTCCAATTGCTTGAATAGTGTGCCATGTGAGGTAGTGGATTTAGCATTTAAGGTTGTGAAGAAAAATGTGGAATTTGACTTGTTAGAATTGCTACTGAAACAATTAAACAAGAATATGGATAGTTTAGGACATCAAAGAACAACCCTTGCAAATTTGGCTCTTTGTTGACATGTCTTTTATTTTATGTGCAAAATTTTTTCCCATCTAAAGGTTCTATTGTATGGAGAAAAGATGTTCCTATCTTGTATTAAATAAATGAGTTCATTGTAGAAATGGGTATAAATTTTGACAACATTATGGACAATTATTTTGAAGATTTCAAGGAAAGGATGAAAAAAAGGTTCAAGATTCCTCCTAAACTTGTTGAGGATTATAAAGATGATGTGTGTTTCATGGTTGACTATGATAGAGTATATATTGAAGCAGTTAGACCCCGAGTTGCATGGGTAAAACCTCTTCCTTGTGAGGTAAACATTGATGAAACTAGGGATATTATTGAAGCATTGGTGAATGAACTTGCAGATCCTAAGAAACCAATTTTTAGTACATATGATGAGGCCAAAGCTAGAATTGAGCTTGAAATTAAGCTACCCCAAGCAATCAACAAAGGAAAAAAGAAGATAGCCAAGATGAAAACTACCATTGGCCCTCTTATGCTTACTGAAGGTAAAGGAGAGGATGATGAAGAAGAAGAAGATGATGATGATGATGAATAAGAATGTGAGAAGGAGGTAGAGCCAGCAAATAAGAAAGGTAGGGTAATCATTACCAAAAATCCATAGGCCTCCACAACTATTTTCACTCAAAGAGAAAAAGGAAAAGGAAAAGGTGAAGTTGTGCTTAGCAAGCCCCCACTTACCTTCCAAGAAAGGTTAAAATAGATGGAAGAAGGAGCAAGCATCACAAAATTCAAGGCTCTCAAGTTTGAGACAAGGATTGATGCTAAGAAGATGCAAATTAATGAGTTGGTACTCACCAAAATGGGAAAATGGTTTTCCCCAAGTTAGATAGCTCCTCAAATTTCTAAAAAATTATTGGCAAGATTGCAGCCAAGGTGGGAATCAATTGTACAAACAGTAAAAGATATATATGAACAATCTTTGAGGAAGTTACTACCCAATCTCACTGATGCAGAAGTCAAGGTAGCAATGAAAAATAATGAAGGTAAAATGATAATTAGATTCCATACATGTTTGATTTTAATCAAAGATATTGAGCATGTGGTTAGAGATGCTACAAATATGTGGAAAAACATTGATCATCTACATAAGCCTAGTGATGATCTAGTGGAAATAAAGGATGATGATGGTGAGAGTGACGATGGAGAAGAAGATAACACACCATGTGTTACTTTTGATGTTAAAAACTATCAGGCATTAAGGGTTGATGATGAAGAGAAAAAGGAAGAAGCTAAATAGGAAGACAAGGAAGAAGATGAAGAAGATGATCCAATGAAAATAGAAATAGAAGTCATTGCTTCCCTTCCTCACTATCCATATAAAACTACTACATCATTAGGGTTGGAGACAATTTTAGCAAGTATGATTGCAACTACCTCAGATATATCATCTACACAATCATTAGTTGCTACCTCACAGCTCCAGATATCTATAATGGAAGTGTCTACCACTTCATCTACCAAGCTACAACCCTCTTCATCAACTCCTGAGAAATCTATTTTAGTAGTATGCACAACACCTAGTTCTTCAATTGTGTCAACTTCTACAACACCATGTACAGTAAGTTTGCCAGTATGTTCTACAGTTTTGTCAACTACAACTTTAACTACACCAACTTTTGTTCTAGTCAATTCTTTAGTTTTAAGTATTCCAATTTGTACACCACCTATTGGTACTTCATTTTTGGATAGTACATCAGTTTTGGATACAATTGGCACTTCTTTTAGTTTTCCTTCAATTGGACCCATTCAATTTTTTACTACAACTCCAACAATTTCTACAATTGTTTCTATTTCTAAGTCCAAGGAAGTAAGCTTAGAAGTAAAACCAAAGACTCCTCTAAAACTTTTGCTTACTAGTAAAGTAATTGATGAAGACATTGATTTGGACAAAGAAATTGTCATTCCTAAGTTGGATTTGGACAATGCCACAGTTGATGAAATGAGACTAGTCAGTAAGCTTTTGGAGCAAAAGGCAAGATAGAAATAGCTTAGAGATGAAAGAGATAAAGAGTTTATTATAATTGAAAATGCTAAGAACATAATAATCAAGGCTATAGGTGTTGATGTTGACTCATCTCAACACATTTTGTTACAATTAGAAGAAGCTATAAATAAGTTCAATGAGGATACCTCTGGCCAAGAAAAGCTCATTGAGAAGGTAGATAAGAAGTTTGATAATAAGGTGCTCGAGCACATTGCTCAGCACATTGCCATTAACCAGGTAGAGTTATCTACAATTTTGAGCAATCTTGAACAATCTTTAACCATTGTAACATCACTTTTTGGAAAGCTTTGTGATGTTACCGAGTTTACTAAGGAAATAAAAGAAAATTTGAGCAATATTGATGTTGATATGAAGGCAAGCACTCAAAGGCTATAGCTTCACCCTAGTTGAAGCTCAACACATCACATGAAGGTGAAATTTTGTTCAGATTTGATGGTAGAATTTCTACGAGAGGAAGCCAAGATTAGGTCTACACTAATTGATATACAAAATATGATCCTTCTAGTTATGGACTCAATGTAAAAACACATTGCATACTCAAAAACATTGGTCTAGGATAACAATTTTTCTATGGCAGATCATATGATTAAACTTTTTGCAGAAGTTCAAGTGGCACTAAACTTTCTGCTGAAGTTCAAGTGGCACTCTCCACTTGCAAAATTTTCCAAGGCAATTGGGATAAGACATTAGCTCTTATTCTCAAAGTACACTTCAATTTTTTCTCACATTTTGGTGTCTCTATTTGAATATTTTGCATATCTCTTTGGCATTATTGTCAAAAAAGGGGAGTAAGAAATGATAAGAGACTTGTGGAGATAATAAGGGAGAAAATAGATTGATGTATGTACAGATAAAGGCTATCTATATATTATGCCATATCTATGGGGGAGATATGTAAGATATGCATATACAATAGCTCTACAAAGATCAATTTTGAAAAATCAAAAATCAGTATGTTAGTGTACATAAGGCTCATAAGTGTCTTTGTCACTAATGTCAAAGGGGGAGATTGTTGGCATTATGTTGTATTTTTCATTAGTTACAAAACTTATTCAATTATGTATGTTTATCGAGCTCATCACTCAATCTATATTTTATACCAAGCATTCAGTGGTTACCTAGTAAGTTCATCACTTAAACAGTTCACACCGAGCATTCCTGAAGCTACCGAGTGAGTGTGCAGTTTAGTAGTGTATACTGAGCTTACAGTTTTCTCCAAATAGATAGTGGTTACCGAGCTTCACAATGTCTAGATCGAGTCATCAGTTTGTTTGATGAGAAGCCAATTTCTATTAAGTGATGGATGCGTAGTGTTTACCAAGTGACAACAAGGTAAATAAAGGATTCAATATCTACCGAGTCTCCAATGGTTACCGGGTTCCAAGCTATGTTTTGTGATTAGTATGGACTGAGCCTCTTCTTCTACAAAGTGCATAATGATGCCAAGTAATGTATTGGATGCCGAGTATAAGAAGTTCACCAAGTTAGCTTGAAGAACTTGAGTTTTCTATTGATTGGCCAACTCAGAAATGTTTTGTTTACTTGTGTCTTAGCCGACCTTGTAATTGTAATTATTGGAATGGTATATATGTAATGTATTGTATCATTTTCAATGCATAGATGGATGTATCAAAGAATAGACATGTAATGTTTGAGAAAAGTGAATGTGAATCAATAATAGAATAGAGTATTTAGCAAGGTCTTCAAGGAGACGTAAAGATATATCAATCACAAGAGGTAATCTATACTTCAAGGATCTAATCAAAAATCAAGTTATAAGTTAGATCTATTGTTTCATCCTAACAGGTGAATCAATTTTCCAAATCCTTCAACAAGGTAGACTTAACAGTCTTTTTATAAATCTCCTAATAGAGTGCATACTTCATTGTATGTTTCTAAAACTTCTAACAAGGTGGACCTAGCAATCCAAATTGCTCTTAATAGGGTAGATCATTAGAAGTGATTAATGTAAGCCTAATAGGCCAACTTTATATTGCAGTAGTAAATTTTTGTGGGTATCATCCCCACCCCAGTTTTACTTTCTATTTGGAAGGTTTTTGGGTCACCAAAATTCTATGTTCATGTGTTATGAATGTTTATCTTTCTCATGCATGCGGTAGATTAGATGAATGAGTGGTGAATGATTTATATTGTTAAGTGCTGAATTGATTTAAAGTTTTAAGGTTATTGATTCACCCCTCTCCTCTTAGTAACCTAGCTAGTCTTGATTATTTCCAACAAATACTCATACTCCTTTCCTTTGGTATCTTTGAAATCATAACATATAATGTTCCACATACTTTATTGCTTAAATTAGGAGTTTTGCATGTTATGGATTGATTACCCATTAATTTTTAGTGAGATGATTTAATAGTGGATTGTCTATATCAATATGATTGATGCATTGTTGATATTGGATTCATTAGCTATCCATTTCTATGGTCCTTTCTTGAAATTTTTGATAAAATATTTGTTCTTTGTAGAATATGCTTTATCTTGATTCCTTTGTGGTGCCAAGTTACACTTATATTTATCACTCTATTTCAATTTACTCTATGAGAGTTTACTTATTATTAAAAAGTTTCTAACTTGAATATAAGATGAAATTATCCTTATGGATAGTT
This sequence comes from Cupressus sempervirens, assembly GCA_028749045.1. NCBI lineage: Eukaryota > Viridiplantae > Streptophyta > Pinopsida > Cupressales > Cupressaceae > Cupressus > Cupressus sempervirens. Next base: position 532,703,373 of record CM053784.1, read on the forward strand.
GCCTTGTTTCTTATTTCTATGTTTTAGGTAATCCATCAAGGCACATACAAGACATCATTATTTATTGTACAAATCCTATGCCCCATGAATCCAATTGAAGGAGTATCCACTTTTCTGGGCTCTCCAACAATGTACCCATGCTAATAAGAGATCTCTTGCACAATGAAGATATTTCAAAAAAATCAATTTTTAATATTGTAAATTGGGTTTGACACCATTTGATAAAATCTCCCCAAGTAAAGATTAAAGGGGGATTTTAGAATTAGTAATCTTTATTTGGTTGTACTTATTTATTATATGTGATAAACTGAGGTATCTTTATATTGTTTTTCCTCTAGTCCACATGTGGAGGACATGTCATTTTCTTGTCCTATTGTCCATGTGTAAGGACAACTCATTTTTTGTAATTCCTTTATTAAGGAAAATAGTTATTCCTCCTTAAGAGGATATTGACACTCTGCACACACTTATTATGAATGATGGCATTCATAGAAGTGGGAGTTACACATGCAAATCCTTTCTCATCTCTATAAAAGAGATGCCTCTCTCATTCTTCCATACTTCTTCTACACAACATCTTGATGTTACTGTAATAAGCTATTTGCTCCACCCTCTCTCTCTCTCTCTCTCTCTCTCTCTCTCTCTCTCTCTCTCTCTCCCTCCTTTCTTAGGGCTTTTTTCTTCCATTCATAATATTACACAAGGGCTTTTCTTTGTTTTCCCCTTTCAAAATCTCTTGTCTCCATTCTTGTTGCTCCAATGGGAAGCTCATTTGATTTATGGTAAAATTCTTCACATCAATCTCTCTTTCATTGTATTATTAGTTTTCATTTTGCTTGATTTCCTACAGTATCATTCCACCCTAGTTTTACTTTCTATTTGGAAGGTTTCTGGGTCACCAAGTCTTTGTGTCACAATGTTATGAATGCTTTCATGTTTTTAGTTTCTTATGCATGCAATTAGATCAGATTACATGTGATGGATTAAATGCTAATTGGATTATTGGATTAAAAGTTGAAATTGTAAAAGTTTTAGAGGTTGTTGATTCACCCCTCCCCTCTCAAAAACTTAGCATAGTTTTGAATATTTCCAACAATTGGTATTAGAGCATTGTGGTTCTTAGGAGAAAAACTTAGCAACTTGAGCAAAGATCAAGGCCATGGGGATATTTATACTTGAAAAAGCTATTGACAATGAGAAGCTAGATTTGGAAATGACCATTGCCCAACTCAAGAAAGCAAAGGAGGAACTCTCTTAATCCCTGAAAAGAAGAAAATAACTTGCTTTTTAAAAGAATGATCATCTCTACATTGAAAAAAGAATTGAAGACCTTCATTCAAGCAATTTAGATGAAGCCAATGAAGAAATAAAAGAACTCCTAGAAAAGAATGGTTCCCTACAAGAAGAAATAAGAAAACTAAGAAATGAGAAAGAGATTCAGTTAGTAAGGCTATGTGAAGTCATGGAGTAGAAGAACAAGATAAAAGAAGAGATAGATGGAAGTAACAATGAAATCTAGAACTAATCTCTTCAACAAGTAGACCTAATTGATTAGTTCTCCAATGCAAATGAAGAAATCATGAGCCTAAGATTTGAAAATGAAAGAATAAGAAATTATCTAAATTTTGAGAGGCAAATCAGTGAAAGATTACAAAATGATCTAAACTCTGAAAGGAAAATCAATGAAAAAATGATGAAATCCCAAGCAGACTTGAATCAATTGAATGGAAAAAATATCTATAGAAAAAATAGAAAAGTAGGAATTAGATATACAAAAGAAGGAAAATATCCAAGAAAGGAGCTCAAAAGAATCAAAGACCTACTTGCAATCACTGTTATAAGATAGGTCATGTTGGAGTTTTAAAACTACTGAACAACAAAGGTTCAATACCAAATTGATGATACTCACATAACCTAAGGATTTGCCAATTCCTATTAGCAATTACATGTGTAAACCATGTTGGAAATATTTAGGATAAGACAGGTTACTGAGAGGGGAGGGGTGAATCAGTAACTTATCAAACTTTCAAACAATTCAACATTTTAACCATTCACCATTCATTCATCTAATCTACTGCATAACTAAAATAACAAACATTCATTACACATGTACATAGAGATTTGGTGATCTAGAAACCTTCCAAATAGAAAGTAAAACTAGGATGGGGATGATGCCCACAAAACTTCAATACTGTAGTATAAAGTTGGCCTATTAAGGCTTACAATGATCACTTTTGGTGATCTGCCCTATTAGGAGCAAGTAGGACTGCTAGATCCACCTTGTTAGAGGATTTACAAATATATAGTAAAGTATGCACTTTGTTAGGAGATTTATAGAAAGACTGTTAAGTCTACCTTGTTAAAGGATTTATAAATTGATTCACCTATTAGGATGAAGCAGTGGATTTTCTTACAACTGTTTGCTAATAAGATCCTTTTTGTATTGATCACCTGATGTGATAGATATAACTTTTTTGCTCCTATGTTGACCTTGTTGAATCCCTTTTATCTTGCTATTGATTTTCAATTCCTTCTTTTCATGCGAACATCAATCTCTTCCTTTTTATATCTTTTTTTTTTCACACCCCTCATATATATCTCATACTACAAATGATATCATACATTACATATATACCATTTCATTATTTACAACTGCAAGGTTGGCCAAAACATAAGTGAACAAAACATTACTGAGTCGGCCAAATAGTAGAAAACTCGAGTTCCTCAAGCTGACTCAGTGACCTTCTGATACTTGACATCCACTACATTACTCGGCATCATCATGTACTCGGTAGAACTAGAGGCTTAGTTCATACTAGCTACACAACACTACTTGGAACTTGGTAACCATTGGTGACTCGGTAGATATAGTGCCACTCGGTAGAAAATAACTTCTTCATTTACCTTGCTTTTCTTGGTGAACACTGAGTTTTTCATTTACCTTTCTTTGCTTGGTGAACACTGAGTTCTTCATTTACCTTTCTTTGCTCGGTGAACACTAAGTTCTTCATTTACCTTGCTTTTCTTGGTGAACACTGAGTTCTTCATTTACCTTGCTTTGCTCAGTGAAATTGAGTTCTTCATTTACCTTTCTTTTCTTGGTGAACACTACATTCTTCATTTACCTTTCTTTGCTCAGTGAACACTACTAAACTTCTCATTCACTCGGTATCCTCTGAAATGCTCAGTGAGAACTATTTACCTACTAAACTTATAAGGTAACCACTGAATACTCAGTATATACTATAGACTAAGTGATGATCTAGATAAGCATTCAAAATTGAATAAGTGTTTGCACTAATGAAAAATATACCATAATTCCAACAAACCATTCAGACCCAACTTCAAAAAAACCAAGGGTGGTTTTCTACTCTTTAGGCTCTGCAAAACTAGGGTTGGGTATACCCAGGGATGATTCAAGACTGGAAGATACAGTATGAGAATTATTTTAGTTTCATTCTAATTTTCATCTCAAATTCTCAAATACATGCATGGTTCTAGCATTTTGAATAAACACATCCCAAATAATAGAATTGGCCAAATTTCTTCTATAGATTTACAAGTGGTTTCAACAATAGTGGCAAACTAAGGCTAAAATATTATATGCAAATAAGTATTGGCCAACTTTGAAGATCTTCAGGAAATAAAAGTAAAAATGATTATAATTTTGTATTTGATACTCATTTATGATCTATTTCTCTTCCAGCTGAATCAATTTGACCAGTGCCTAATCCATTAGGGTTCAGAGTCTACTACAAGTCTATAGATCTAATTTGTTGCTTTACAACAAATATCATCAACAATTCTTACTAGAATTTATCATTCAAAACATCCTTCCTATTACTATAGAAACCTTATCAAATTCATCAAAGCTTTTACTTAATCCATTGAACTAATAGCAGTGATGAATAGATATACAACCTAAATGAATTGCATTCAATCGCACAAGCTTTTACTCATAAAACATCAAGATAAATAAATAACCAAAAGGAGACAAAATTTAGAAAGAACTGATATGGGGATAGCTCATAATTTGTATTCATTTTCTTTGAAAATTGTATACACTTGCAATAAACTTAGAATGACCTTAGGAAGAAACATAGAGATCATTCTATATTAATGTGTTCTCAGAAACTGAGAGAGAAAATACATCATAAAACTTGCTCAAATTACTAGATTGAAAACAAACTAAGTATATGAATAAAAGAATTAGAAATTGGACCCTTTAGCCCTAGAATCTCACTTATATAATGTGAGATGCAACAAGCTTCAGGTCCTTTACAAGAAATATTTACAAACACCCATCACAAAATAACAAAGATGTGAGTAACAAAAAGATTTCTAGATCAAACATTCCTTTTGGTGGGTCCCCTTTTGTTACATCCTCTAATGTTGTTGATTTGGCTGCTATTCTGATTCCTCTATGTACACAACTACCAAGCTAGCCAATGATGAAGTTTGTTCTAATGATTACAGGTTAATCTCCACCTGTGGGTTTTCACCATCTTCATCCTGTACCATGGGCTTAACTTCTACCTTTCCCTCTTCTTCGGTTGTGTCAGCATCCTATGGGTCTGGGCCTACAACTGAAATTGATTGATCATTCTTGTCTTCTTCTTCCTATTGGCCTTGTGTAGTGATAGTGTCAATGATTTAGATCTCATCACATTGCACCTCATCACTATTAGTTTTAACTTCCTCAAACTGTTCATCAAGAGCTATTTCTGCCATCCATTTGTCAAATAGTGTGTCATTTGGCCAATCAAACTACAGAATATCCTATTGCTTCTTGATAACAAACTCTGCCTTATTATCAATATTAACAAATTATTATTTCAAAGAATCAAATAATAGTTGAACCTTTACCATTTCTTTAGTAGTTGTAGCCCACCATGCATGCACTTTTTCATTGATAACTTTATTCATTCTGAGACAAAATAAATCACCTAACTACTTGGTCCATTCATCTTTACTTTTCAATTTATTTTTTCTATATAGGGCATGAGGGAATAAGCTAAACCTTTGGCTCTTATATTTATCTAAGTAGCTAACAATTATTCTCTATAAATGAATTCTCTTTTCATCAAAATCTGGGAGATCAAAAACCATGTCATAGTTTCTCTCAATTTGATCATGTGATGACCTTATAATAGAGTAACACAAAAAGGTCACCTCTCTCCTCCTCTGTTTCTTCCTCCATTTGTTCACAATAGGCTTTAAAGCCTCATCATTTACTTTCAATTTATTCCAAATGTTTACCACCCTAGACAATTGGCCATTCAATTTTGTCCCCCAAATATGTGAAAGCCTTTCTTAATTTATCTTCATATTTCGCCTCCAACTCCACATGTAATGCCCATAGCTTGCTTTTTTCTTCTTCAAACTCTTCTGTTGTGTAGTATTCCAACCTTTGGGGTGTATCTGGTACTTCTATGAGGGGGGTGGATTTGAAAGGTTCAATTGGGGGGTGAGAGTATGTTATTCTTGGCCTTGTGGATCTCCCCACTAACTTGTTTTCAAGTTCAATTCTCCTCTTTACCTCTTTATTTTAGGCATCCACAACTGCCTCATACTTGCTTTGCAACTCAATCATTTTCTTTTCCTCCCTTTCTGTAGTAGCCAAGACAAATTGAGAATAATCCACATTCATATGATCTACTTATACATGTGTGGTGTCAGCAACTCTCCTTACAATGATATTCCCTATCAATCCTAAATCATCGGGTTGTTATGAAATAGCCCTGGATCCTCTTCTCAATGACCATATGACAAGAGTAGCTTGGTCATTACTAAATGCAGTTCCCAAGAACTCCTTTTTTATTTGGATCTTGCAATCCCAAATTATTTGACACAGAATTGAAAATTAATGCATCAGCAATGTCCCAATTGGGCAATAATAAAATATTTCCAGCTTTTACCATCTACCTCCCCTCTTCAAGGGTTATGCTTTAGAACTCTTGAATTATCTGTTCCTTTATTTTATTTTGAATGGAGGTTTCATCCATTTCTAGATGCTCTATTTTTAGACTCTTACACCTTTCTTCAAAGTTATTCATGTTTTCCCTCCAAGAAAACTAGTGGAAAGCCCTAGACTTTACAAAACTATCATCAGACAAAAACTGCTAACTAGCTTGTTCCAAAATAGGATCCAATTCCCTTCCCCTATAATCTACTACAGTCAGCTCAAAACTTGGCACAGGAGGCTCCTAGGAGTTCCCTTCATCAATCTCTGCTTGGGTAACAAAAACTCCCCCTTGTGATCCAATTTTCTCAATTTTCTCATTAGTGAGCTACTCCTCCTCAATTCTCATGGGTTTTTGGGAAGGTGAGTACTCCTCAACCTAAGGTTCCTTTTGCCTTATTATCTTTCTCCTCTTAGGAGAAGGTTCAGGAGGCCTTTCTTCAAAAATGACACTAGTAGATTCAAGTATCTACTTTCATTTATCTATAATGGGCCTCTGATTCTGAATGATAGTATATCTTGATCTCCTTTAAACAATTAATGGACCAACCCCTATATTGGGAGGAAAACCCAATCTCCTCATTATTTTCTTGGCCTTATTTGGAAAAGAATAAATGAAATATTGCTTCTTCTCATTCATTGCCTCCATTATTTCAGGGAATGCATTCATAAGCTTATTAATTTTTTCTGCAGTAGCTACAACATTACTTATAGGGTTGTAATCTTCATCAAAACAATTAATAAAATTCAAAACTTTTGAGTAGGCTCTCCACTTTTCTTTCTTTGTCTCTTGCTCCTATAGAGAGTACTCATTTCTTGTTACATCTTCAGGGAAATAAAATTCATGTTCAACTGAACCAAGCTTGATCCTATGACAAAGAACCAAATGATAGAAACCCTCTGAATCACAAAAATGAGGGTGAGAGATAGCCATCTTATACTAATCCAAAAATTTGTAAAGGAAAACCCACCCTTCCTTGGTTATTACAAACTAGTAGGCTACTGTGCAAGTGAGAAAAATTAATCCTATCCCCCTCTTGTGCAAAAAAGCTTGTTCTACTCCTCCCAACTGCCACAAGAATTCAGCTACTCCTACCTTTAAGGGAACTTGGTAAGGTAGCACATGGGGTGTTCCTTTGAATCTATAAATTTTGATAATAGTTGAAATTGAATATGGGATGATGTCTCCCCAATTATGTGAAACTTTCAAATTATGGGGTTTATCCATAGGCCTAACAAGGTGAATTAGTGCCTTAGGGATCTTGGGATTGTCATTTAATATGAGGCATCTCAGCTTGGAGGCAAAGTACCTGTCAAATCTAAAAAAACTAGAATTTTTTGCTTCCCCAGTCATATCTCCACTCCATAATTGAACTGGCAATGCTTCCCCTTCTTGTTCTCTATTTAAAACCATTTCTTTACCAAAATATGTCACCTCCTTAAATAAAAATATGTGCATCAACAGAGAGTAATGGCACCAAGCCTTCTCCACCTTGCCCTTAGCAATCCCAACCAATCCACTATGAATCTCATCAGCTAAGTAAGAAGCAAAATCAAAAATTAATTCTACATCAAAAGAGGAGATTTGAGTAATCATATACATGAAAGTCACATGCATAAAATCTTCTTCATCCTCTCCAAAAACTCTACACAAGGTCTTGTACATCTCTACTACCCTGGCATTGAAGTATGCTTTCTTCAAAGGTTCTTTAGAGGATGATGTTATTGCTGGTAGGGTTCCAATTTTTCTAATGTGAGCCTTCAGTGCACCTTGTCTAACTATATCCTTCTTAGATATATATTCTTTTTCTAAATCTTTCAAATTAATGGGCACATGATACCTAGTGAGAGGTCCCAAACAAAAAACTTCTCTAATTTCCTCTAGGCTGATGATGATTAGAATTTCACCATTTGTTCTTCTTACTACCTTAGTGGCTTGATCATATTTCTTTTCCATGGCCTCAAGGAGATCATAATCCATAAAAACACTAGGGACCACTAGCTTTTCTAGGTCAAAATTCCATATATTGGCATGTGCGGCAAATAGTTTCCTCTCTGCAAACCATTTCTTAAACAAATTTAAACCAGTTTGTGAAGTATGAACATCCCGAACCCAATTACCCTTATCAAAAAATCCATCTGCTATCCTCAACCTAGGGTTTAATGAGGTCAACTTCTTAACTTGTACTATCTCAACAGTAGACTTAGGAAGCAACTCAAGCAAATCATCAAGTACATTTCTATCCAAATAATTTTTCTGACTTAAAAATTCCTTCTTTGGAGGCATCTTCGATTAAGCTTTGCAAAAAAACACTTACAAATATTACAGTGTAATTACTTACTTGAATTATGTTCTCGTTGCTCTCTATATTTCTGCAATTTCTTTATGAACAAGCTACTTCACAGTCTTGCCAAATTCAACACGATCTTCTCAGTAATTGCTTCTGCTTAGAATAGGCTTGAAATATTTGTTCATGTAAGGTGGAACTAAGAAAATCTTATGTGTTATACTCTATTTTTTCCCACACACAAAGCTTTCATGTCTCATTAATACAGAGAGTGGCACCACCTTCTCCGTTTAAATCTGCATTGTTGATCTTTTAAAAATTCTATGATCAAGGGATGCAGAAGAAGATGACACATGTCAATAGGTCGCTACCTCACTATACATAAAGAACAAGAACCTTGCCATAGTGAAGTAGCGACAACTGTTGATTTGATCTTGATCTTGTGGATGATATGTTACTACATTTCTTAGAAGAATAGTAGCGGGCCCTTCATCGGTATATCGCTATACATATCCTCTGAGCAATTCTTCATAATGAGATAGTGATGGTCGTTGATCTAAGATCAATCCAAGGGTAAAGAAATTGCACAAACTTCTTAAGATGTGATGGGTCCCATATTTGCTATGTCGCATAGAGTAAACAACACACATCTTTCTATAGCGAGATAGTGAGAATCATTGATCTCAGCTTGATCTGATGATTAGAATCCCTCGTGCATTTTATGAATGGGGCGTGGGTCTAGGATATTGATGACATGATAAATCCTACATAGCTGGCATAATAAAACCATATTTTAATCCTAGTCACCTTTCCACATTGCTTGGGTCCCACCATATGTTCATTTCATGACAACTCACTATGTCACTAATGGAAAGATGCCAAATTTTTTTGATAGTGAGGTAGCAAGCTCCAATGTCTTAACAAAAACTCAGCACTAGAAGAATAAAAGAAAGTCAAGTCACCATTGTCCTTATTAAATGCTTCTAACAATAACAGTTATTACTTACCATGCCACTTAGAAAATTTTATGGTCACTGAGAAGTTTGGAGACCATCATGTAATACATTTCTTAGCTATTCGCTATGTCGCTAATGGTGAGATGCTTAGCTTTTCTGATAGCGAAGTAGCGAATCATCAGAAAAATCAATATTGTGATGATATCTTCTACTCACCTTTTACTGGGTTCCTTTTCCTACTCTGACAACTTTGACAAAATGCATGTCATTGAAACCTCAGCCACAACACATTTTCCAATTACCGCATCTCCATTTTACGGCACCATTCTTTAGTTTCACAGTATTTGCTACCTCGCTATACATAAGAAGTGTGCAACTCACTACAACAAAGTAGCGATTGTCATAGATCTAATCAGAATTGGATGCTGAGAGACATAAGAGAACAAGACTGCTTGGGGACATGGAATTTTTTTAATGAAAATAGAATATTCACCAAAGTTTAAGGAGATTTTGCACCCAAGACATAGGGTTTAATAGGATTTTTCAAAGGTAAAAATCTAGAAGACTAAACAAGAAACCCTATTCACCAACGATGGATTCAATCTGATTTTGTACATAGGCTAGGGAAATTTCATCATATGAAAAATTAGACCAACAGGTCATACATCAAATAAATATTGGAGTAATGGAAAAGAAAAATTCAATGGAAATTGCTATAATTACAATCATCATGGTCATAAGGCTAAAGAATGCAAAGTAAAACCAAAATTTGAAGGTAAATGTCACAAATGCAAGAAACATGGACACAAGTCATCAGATTACAAAACCAAGATGTTGAATCCAACAAAGAAAATTGTGAAAGCAATATTTGGTTGGGACTACAACACCTGGTGTAAGTGTCATTATTGTGGAGAATTTGGACACATTGGAATAAATTGTGTAAAGCATCATTTGAGAAAAAGAGATACTACTAAAAGATACTTTATTTGTACAAAACTTGGTCATCTTTCCAAGAACTACATGGATACCGATAGAATTGAAGATATGAAAAAGGAAAATGTTGATAACATCTAAAAATAGATGAGACAATAATGGATTCCAAATTCTACCAAGGATACAAGCCCGAGCAATAGTGATCAAGTCACTCAAGAATCAGGTGACTCCACCATCTCTACTTAAGTTCTCAAAGGAGAAACTAAAACTATGCTATCAAAGAAGACATCTAAAATAGTTCCAGATTAAAAGAACAAAATGATCCAAATCTATATTTAGGATACAAAGGGATCAAAAAGTATAAGTGTCTACTGAGTTATCTTCTCTACCCAATGAGGTTGGGTGATAGACTCTACTGAGCAAGGTTGGGAGTAATAATGATGCATATGGTTACCAAGTCATGAAGACTTCATTGAGTGTTCAATGCAAAGTAGTCGATGACAGTCTATCATCACGATGTCAGTCAATCTACCTTTTGTAATGAACATTTATGGAAATTTTTTGACAAAAAGGTATGGAATCAAGGTCATTTTTACCATGAAATTTTGAGAGCTACTATGAAGTGTGATCTTTAGAGCGTTCAAGAAATTTGAGCGAATTGATAATGAAAGTTTTTAAATTTTCTCAAAACCCTATTGCGTGAAGATGGCATCCAGTAGCAGCAAGGTTAAGCATGGTTCAGAAATATTGGTTCGTGGAGTGGAATGGAAGGCACTAGATTTCAAGCTCACTCTTGCAATCATTGAAACCCAAGATCCAAGTGGAACATAGTCTCAAATCCCTCTAAAGGTACTTTTGATCAATAATATTTGCACTCATTTCAAATGTTTTATTCAAGAGATTGGTACATTGGAAATGGATGATGCCCTAGGTAAGTTGTGTGTGAATGGAGTTTTGAAACCTAAGCACCAACACCTAGAAACCAAAGAGTTAACTCACATCTCTCACATGCCCAACAAATTTCAAGTAAAATAGATTAGGTTTTTCCTCAATTAGATGCATAATGGATAGTTGTGGTTGGAGCAACTAGTGTTGATCACAAAGAAAATGATTCATCAAATCATTAGTCTCTAATGCTAGCCAAAACCAAAATGACAAAAACCCTAGGTCAAGCTGAACTTGAAAAGAAAATCCTAGTAGAATGGGATGACAGATGTAAGGACCACATTCATACCCTATTATAGACCATAAGGAATGAATATGATTAGGAGTTAATTAGGTCATGATCGACATTTTCATTATTAAAAATGATTTATGAGATCCTATTAGAGAATAATGTAGATTTTGATTATTAAAAAGTTGATACCCTATCCAATAACATAAGGTTGATAAGACAAGACCACATGAAAATGAGACTCAATGTGTTCAAGTTGAGAATGTGGTCATGAGATTCAAGGTATGATCTACAAGGTAAAAAGGAAAGATAAATTAACATTTACTCTAGTGAGGACAACGATGAATGTAGGTTGTAATGACAACAAGACATATGATTACATTCAAAAATTGGCTTTAAAATTATGATGACATAAGCATGGAAACATTCTAACAGTTTGAGGAATTAACCATAGAAACTCATGCACAAACCCCTCGTAATGTGATAAAGTGATATTGCTAGGAATGTCACCATGGTTAACTTGATTGAAAGGATACTAGTTAACAAGTCTACATATTAGTGATTTTCACTTAGGACATATATACTGAGATCCATTTTTTATGTTTTAATGATTTAGTAGATATGAATTCAATGTTTCATGATTATAAGTATGGTGATAGATTTTAGGATGTAAATTTTGTTATGTTAAGAAAGATAAATGTTGATATACATATTTTGATTTTGCAATATTGGAATATTTTATGGAAATGATTAGATGGAAGTTAATTGTATCTGTTAATGCAAATTATGTGATATTGAATCATACTGCACTTATCTATATGTATTTCTATAATATTTCATTGGGCTACTAATGGTTAAATTGAGTGTGCAAGAAAGTTGGACCATGGAAATTATTCGGGGAAACAAGGTTCAAACCTATGTGAACACGGTAAAGCCAAGGTGAATCTTTGGAAGATTCAAAACCTTGTTGTAATGTGTTTATTTCATGACATGATTGTGCATGGGTGTTATAAGTTTAAAGATCATGATTAATTAGTGACATATCATTGTGATGTGTAAAGTATTTAATGTGTGTGTGTGTCATGTATGATTGTGGGTCCTAGCCATCCCCCGCGTGTAATATCCCAAGCCACCAACCAAATCGTCAGTATTGTCGTAATAGGGACATCACTACTAAAACATGCAACAATATAAGCATAAGAAAATCCTATAGTAGGTAACATCACCTATCACATACTAAACAATAGTAAGCAACAGATATGCTAATACAACAATTCACATCATCTAATCATATGCTAAACATCATAATATGAGAATGCTTCAAGTAAACTAACATCATCTAAACATGATATCCAAGAATTCCAATGAAAGCACAAATCACAAGAAAGCATACTTCGGAACCTGAAGTACCAAGTGAAAACATCTAGCAACAGTCACACTAGGACAAAAAACTATCTCTATACATCGGTCCCTAGTAGTGGTGAAGGTAGCTACACCTCCCAACCATGTGGAACCCATAGGTCCACACCTGCAGTGCTGATGGAGATAAAGATCCAACCAAAAACACACAAAAACAACATACATGGCTAACACTCATGCCAGACAGTATGATGGCTGAACCAAGAACCTAGGACAATGCAAAGAGTATAGGTCCTAGTCAGACACTCAAAAGGCTAGGAAGTAGGGGCTGACATCATGGAGAGTCTCTTGGCATCAAAAAGCCCAAGCTTAGATTTGTGTGGCTCAACTCCCTCAATGGAAGGCCAATTCACCATGTAGCTCAACAACCTCAATGGAAGGCCAATACACCAAAGTACTATTTTATTATCTTAAGTTTATTACCAATCACACATTTTATTTAATTATCACTTATTTAAAACTTCCTATCCTCCGCCAACCCTATGGGACTAAGGTCACCAGGTTGCGAGATAGAAGCCCCCTCCATATACTACCCTACCCTACCCATGCTCATCCTACGACAAGTTCCCATGGGCATGCATACTCCCATCCCAACCCCAATGATCATAACTTCCAAAAATATCACGGAAGATTGGGCCTCACAAGTTACCCGACAAATGTATGCGCACATACTTGTGTGTGGCACACCACCATCACGAAGATCACAACACAAGGACAGGATGAGAACACAATGCAAAGAAAACACCCAACTAAAAGCAACACAGGAAGGATGGATTCTACACGAATCCCAAAGCCAATACAATCATACATCATGAAGTCACTCAACTGGCCTCAATTCGAGAGTATGGATTCTACACGAATCCTAACATCCATGAAACAAGGCAAAGGTCTAAAAGAAACAATAACAATAGGTATAAAATCACTCAACCGAACACAACATCGAGAGTACGGATGCAACATGCATCCCAATGCAACATAAAAGTTCAATAGTGGTCTGATTGATATCCAAATAGATCATCAAGGTCCACGACCCACATTGTGCCAAAAAAACTCGAGAAAATAGGGCGGCATGCAAAATGAGGTAAAAATCCCGAATTTTGGAAAACTTCAAAATTAAAACCCATTTGGCCTTTGGGTTCAAAAACCCCAAAAATCCAAAAATAAAAGGAATCAGACACCGTATGCAAAAATGGCCAGCATAACAGTGCAAAACTCCAAACCCTCAACCCAAAAAACATGGAAATGTTCATACCCGCCCAACCGGGTAGAACTAACATACAAAAACGGAGGAGAACACTAGTTCTCAGCCTCCAAACAAATAGCTACCAAAAATAGAAGTAGAAATAGAGCTGAAACAATCAAATGGGAAATCCCTACCTCACAACCAAAAGGACAAAATAGAAAACTGAACCAAAAAATAAAACACCCGCAGAAGTGGCTGAAATTTGCGGCAATCCAAAGTTTTCTCGAGCTAGATCCAATGAGCCCAACCTCGCGACAATCCTACGCCCGTAGCTCCCACAACGAACAAAAAAATAAATCTTCATGAAGAGGATTTTGGGTTTTACTCTCCAACTTTCCAATTTGAAAGTGAGAAGTGAGGAATTAAATTCCTCTTTGGATACTTATTCACTTTTCGGGTGAATAATTGATTAGGGCATTTAACCAGCCAATCTAGTTAAACCCCAAATCGACCCAAATGAAAACAGGCTATTCCTATAAATAGGAATTTATTTATGGCAAAGCTACCAAAAATTAAAATAAATCAATTAAAAAGCCCAAAATCCCAAAAACAAATAAATCTCCTTAACAACTTTCGTGACAATGTGAACCTCTAAAATGTACAGACGTGCTTATTGGTCTAATCACATAATGCAAATGAGTTTGGATTTAATAATCATTGAAAGGTTTAATTTAAACACTTTAATTAAGGATACGTCAACCATACCAGGACGACATTGGTAAAATATGAATGGTTGGATCACTAACTCCATGTGCCACTACCAGGGAAATAAATCCTGCACACTAAACAACACAATCAAGTGCAATTACATATAATAACATAGCTGAAGCAATAAATGCATTAAATCACCTAATTTAACCATTTATTTAATAATATTAAAATAATCTATTTACATCACTCACATTCGCATAAAGCATAACAATGCAGGAATGAAATAAATAATCATAGCATTAAATCCATCACATAACATAATCAGAGGTATGTCCAAAAACCAAATAACCAGATATCATCATAAAACACACTGTCATCTCAAAATGGCATCATCATGCAATATGATCAACTAAACATCATAGTAGTCTAACATCTATGATACTGAAATCAAGGTATAACATCTGACCCTCGAATCATCTCAAATGTAAACATAACATGAGAAACAAATATCTCTCTAATCAAAATATGACAAGGTAAATGTTTGCAGCACATAACCAAATAATCCAACAAGAATAACCCATTTAATTAATTAAGCATTTAATAATGATTGATTACTCTACATAAAAGAGGTATTTAAAACACATAAACAACCATAGTCATAAACATGACTAACCACTGGTACAGGAACCTAGTCCAGTGTAGCATGGTAATAGAACATAGTGCAACCTTTGCACACATCTCAAGGTAATCACGAAACAACCTCATGATACCACATCAATCTTGGTAATCACTAGCACAAACCTCAGTGAACCAAAAATCACAACATAATCTCATAGATCAGTCAAAAGCACAAACAAGGCAACTGATACAGAAACACAAATCCAAACACCTCGACGGTGTAGACCACTCAGGGTCACAATCATGATCCCATCTCAACAAAAGATCAACAAGGTTGCATCCATCAAGATGACTTACAGAAGTCAAATGGGAGAGGCACTACATTTACTCACCCTTGGGAGGGAAGAGAAGCCTTGGGGTGAAAGGGTTAGTTGGGCTCAACATTGAAGTTCAGAAATCCTCCTCTTGGAGAGGGGATAGTTTTCATGGAGTATGGGCTCCATTGAAGCCATATGCCTTTCTATTTTTCTATGGGAGGTATAAGTGAGGATATGTGAAGAGGAGTAAGTTTTGATAGCCTTGTAGAGGAATGTGAATATTGATAGCCTTGTTGTGGCATGTTCTTGGAAGCCTTATTGGAATATTGCAATTGCAAGATTTGTTATTTCATAAGGATGTGATATTCTCCTCCTTGAAGAGCCCATCTTCACCCAATGTTTATGATTCTAGTTTTGAATCATTGTGCAAACCTTGGTTGTGGTTGTAAATGTTTTGTGAGAATTTTGTGTCCATGTTGATGCTTGGGTTGTGATGATGTTTGAATGTATCCCGTTTGAGCCTTGTTTCCCCTAGCTTGGTGGGTGGCCTTCTTGAGGCCTAGGTTGGGAGGTGAGCCTCCATGGTTCACCATTTTTTTTTATCCCTCATATGTAGGTTCTTAATGGATGATCTTGGAAACTTAGAGTTCTTGATGTATTTCTATATGCATAAGGGAGAAGACATTATTATGTTTGAGTTGAGATAGAAAATAAACTACATCTTGTTATGTGAATCTAAATGTGTTGTAAGAGTAATGTTATTATCTCATTTCAATTGTCAATTGGAAGGGTTAAGAGTATCTATGTATTGTGGAAGGTATCCCTTTGTGTATATTTTTGATAGTTTGTTTCCACCACCTTTGTGTATTATGAGAGTATCATGGAAGAGAAATTTATTGTAATGGTATTGTTGTTTCAATGTCTTGAATATGAGTGTATTGATGTGAAGAGTTAAGTATCATAGTAGAATATCCATTCTGAGATAATGGAATTATATTTGGCTTATATTCATGTTATGAATATCAATAAGGAATTTAAAATACTTGAAGGTTCTTAAGTTGTATGCATAAGTTTTTCTAGATTAAAATTGATATCATAGAAGAGTTTGTAATGATAGGGAGATTAACTCATTTGCATTATCTTACTATTCAACTCCATTGTATAATGGATATGCATTAATAGAGCTTGAGAAAATGGTTTCCAACCTCTTAGATTCATAGATAAGAATGATTGGTTTGTTCATATAAGAATTCTGTCATGTTTTCTGTGTATTTGTATTGAGATTATTGTTCTAAAGAATCAATAAGTTCATTAATTTAGATTATCATAACGTATTTAGTAATCCCTAATATATAATTTCAATAAATATCATGAATTCCTTGGACTATAGAAGTATAAAAAAAATAGAGGACATATAATAAATAAGGATTAAAACATAAACTTGTTGTACGCACACAATTTACTTTTTGGATTTTGTATGGAGGAAGAGGAAATATGATCCAACAAATATAGAGCATTAAAATATTTACCAAAATGTACCCCATAACCAAGTACATTAAATATTAATAATAATATAACATGTATCTATGAATAAACAAAAGATATCTCTAACTATACCTACATATATAAGCTAACATTATGACAAGGCTAGGTTAGTACCCCAAAAAAAAAGAGAAAAAAGGATTTAAGTGAATTTCAAAATCCCTCATGCCTAGTTAAGAGACCCATACATTGGGGAAAAAGAGGAATAGCTGAAGTACCATTAATAATGTCTTTTCTTACCTTGTTCAAAGCAAAACCAACTCCGTTTAAAAGAGCTGACCTTGTGGGCAGCCCAAGTCACATCATATATGGAGTGGGGATGATGTCGCACAAGACCCCAAACTTAAAAAGGGGAACCAAGATATGGTTCAAAACATGTGTAAATGACATAGAGTAAGGAATGGAGGAAATTATGATTAGTTTTAAATTGCTAAATAGTCATAGGAATTTGACCTTCCTCTAGACCCACGTGAGCTTATGTGGAGACCCCATGCGGGAGGAGGATGCAGCCTTAGTAAAATAAGAAGCATTGATTAGTGGTAAGTTTTAGGATTTAAAGATGTTTAAGTAGTAGTAATAAATCATTATGTTGGAATATATTGTATATTTAGTATAATATAATTATATATATGTGAGATTAGAATAGGTGTTAAGTAGGATTGAAAATGTTGTTTAGTGGATTGGAAAAATAAGTGTATGTGGCACGAAATTTTAAATACTCCTAATTAAATGGGTGGTTTAGTATTAGGGTAGTTAAATATGTTAGTCGGGGTTAGTTAGAAGATAATATAAATTAATTTCTTTTATCTAGTCAAATTGAACATAATTAAGTTGTTAGGATTAACATGGTTAGTTAGAATTAGGATAGGATTTGATATGATAGTTGATGGTGTTAAGAATATATAAATATTAATGTAGTTGTTTATATATATATATATATATATATTTCAATTATGATGTTATGCATAGCAAGGAAGAATTTTTTTAAAATATATATATAATAATAATAATAATAATAATAATAATAATAAATTAAGTATGTTGCTAAGATATTAACATTTTATGACCTAGATTCATCTTGTTAAATGTGAAAAGAATGCTATGAGAGTGTATAACAAATATGCAACTAAATTAAATAGCATTCCTATTTTCCAGTAATCTCTAGAATTGGTTACGTGAGAGTCTAGAAATCTTCAAAGGGGAAATGTGATTTTATCATTTAGCAAAATGGACTCACAAGAAAAATTTAAATTAATTACATCAAAATATATTAACTAGGGTTCTCATGCAATATTAGAGATTAAATAATAAAGGTGGTTGGTAATTAATATGTAAGAGTAAATTTAATTGAACATTCCATACAAGACTTGTATTGAACTCAATCTTATCCATGGAGGAAACCAAGTAAATTGGAAAGAGATTTTAGTGGATTACATTATGGAAACAAAATTTATGAATGGATTTTGTTATCTAATATGTGTAAACATATAGGAGCCTTATAAAAATGATTCTAGCAAAAACATGTCTTGTAGATCATATTGGAGGTCCATTACCGACATTAGTAATGAGTGATCATTGAATGCATAATATTTACTATATGTTATGCTATGGTTGACACATCATGAATAATTATTAAATGTAACTATAAATATAAAACATGGCATCCAATGGAATTGTCTAGAAAACATCTTATTGTTAAGTTGTATGATATTTAGCCCCACCCAATACATATACTAGGTACAAACATATTATATATATGTCAAGAAGATCAAGTTGCTATATTCACTATATATATATATATATATATATATATATATATATATATATATATATATATATATATATATATATATATATATATATATATATATATATATATATATATATATATATATATATATATATATATATATATATATACTACACTATAATATGATAGATATGTACTACCTCAATCTCTAATGAAATGAGTATTGGCGAGTGACTTCTTACATAAACTCACCCACATTTCGGGATGCACCTTCCATCTAACCTTGTTTTCTTAACTCGTCTTATAAACATTTTATCATTGACCCCTAGGGCTTGGTTGATTTAGTGGATGTAAGCATGACAAAAAACTCGACTAGATGTGTTGAACTTCTATAATGCAACCATTCTATATTCAATGTAATTTCTATTCAATAATTTATCATATCAATGTGTTGTATTGCTAAGTATTTTAATATAAAAAAAATAAAAAAATTTGGTTGTGTTTTGCCTTCTAAAAATTAGGGCATGACAATAGAGGAATGAAAATTAGTAGTTTTTTAGATATGGAATTGAAATTTGGCATTCACATCATTGTGCATAAGATATACAACTCCAGTAGGTTGAACAGTGTGTTGTGTGAAGCTGTGGATTTGGCATACAAAGTAGTAAAGAACAAGTTATCTTTTGACATCGCTGAGCTATTGTTGAGATAGTTCAACAAAATATGGAAAGCATAAGGACATCAAAGAATAACCCATGTAAGTTTGGTTCCTTGTTAACTTTTCTATTCTTTTATGTTCAAAAATTCTTGCCTTCAAAAGGCACTATTGTGTGGAGAAAGGATGTGCCTATGCTATATCAGATAAATGAGTTTATTGTTGAAATGGGTGAAAACTATAATAGCATTATGGACAACTATTTTGATGTTTTCAAGGAGAAAATTAAAAATAGGTACCAAAACCCCAAGAAACTTGTTGAAGATTATAAGGATGATGTATGTTTCATAGTGGATAGTGACAAAGTTTACATTTAGGCAATAATGCCTAGAGTTGCATGCATAAAACCTCTTGGATACAAGGTTAATATTGATGAAACCAAAGATATCATTGAAGCACTTGTGAATGAACTAGTTGATCCTAAGGCTACATATTTTGGAATATATGACTAAGCAAAAGCTAGGATTGAACTTGAAATAAAGCTCCCTTAGGCAGTTAACAAGGGAAAGAAGAGAATTTCCAAACTAAAAACTAATTCAACCCTTTTGTTGACCAAGGGAAAAGATTAGGATGAGGACATAGAGGATGAGGCAAAATTTGAGGAAGAAGAGCCACTAAGGAAGAAGGGCAAGGTGATTATCACCAAGCCACAAAAGCCATCCACTACAGTTTTCACAAGAAGATCTTCTAGGAAGAAATCTGACAAGGAAGGAGGAGACATTATGTTCAGAAAACCTCTACCCACCTTCCAAGATAGATTGAAATATTTGGAAGTGGGAGCCGACATAACAAACTTCAAATCATTAAAGTATCAAATCAGGATAGTAGAGGAGCAGAAACAAATTGAAGATCTAGTGATGGATAAGATAGGAAAATGGAAATACTCACCAAACTAGCTTGCTTCTTAGATTCCAAATGATTTGTTAGAGAAAATCAAGCTAAGATGGTATTTTTCCTTGCAAAATATCAAAGACATATATGGGAAAACCTTGAGGTAGTTTATATTGAGCATATCAGATGTAGAGGTAAAAGATTCATTGAAGAAAAATGAAAAATAATTGACTACGAGATTTAATACTTGCCTAATTTTGATGAAAGATATTGAGCATGTTTTAAGGAATTTAAAAAACACTTGGAAGAATATCTAACTTCTACATAAACCAAGCAATTTTCCAATTGATGTTAAAGATGATCACGATGAAGAGGATATAGAGAAAGATGAAGAAGAAAATATTGAAGAAGTAACTCATTTTGACAAGAAAGAAGATTAAGAGGAATAAGGAAAAGAGGCTACCAAGGAAGAAAAGCAAGATGATGAGGAAATTGGTCCAGTTAAGATAGCTACAATAGTCATTGACTCACTTTCTCACTCTCCAAGCAAACTAGTGACAACATCAAGTGCAAAGATAGCCCCAACAAGTTTGATTGTGACCACCAGTGTCAACCCAAATGTCCAATAACTCTTTGCTCCCACTCAGCACAACACATCATTGCTAGAAGTGACCTCCATTTCATCCACTGAGCTACAAACTCTTCCTTCATCAACCAAGTTGGCTACTTTAGTTTTGAGTACTTCAATTTTAGGCACATCAATTTTGGATTCTTCAGGTATTTCTGTTAAATTTTCCTTCAATAAGTGCAGTATCAATTTTCACAAGTCCTAGCATGTCTACTATTATTTCTATTCTGGGTACACAAGCAGTAAGTGTAAGGATAGTTAAGCCCAAGGCTCAACTGAGCACAAAATTTTTGGGTAAAGGAAAAGAGATGGAGGAAGAAATTGATTTAGACAATGAAATTGTAATCCCAAATTGGGACATTTCCAAGCTTACTCCAAATCAAATACATTCATTTGGTGAACTCTAGAAGATGGACAAACAAAAAATCATAAGAGAGGATAGAGATAAGGAATTCAAAATTATTGAGGTTGCAAAGAACATTTTGGCAGAGCCCATAGGCATTAAGGTTGATTCTTCACAACCAATTTTGAATTAGCTAGAAGAGGCAGTCTAGAAGTTTAATGAAGATACTGATGGAAAGGATAAGTTAGTATAGAAGGAAAAAAATAAGTTTGATAATAAAGTATTGGAGCATATTGCTCAACAAATAGCTATTTATCAAGTAGAACTTTGTACAATTTTGGGATCTTTAGAAGCATGTACAAATGTGTCATCACTTATTGGTAAGCAATGTAATGTTTCTGAGTTTACTAAGGAAATAAAGGACAAGTTGTCCAAAATAGATGAAGATCTTAAGTTAAGCACTTAATAGTTGCAACTTGACCCTAGTTCAAGCTCTACACACTTCAAAAAGATAAGATTTTTGTCAGATATGTAAGTAGAATTGCTTAGAGAAGAAGCAAGGATAAGATCTACATTGGTGGATATTCAGAACATGATTCTTCCCATCATGGATGCACCATAGAAATACATTGTACATTCAAAAACTCTCATCCATGATAATAACTTCTCCACAGTGGATGATATGATCAAATTGTCAGTATAAGTCCAATTTGCACTTCACAAATGTAAGGTCTTGTAAGACAATTGAGATAAAACCTTGACAATCATTCTTAACGTACATTTAGATTTTTTATCTCATTTTGGCATTACTATGTAAATAAAATAAATCTTTGGCATTGATGCCAAAAGGGGGGAGAAAGATATATGTATGGAGAAAGACATATGTTATGTGGGAGAAAATGTAATAAGTTGAAAAATCAATTAGGGAGAAAGACATGTATAGAAAGATATGCTGTAAGAAGATGTATAGTATACTGTACGAAAGAACCTTTCCATGTACAAATATATATCTTACAAAATAAATTTTGAGAAATCTCAAAAAAAGTATACTCTACTAAGCTAGTATCACCGGGTGATGGATATAAGGTATTCAGGAAACTTTTTGAATTCAGTTTTGGTTGATAAGTATTTTTCTCACTAATGCCAAAGGGGGAGATTTTTGACATATCAGTCAAGTTTTTTATTAATGACACAATTATTTAGATTGTATATAGATATCGATCTTATTGTATAGTTCATAGTGTTTGCCAAGAATTTCAATTGTTTCTAAGTTCTATAGTTGCTACCGAGTCCTTTAGACAAATCCAAGTGGTTACCAAGTAGTCTCAGTTACAATGAAGATCAATAGTGTAAACTATGTATCTTAGTGTATGCCAAATTTACCAGTGCAAATCGAGCTGTGCAATGTTCACCGAGTTTGCAGTGTATGTGATGTGAGTCCAATGTCAATCGAGCTTCTCAATATTAACCAAGTGAATCAGTTTATATTGAGCTCAAGGTGATAGTATTTACCATGTCATCCAGTGGTAAACAAATAATTTAGTTTATATGATGAGTTTCACAGTATCTACCGAGTCATTAGTGCAGATTAAGTTCAAGACTACCTGGAAGTGATTAGTATGGACCGAGCTTCTTCATCTACCAAGTACATGATGATGTCAAGCATTGACAATGGATACCAAGTATTAGAACCTCACCGCGTTAGTCTTTAGAACCCGAGTGTCTTCATTTAGGCTGACATTGTATTATTCATGTAAACTTGTACTGTGCTCAACTTTGTAATTTGTATAATTGGATTGGTATATATGTAATATATTGTATCATATCCAAGTATGTGGAAGATGTGAATTTGAATGCAATGTAAGTGAATATAATCAAAGAAGAGAAAAAAGAGTGAATTACAAAGGCTACAACAGTATAAGGAGCAACAAATTCATATCTATCATAGCAAGGTGATTAGTACTTAAAGGAACCTCATTCAACAAACCAAGTTGCAGATCAGAGATCATCTACTATTTCATCCTAATAGGTGGATTAGTCAAATCCTTTAACAAGGTAGACCTAATAGTCTTTTGTAAATCTCTTTACCAAGTGCATACTTCATTGTATGTTTGTAAATCCTTTCACAAGGTGGACCTAGTAGTCCTTATTGCTCCTAATAGGGCAGATCATTAGAAGTGATCAATGTAAGCTTTAATAGGTTAACTTTATACTGTAGTACTAAAGCGTACTAGAGCTTGTGGGTATCATCCCCACCCTAGTTTTACTTTCTTTTCATGTTTTTAGTTTCATGTGCATGCAATTAGATCATATTACATGTGATGGATTCAATGCTAATTGGATTGCTAGATTAAAAGTTGAAATTGTAAAAGTTTTAGAAGTTACTAATTCACCCCTCCCCTCTCAGTAACTTAGCATAGTCTTGAATATTTCCAACACTCTTAGTACTTCTATTCATAGAATTATTGTATGCAAACTCTGCTTGTGCCAAATTTAAATCCCAATTGGCAAACTTATCTCCAACAAAATATCTCAACAAGTTACCCAAAATCCTAGTCACTACTTCATTTTGTCTATCTATCTAAGTGTGAAATGTAGAACTAAACTTCAACTCTATATTCAACTTCTTCCAAAGTGTTCTCCAAAATAACCCATAAACTTAGTGTCTTTGTTAGAAACAATAGTCTTAGGAAAACCATACAATCTTACCACTTCCTTAAAAGATAACTTAGCTACATGTAATGCATTAGATGTATTCTTACAAGGTATGAAATGAACCATCTTTGAAAATCTGTCAACCACTACCAAAATAGAATCATTACCTCTCTAAGTTCTAGGGAATCTAAGAACAAAATCCATACTTACATCTTCCCAAGGTCTATTAGGTATAGGTAAAGGTGAATACAATCCCACATTCTAAATATTCCCTTTTTCTACTTGATAATTTTTGCAACCTCTAGCTATTCACTACACATCCCTATAAATATGTGGCCAAAAGTATCTCTCAAAAATTAGTTTCATAGTCTTATCAATCCCAAAATATCCAATAGGTACACTACTGTGTTTCTTCTTCATTATGTTCTTTCTCTTAGAGATCCTCTTAGTATGCATAACCGAATTCCTATGAACAACATATCCTCTTAAATGAAATAATTAGTCTTTTTGTCACTCATTGTCTATTCCTTACAAACTTTCTAAGGTTTTGTAAAATCCATATCATTCTTACACAAATACTTCAAGTCATCAAAACCAAGAACCTCAACTCTAATCTTTGTTAACGAATTTATTCTTCGACTAAATGCATCAAAAACTTTGTTCAACTATCCACTTTTATGCTTCAATGAAAAGGAAAATTTCTACAAGAACTTAGCCCACTTCATCTGTCTCTGCATAGTTTCCTAATCATAGAAATCCTATTTAGAAATTGAATATTTTCTCTTAGCATCATTTAATTTCTCACTAAAGAAAGCTATGATTCTTCCTTCTTCACTCAAGATAGATCTAATTACACTTCCACTAGCATCATATTTAACTTGAAAGAACTAACATAGAATTCCTCACCATAAACTAAATATTTTCTCTTAGCATTATTCAATTCTCACTAAAGAAAACTACATGTCTTCCTTTGTCACTAAAAAAAAATCTAATTATACTTCCACTAGCATCACATTCAACTTGAAAAACTTTAATGAAACCAGGCAAGGCAACATAGGCAATTCTGCAATCTTTTGTTTCAATGTTTCAAAACTCCTTTGTGCTCCATGTGTCCATTTGAAATTCCTTTTATCTCCTATCATAGTGTCATTCATAGAATTCCAAATAGAAATGAAATTCTTGATAAACTTCCTATAAAACTGTCCAATCCATTAAATGATCTTACCTCTCCAATATTCTTTGGTGTAGGCCAATCAAGAATTTATCTCAGCTTTTTAGGATCCATTTTCAAACCATCAACTCAAATTATAAGACCAAGGTACACAAACTCCTCTTTCACAAACAAACATTTCTTCCTGTTAATCAACAACTTTTCTTCCTTCAATCTCTACAATACTTGTCTGTTATTTTTAACTTTCTCTTCTTTACTCTTACTGAATATCAAAATATCATCAAGGTATATAATCACAAACTTACCCAAGAAAATTTTCAAAACTTCATTCATCAACCTCATGAAAGTACTAGGTGCATTAGTTATACCAAAATGCGTAACCAACCACTCATAAAATCCTTCATTAGTCCTAAAATAAGTTTTCTATTCATCTCCCTCTCTAATCCTAATATGATGATATCTACTTTTCAAATTAATATTTATAAAATAATTTACTCCACTCAAACTATACATGATGTCATCCATCCTAGGAAAAGGAAATTGATACTTCACTATTATCTTATTTATAGCTCAAGAATCAATGCACATTCTCCATTCTTCATTTTTCTTAGGTGCCAACATACTAGCTACTACACAAGGACTCAAACTTTCTCTAATCAATCATTTCTAAAGAAATTCTTGTACTTGTCTATTCAGCCCAATCTTTTCATCTTTCGTTAACCTATGTGGTACTTTATTAGGAAAGTTGGATCCAAGTATCAAATCCATACAATGAATTATAATTATCATAGGAGGCAAACCATCAAGTACACTATCATGAAATTTTTTCAAAAAAGGGTCAATCTTAGGTGCATTTTCTAAAACATCCTATTTCTCAGCTTTCCTTGGAATTGAAACATATAAAAAATTATGTTCCTTCATTTCTCTTGCAAACTTATCACCCTCAAAAAAACATACTTGAACTATAGTACAATGAATTTCATTGAAATTCTCTACGAAAGGTAACAATATTTCTTTCTTCCCATTGTAGGACTAGAAAATGGGTTAAATGCATAACATACTATGAGAAATCACAAACTCAATCAACATACATTAGCACCCACTAGTCTACCATGAAAGCCAAATTAATGAAGAAAGCAAACAAATTCAAAACTCCCTCTTTTCATTTGTAGTTCCCATGTCCTTCTTTCTTCTCCAAATGATTGTAGCTCCAA
Organism: Cupressus sempervirens; assembly: GCA_028749045.1. NCBI lineage: Eukaryota > Viridiplantae > Streptophyta > Pinopsida > Cupressales > Cupressaceae > Cupressus > Cupressus sempervirens. The sequence continues at coordinate 532,729,783 of CM053784.1, forward strand.
ATTGCCTATAATCCACATAAAATTGAAGCAAAATTCTGTGATAATGGTGATAATGCTATGAGAATACTTGAAGTTGTGATTTTATGTGAGAGATGGAGTGAAAAATACTAAAAAGCTAAGGACCGAAAATGGGAGGAAGAATGCTCATTTTATAATGGGCATGGAGGATGAGAGCATTGGATTTGTCACCCTTAGATATGAAATGTGGCAAGAGATTCCTTTGAGAATCCATGACACATAGGGAAAAAGATTCCAAATGTAGGATTCTATGATGCATGGAATTAAAACTTGGCTAAAGGTGGAAGAGAATCTATGATGTGTCATAAGACACCTCAACCCACTTAAAGCCAAGAATCTATGACAAATAAGCCAACTATGGATGTGCATAAGAGAATAAGAATATTTGATTATGACATATTTTATCCATGTGTCAAAGGAGAATCCACAAGGTGTCATATCCAAGTGTCATGCTTATGTCAATATTCTATGGAATATTTGAATTAAAAATCCTTTTATTCCACAAAATAAGAATTATTAAAAAATGGAATTAATGATGGAAAATGTGACTTGGGAAATTGTGAATTTCCATGGTTTGCAGATGATGAATCAATTAATTAATATAATTAATTAATTAAGGATGATAATTAGGAAGAATGATTAGAAAGAAGAATAGGATTAAATTATGGGTTATTTAATCCTATAGAGAAAATTAGAAGATGATTGGCATAAATTGATTAAATAAGTGTGAAGTATCCTTTGATGAAAATGTGATGATAATATAGATTGAATGAGATGATGAAAAGTAGACCAAAGCCATGGCTAGATTGATTGATTGAAGTTGATAACATGCCAAGGACACATGACATGAATTGATTGATACGTAACATTTAATTGACATTGTAAAATGCTATAGGATCTAGATTGATGGATAAGGTTGATCATAATAATATCAATAGACACTATCAATATTATTAAAGTGGTTTGATGATGTCATGATTTGACACTAAGAGCCTCAACAATGTCAAAGATCAGATGACATGAATGATAGTTTGACCTAGCACTGAGAGCCATGATAATACTAAGGCTAGATTGATAAGATTTGATAGGTTGATAGGTTTCCAAGGCACTAAAAGCCACAAAAATTCCTAGGATTGGATAAATGATGATTGATTTGAGATGTTTGACATGCTTTGTGATGATTATGGTTGATTCTGGGTGATTTTGAGTTGAGTTGGGGTGATTTTGAGTTGATATGAAATGGTTTTGAGATGATATGAAATTAATGTGAAAGAGGATACAAATGATAAAGTATGATCAATTTGGCCAAAATATCAACATTAGTAGAATGAGAAAATGAGATGAATTAGTATGAATAAGTAGTGAAACCGTAGATGCGAACCATTTTTGAGCATCTACACCCATTACCCTGAATAGTATACTAATTCAATCTACCAACATGCAAAACCTGTATATCATTCTGCCAAGTTCTACCCAAAATAATATGACAATAATCCATAAGCATAATATCACACAAGAATTTATCATGATAATTTCCAATTTTAAATTTTACAAGCCATTGTTCACTTGCAAGTAATTTATGCTCCTTCTAGATCTAAGAAACATGGTAAGGCTTAGGATGTGTCAATATGTGAAACTATAATCTATTAACCAACTATTTAAATACCAAATTATCATAAATTTCACTATCAATCATTACTTTGCAATAGTTTCCAGTGATCTTACATATGGTTTTGAATAAACTTCTCCTCAGAATAGGTTCTTCATCAATTTATTCATTCCACAAAACCCTTCTCACAATCATGTTCTCACTATTTTCAGGTTGATTAGATGTTTCATCAACTTATTCACAAGCCAAAGTATTTCTTCTATTACCTCTATTCTTCTTTTAAGAGTTGGTAAATTCAAGAAGCTCTATGACCTTCTTCTCCACATTTATAACAAGTACCCTTAAACCAAGATATTTCTTCCCTTTTCCCATTATTTTTATTCCTAAAGTAACAAGTATAACTACCTCTAGAGTAATTACCTATTTTACCAGTAGGTTGATCCTTCCATCCTTTATCTTTCACTGTATTGTTAGATATGCTACTTTCTCCATAAGTTCTACCTCTACTTCTCTAAAATTTACCATCTCTTCCTCTTTGTCTTTGATCATGTTTCTCTATCAGTCTTTCTTCATCCTCCAAGGAAAATTGACATGCTTCCTTCCAACTATCCATATTGACATAACTAATCTCATCTTGAATTAATATCCTTGGGACATTCATATATCTATCCACCTTGTCCACTTCATCATCTACATGTCCAAATATGATATCCAAATTTATTCAATTCTTTAGTATATTCCTTCACAATCATGTCTTTTTTCCTTAAATTTTGCATCTTCCTCAACAAGATAACTTGGTAATATGTAGGGAGAAAAATCCTCTTCATCTTTCCAAGAATCTTCATCCATATCTTGATCTTTTCTTTTCCTCTCTTATGTCAGTTAGTTTACAAATGATCCCATCAAAGAGATAGATGACCTTTTAATTTTTGAACTACTATCTTAACCTTTTTATTATTAGGAGTACCTTCATACTCAAATTATTTTTTTGTTTCCAATATCCAACCCTAAAACACAAGTCTTCCATCATATCAAGAAACTTCAACAACATGTCTAGCATTCACTCCAGGAAAAAACACATACGAGCCTTTCTTCATGTTTTTTCAACTTTAGGTTGAGGATCAACGTTAGGTGCTTCCTCTTCTTCATCACTAACATCTTCAAGATGTACTCCTCTTCTTTGGGATATCTCCACAATTTTAATCCTAGTTGCAATATGCCTCAACATGTCCATTTTAACATTTTGTACATTTCATGTACCACAAACCATCTTGATAGTAGTTCCCAAAAGATCGTAACTGTTTGCAAGTTATAGATCACATTTTAGATCTTCCACCCTACAACCAATCCAATAAGGCTATCCATGATCTAATCCATAAGAAAGAATTCAATCTAATACCTCCTGATGTAACGAGAGGGACAACTTAAGAAAAATGAGCTCAACATTACTCTAAAAACATCACCTTCTTAGAGTTACTAAGGAAAGAAACATACAAAACAATGTACATAAGGCAATATTCTATACTTTTACTTAGGTGTAATTAATAAGAAAAACATTGAACATAAGGCTCGACATTGGATGCCACACTATTATAATTATTAGAAGAAATCAAAGAAAATGTCCAACTATGAGGCCTTTCAAGTTAAAGCCATATATAATGAGATTATGGAACAAGAATCCAAACTCACATTTCTATCTACTTCCTAAGTCTCCTCTCATTGCCACTACCTTCCACTTCCTTGAAATTCCTCTAAAAAAGCTTCTTATATAGCTAGCCAAGCCACAAGTTGGCTAGTCAACCATTCAATTATATTATAGGTTCAACATTGGAGGTGTAAACCAAAACCAAAGAAAACATAAGCATGAAGTGATGCACACTTGAAGGAAGATCCAGACATGTTCAAGAATCAACTCCTAACTTTTCAACACACCAACATGAATTAGAAAACCATTCCAAAAGAAATAACATACCTCATAGAGATAGAACATAGGAAATAGTGACTGCAAAGAATGACACAACACATAAGACATACTAACGATTAGGGATTGCAAACTGAGGGTGACAATCCCAAATAGGTTCTCAACTAGATATTAACTTTGTATTACATGAAAATAAAAGCAACACAAACCACTTCATGAACAACACATTGATACTAAAAACAAGAAATATTTTTGGTTGATACAAGATTTCTCCAAGACCTAAGATACTCCTGCATCATTACTTCCTATCTATGCAATTAGGGTATCTAAAATACAAGAACTAAGATGTGCACTTGGTAACAATTTGACCTTGGATAGTCTAATTGGTAGACTTACTACATTTGAGTTGTCAAATTTTGATAATTATTCATCTTCTAGTATTGAATGTTCTTTGAGGTCTCAACAAACCCCTTGTAATGTTCCTACATGGAACATTAAAATTTCTTCCTTAAACTCCTTCCAAACTCTATTCATTAGATTTTCCTATGCCTCTAAATGACATTTATCCTCATACTTATATAGATTAGTTCCCATTAGTCATGACTCTCTATAATTTTAATCTTTTATATTGATTATTAGTTAATTTTATTAATATATTTGTTTATGAATATACCTTTATAAAGATTAAATATTATGTTATATCAATTTATATAAGTATTTTATTTATATTATATCTCTATTACTATTTAATATTAGATTATTTATTATCTCAATTTTATTCTTCAATTGTTAATAAAGTATATTATATATTATGTATAATGACCTTATACTTCAATAACTTAGTATGTAATAATAATAATTATATATAATATTATATATATTTATTAAAATAATTATTATAAGTATTTTATTGCATTTATTCTTTTGGACCCATGCATGACAAGTCCACCCCTCTCAAATTTGTGTATCCTCAAGCAACTGATATGGTACATAGCTCAAATTCATTCTTTTCCCTACATATGGGTTAAAATACTTGCAAAGTACACATGTTAGTATATGATGATCTATAAATTAAGACACAAAGTAAAGACATTAATGCATGAAGACACAATGCAAACACGATGTAGACACATGAATCCATGAAGACACAAAGAAGACATGAAGCAAACATATTAATGCATGAAGACATGATGTAGACACATAGTATACATGTTATATTCCTGCTTACAATTAGAAAAAAGAAAAAGGTAAGAAAATGTTTTACCACTTTGATCGTGATTGTCGTGCTCCTTCCTCATGTTTTGAAATTTGAAGATGCATATTTTAAACAAATTTTCTATAACTAGTATTATAATACGGTGTATTATTCCATAGTGGATGATAGATTTAATGCTACTCGAGGTTGGACATGCTCAACTTGAGGCTCCCTCAAATTTTTAATCTATATTGGGATTCTCTCGTCCCAATGCAACTGCTTTACTCCTCCCCCTGTGCACACTCCCTACCCACTAGGAACATGCTTAATTTTGATGTGGATGGTAGATTTACTACTTCTTGAGGTTGGACACGCTCAACTTGGGGATCCCTTAGATCTTTTAATCCATATTGGGATTCTCTCACCCCAACGCAATTGATTTACTCCTCCCCCTTGCACACTCCCTACCCACTATGTACATGTTTAGTTTCATTATGGATGGAAGGTTTACTACTACTCAAGTTTGGATACACTCATCTTGGAACTCCCTTAGATCTTAAAATCCATATTTAGATTCCTATGCCCCAATGCAATTGATTTACTCCTCACCCTGTGCACTCCCTATCCACTATACATATGGTAAAAAAATAAAGTTATCCTTTATAAGTTACCTTCCAAAAAGGTACTCTCCACATATCAAGATGACTCTTTCTTTGCAAGACTTTACCATTTTAATTTCCTTTCCTCCTATATTCCATGGTGGATATCATATATGGTGGAACTATTTCAATGCCTATTTACAATTGAAGATATACTATTTAATTGAACCAAATATATTGCAAGATTTATATCTTAAAAATAATTAACATTCATAAATACATATTGCTATCCCTTTTAAAGAAGTCATTATAGATCTTCTAAATTTAGGGTAAACAAATAGTAATAATTACCATTTATTTAACTCATTATGTAAACAATTGTACCTCAAAGATATATATTAAAATTAATTATTAATAATCTAATTTACTTATAAATAATAACATGCCAAAAATGAGATAAGAAATTAATTTTACCTCTTTTGCAATTTGGGCAAGCTCAATTTCTTACCTTTGCTATTTTGCGAATTTGGGAACCTTCCTAGATAGGCCTTCCCATTTTGGGAAGCTCATTTAAGAAATGAGAAATTATTTTTATAATTTCACAAATTTTCCTCTTGACAGGTATATCTTTTAAAGGTTTATTCAGTTTCAATTTTTTTGAAATCAATAAAGCAAATTTTGTAAGGATATTCTATTTTCATTCAAAAGAAGATACAACTATTTATTTGTTTCTTCATTAATAAGTTAATGTTTAATACAAGTAAATTATAACATCTAATTTTACTATAAATAACTAATATGAAAGTTATCATGGTACATATGAAGCTATTAGAATTAAACATACAAGTATCAACCTTCTAATAAGATTTACAAACAATGCAATTCATTGTCACAATAAATATGATTATTTTTCTTTTATTTTTAAATTTAAAATGATATATTTTATGTAAATATTCTAATTATATCTATATATTAGAATTGTGTGTATATTATTCTTAACACCCAATACAAATATATTATAAATGCAAATCATTGAAATTATTTTTATTCCTTAAAAATCATAATTGAAATAACTATTGCAAATAAATTCTTTGTGTAGAACTTATTAATGTGATAATTAGTGATAAATGATAATAGAAAGTATCATACTCTGAATTTTGTCTAATTATCCCTACCATTATCGATCAAAAAAATTGCCTCAAAAATGCTCACATAAGATGTTGAGGTAAGAAAGAAGTGATTTTCCTCTGTATGGACTAAAGAATGCTAAGAAAATTGAATATAGAAATGGATCATACACGAATATGATGGTAACAAATCATATCTTGTCACTAAATGAGCATATAACAATTGAATTTAAGGATACAACCTTCTAAAGCATGGTAGACCCTATGACTTATGCCCCTTCCATTTGGAATTGATCTACTTTTTCATTACAATGGTCATCGATCTATGGCATTAATATGCTTTTATTAAACAACTATTATGACTGTAGTTTGAGGGTATGCCCCTTCATGAAAAAATAGTGAATTGAATGTGGATTGGAAATTGCATTTTGTCTAGTTGAAAAAATAGTGCCCTAATTGATTGTGTAATAATTGTTGAAATATTTAATGCGTAGTTGGTTTGCCCCTGGAGCCAAATGCCCACCTAACACCTTGACGACCAACAAAATGATAAGAAAATTTAATGCGGGGAGGTGAGTTTTCAAATTTGGAAAAGAGGGGGAAAAATTTTTGGTAAGAGATAAAAAGGAATGATCTAATCCATTCGACTAGAGAGTTGAAGAAGTGATTAGAGCAGAGAAGGAAGAAGAAAAAGAACTTGATCAGCAGATCCAGTCATCGGAGTGTAGAGATAGAAGGAAGTTTGTTTCATGCTTGTAGTTGCATGTGTTTCTTCTCTTGTCATTTTGTAAGTTTGTTGTTTATTGGATTTTTCTTGTGGAGTAGTGATTGCTCCAAGCATTGTTGTATGCAACCATTAGAGATATAAGTTTGAAGTTTTACTTGTTTGAAGTTTTTAGGGTTTTTTGGTTGAAGCCGAATGCTCCCAAATTTTTAATAGTTTATCATATTTGAATAAAAAGTAAGTAGGTATACTAAAATCCATTGTTCTTCCTCTATTTATTGCATCTGAGAAGTCTATTGTTGAATGCTTCATACTTCGGCTCTCTGGTTTCAATGGTGAAAAATTCACGTTGTAAGTCTAGTCACTCAATTTGGTCTTTGTCTGGGTTATAACTTTGTAGTTTAGACCAAGCTCACTTGACATCCACTTCTACTGAGCACCACTTTTTAGTGGCTATCGAGCTCACTCGACATTACTTGGTGCCAAGCTCACTTGACATTTATTTGTGCCGAGTTTCTCTTTGAGTGCTGAGCTCACTCAGCTTCCTCTTGTGCCAAGCTCACTCAATACCTTCATGTGCTGAGAAATTTTTTAAGGTTGTGATTTTAATTTTTCACAATAATCGACATTAAGGAGAAATTGACCATTAGCAGAGCATTTAGGAAAAAAGCCTAATTTGGTATCTTACATTATTTTTCATGGCAATGAGTAGTGTCATCATTGAGGAAGAAAAGTGTGATGTTTTACATTCATGATTTGATTATAGGGAGAAACCAAACAATAATGTTTGGTGAGCTAGTATGTATTTTACTCTATTATGTTTTTTTTCTTAGGGTTTCATTTTTTCGTATCATTGCTATAAATTCAAGACCTATATATAATAAGTAAAAATATATCGTTGTTCAACTATTTATAAAATTTTATGCATTTTTATCCTTTATTTGTAATAGCTATGCATGTTTTGTCTTTCAACTGCAAGAAGGTTTCATAATCCCTCTCATATCCACTAAAATCCTCTAGATAAGTGTCCATATCTTGCATTTGTTTTTTATAAATGCTCTTAGAAGAAAATTAGTCCCTGAGAAAATTAGAGTTGTATTCAAAAATCCATTTGCATGATTTCTATTATTTCTATCCTCATCATCTAATTTCAAATTTAATTATTTTCTAAATATATGTTTGCATTCTCATGATAGAAGCCATCATTTTCCTAGTCACATAGTTCCTTGTTTGAAGAACCAAATATAGATAGAAGGATTTTAAAATGAATTTTTAAAATTCATTACAATTATAAGGACATTTGTGTTGGTTCAAAAATGATTGCATATTTTAATAGCATAAATACAATACACCTAAGCGTATACATGAATCCGATCTGCATATACTCCAATAGGTGTTGAAATTTTCTTATACCTCCAAGAACATAACAAATAATAGAAGAGTTAGAGTACTTTGGAAAGGAAAGCCAATATAGTTGAGAATGAGTTTTCCATAGGTTAGATACTAAATATTTTAGCTCAAGAAATAGATGGGTTGTTTCCTTATTCTTGATCAGATTTCAATTTCTACCTAGTTGGTTTGGGTAGTGGAAATAGTTGTCTCAAAATTGAGACTTGGCATGCCCTCCTACTACAAATCCAATTGATAGTCTGGAAGTTCATACTCGTAAGGATTTTTCTATTAGTTAAAAATATTTTTAAGTTAAGATTATTTCTTTTGTGGGTCTTGAGAAGATTCCATTAGACTTTGGATAATTGATAAACCTCAGTCTTTGCATGTATTTAAGCATAATTCTCATTGTGTCTTTGCATGAATTTGAATTCTAAGTTATGTTGGTTTGGTTCTCTTTTACTTTAGAATATTGCACTATGAAGCTTTGAAATGTGAGGGAATCCAAATCAATAGTCATAACTCCAGCTCATGATTATGATCAAATAAAATAAAAGCACGCTATGATTAGGTTACTTGATAAATTGTTAAAGGTATGGTTCCTTGAGCTTTGTAAAAAGAGTTGATTAGTAGTAAGGATCCTGAGCTAGGATAGTGTTGGTCTAAATTTTTGTATGATAGAAATCCTTTGTCCAAATATAGAAAAGTCAGATTGTACCCATTAATGGATAATAGGGTTTCTAGATAAGTCATCCATTTTCTACCCTTTGAAATTTTTTGTAAAAACCCTATGTTTCATTCCATTCATAAATGGTCAGGTGTGAAATATTTGAATTTTCAAATAGGGAAAATATTCTGTTGTCTTTTTATCCTCTGCGCTCTCGAGCTACTTTTCCTCTCAGATTCTCCAACTGTCTAATCTAAATAGATCCACAATTGTCATTTCCTCACAATGAAAACATGGGCACTCTCTATGTATAGCGAGGTAGCGAGTGCCAAAAATTTATAAGACGGGACTAAAAAATGAAGACATGGCAGTCAGAGAATTGTTTTCAGGCCAATCATTCAGTCACATACACCTTGCAAGTACTATCAGTACTAAAAAAGGGACCTAATGAAAGTAGTCAGAAGTCAGCACCGGAATGAGGATTTTTACGATACCTCGCTACCTCACTATTGAAAAACTTGGTCATCTCGCCATTAGCGAAGTAGTGAGGCATCGTAAAATTGAACACACAGTGGCCTCAAAATTTATCGGTAACCATGATTTGTCTAGGTGGCATGAAAGTAATAACTACTATTGTCAAAAGTAGTTGGTAGGAGCAATAATGATTTGATGGGTCCTTGTATTTCATGGCACCAAGATTTATTAAAGTTGTCAGAGCTCACTACCTTGCTATTAAAAAAATTTGACATCTCACCGTTAGCGAAGTAGTGAGGTGCCGTGAAAATCAACAACCGGTGGGACCTCAAGTAATGTGGATGGAGACTAGGAATGAAGTAAGGTCTGGTTGGGTGCCAGCAATGCAGATTTTCTTACATCATCATTACCCCAGACCCATGCCCCATTCATAAAGTGTACACGAGATCTTGATCATCAGATCAAGTTTCAATCAATTATCCCTGCCATCTTGCTATAAAAAGTGGCACAATGTTTAAGCTATGCGACATAGTGAGTATGGGACCCACCACATTTAAGGGAACTTCGTGCAATTTCTCCACCTTTGATTTGATTTTAGACCGACAGCCATCGCTATCTAATTATGAAGAGTTGCTTGGAGGATATGCACAACAGAGTAGCAACATGGTGACATGTGTCCTTAGTCACCAATGGGTCCAGACAGAAATGCCATCAAGGAAGGCACTGTATACATGGTCAATTTTTATTGGATTGCATGGTCAACTTGTCAAGTAGAATGCCAAGTGGTCTTTTTTTTGTACCCCATGATCATATGATTTTTAAAGATTGAAATTGCAGGTTTAAATACTGAAGGTGGTGGCACTCTGCATATTAATGAGATATGAAAGGTTTCGCGTGTGAAAGAAAAAATAGAGTGTAACTTATAAGATTTTCTCAGTTACACCTTATGTGAATAAATATTTTAAAGTCTTTTCTAAATAGGATCATTTACTAAGAGGATTGTGTAGATTTTGGCACCAGTGCTAAACAACATAAAAGAACTACAAATAAGAGATTTACAAGTATTTATTTTACTATAGTCTCTGAAGTGTTGCAGTCTTGCATAGTATAGCAGAAATGGCTCTAAAGAATTCACTAACAATTAGATTGTGGATAGTAGAGGGATTACTTGACAAGAGTAATTGGATCCCTAGTGTTTCTTCCTCTTGAATTGGTTTGAGTTCGTTTGAAAGGCGATTTACAGAGAGGAAGTTGTTTGTTTCATGTGTCAGTATGTGGAATTTTGATCAAGGAAGACTAGTAATCCTAGGTGTCTCTATGGGTTGTCATCAAGCTACTAAGGTAATGAGGGGAGCAAAGAGTGAACTTGATAAAATAAAAAAATTGTCAGCAATAATGCCTTTCTCTAAGGAAATTTTCAAGATGGCACACTTCAATGCTAGGGCAACAGAAATGTGTAGGACCCTGTGAGGAGTTTTTGGAAAGGGTGAAGAAGATTTTATACCGATGGGTTTCATGCGAATAGTCCCTCTGACTCTTTGTTAGTGCACATCTTTTTGTGTTATTGGGTGACAAATTTTGGGTGAAAGCTGGTTTTGGATGCAGATGTGGTTAGCTAAGCAAAAACTGCTCATTTTGTTATATTTGACAGCCACACTGCTTCCATGCTTGAGTGATATATCTTAAGGGTTAATCCCATTATCTTAAGGAGTTGTATTAATCAGAACAAAGTGGGAAGTAAAGGTTTTTTCCCTAGTACCGTAATGATGGTAAAACCCATGGGTTCGAGTTAGTTTGCTATCATCAGAGTAGATTTTGTCATAGGCAAGCTTAACAGTTGCATATACAATAGAATCACAGTTAGAGCTAAATCAGCAAAAGGATGTGATAGATAGAGGCCCGTAGGAGAATATATGATTTGCATAACTTTTGGTTAATCATTCTCTTTTTTAGTAGATGTATGCATATTCCTCTTGTAAGGGACACCTGTCAGTCACATTTGCCTAAAGCTTGTTGCATCTCACACTATATAAGTGAGATTCCAGGGCTAAAGAAAGGGTCTGAATTCTATTTTTTTCTAAGTGATATACTTAGTCTATTTTTGGTCCATTATTTGGAGCAAGTTTGTGATGTATTTTCTCTGTTAGTTCCTAAGAATACATGAATAATAGAATGATCCCTGTGTTTCTTCTAAAGGTCATTCTTAGTTTACAGTAAATGTATACAATTTTCAAAGAAAATGAATACAAATTATGAACTGTCCCCATATCAGTTCTTTCTGAATCTTGTCTCCTTTCAATTTCTTGGTTATCTTGATATTGTATAAGTAAAGGCTTGTGCAATTGAATGTAATCCAGTTAGGTTGTATATCTATTTATCACTACTGTTAATTCAATGGATTAAGTAAAAGCTTTGATGAATTTGATAAGATTTCTGTAGTAGGGGAAATGATTTTTGAATGATGAATTCTGATAAGAATTGCTGATAAAATTTTTTGTAAGGCAACAAATTAGATCTAAGAATTTGCTATAGACTCTGAACCCTAATGGATTAGGCACTGGTCAAATTGATTTAGCTGAAAGAGAGATTTATCATAAATAGTTTTCAAATGCAGAATTATAATCAATTTTACATTTATTTCTTGAAGATTTTCAAAGTTAGCCTGTACTTGTTTGCATGGAATGTTTTAGCTTCAGTTAGTCACTATTGCTGAGAACATTTGCAGACCTATAGAAGAATTTTGGTCAGATCTGTTATATGGGATGTGTTTAGCAAATTGTCATGAATTATGCATTTATTTGAGGACTTGAGATGAGAATCAAAATGAAACTAAAATAATCCTCATACAATGTTTCCCAATCTTGAATCATCCCTCGGTATACCCACACTGGTTTTGTAGAGCCTGCAGAGTAGAAAACCACCCTTTGTTTTGTTGAAGTTGGGCCCAAATGGTTTGCACATAAAATTGTTAATAAGAATTGGCTAGTCTTTAGAATGTGTGAGTATTGTCATCTTGGCATTAAACATTTTTCTGTTTATAAGTTTTAAAACACCAACAAAATGGTGACTCTGCTGGGGATGTATTGAATTTGAATGGTAGACAAACCTTGAGAATTTGAAGAAGATTCAATACAATAGGAAGGATATGCTACAGTAGGAGGGTTATGTGAGGTCTATCTTCAATCAATTCTATTTGCAAAGTGCTATTGAGAGACATTTAGAATCAAGAATTGATTTATAACGTGTAGTTTCTTTTCAAGATGGTAATGATTTGCAAGTTTCTCCTACATTGAAGGTCTGGTTTAGATTTTTCAAGTGACAAATTATGTTTTATTTCTCACAAAGTGTGAGTAGCGACTCTCAAATCTCTGTACTAGTTTGTTCCTAGTTGATTTCATTGCAAAATTTTGAAGGACATTCAGTTGTATGGTCAGATCTGATTCTTTTGGTAGTCTCTTGAAAACGGAGTTTGAACTCTTGATAAGTTTTAGAGTGTTTTTTATTTGTTGTCATAAGAAATTTTAATGTTAAATGTGTATCACTATTGCGATTTCATTTTTTATTTTTCTCCTCAAAGAGATGGCGACTCTACAAAGGATTTGATCAGTAGTGTAAAGAAATTTCAGTCTTCCACATGTGCCAACTAGCATGTCAATGTTTTCAGTAGCAACACTTGAGGTATTTTGTAATTTCATGTGATTTTGTTTTCATGAAAGTAAGCTTTACATATGTGTTCTCCGTCAAGTGAGTTTCAGCACTAAGAAGAGGAGAATAGTTTGAAAGAGTTGCACACACTTCATTGATTAAGTTTCAGCTTGTTGTATTTAAGTTGTGAAGTTTATTTGAAGAGGTGAAATTGGTAGAAGATTGTATAGATCTGCTACAGATTACACAATCAAACTTATTAGTGAATGAGTTTTGTATCTTTCAAAAATGTCAAGATTCATTTCACCTGAGATGTAGCTAGTTAATGAAATTCCTAGATCCATCTCTACCAAGCGGTATATGCCATTTTTTTTAATGGTATTCATGGTTTCCCGAATGTCATTCCTAGTGATGTTAGAAAAAGTTTTCCTAAGTTTAATGGGAACCATCTTATTTCAGCTAGTCATCATATTGTGTTGTTTGCTGATTTGATGGGTGACTGTTAGATTTCTCACGAGGATGTGCACATGAACTTATTTGTTCAAACCTTATAAGGTGATGCTAGAGACTGGTTTTCATTTTTACTAGCACTTTCTATTTCATCTTGGAGTGAGTTGCATTCTACCTTCATGGAGCAATTTGGAGAACGAGTAAGCATATCTAATTCTTATGACAAGTTCTTGAAGATTCATATTCAGAGTGATGAACTTGTCTCTCAATTTAACATTAGATTTGCAAGAGTTTTGAATGAAATCCCTGAGAATTATAGACCTGATGATCAAATGTGTTTAGTAGTGTATTTTGATGCATTTGACAAGAAAATGAATTATCTACTAAGGGATAAAGAACCACAGGCATTATATCAAGCTTTTGTGACTGCTAGGGATATTGAAAATAATTTGAGGTATGAATTGACTAGAGGTCATTTTTCTATGTACAATTTTTGGTATAATGTATTTGAAAGAAAGGATGAATGTGGTGTTGATGCTTCAATTTCAAATAAGCATATCAATACCCCTGCTATAGGTTTTAATCAAGTGGAAAATTTAGATCCGAATATGTGTATAAGTAAGGTTAGCTTGGTTACAAATGATGACATACATGTTCATGATGCTACAATAGTAGGATGTATCTTAGACTTTGATGGGGTTCAGCAATGTGTTGATATTGTAGATCAAGAATTAGTTACATTATCAAGTTCTTATAATGTTGATTGTATACATGATTCTATTGCTAATGAAGTTGTTGCACCTAGATCTTAGTTTTGTGCAAGTGAGGAAGCTGTGAGTTGTCTCAATGCTCATGAGTTTGATGTTGCTGATTCGACATGCCATAGAAAGGTAATACAAAATGAAGAATATGAATCACACTTATCTCAGTCACAGTCAGAAGAGCAGAGTTCACATGTTTCTAATGTTTCAGCAGTAGATGCTAATATAGATTCACTTGATTAGTTAAATAGGCAAGAAATGATTTATCTTCTTCATAGATTGCATCATGTTGAGAACGTTATTAAATCCAAATTTGAAAGACAGTCATATCAATGTGAGTATGATGAAGCTGAAAGTCATGTTTCAACTGATGATAATAAAGTTGTTGATCCGGTGTATTGTGAAGAGGCATCATGTGAAGACAATGATGAGAGAGGTTACTCAAGTCAAGAAGAGGAAAGTGCTCGTATGTTTTCATCTTCATGTGAATTAGATGCAAATTGGGAGGAAGAAAGCAATGACAAAAGTAAGTACTCTTTTGTCAGTAAAGGTATGCATTCTTCTTTTGAATATGAAAAAGAAAGTGCATCTCAATTTTTGTGTTATACAAATCAGTTAGCAAATCAAAAATATAAAAGTGATTTATCCGCAAAGTATGAAGATAAGGAGATGGTGAAGTCAGTTGATGCTAATGAATTTGAATATGAAGATTTTAGGGAAGAATTGTCAGGTGTTTTTATATTAGACCATAAATATTCAGCATATAGTGGGATGTTTAGGAATGAATCAGGTTCTATTCGTAATAATTATCCTAAACAAGCAGATGAAGAGGATGTAATTATGGACACTATATTTTTGGTAGAAGAAATAGAAAGGGAGTCTTCATATAGTTATGACTTTTCTTCATACACTAAAAATTTCCATGAGAATAAAATGGGTAGTGAATTTAAAGTATATGATAACGCTTTATATGATGATGCTTGTGAGGATGAGAAACTCATGTTTCGTCCTAATGCTCAAAAGGGATCAACGCATGGAGTCATTAACCCATTGTTTGAAGAAGACATGGAAAGTTTAGATTCAGTTGAGAATGAGTTTAATGATCATACATTATCTTACTGTTGTGAGAGATCAAATTATTCTTCTTCCGGATATGATGGTGAAAGTATTGATGAGATTGCATCTTATGAATTTGATAATGAGGTGTTTGATGAAGGTGTTTTTAAAAATCAGCATACACCTTGTAATGAATTTTATGATAAATATTCTAATGAGATGACTAACCCACTTGCTGATCTCAGAGAATCATTTGAAGATCTCGGATTAGTTTTAGTTTCTGACATTGATGACATGTGTGAGTACCAGTCAAATTGTTCTTCAGAGTACCATCTGGATAAGCACAAGGATACACAATTTGAAGGTATGAGTGATCCTCTTCCTCAAGTTGAATATGAAAATTTACTATTTGATATTGACAGCATGCATAAGTCATTCAATGAAGATGATTTTCAGTCTAATATGCTTGAGAATGCTGATCAGAACCTTTATAATGAGCAAGTGATTGGAAGTGAATTTAGTTTTTATATGCATTATGAAGGTGAAGTTGTAGTTTTAGTTTTACCAAGAGAGTTGATTCATGATGCTAAGCTGATTGGTGAAATTGATTAAAGAAATATTTTTAGTTTACCTCATGCATGTTAAGATGAGAATAAGACTTATGATAGAGGTAAAAGTTTTTGTTGAATTTCAGTGGCTCGGGGCCATCGTTTATACATAATATTAGTGGTAGCTTCTTGTTTTTAGTAAAGTTATCTAAGAGGAAATTTTTACTATCAGGTGTGTGGTCTACTTCTCTTAGAAATTCTGAGCCCTCACTTGAATCAATAGGATTCAATGTCCCTAGACAGAGCCACTGTTGGTCTGAATTTTTGTATGATAGAAATCCTTTGTCCAGATATAGAAAACTCAGATTGTACCCATTAATGGATAATAGGGTTTCTAGATAAGTCTTTTTTTTGCTACCCTTTGAAATTTTTTATGAAAACCCTATGTTTCATTCCATTCATAAATGGCCAGGTATGAATTATTTGAATTTTCAAATAGGGCAAATATTCTGTTGTCTTTTTATCGTCCGCACCCCCGAGCTACTTTTCCTCTCAGATTCCATAGCCGTCTGATCTAAATAGATCCATCATTTTCATTTCCTCGCTATGAAAACATGGGAACTCTTTATGTATAGCAAGGTAGCGAGTGCCAAAAAGTTATAAGACGGGACCACAAAATGAAGACATGGCAATCACAAAATTGTTTTCTGGCCGATCATTCACTCACATACACCTTGCAAGTACTATCAGTATCAGAAAAGGGACCTAGTGAAAGTAGTCAGATGTCGGCACTAAAATGAGGATTTTTTTGATACCTCACTACCTCGCAATTAGAAAACTTGTTCATCTTGCCAATAGTGAAGTAGCGAGGTGCCATAAAATTAAAGACACAGTGGCCTCAAAATTTATCGATAACCATGATTTGTCTAGGTGGCATGATAAGTAATAACTGCTATTGTTAGAAGCAGTTGGTAGGAGCAATAACGATTTGATGGGTCCTTGTATTTCATGATACCAAGATTTATTAAAGTTGTTAGAGCTCGCTACCTCGCTATTAAAAAAATTTGACATCTTGTCGTTAGCGAAGTAGCGAGGTGTCATGAAAATTAGAAGCCAATGGGATCTCAAGTAACATGGATGGTGACTAGGACTGAAGTAAGGTCTAGTTGGGTGCCAACAATGCAAATTTTCTTACGTCATCATTACCCCAAACCCATGCCCCATTCATAAAGTGTACATGAAATCCTAATCATCAGATCAAGTTTCAATCAACAATCCTTGCCATCTCGCTATAAAAAGTGGCACAATGTTTAAGCTATGCGACATAGCAAGTATGTGACCCACCACCTTTTAGGGAACTTTGTACAATTTCTCCACCTTTGATTTGATTTCAGATCGACGACCATCACTATCTCATTATGATGAGTTGCTCAGAGGATATGCATAGAAAAGTAGTGACATGGTGACATGTTTCCTCAATCACCAATGGGTCTGGGCAAAAATGCCATCAAGGAAGGCATTGTGTATGTGGTCATTTTTTATTGGATTGATTGGTCAACTTGTCAAGTAGAATGCCAAGTGGTCTTTCTCTGTACCCCATGACCGTATGATTTTTAAAGATCGACCATGCAGGTTTAAATACTGAAGGTGGTGGCACTCTGCATATTAATGAGATATGAAAAGTTTTGCGTGTGAAAGAAAAAATAGAGTGTAACTTATAAGATTTTCTTAGTTGCACCTTATGCGAATAAAGATTTTGAAGTCTTTTCTAAATAGGATAATTTACTAAGAGGATTGTGTAGATTTTGGCATGAGTGCTAAACAACATAAAATAACTACATATAAGAGATTTCCAAGTGCGTATTTTACTATAGTCTCTGAAGTGTTGCAGTCTTGCATAGTGTAGCATAAATGGTTCTAAAGAATTTACTAACTCTTAGATTGTGGATAGTAGAGGGATTACTTGACAAGAGTAATTGGATCCCTAGTGTTTCTTCCTCTCAAATTGGTTTGAGTTTGTTTGAAAGGTGGTTTATAGAGAGGAAGTTGTTTGTTTCATGTGTCAGTATGTGGAATTTTGATCAAGGAAGACTAGTAATCCCAGGTGTGTCTATGGGTTGTGATCAAGCTACTAAGGTAATGAGGGGAGAAAAGAGTGAACTTGATAAAATAAAAAAAACTGTCAGTAGTAACACCTTTCTCTAAGGAAATTTTCAAGATGGCACACTTCAATGCCAAGGCAGCAGAAATGTGTAGGACCCTGTGGAGAGTTTTTTGAAAGGGTGAAGAAGATTTTATATTGATGGGTTTCATGTGAATAGTCCCTCTGACTCTTTCTTAGTGCACATATTTTTGTGTCAGTGGGTGACAAATTTTGGGTGAAAGCTAGTTTTGGATGCAGACATGGTTAGCTAAGCAGAAACTGCTCATTTTGTTATATTTCACAACCACACTACTTCCATGCTCGAGTGTTGTTTCTTAAGGGTTAATCCCATTATCTTAAGGAGTTGTATTAATCAACGCAGAGTGGGAAGTAAAGGTTTTTTCCCCAGTACCCTAATGATGGTAAAAACCATGGGTTCAAGTTAGTTTTCTTTCATTAGAGTGGATTTTGTCATAGGCAAGCTTAGTAGTTACATATATGACAGAATCACAGTTGGAGCTAAATCAACAAAAGGATGTGATAGATAGAGGCCCGCAGGAGAATATATGATTTGCATAACTTTAGGTTAATCATTCTCTTTTCTAGTAGATGTATGCATCTTCCTCTTGTAAGGGACACCTGTCAGTCACATTTGCTTGAAGCTTGTTGCATCTCAGACTATATAAGTGAGATTCTAGGGCTAGAGAAAGGGTCTGAATTCTATTTTTTCTAAGTGATATATTTAGTCTATTTTTGGTCCATTGTTTGGAGAAAGTTTGTGATGTATTTTCCCTGTTACATCCTGAGAATACATGAATAATAGAATGATCCCTATGTTTCTTCCAAAGGTCATTCTGAGTTTACTATAAATGTATACAATTTTCAAAGAAAATGAATACAAATTATGAATTGTCCCCATATCAGTTCTTTCTGAATCTTGTCTCCTTTCGATTTCTTGGTTATCTTGATATTGTATAATTAAAGGCTTGTGCAATTGAATGCAATCTAGTTAGGTTGTATATCTGTTTATCACTCCTGTTAATTCAATGGATTAAGTAAAAGCTTTGATGAATTTGATAAGATTGCTGAAGTGGGGGAAAGGATTTTTGAATGATGAATTCTGATAAGAATTGCTGATAAAATTTGTTGTAAGGCAACAAATTAGATCTAAGAATTTGCTATAGACTCTAAACCCCAATGGATTAGGCATTGGTCAAATTGATTCAACTGAAAGAGAGATTTATCATAAATGGTTTTCAAATGTAGAATTATAATCAATTTTACTTTTATTTCCTAAAGATTTTCAAAGCTGGCTTGTACTTGTTTGCATGGAATGTTTTAGCTTCAATTAGCCACTATTGTTGAGAACATCTACCGACCTATAGAAGAATTTTGGCCAGATCTTTTATATGGGATGTGTTTAGCAAATTGTCAAGAATTATGCATGTATTTAAGGATTTGAGATGAGAATCAAAATGAAACTAAAATAATCGTCATACAGTGTTTCACAGTCTTGAATCATCCCTACGTATATCCACCCTGGTTTTGCAGAGCCTGAAGAGTAGAAAACCACCCTTGGTTTTTTTGAAGTTGGGCCCAAATGGTTTGCACATACAATTGTTAATAAGAATTGGCTATTCTTTAGATTGTGTGAGTATTGTCAGCTTGGTATTAAGCATTTTGTTACTTAGTAATTTTAAAACACCAACAGATAGAATGATTGGATTCTTCAAGTGTAATGATATCTTAGCTCTGTCATTATTGTTGACATGTGTTCAAAAATCAATCTCTATGGTGATTGTTCATGGTAGCTATGAGAAAGCTTATACTTCTCATTTTATTGTCATAAAAATATTTGAGACTCTTTTGAGACTCTTCTTTGTTTCTTGACTATTACATTTAATCTAGATAAAGTATTACTCTTCCACTTATTTTGTGTAAGTGAGCAACTCTTTATATGGACTAATTCTTAAATTGGAGCCTCTATTGTCTCCTTGTCATTCATTAGGTTCAAATTTTCTCCTCTTCCTTAAAAGTTAGTGAAGTGTCATTCTTGGCATGGATTCCAAAGTATAATATATATAGGTGGACCAAAAATCCTAGCTTAAAGCTTCACCAAATTCCCTATTTTACATATTCTAGGAGAACCAATTATCCCTCTATTTAATAGTCTTCCATAAATTTACCTTGAGATCTTTCAATGTAGATTATGTACTCTAGATGTACTAAGTTAAGCTTGTACATGTACCATCTTAAAGGATGGAAAATCCTTGTATTGTGTAGTATCCAATTAATAGTTTTCAATTCAATCTAGTTTTTGTTATTTTTATTATAATTTTATAATGTATCTAAAGAGACTAGTCTAACGATACAAAGAAATTTCATCTCCTTTACTCTTGGATATCAAAGGTTTACAAAATATTTTTTATTTGCACTAATCTTTTCTTGATTCTATTATTTTTGATTCCATCTCTAACCCTGCAAGATAGAAAAATTTGTGGAAGTATTCTACTTTAAATTCATTTTAACTTGGGGCTTCCTCTATAACTCAAACAACCACAATATTTGGGGGTTCTGGATCCACCTCCCATGAATAGTTTCACTTTTTTATGATCAATTTCTTGGAATATATCTCATCACTTCATTTTTTTTAAAGAAAAATAAATAACATTTATAGACTTGCTTGCTAAAAGTTAAAATAGGCAGGAAAACCTGTAATTATCATGAGCTAAATAGTTCTCTTAAACAAGATATTAAGGAATGGTGCCTTTGATTGAGCAGTAATAATTCAAAATTATTGAAATCAAGTTTCAAATTCCCACCTTTCATTAGGAATCCAATAAAATGTAGCAAAATTAGTGGAAATATTAAAAATAAGTTGATGTTTCTCTTCCACAATATGCCATCTTACCTTGCTTAGTACTAAAAATAGTAAATAAATCTTCTTTTATTTCCTATAATGATGATGTAGATCATGCAAGAACTAAAACAAATATACAATATTCTAGAGAATCTAAACTCAAATAGGAAATGTAAACTCAAACTTACCAAGTTTGACATAGTGATGTGAAATGACTGAAGTGTAAATCAAATCTGAATATCCATTCCCATTTTATTTTCATAATATCAATAGGAGGAAACCTTATAATAATCTTGTAACCCAACACAATCTTATTTTAATATTAATCACTATTTCAATAAACTTCATGGCTTATCCAAAGTTTATACCATTCTTTCTTATTGATAAAACAACTCATGACATTGACTAAAACATAATCATAACAAAAAAAAATTGAGCTAAAACATGTGAGTTATCATTGTGAGAAATTAAAATAACAACCTTAAAAAATTTCTCGGCACATGAAGGTACCGAGTGACAATTTTTCTTGGCAACCAAAGGGTGCCGAGTGATAGGAGGGTGTTGAGTGAGCTCGGCACAAGAGGAAGCCAAGTGAGCTCAACACTCAAAGAGCAACTCGGCACAAATAAATGCCAAGTGAGCTAGGCAACAAGTGATGCTGAGTGAGCTCGGTAGCCACTACAAAGTGGTGCTTGGCAGAAGTGGATGCAGAGTGAGCTCGATTTAAATTGCAAAGTTATAACCCAGACAAAGACTAGACCGAGTGACCAGACTTAC
Organism: Cupressus sempervirens; assembly: GCA_028749045.1. Taxonomy (NCBI): domain Eukaryota; kingdom Viridiplantae; phylum Streptophyta; class Pinopsida; order Cupressales; family Cupressaceae; genus Cupressus; species Cupressus sempervirens. Next base: position 532,751,746 of record CM053784.1, read on the forward strand.
AATGTGAATTTTTCACCATTAAAACCAAAGAGCCAAAGTATGAAGCATTCAACAATAAACTTCTCAAAAGCAATAAGTAGAGGAAGAACAATGGATTTTAGTATGCCTACTTGCTTACTTTCTATTCAAATATGATAAACTATTACAAAATTTGGGAGCATTCAGCTTCAACCAGAAAACTCTAAAATAACCCTAAAAAAATTCAAACAAGTAAAAATTCAAACTTCAAACTTTAAACTTATAGCTCTAATGGCTGCATACAACAATTCTTGGAGCAATCACTGCTTCACAAGACAAATCCAATAAACAACAAACTTATAGAATGACAAGAGAAAAAACACGTGCAACTACAGACACAAAACAAACTTCCTTCTATCTCTACACTCTGACAACTGGATCTGCTAATCAACTTCTTTTCCTTCTTCCTTCTCTGCTCTACTCTACTCTAATCACTTCTTCAACTAACTGGTTGAATGGATTAGATAATTCCTTTTTGTCTCTTTCCAAAAATGTTTCCCCCTCTTTTCTAAATTTGAAAACTCACCTATTGAGCATTAAATTTTTTGACTATTTAGTAGGCCGTCAAGTGGTAGGTGGGCATTTGGCTCTAGGGCCAAACCAACTATGCATTAAATATTTCAACACTCCCCCTTTGTCCCGAGCCAAACAAACAAGGATCACTGTTGATCCAGATCAACTACACCAATGCACTCTCTTAGGTGTACAAAGGTTCCAATGCCCAAAGGTTTTGTAAAAATGTTTGCTAGCTGTTGCTCAGACTTGCAAAATTCCATCTTGATATCCCCATTCTCCATTAACTCTCCGATGAAGTGATATCTGATTCCTATATGCTTGCTTCTCCCATGGAAGACTAGATTCTTGGACAATGGAATTGATAAGATGTTGTCGCAATAAATTTTGGTTCCATCCTCTTGCCTTTCATTCAAATCTATCAAGATCCTCCTTAACCAAATAGCTTGACATGCTGTTGCATTTGCTGCTATATATTCAACTTTTGCTATAGATTGAGCAACAATAGGTTTCTTCTTGGATGCTCATGAAATTGCACCCGATCCCATATGAAACATATATCCGGAAGTGCTCTTCCTATCATCCAAACTTCTAGGCCAATCACTATCCATGTAACCAACCAACTTGAAATCATTTTCTGCAGTATACAAAATTCCAAATCCTTTGGTACCATTCACATACCTTAGGATTCTCTTTCCTGCTTGAAAATGGAAATCCTTTGGTGTTTCCATAAATTTGGAAATCAAACTTATTGTATGCATTATATCTGGCCGAGTTGTAGTCAAATACATCAAACTTCCAACCCTACTCTTGTATAGTGTTGGATTCAAACTTTTGTTGCAATCTCCCTTGCTCAACTTTAGACCTACTATTATTGGTGTTGGGGCTGCCTTACTATTCTACATTTTGAATCTCTCCAAGATCTACCTTTCATATTTTCATTGAGAGATGAAGATGCCATCATGCATTTGATTTACTTCTATGCCTAGAAAGTACTTCAAGATACCTAGGTCTATCATTTCAAACTCATTTTTTCATAGCCTTCTTAAACTCACCAATTAGGAAATTGTCATTTTTAGTGAAAATTAAATCATCAACATACAAGACAACAATCAACACATTACCATTTTTTGCCTTGATGTAAAGTGTGGGCTCACCATTGCTTTTGCTAAAGCCATTTCTCATCAAATATGAGTCAATCCTATTGTACCATGCCCTTGGAGCTTGCTTGAGCCCATATAAGGCTCTCTTCAATCTATACACCTTATTCTCTTCACCTACAACTCCATAACCAGGTGGCTGCTCCACATAAGCTTCTTCCTTCAATACACCATTTAGGAAGGTAGATTTCACATCCATTTAATATACCTTTCATTTGTGTTGGGCTGCAATTGCTATGACAACACACATGGTTTCTATTCTTGCAACTGGGGCATATGTCTCATCATAATCTCTATTATACTACTTCTTGTACCCCTTAACCACTAAACGTGCCTTATGCCTATCTATTTTTCCTTCAACATTGCACTTGGTCTTATAAACCCATTTCACTTAAATTACTTGTTTCTGGGAGGAAAAGTAGTTAACTCCCATGTCTCATTCCTTTCAATAGCATCTATTTCCTCATCTATGGCATTGCACCATTTCTCCTCATTCACAACTTCCTCAAAATAAATTAGATCACTATGAGAAAATAATGCAAAATTTACACTCTCATCATAATCTTCCTCATACCTTTTATCATGGTATATCTCCCTTAGACTCTTCATCTTTCTCAGCAATAGGGAGGCAAGAGTGGGATCTAAATTTTTAGAATTGCTACTGCTACTCTTTTGCATACTAGTACGGGGCTATCTATGTTTGCTGCTCCATCTTCTTGTTGATCACTAATATCATCTTCTTCCTCTTCAATGGTAGGCATTTTACTTGAAGTTCTTGAGGATTCATCTATCGATCCATCCCATGACTACTTTTCAAGAAACTCCACATCTCTTGAAATGATGATCTTCTTGTCAATTGGATCATATAGCCTATAGGCCTTTGATTTTGAGCTATAACCTATGAAGATGCACTTTACACCTTTTTCATCTAGCTTTTGCCTTTGTTCTTTAGGCACATGTGCATATGCTACACATCCGAACACTCTCAAGTGTTCAACCATCCATCTACCCCTTGACCAAGCCTTAAGAGGAATCTTGTCATGAACTAATTTTGTAGGACACCTATTGATCAAATATACTGCTATTGCTATAGCTTCTCCCCAAAATTTCAACAATGGTCCTGTTCTTTCTCTTAGCCACTCCATTTTTCTGCGGAGTATAACTATTCATAAGGTCTTTTCTTATGTCATTTTTCCTGCAAAAATTTAGAAACATATTGGAGGTATACTCCCCTCCTCTATCTAATCTAAGGACCTTAACATAGTGTCCACATTCTTTTTTAGCTAGTGCTTTGAATTCTACAAATTTATCAAATGCTTCAAATTTATTCTTTAAGAAATACATCCATGTCCTACAACTAAAATCATCTATGAATGTCATAAAATAAGTACTCCCCCCAATAGAAGTAGTTTTCATAGGGCCTACCAAATCAGAATGCACCAATTCTAATGGTGCTCTAGCCCTTCTAGAATTTCCAAAATTAAATGGAAGCCTATGTTGGTTACTCAATATGCAAGCCTCACGCTAGTCATATTAATTTACAATGCTCTGTAAACCATCTACCATTCTTTTCTTTGACAACAAATTTAAACCAGCAAAGCGAAGATGTCCATACCTAAGATGCCAAATCTTGGAGGGGTCTTCAATCACACTCCTAAGAGCTGATTGCTAGTGTACTATTGTACATGCATGCTTATGAGGTGCAACACTAACTTGAGAAGAGAAAAGTGTCTCTATCCTCAATAGAAACATCTGGTTCTTTGTCATTTGGATTGCTACAAGTAATTTATTACTCCCATCCTTCTCGTGAATGACACACTTGTCATTTTCCATCAACACCTTGTATCCATTTTAAATGAGTTGTCCAACACTCATCAAGTTGTGCTTCATACTAGGGATAAAATACACATTTTGTATTTCCTTCTTATCACCTTGCTTGATTTAGACCATAATAGATCCTTTTCCCACTATAGGAATAGCTCCATTATTTCCCATCTTAATTTCATACTTAAAAGTCTTATCAATGAAATAAAATAAACTTTCATTACCACTCATGTGGTTGCTACATCCACTGTCTAGGTACCATACCTTAAGGCTTCCTTCTTCACCAATATTACACATGACGAAGGTTGTGAGATTGTTTGCATTTCCCATGTTCACATCAGCCACATTAGCATTTTTCTTTGACTGAACACTTTGTTTCTTCGAAAATTCACTTGCATAATGCCCATACTTATGACAATGGTAGCATTCAACATTACTCTTATTGGATTTGTAATTCTTCTTACCTCCTCTAGAGTTTTTTTGGGAGGTGATTTCTCCCTCTTGGTTGCTTTCTCTTCCTGAGCTTTCTACACCAACATTCCTTTGACCATTCCTTCCATGACCTCTATTTCTTGAGCCTCTACTGGAGCCATTTATTTCTCTCCCCTTGCTTCTTGAATTCTTTTAAGACTTGAAAGATTTATCTTGGGAAGTAGTAGCTGACCTATTTATCTGGTGCTCATGGGTTTGAAGAGTTCCCATCAACTCATCCATGGTCAATGTGGTGAGGTCCTTTGCTTCCTCTATGGTCATGGCAATATTATCATATTTCTGAGGAAAACTCCTCAATATCTTTTCCACAATTATTTGCTCATCATATTCTTCTCCATTTGACTTAAACTAGTTTATCAAAGTGAAGATTCGTGAGCTAAACTCTACAATAAGTTCATTTTCCCTCATCTGAAGGTTCTCTAACTCTCTTCTGATCATCTGTAGCTTCAACACTCTGACTTTATTAGTCTCCTTGAAGTTTGTCTCAAGGATATCCCATGCCTCCTTTGCATAATTTGCTACTATAATTTTTGGAAAAACTGTCTCTGTCATTGCTGCCTCAATCAGACTTAATGCCTTGGCATCTTTTCTCCTTGACTCTTTCAATTGAGTCTTTTGTGGATTTGTGAGAGTAGCATACTAAGCTAGGTCTATCATATCATTGAACTCATTTATCATAAAATCTCATAAATCATTTGAAACCATTATTGTTTTCATCTTCTTTGCCCATGTATCATAATTTTGTCCATTAAAGGATGGTGGTTGCTGTCATATTTTTCTTGTATCTCTTGCCATGTCAAATATCTCAAAAAAACAAATGCCCTAACTCACTGTGGATGTGGAGCCTCAAATCTCTGATACCATGTGAGAAATTAAAATAACAACCTTAAAATTTCCCTAAGCACATGAAGGTGTCGAGTGACAGTTTTGCTCGGCAACCAAAGGGTGTCGAGTAACAGGAGGGTGCCTAGTAAGCTCAACACAAGACGAAGTTGAGTGAGCTTGGCACTCAAATAGCAACTCGGCACAAATAAATGCCAAGTGAGCTCAGTAGCAAGCAATGCTCATGTAGCTCAGTAGCCACTACAAAGTGGTGCTTGGCAGAAGTGGATGCCGACTGAGCTTGATTTAAACTACAAAGTTATAACCCAAAAAAGACTAGATTGAGTGACCAGACTTACAACATGAATTTTTCACCATTAAAACTAGAGAGCCAAAGTATGAAGCATTCAAAAATAAACTTCTCGAAAGCAATAAGTAGAGGAAGAACAATGCATTTTAGTATGCCTTCTTTCTTACTTGCTATTCAAATATGAAACACTATTACAAAATATGGGAGCATTTGGTTTCAATCAAAAAACCCTAAAATAACTCTAAAAAACTTTAAACTTTAAACTTTAAACTTACGGTTCTAATCACTGCATACAACAATCCCTAGAACAATCACTGCTTTAGAGGAAAAATCCAATAAACAACAAACTTACAGAATGACAAGAGAAGAAACACATGCAACTACAGACACAAAACAAACTTCCTTCTATCTCTACACTGTGATGACTGGATCTACTGATCAACTTCTTTTCCTTCTTCCTTCTCTACTCTTCTCTGCTCTAATCACTTCTTCTTCAACTAACTGGTCGAATGGATCAGATCATTCCTTTGTCTCTTGCCAAAAAAATTTTCCCCTCTTTTCCAAATTTGAAAACTCACCTACCAAGCATTACATTTTTTGACTGTTCTGTAGGCCGTCAGGTGGTAGGTGGGCATTTGGCTCCAGGGGCAAACCAACTATGCATTAAATATTTCAACAATCATTCCACCAATTCAATTAAGAATCATATTGGTAGCATTACTCTTACATGACCAAACTCTTCCATTTGTAATAAGATTTAGAACTTTCAAATGCACTTTCAATGTCTTTGGAACTAGAAATAGTTTGTTCCAAAACAGATTTGATTCTCCACCACAAATTTGATTCTCCACCAATATCAGTTCAAGCTACATAACTGATCATGGAAAGGGTTTAAGATTTTGTTTTCCACCAAAAATATGTGAGAAATAAATCACAACTTAAAAAATTTTCACTCGGCACTCACTATTGTCGAGTGCCAAATTTACTTGGTACCTTAATAAATCGAGTGGTAGGAGAGTTTACCAAGTGAGCTCGGTAAATGAAGAACAAATTACTTGGTAGCCAAAGGATGCTGAGTGAGCTCGATAGTGTGGATGCTGAGTGAACTCAATAGCCACAATAGGTGGAGCTCAGTAGAAGAAAGCACTGAGTGAGCTCAGTAGCCACTGTAGGATGGGGCTTAATGGAAGAGAGCACCGAGTGAGCTTGGTAGCCACTGCAGGGTGGAGCTCGATTTGAACTGCAGAAAAAAAACTTCTACCAAAGACAATACTGAGTGACAGACTTATAACGTAAACTTTTCCATCATTAAAAATAGAGAACCCAAGACTTAAAATATTCAACAATAGACTTCACAAATGCAATGAACAAGAAGCAATGGTAGGTATGCCTGCTAGCTTTATATTCAACTTTGATTCAAACCATTACAAAATCTAGGAGCATTCGGCTTCAACCAGAAAACCCTAAAATAACCCTAAAACTTCAAATTAGGAAACTTCAAACTTTAAACTTCAAACTTACATCTCTAATGGTGTCACAACCCACCTTTTGAGTCACCAAATAACTCGGTATTAAATTGTTTCTTAGATTAAAGTAATTAAACATTTTATTTAAATTAGAATGGAATATTAATAACAAATTCGTTATAAACAATGATGTGAGGGTTTAAGGAATCAGTTACGAATTTGAACGAAAAAGTTGTTAATTGTTCATTGTTCTTGTAAGCCTTATGATTACCAAGCTTAGGAACACATTGGGAGATTTATTCAATGGAGGCCAGTAGAAACAACAATTTCTTGCTGGATTGCAACAGATTACTGGCAGAGTCAATGGAAGATGATGGACTTGTGTTAACAGATCTCGACTTTGCTGTAGATCATGGATGGGGCAGCTTTTCCACGATTTCCTTGCAGAGGCTTCGATGTCAAGTCTTGAGACCCATACCAGCCAAAGCCCCTCTGAACTTGCTCAAACATAGCAGGTATTTGTGCCTCCTAAAAACACTTATGTCTTTGATTTGAATCCCTAGCGAGGAGCGAACATTGGAGGAGGTTAAGCTGACTATCCATGAGGACTGCACAAAAGAAATTGAGAAGCCTTTCTGTAATTGCAGGAGGCACGGCTTGGATTGTAGGACTCCATTGCATGTCTTTGCTGGTGATCAATTTTCCTCACCTACTTCCCACTCTCCCCATTCTTCCAAAAACAATGGCATCAACCATAGCATATTCCTGTGTGAGTGTGTAAAAGAAAGAAAAGCATCTTTCTATTCATTGGGCAGCTAAATCCGCCTATGCAGTTATCCTCGTCATTCTCCTGAGACCGCTGGCTTGACATCAACTGATCCACTTCCCTAATCTAGTTGAAGAAGATGTGCATGATAGGTTTGGCATTCAACATCGCTGTTTGGTGTGAAAAATGTCTTTCATTACGAGGCCAAATCTAGGCGTTGGTTGAAATTGCAATACCAACATCTATAACTATTTGGTTGTTAACATTGGAAATATTTAGAGTTTGGGCATCTATACAAACTAAAATTTCCTACTGTTGCATCAAAAATCGAGTGCCAGTTTGTGTTGTGTGGGAAATTGGGTGTCCATTTATATTGTATCAACACTCTGGTTAAGACTGCACACCCATAAGCCTGTAAGATGTAGCTCCTCGTCATCATTTAGAAGGAGGCAACTACAGCTTGCATTTGTTGCCATTTTTCTACTCTGCCAATAAAGAACTGATGGGTCAAGCTCTTGGTCATTATATGAATGGTCATACACCAGGTTAGTGCATGTCATATTGCCAATCTTTCTTTTGAGATTCTGTTGACTTTGGTGAATTCAATTCAGATTCTGGTTTTGGGTACACACACATATGATCTAATTTGTGTAATTATGGTTATAGGTTTAGTTAGGTTAAGAGAGTCAAGTGAAATTCTTTTCTTTTCTTTCTTTTAATCTGGATGTAAATCATCTGGAAACAAATAGGCTTATGTATTGAGCATTTGTGCATGTTTGTGACTGCACGCTTGAGCCAACTATGTAATTGTTGTTACATGAACAGTACCAATTAGAATGGCATGTATTTAAGTCTAAATTCAAGAAAAGTTCCTATTAATGAGTGATGCTAAATAAGATAGCAATAAAGGACTTGTCATCAACATAGAAATGAAGGTCACATTGTGGAACATAGGAGTGATATATTTTTAATAAAGTCATTAGATTATGAGTAGGTGCTACTATTCTCGCTTACCTTGAAAATAAATGGAGAAATTTACAACCTTATTACTACCTTATGGAGTGTGTGTAATGAGTTGAGTTATTGCTTAAATATCTTTTATGGGAAATCAAGATACACCCTTGTACAACTTTTTAAATCTTAATTGAAATTGTGATTTTATGTGGATAATGATTGTGGCATTTTCATAGGGACATATTTATCTATATATTGATAGGAGGAATCGTGCTCATTATTCAATATTTTATCAAATGAAACAATGTTACATGAAATCATTGCATGAATTCTATATAAATCCGTAGACAATAACTATCTCTTGAGTTAGTGAAATAGTGAAATCTCTGGATTTTGTCTGGAAATGTGCTTTTAAATTCATATATATTACTTTTAGCATCTAAAATTTGTGAAGCTTGTCTCATTTCATTGAGATTATTGTAGCTCACCAAGAGTTGATATAAATTCTGAGATTATTTCGTGAGAGTTTGTAGCTCACACATGTTTTTACTTTGGAATAATGCTATTTTGGATGAAAGCTCATAATGATGTAAGAATTTAAAGTATGCTTCCAACAGATAAGTTAGGAAGAAATGATATGGATCCTTGTTATTATTACTCAAGAATATTATGAGAAGCATGAGGAATTTGGATAACATCTTCTCGTTATTTACATTTTAACGGCCTGTTCGAACTAACACTGTACTTAATGGCATAGCTTAAAAAGAATGCATTAAGTGTTACATTATTTTGAAAGGGTGCACATATGTTAGTAGTGAATAGTGGAAATACAAATGTGACAGAAAATAGACCTATACATGTTGATTAAAGAATGTTAATGATTTTTCTTTCATACACTAATGTTGTTATCAATGTTGTTAGTGAATGGTGTTTAGACCATGATTTTATTTTAAATGACACGATTCCATTACTCCTCTAAGTTTTACTTGTTTAGACTATCTCGTTGTTGGGCTGGATATCTTTCATATTAAGAAAGATTCCGCAGAAGCTTAATAGCTTCGTGGTAGGGCGGTAAAGCACTCCTACAATGTTCTTGCCCTTGTGTTCTTAGACAAGTTTTGGAGCTCTTTTCAACTTGGTCGCCATGGTTATACCACCTAGTATCTGGTATCTGGTATTAGTAATCTGGTAACGAATTTGTAGTTTCTTTTAAATTTGAGCATATATGTAAAGTTAATGATAGTTAATCGACTAATCTTGACTGGTCAATATTCAAAAGACTTTGACTCTCGTTGATTTTTTTGCATATTACGAAGATTGCTGATGTGGCATTTGTTTTGCAAGGGTAGTTATTACAAATGACTGCATACTACAATGCTTGGAGCAATCACTGTTTCAACAGGTCGAATCAAACAACAAACTACAAACTTACAGGATGACACAAAAGAAGCACGTGCAACTGCAGTCACTAAATAAACTTCCTCTGTCCCTACAACAAACTAGATCTGTTGATCACTTTCTCTGCAACTTCTCTCTGATGTGCTTAAACGCTGAACACTCTGCTCTCTATGTTTTCTCTATTCTGTTGAACGCACACACATTGAATGAATGAATCAAACATAGTTTTCGTCATATTTTTTCCCCCTCTTTTTAGATTTCAAAATTTCACCTATCGCATTCATGTTTATGATTGTTCTGCAATCCATCAGAGGTGGTAGGTGGACATTTGGCTCCAAGAAGAAACGACCAACTGCAATTAATATTTCAACAAAATAAACCCAATGCCAACCACCTATTATTAAATGCATGAAAGCATTATAAACAAATCTGAAGTCACTTTCTATTTGTTTGAAGAAAAACTGATAACCATTCGAAGCAATATAGGCGCTTCAATTACACGGTAAAATCCATAGTCTAACTAATACTTGATGAGCTTTCGAATGCCCAAAAATCAGATTATTTTGTTTTAAACTCTTCAACTCTAAAACCATAATAAACCATGGATAAATTTGAACTTTCTTTGAAAATGGTGGGGCATAAAACATCGATTTCATTGACCATTAAGAACTCTTTCAAAAATCAGATTTTGCAGATTTTACATCTGCACTAAGGAGACCCATCTGTGCATTAATCTAACCAATTAAAAATGTGATTTTTAGAAAGTAAAATCTGCTCCAAGAAAAACCGATGCATGCCATTTAAGAAGGCTGATTGGTTTTATCAAAAAGAAAATGGAAACTTGTGATTTCAGCTTATTCTTGGACCCAGAAAAATTCAGACTTCTAACTCCAAAAATAATGGGTGGCATTGAATTGAATTTATAAACTCCAAAACATTTAAACAAGAATAATCTTTATTGCTTGCATGCAAACAAAATATGCAGCAGCTAGAGAATTCTTTAACAATTAAAATCTTTACTCACTCTGCTCACTAAAAGATTGAATTTCAGCCCTTTTATAATTGGATTGAGCAGTTACAAAATTTCAACTTCCAAATGACCGAATAGCTTCTTGGACATACTTGGTACGATATTGAAAAAATTATAATTTTTCAATATTTGTAGATTTTTACATTTGGGATATTATTTTGGAGATTTATCTCAACTTTACATTGGAATGTAATATATGAAATTAATAGATCAGCATGCATGATTTTAGATGGTTGAGTGCCTCTGCACCATGTAGCCCAGCCAAAAACTACATATATAATAGTCATTATCTGTATTGCAGAGAAATAATATTTGATAGTACAAACTAATTTCACCAACAAGTCTCTGCTATGCTAAAGATCAGAAATAATTCTCAGATAGTATTAGTAACCATCAGTTGATAAATAGAGATAACTATCTTACAAAACTCAATCAGGCAAAATGACAGCACTAAAAGTGAGAGCGGCCAGGCATCCAGCTAAAACCAATATTCTTGAATGTCCTATTGCCATGATCGTTATTGAATACATAATAATACAAAAATGTAAGCACAAATTTAGGAAAAAAATTCTATGATGTGAGACGATTCAAGGAATCCATTGTCAAAATAATTTCAAAGTTTGAATATTAAGCATATCCTAAGTTCGGAAACAGTGCAAGAGATTATTAGTAAACCCATTTGTGAGCTATAAATGTACAATTTACTAATAAGCAGTAGTAAACCATCAGGCTTAGTTTATGGATGTAGAGCATGCTATTGGATGACATTGATACAAATCCAAGCAAGCAACACTTCTGAAATGTTAACCCCCTGATAGCACCAGCCTATTATTTTTGAAAACTAGCAAAGAATGCACATAGCACTTTGCCATGTCAAATACAATCATTATAATTCAAGATTCATCATAACTAAATCAATTCAAATACAGAACCTCATAAGAATGTTCAGTAGGTTGATACTAGAATAAACTGGTGAATTTGTAGGAGCTTCTGATGGTTATAATAAAAGGTCTAAATTTTCAGGCATAATAATGAACTTGTCGGATACTCCATTAAAGGTTAAGACTGAAAAGGACACATCAATACCAAAATATCAATCCCACTATTACAATTTATCAAAGTGAAGCTGATACCTTCAAAACAAATGTAAGAGAAGCCGAAGCAATAAGTCTAATTTAGGTTCAGAATGGGGAACACTTTGAAGTGGCTTCTTTCTTCATCACCCTTGAAACTAACAAGGAAGCACATATTATAAAACTCCTTGAAGATAGTAAATTAGCCTTTGTCCTAGCCATACGATCACTAAACATGAAAGAAGATTCAATGCTAATAATTGATGTAATACTGAAGGGATCAAATGTGTGTTCGAACTAACATCCTAAAATATATTAGAGATATTAGAGAGAGTTTTCAATGGCGAGATTTCACAATTCTTTGAAAGAGATAAATATACCAGCTGATCACCTTTAAAATATTGAATTCAACCAAATTTTGTTAAAAAATTATGGTCACATCCGTGAAGATTGGTGAGAAATTCTCAACTCCTGATTAATTTAGTAAAAATGACATTAGCTATTAAAAATTGATGTGACAGGCCTATGATTTTGTTAGTTATTCTACCTCCTTAAGTTTCCTTTGTCTATGTTACCATGCCCATTGACTAAGTTGTAAGATTAGGGTCTAATTATTACCAAATTCCAGATCTAGTTTTAGTGCACCAATAATTCATTGAAGGTATTTATTTTTCTTCATTTCTTATATTTATAATATTTTTAAGCCGGGGCATTCCTAGCTTTAAAATTTCATAACAACTTAGGGTCTAATTATTACCAAATTCCAGATGTAGTTTTAGTGCGACAATAATTCATTGAAGGTATTTATTTTTCTTCACTTCTTATATTTATAATATTTTTAAGCCGGGGCATTCCTAGCTTTAAAACTAGCTCAATTTCATGTGAACATTGTTGTATTTATGAAAGAGGGGAAAATGAATTTATTAACTCTCTGTTAAATCATCATCGATCTTCTCCTTAATCTAATTTTATCTCTTTATTCTAATTCTTGGTCTCTTCCTAATACTTGCAAGTTCTATTTATGTTTCTATGTAACAAGGCATCACTTTGAATAGATATACTCTTTCAGTATAGCCACTTATCTCTTAAATACATGTATTGAGCTTTTCTCATTACTAATCACTACCTTGATAATACACTTTTGTGACATATAATTACATTAATTTTACTCTATTATATATTTTATGACCATAGTCTCTATTATTTTATTTATGTTACTCATTTTGGATTTCTGACTTGAATAACTTCCCAGTCTCATCATGTAAACCTTTCTAATGTCTAATAATCTTCAATTTTTATAACTTTCATGAAATGACTGTTAGCGAGATAACTTGGCTCATGATGAATTTGAAAAATATATGTTCTATTAGTTACTCCACATATATTACCCATATATTTCAGATATATGTTTGTATTTCTACATCTCACGGTGATTGTTGAATGGATAATCCAAGCACTGCTAGATAAAAAAATTTATTGGTAATGGTATCCATTGTATTTTCCGACTATATTTGTGATTTTCAACATTGATTGGACATCAATTTCTTTTTCTCTTCAATGTTGTTTTTCTTTTTTTGTGTGACTGTATTTGATTTCTGAGCATTTATATATCTCCCTTTCTTTTGCTATATAAATGTCGCCAGTGCTTAAAATTTCTAACTTTAAGGCTGATTTGTCTAATCCAATTTGTTGCCAGTGACAATAATGTTATTTCTGTCTGAGACAATAATGTTATTTCTTTATATTTATCTCTGCTATTGGTTACTGGTAACAATGACTGGATATAATAATTCTTCCTTTTTATATTCTTTTTTTCGTGGTAGTTTGATATCTTTCTGAAAATGCTGATTCAATAGTACCCCTTCTGCTGAGTACGTGAGTGATGATTGAAATAAATAAATATGTATGGATAAATTGATCTGCAGAATGGTTGCTCTTCTATTTCTTCTTGTTTGAGGATAATCCTTTATCGCCTAGTATATACAAATGGTAAAGATTCATAGTATTTAATCTATATTTGTTATAGAAGTTCTTTGTTCTATTTGAGGCATTAACCACTTATGAGGAAATGAATTCCTTGCTCGTGTTATCTGTAAGTTCTCTATACCTTTGAAGCTCACATTGATGGTGTTGATTCTATTCCATTTGATGATGAGTTTTGTGTGCTTTGGATAAGCACAAAGCATCTTAGTCTATTATAAGACAACCTTAATAATATTATCACTTCAATCTTCATAATCCAAAGATGCCCGATAGTTCTCTTTCCAGATTTGATTCAATGGTATTGTAATTTTTGTCTTGGAAACAAGCAAAACTATACATATGTAGCTTATCATAGTTCATATTTATAAATTGATGAAACTATTACTTTCCAAAATGATTATATATATATATGATCTTGGTTGAATCATCTATATATCCTTTGAAGCATCATGACTAAGTACATGTAGCTCTATCATATTTGACCATTTATTATTATTTTGTTTTTAATGATATGTTATATTTTTTATACTAGTTATATTTATTATTATATTTGCAATACTAAAATATTAACTTGGTATAAGAGTATAATCATAATTTAATATTTTATTTTAATTCTATTTATCATCTTAAAATAGATGATAAATTATATTATATTATATTATTAACAATATTTCCTTTCTTTGTTATATTAATATTTTATTGTGTATTATTATTATTATTATGATTATATTTTATTTGGTTGTTTGTTTAACTTTGTATTTAGGTTCTAATATCATTTGAATCTAGCGCTAAAAATGGGATGTTACATTATGGTCAAGGATATGAAGTTTATAGTTATTATCAACCATCTAAAGATCCATCAATGTATGGTTCTAGGGCTTATCCTATGATTGGGGTTATCAACAGGTGAAGCATAGCGATTGTCTACCAGACTTTACTAGTCCACTATTTGTTTTTGTTATAAATTTTTTTCAGCAATTTATCATTAACATATTATATAGTTTGTTGTTACATTTATGAATTGGCACCACTTTCCTAGGACAAACTTAATTATAGAGCATTGATAAAAACTTTCTTTTTATGTGCCTTTTTATATCAAATTCCTATTTTTTATGTCATTTGTAGTACGAGGTTCAATAAATGTCAACATCAGGTGTAATGAATTATTTCTACCAACCACCTAAATATAAGGAAGAAAACATATTTGATCCTTTGGCACCTCCATATTTTGAAAAGTGAGCACTTAAGTTGATTGTATTTTTTAGTTTTTAATCGATGTGGATTTTTAATGGGGTTTTGTGTTTTCTATTTAATGCAAAGGGTCTATATTATTGACATGACTTGTATAATCATTTGCATCATTTTGTGAGAAGTTATAAGGACAAGAAATAATACTTGTGTGGCCAAAGTGCTCCAACTTATATTTTATAAGAATCTATCAGTACAAAAATTTAGAAAAGTGTAATTGATGTGCAATCTAATTTTAAAATGATTGAACATAAGAATTTAAAATTGTTAAATTTCTATTGATAAAGATTTAGATTGTTGTTTTTCATAATAACTAAAATGTGTTATTTGAGAAGAGTATATCATGTTACAATGACCATGATCATGGTAGATCTAATGTTGGGAAGACAAATTTGTCAATTTCTTTCATTATTTTTTATAGGGTACTAGCTTAATGGAAGAGTGCCTGCTTTATAGATAAGGATGATGGTGGTTCAATTCCATCATGCCCTAATATGACTAAATTAATGATTAAATTAGCTACCAAATAAAATACTAAATATATTACCAAATATATTACCAAATCAACTACCAAATCAACTGTCTAGCTTTGACTCCTGTGTCTGGCTCCTGCACCCGGGTTCGGCTCCTACATCCGACTTTATGGCAGCTGTGGTTGAGGGTTTCATGTGTCCAGCTTTTGCGTCCAGCTTTAGCTCCCACATTTGGCTCCTGTGTCTAGCTTTGGCGTCCGGCTTCAGCTCTCGCATCTAGCTTTATGGTGGCTACTCTGGCTTCTAGTCCTGCTATTGTAGCTTCTACTACTTTTTGGGCTAGGGCATCTCCTTTTTCTGGTGGGGATATTCATTCCCTAGGAGCAATGGGTGGTTCAGCCATTTCCTATGCTGATGTGGCTACCTATGAGGCCAATATTGGTGGCCAGAGTGGTGATATTGTGCGTTCGGGGCTCTGTGACATTGTGCTAGTTGCGGTATGTAGCCCGAAAAGGCTTGTTTTAAATTTTACTATAGCTGATAATATCTCTATCAATATGAAATATTTTGAGGGCACTACTACTATCTTTTGCTTTAAGGTTTTCTAGCCTTTTCTTTCAAATTTGCATGCATCGATTTCCTGTGTTTGGGAGCCCTTCGTCTCGGAGATTGCCTAGATTTACCCTTTGGAAAGGGGTTTTTTGTTGTGAAATTTGATACTATTGAAGAAATAAATTCTATTTTTAGCAACAACTTTTCTTGGGATGAGGAGTTTCCCTTGATGGCTAAAACTTGGCACAACATTTCAACTTGTTGACAAAAATTTTTAATAAGTTCCCTCTATGGGTAAGGCTATTGAATATTCCCCTTCATCTTTGGCAACACTCTATTCTGAGGGAGGTGGGGAATACCCTTGGAGACTTTGTGATGTCTAATAGGGCTACTTCCAAAGTGTTTCAGATGATGTATGCTCACGTGCTAGTTGAGATCGACATTTCTAAGGAACTCCAAGATATGATTTTGTTGGACTCTCCTCTTGGTTCTTGGAATATTCTTCTTGACTATGAGGGCATCTCCTTCCACTATAGGAATTTCCACTTGACTGGTCACCTAGCCTCTAGGTGCTCTTCTGGTAAATCTAGATAAAAAATGTTCCCTTCTTGGTGGAAGGGGGTCTCAAAAGACTACTACATGTTTCAAAAGGTCCCTTCTGTAGGGAATGGTGACTCTTTACAAGAAACTTTAGTGGTGGATGCTCCTCTAGCCCCTTCTATGGTGGCAACTGGTCCATCTTTGGATTCTACTATCCTAGCTTCTAGTGTGGATTCTATTGCTGTCTCTTTTAGTCTGTCCCTTCCTTTAGCTCCTTCAGTGATGGCAGTTGGTCCGTCTCTGGATTTTGCTGTCCTGGTTTGTAGCATGTACGCAGTTGGTGCCTCTATTTGTCCATCCACTCCTGTCTTGTTGGTGGATTTGAAGTTGGCTATGGTGGTTGTTGGTCCATCTGATTCTGTTGTTCTAGTCTCTGGTGTTTTCAAGGAAGTTCCTTTTCTAGGTGATGCTACTATTGTCACCTCCTCTTCTATGGCCTTCTCCCTTGCTTCAAGGGTTTCTAGAACTAGCTATGAAGGAGCTAATTAGGCTACTGGTTTGGTGGAGGATGGATGGACTATAGTAAAGGGAAAAAAGATCAAGCCATCCATTCCTGCTTTTGATATGACACTATGGTCTAATAAGAAGGGTTCTAAAGAAAAAGTCTAATACCTGTCTTTTGGTCAGTTGTCTCTATACTATCTTTTGGCCTTTAGTTCTTTGTAGTGTGTCTCATCATGGAGTTTTAGGGTCCTAGTCAAAACCTATTTTGTGGCTGTAGTGTTCTCTTTTATTTGTGTTGTCACATAAGTCATAAATTTGGTTAGAGATTATCAACATCAATCATATATCTACAACTTTTAGTAGTTTATTTTAATCATATATTGTTGTTTTTGTACTAGTGAAAATTTTTTACAATCGCTTCTAATGGATTTCCAAATTGCCTTTTTCTATCCTTTCTCTTTCTTAATTTCAAAATGATGAAAAATGATTTAAAATCGATCAAATACCCATGAAACTCTACATTTAATGTTGAGTGCTTACACAACTATAAGCTTGGCATAAACCAATTTCATGTTTACCCGACGTCCATTATCATTTCATTCACTCGGCAACCATTATGAGCTCAACATCAACTAGCCAGTCTATTAGCTTGGTATCCTCTTGCATTTCACTTGGCACATATAGGAAACTTTCGTGCTCGACAATAACATGGAAAACTTAAAGATTTTACTTGGATTCCTAATATCTTGCATCTTTATTCATGCTAATGTAATATTTTCAATACTAATTCCTTTGGAATTGATGTATGATATGACATTTAAATATTTGTCCCACATACCTCTTGGTTGCTTAGTTTGATGAGGTGTGATCACCTAACCCATTGGGTGAAGTGATCCCTTCTCCATTTGATGTGTTGTAATCATCTTTCTTCTTCCATCTCTTGTTTATTTCATTGCTGATACTTTCAACATCTCCTTTGTCTTTGCCATTATCAAACTCACAACTTGGTGTCTTTGACTTTGTTGGACAATATCAATTGATGTGACTAGTCTTCATACATCTAAAACATCTAGTTTGACTCAACCACCTCTTGTAGTCATCTCTAAAGTATGTCCTAATACAATTCTCATTAACATGTCCATATTCTTGGCAATAATGATAGCTATATCTTGTATTATAATCATAGTTATAAGAGTTTCCATTGTTCTTAAGTAACTTTGTTTTCCTATTTGATGACCACGTTGGGTTTGGATCTGCACTCAAAAGCTCCATGTCCATACTTCTGACAATTATAGTAATATCCTATAAATCTTTGTGTGTGCATGTTCTTGGTTCTACATTCATATTCCTGATTACCTTGTTTGTTGCACTTATGATAGTGAACCATGTTCTTATGCTTAACATTTTGATTTGTAGTCTTTCTCCTACACACATTGGTTGTATGTCCTTTCTTACCACAATTATGATAAGTAGTTTTGGAGTTCTTACCTTTGTTGCTCCTTTCTTCAGCACTTTTGGATGACTCTCCTTCTTTAGTACTTGTGTATCCTAGTCTAGATGTGTCATTATTGGATCTAGGGGATTTTAATAGTTGCTTAAAGTATTTGATGGCTTCACTAGGCTTATTGAAACTTTCAGCAAACTCCTTTTCCCTTTTTAGGTCACTTTCCAATTTCTCATTTTACAACTTCAATGTTGTTATCTCAATGTCCTTGACATTCAACTAATAGTTGGCATTCATTATTTGACTTAGTGTATCTAATTGCATGTTGGAAATCTTGGTTAGCTTTGATGATTTCTCTTCCAGTCTATTGCTCAAAATTATTTTGTCTTCTTCAATCATGGCTTTGTCTTCCATAGCTTTTTTCTTTTGTTCAGTCACCTCACGTAGTAGTATGGCTTGTGATTCTTGCTCTAACTTGAGATTTCTGATTTCCTCTATTTGGGTTCTATTCTTTTCTATTAGATCGACAACTGCTGTATCAAATTCATTAGAGTCTCCATTAGAAAATACCTTAGTTCTCTTTGTATTGTGTGTCACTCTCCACAATAGAAATTTCCTTCCTTCTCTTCAAGGATTTCTTTAGTCCTTCTCTTGCTTCATTTAATTGATTTAGAATTAGTTGTATTTCAATTCTCTGATTCTCAATAGTCTTTCTCGACTTGTAGACTATCATTTCCAAGATCTTTCCTCAAAGATGCAAAGCTTCTCTTTTAGAGAACAAGGCTCTAATACCAATTGTTGGAATTAAAATTAGGAAAGGTAACTTCTAAGAGGGGGTGGGGGTGAATTAGTAGTTTAAACTTAGACCCATAAAACTTTCACCACACATCCATCTCATGCATTCAATGTGTAAACTGAAATAATATGTAAAGCATGTACATCTAAAACATGTAAGCAAGTAAACATTCACTTACATATGACACCAGATATGATTACCCAGAAACCATTCAATGAGAAGGTAAAACTAGGTTGGGAATGACACCCACAAATCTTCACTACTATAGTAATAAAGTGTATCCAATGAAGGTTACAATGTTTTGACTATGAAACATGATCTATCCTATGAAAGGTTTACCTTGTTAAAAGCTTGCAAAGACTATTAGGTCTCACCTTGTTAAAGTATTTCAACACCTTGTTAGAAGTGTGCCTTGCTAAAGGACTTTAACTCACAATTAAGTAAGCACCTTTTTAGAGGATTTCAATTCAGCCTATTAGGACTACTCTATTAAGAGATTTGACTAATTCACCTACTAGAAAAATTTAGCAATGATACTATGATTAACACTTGATTGCCTAATTATAGATCACCTTGAAACTAATGTCTTCTTGATCCTTCTTGATCAAATGTCTCTTTGTTGTATGCTCTTCTCTTCCTCTGTTCTCCTTTAACTGATTCTATAATGCAATCTCATAACATAACTCCTTAGTTACCATGAATGCTAAATATTTGTGCATACAAACTTCTCTCTTACTCCTTCGCACACTACAAAGTTTAAGGTTTTTCCTCCTTAAAAAGACTTAGGTGAATTAGGGTTAGGTATGAATCAATGGCTGTGATTCATCTATTTTTTTTCTTAAACCTTCCTTTTTTTTGATTGGCTGCATGTAATTGCATTGAGAATCCAACTTAAGATTCATCCTTATCTCAAAAATATCATAATTCATCTTAAGTCAGCTCAAAATAGTTTACATAGTAGTTTGTGCCTTTACAAAAAACTATGTCAAAACTATCTTACTCAGCATCTAAAGTCTCTGATGCTCAACATATACTATCTTTTATACTATGACTCAGCATCTCTATCACTCGACATGCACTAGTTGCTCAGCTCCTAAATTACTTAGCATACACTGTCTGTTCAACACTTGAGTGGCTCAACACATGAGTGACTCAACAATCATTGTGGACTTGGCATGTTCTATAATATACATGCTATGCTCAACATATGCTACTTGTTCGGTATGAATTAAGTAAATTACTTAAGTGTGCAGACACTCATTAGTCAAAACCAATCTAATATCAACAAGATGTGTGTCTTACAACATACTTCAATGCCTTTGATAGTAAAATGGCTTATCGTTTAAGAAATAAAGACCCCAAAACCTTAAGGGATGCTTACAAGGAAGTTGTCAATATTGAGAACAATAGAAAAGCATATAGTAAGGTAGGAAGGAGAGATGACCAAAAATTGTTCAACCCTAAGAAAAATAAGAAGGAAAATGATAAATCTCCTATAGGTAAGAAGCTTGAGGAAGACACAATGGGTCAAGTGTGGCTTTCTATGTAAACAAATATAATGGTGGTGAAAAAACCTTGGTGAACAAAAATCATTTAAATAAACAACCAAGAATGCAAAACTATATATACACTAATCAATGGAAATATGGTAAACCTATCCCCAACCAGACTAAAAATATGAAAGATAAGGGTACCCTAGACCCTTTGGAAAGAAGTTCAATCAACATGACAAATGATGTGCCATGGTGCATCATATGCTAATCACCTCACTCCCCAGACTATTGTGTAGTTGTGTTGGAAATGTAGAAAGAGTAACTGAGAGAGGGGGGTGAATCAATTACCAAAAAAACATATCTACAGATCCCTTAGATGTTAGATAGAACTAATTACTACTGTCACTCAATAATTATATAGAAATTTCTATAACTTGATAAATACAGTGTATTTTATACTTTAACAGGTCTTAAACATTCACATTGATTAACATGCAAGCATAAAAGAAATAATATGAACACATGCAACACCAGATTTAATGTGGAAACCCAATATGGCAAAAACCATCAAGTAACTAGCTACTGATTTTCACTCTTCTAAAGTGAGCCCTATTAGGAGCCAACCTAGTTAAAGGTTACAAAACACATTGTTAGGTGTGACCTTGTTAGAGGATTTAATCACCCTATTAGGAGTGGCCTTGCTAGATGTCTTAAAACAATTCAATCAAACTGTCACCTTGTTAGAGGATTTACAACTGGCTGTTAAACCAACTTTGCTAAGAGATTTTGGAATCACTGCTACAATGGTAAGAAAGTAACAATGAAATGACCTAAATGAGATGCAACTAAATTTTCTAATTATGGATCTTAGTTCTACTTCATGCTAGATCCTTCCTAACCAAATATTACTTTGCTAGTCCTCAAGGTTATCTAACCATCCTTCAAGTTTGCTCACACTAGAATCTCAACTTGACCTCTCATTTATACCATACAAATTATCAAGTCAGCTCAATTAAAAGTTACAATTACCCATAATCATTACCACAGTTGGCTAGAATCAATACTTGAAATAATTAAACTTGATTTCTCAAATCAACAAAATTCTTCATTGGCTGATCCTACTCGGTAAACATTGATCCTAAAAGATCTCCTATGTTAACCAACAGAAGCTTGGTTAACACTACAAACTTGCAAAATCCTTTGAAAACTGAGTGAACTCAATGAACATTGACTTTCCTTCATTAACCATGAGAGCTTGGTTAACACTACTTTCTGCTATAATTTCTTTTGACGCTTGAGTGAGCTTGATAGACACTGTCTATGCAAAGTAATTTCTATGAATGCTTGGTAAACACAAAAAAATTTCTTGCTAACTAAGTGAGCTTGGTAAGCACTAGCTACCAACTAATATGACATTTGTGTAACACCAAAGATAACACACAATTAGACAATTGTATCCAACAATCTCCCTCTTTGGCATTGATGGCAACACAACATGCCATAGCACAATGAAATTTGAAAACAAGTATTTATCTAACAGAAATTTTCTCCCTTCTAGATTTCATGCCACAAACTTCTTTAATGTAGTAATCTCCCTCTATGAAGGAATTACATAGCTTCTTCCTCAAAATAGTAAACTCTCCCTTAAACAAATTTTAGAAAGATATGATAGTAAACTCTCCCTCTTTGACAACACATGCCAAAGACAACACATACCAAATGAGTATCAATGTACCTTGAGTACTAATTCATATACAATGTTCTCTTGACTAAGCTGCATCAACTAATAGATCTTCAACATGGTTCTTGTTGATGCATCACTAAAACTTTATTTTAGTGAGCTTCAGATAGGGGAATGACCCCTAACTTACCTCTTAGATACAAGAATGCATCATTAGACAATGGCTTGGTGAATATTTCTGCAATCTATTCTTTTGTATAGACATATTTTAATCTGGTTTCTTTATCCTACACCAATTCTCTAACAAAGTGGTATTTTATAGCAATGTGCTTGGTTTTGAAATGCATCACTAGATTCTTTGATATGCTAATTGCACATGTATTATCACAAAACATGACAACTAGTTCTTTGATCTCAATCTTCATGCCATCCAACAACTATTTAAACCAAACAATATTAGAACAGTTCACTATTGTTGTAACACATTCTGCTTCTGCTATAGATTGGGATGTGCAATTTTTCTTTTTGCTTGTCCAAGATACCAACCTTTTTCCAAGAAATAATACTCCACCACTTGTACTCTTTCTATCATCAATGTTTCTTGCCCAATTAGCATCAATAAACACTTTTAAATCTAGATTTCCTCCAAGTTTATACCATAAACCATAATCTTCAGTACCTTTCAAGTATCTCAAGATTCTGTTGATTGCCATCATATGATTTTCTCTGGGTTTTGTTGAGAATCTTGCTACTATACCAACTACAAGAGCAATATCTGGTCTTGTATGAACTACATACTGTAATTTTTCAATCATTGATCTATATAAGGTATGATCTACCTATATATGAGAAATATGTTAGCAAGAAATACTAATCTATTAAGAGAACAAAGCATTAACTAGCATAAAAATCATAACATATATGAGAGACAAAGTGAAACCCTCAAATGAGAATATGATCCATAGAATGGCTCTCCCAATGAGGATGGTCACTTGATTTATGGATGGGTCTATTTGATAGGATTTGGGATGTATGCTGAAGCTTCAAATTTTCTTCAATGGAGGATTTGGATTTGGGTGTGGATGATGGCTTTGTTGTAAAACTTGGTCTTAAAATGGCATTATAACTTTAACTCAAAGATTGTGATGAAATGGCTTGGGAGGGGATTCAATTTATAGGCTAAGAGATTGATGGTTTGAGGGCTAAGATGCAAGGATGGGGAAATGCTTATGGAGGGCTTAAATTGCATGAGAGGAGAGCACATGGATTGTGCTTGTTTAGCACCAACCAAGGAGTGACACATGTCACAGGGTGAGTGGATGGAGGAAAGGGCAAGGATGAGTCAACAAAGGAGGCTCAAGGCATTAAAGACCCTCATAAATGGCTTGTAAGAGCAATGAATGGGTTTGTAAGAGTCTTTATGGCCTTTGTAAGAGCAATGAAGGATTGGTGGTTGGGATATTTTGGAGAGAGTTGAGATTGTTGACTTTGCTTGGCTTAGGAAAGTCTTAAGCTTACTTATGGAATGTGCCAAGGTTAGGGGGGGATTAGAGGTGGTTTAGGATTAGACTAAGCTTGTTAGAGATATGCAAGTGGATGACATTCAATGAGGGTGGGTGAGTTAGTGGCTAAGCTTGGTTAGTATGGGTGGATGGGGTGGATTAGGCTAAAAAGGGGGTTAGGGATAGGTTAGGGGTTATTAGATTTGAGAGTTTTATTTATCAAATAGATTTATTTAATAAATGGGGATTTTGGAATTAGATAGGAGAATAGGATTAATTGATAAATAATGGGTTATTTGATTTATCAATTAGGACTATAGATGATTAATTAAATTAATTAGCTAGGGGATGGTAAAAGGATTAATTAAATAGGAATTTAATTAATGATGCCTTTAAAAATAGCTAAATAAGATTATCAAAGAGGTGTAATTAGATTTAGGTGTCTAAATTTTGCCCCTCTTTGACATAGTGTTGAGACAACACTATTTCAAAGAAGTTTGAGTGGAGATGACACGAGGAAGATGTTCTAGCAACAAGGTTGCTCCAAGGATAAGAAGAGGAGAGACTAGACTTAGAGATGCCCCCTCAAGAAGGTGGTGGGGAGAGAAAATGAGGCTTGATGACTTCTTGAAAAATACAAGAATTTGAGATAAGCAAGGAGACTCAGAGTGGCAAAGGGAAAGGGTTGAATTAGCTCAAACTCTCACTATGGGAGAATGATAAAGGGAGAATCAGAGGCACAAGAGGAAGCAAGCTTAAGACTTTAGGGAAGGTGGAGGATGAAGGAGCAGAGCGCTATAAAAAAAAATCCAAGATAGGGAGATGGATGATAGGATGATAAAGCTGATGCAACAGGATTTCAAAGAGTCAGCTTGGTGGAAGATGGGTTTTAGAGATCCCTAGGACTAAGATTGTGGATCTTGAAAGATGAGGCTTAGTGGATTGATTGGATTGGTTGATCCCTAAAGCTAAAATTGATGATTGATTCAAAGAGATACTGATGCATAAGTTGGTGTAGGAGAGACAGATGCTGGATATGGATGGGGGATAATGGAGATGAAAGGAATCCATTGAAGCTTTTTGAGTAGGGGGATACTTCATAGAGAAGTACCACCATGTAGTTGAGCAATAGATTTGCTATAGGATTGTTGGTTAATTTCCAAGGTTACCAAGAACATCAAGGCCATGTCACCAACTATCTAGAGGACTGACGGACTGACTCAAAACAAACACGCAAGGATTTCCCCAACATCACACATGAATCCTAGAGGAAGCATCATGGAATCGACACTGGGTAACCCACAAGTAGAAAAGAAAAACAAACAAAAGACTTGATCAAGACCTTATGCTCAGATTGCCCCATTCGCAGTATACCATGATATGGAAGATCGTGGCAACCTTGAGGAGGGAACAAAAAGATTGCTTGGAAAAGATACTTCAAGACCCAAAAGGGAAGATTCCAAATCAAAAGAAAGCAAAAATCCAAAAGAGAACCGTTTGCCAATGAGATGGGTAGGATGAGGTACTAATGAACCAAGATCAAACATGAGGAAAGCTATATCCTACAAGGATCTATTAGAGAGTACCTAAGCTAATGGATCCAAATGAGTGATGCATTTGGAAAGCTGAACTAAGAAGGATAACACTTTGGTGACAAGAGATTTAGCTAAAGGATGCATTAGAATAACTAACCAAGGGTTGTGCGATGTGTGCAAGATGTTGATCAAGGAGTAACTGACACAAAAGCAGGATAGATACAATGGTACTAAGCTAAAGAGGATGTACAAGCTAATAGACCAAGATAAGTTACAAATGTACAAGGTGTTGGACAAGATTTGGATATACAAGGTATAATACAAGCATTGGATACAAGATTATTTACAAGTTGTACAGGAGCTCTGGATGATAAGATAGTGGGATGGCTCAAGTTGGTGCAAGATGCAGAAGCTAAGGATGAGGTGATAGTGAAAGATATGGATTTGGAAGGATGCATCCAATGATGATGATAGATGTGTGACCAAGTATGGGGACAATGCTAAGGTTGGTGGTAGCTGAGTTGATAGATGGCACTAGAGTGAATGGCTAATGAGAGGATGACATTGGATTTGCATGAGGATAGCCTAGACCGAGATACCAATGACAAGGGAGGATGGACAAGACAAGATCTCCAAGGAATACAGTGCCCCTAGTTAGAAGATGACACGTGGAAGGAGGCCTTACAATGGATGTGATATGATTGAAGCTAGGATAGAAAAGCTGAAAGTGCTATGGAGATGGATGATAGTTGGGATGATTGGTTGAAGATATAGAAGATGAGTGGATGGTGATAGATAGAAGCTGGAGGATGAAAGATAGGTGGATAAATTGGAAGATGGAGTTGTATGGCAAGATGTGACCAAAAGCATGAGGATGATAGGCTAAGCTAGGGATGGCTAGATTACACATGACACTTGTTTGCCAAGTTTTCATCATGGTACTTGTCCAAAGCGCTTGAATTGCCAAGTTTTCACCAGTGGATGCTTTATTTTCCTTTTCTTTTTTGACTTTTTGACTTTGGACTTAGCTGGAATGGTTTTTGGCTTTCTTCAGCTATTTTTGGCTTTTTAAAGATTTTTCATTGGCTGTTGGAATGTTTAATTTTGTTGCTAGCTGTTGGTACACCAGATGTGTGATTTATGCAATAAATCGGATTAGATGGGATTGATGGTAGGAGATGGAGGGATGAAAAGGTTGGAAAGGAGCATGAGATGGGGATTCTTGCAAGATCAACATTGGCACATGTTGGGACAGGTGTGAAAAGAGCATATGGGGGATAGATGGTAGATGCAGGCTTGATGGAGGATTTGTGGAAGCGCGCTTGGGGATATAGGCACCCAAGATGGAGTTAGGAGATGGGGGACATGAGTCACTGGATGGGGGATTAGCAATGGTGGATGCCATTATGCATTGGGTTTCAACTTTTTTCTTTGGGATCCACATGGTTTTGGATTTTTTTTTCATAGGCTTTCGCATTGTTTTGCATTCTTTGATTGGATTTTTCCTTTTTGGAGTATGTCTTTTAGAATAGACATATGATTGCCTAGGATGTAGATTTTTAGCTTTATGCATTTTGAATTTGGCATTCACATTACTGTGGTAAGCTTTGTGAGATAGAGAGGATATGGAAGAGTGTGTAGAGGGATGATGATGCATGATGTGCCCTGATATGTGCCTTTGTTGATCTTGCATAGAAATGGAGAGAATAGGATCTTTATGATGGCTGATAGGAGGATGGAGGATGGTAGATTTTGGGACATGGGGACCCAAAATGGATTTAGTGGATGAAGGGGGGATATGGTAGGTTGCTTTGGGTTGCAAAGATGGTGGAGGGGGGATGACATAAGATTTCTTGAAGGAGTGATGGGAGGCTAACATGGTGGGCCTGGAGATAGGCTTGGTTTGGGGATGGCGTGTACCAACACTTTTAGATGGTGAGACTTTGGATACATATCCAAGACCATGAAATCTTGGATTCTTTTGTGCAATAATAGGCTTTCTGATTCCTTGCTCTTGTGGTCCTAAACCTTGACCTTGATAATGCCATCGATTAAGCATTTGAATGAGTTGAGGAAAAATTTTTCTTGTAGAAAATGGTAGAAGTGCTTTATTAGATGTACTGCAATGGGGAGATACTGTGCTTAATTCTTCTGCTGAGAGGGAGCCACCATGGATGAATGTAAGTGAACCAAGAGGGTAGATTATAGATGGTGGAATAGCTTGGATAGGTGGTAAGATGGAAGCATGGAGCGGAGGAGATGGTAGGATCGAATCTTAATTTAGCTATTGGGATGAAAAGATATCCTGTAGTAGAGGAGGTATGGCTTGAGGTTTTGGAGATGGAGGAGATGGTGACTGCACTATGGATGGAAGACATGATACGCTGATATCTTCGTTTATGCTTTGGGGGATGTCAACATGCTTTTGGTCAGGATCTTGATAGGATTGGTTTGGAGTGGATGGTACAATATGAGATGAAGTGATGGACTCTTCAAAGGCAGCGAAAGGATAGATAGGAGATTTGGGAAATTCTTGGAGGTGATGTGGATAGGATTTGGAGGGATTTGATAGGTGGTGGGATTTTGATGTTTGCAGGAAGTGGAAGGATTTTAAGAAATTTGATAAATGGTATGGGGATAATAGCAATGGGAGATGGAGGTGATATTATAGATGGGGAAGCTTCATCACTAACTACTTCACATGGTTGGATTAGATGACATGACTTATCGGCTAGAGGAGATGGATTGGCTTGTGGTTCCTCTATAACTTTCCTTGGAGACTCGTGTGTCGGAGGTGGAGGTGGATTGATAGGAATAGCTAGTGTGGTGGGGGTGGAAGATTGGAAGCTTGGTTGTTTGGGTGATGGAGGAGAAGCTGGGATATGAGATGGCATGACTAGATAGTTTGGAAGAATGCTTGGATTTTTGGGGATGCTTGGGGGAATGTTTCTAAGGCTTTCAATATACTTGTCATAGTCAACAAGATTTTCATCATCATTGGAATAGGATGTAGCAGGAGAAAGGACAATACGACTGAACACATCATGATAGGTTTTGGATTTCATGTTTTGATGATGGGTTGGATGGGGATGGGGTCTTGCATATGGATGAACACAGAAGCTCATGATTGGATTTGGATTAAGCGCAGATTTTGGATTAGCTGTTGAAAGATTTCCTAGGGAGAGTCAAAGCTATATGACAAACCTAAGGAAGATTGGCTGGAGATTCTAATCTCAAAGATATGTTGCCAAAGCATGAAAGGTCTACTTTCCTATGTGCAAGCTTGGTGGTGATTGTGTCAACTTAAGGATAGACTAATGATCCTATGGGCATGACACGAGATTGACCACTTGTGGATCCCAACCTTTAGCTCAAGGTGATGAGGGATAGAAGTGACAAAGTTGGATTACCCTAGACAATGCTCTATCAGAGGGATAACCTCAGTGAGGCTGGTTGATTGGTAGGGTTGATTGGATAGCAAATTTTGGTAGAATGAAAACAACTCTTTAAAGGCTTGGGTGATTTTGGATTGGGTTGCTAGCTAGTTGGGGGGATGATTTGGGTGATTTTCTAATGAGGTAGTGACTACGCTAAGTATGCCTTGAGCTAGGAGATTTCTGCTTGTCTAGGATTTGGACCAAAGTTGGAAAACATTCATTCAAAAGCTATGAACAAATAAGTAGGCAAAAGTTTGGAGCAAGCACGTCAACCACACCAACATCCTAGGAAGCTTTCTACAAGGATGAAATTTGGTTTAGCTAGGGAGTCCTTGATATGCGCAAGGTACATGAGGCCCAAATCCGTAGATGAAACCAAAAAGATGTCACACAACTGAGAGGAGTAGTAACCCACTTCTCCTCTTTCACTTCTCAAGGGTATAAAGTTCCTTGAGGCTTAGCCCGAGTGATCGAATTTTGATCCCAAGAGAGGTGTCTTTGGATTCACCTCTCAATCTTTATATTCCACCAGAATGCTAGAGTTGAGGTCATCCCAAGGGGTGATGAAATCCTCAAGCAGGCCTCCTAAAACTAAAAACAAGGTTTTCGATCTTAATTTTATGCACCCAAGATGGCCTCGAAAGATGATAAGGGGAGAGAAGACTTGGATGACCTTAGGCTAAAAAGCAGAGTTCTTTCACCAATTGATTCTTAGATTGTCTGATCTATTGAAAAAATAAGTGATTAAGATATATATGTTCAATTCCAACTTGACAACGTCGTCAACGTAATGAAAATTGAGAGATCGTCAACATAAAAAATGTGAGCATTGTTGAAATGCGTCAAACCCATGCAATGTTAATTGATTGTTAGGCATTCAAGATTGTGTTAGAGTGTTTTAAGCCCAAATTGGAAGTGTGAGATATTGCAATGATGAATTGATTTTTGGCATTCAAGATTGTGTTCGTTGTTTTAAGCATGCATTCCAATGAAGAGTTAATTTTAATCCTTGACATTCAAGAGTGGATTTGAGCGCATTCATTCAATGAAAGATGTGTTTAAACATGAAAGTTCATTCTAAGAAAAACTTGCAAAAAATATGATTAGTTTTGTCGCTCCAACCTGCAATGCTGCAAAAAAGTGATTTGATTAGTCACCGAAAAATCTTTCAAAATGAAAGCTTAACTATGGGAAAAAAAAATTTAACTTTTTTAAAAAATTTTTGATATGCATAAAAATGCTTAGAATGATCCATATCCTATGGACCCACTAAAAGTCAAATTTTGATTTATACTCTATTTTTTTTAGTGATCTCGCAAATTGACAATCCTACGTGGAAGAATGCAAGGATAAGCAGCGGGATAGCGTTCCCGCGAGTTTAGATAGCGTTCTTGCAAGTTTAGACAGCGATCCCGCAGATTTAGGTAGCGATCCTGTGAGTACAAAAAATTGGTGAAAAGTTACAGAAAGATAGGCTGCGAGATTAAAAAATCACAGAGCGATCCCGCGAGAAAGAAATCTTGCAAGCAGATTTATCAGCATTTTCGCGGGTTAATGCAGCGATCTCGCATTGGCGAGAATGCAGAAATAGTCAGCGGGGATGTGGGACAAAAAACTAGTGAATAAAAATTGAGGTCGCTGGTTAAAAGTTGTAGAGCGATCCTGCGAAACAGCGATCCCACAGGTTCTTGGGAGAGCGTTCCCGCAGAGATACAGGTTAGCGGATTTGCGTTCCCGCAGAGAAACATTTGGTAGGGATGCAAAATTTTTTTTTGGAAACATGGTAGAAACTAGTTGGGAATGAACAATGAACTTGCAGTCACGGGTTTGCGTTCTCGCCAACAAATAGACGCATTCCTGTGGTCATGGGATCACGTTCTTGGGGTTGCGGGTTCGTAGAAAAATGCTAATTTTTGAGGTCTCAAAAATGGAAAGCGATGAGATGGCTGGGAGCATGATTTCCAAAAGGTGACCTGCATACCTACAATAAGATCAGCAAACCTAACACAAAAGCCTACAAGAAAACAAGGTTAAATTGGTTAGTAAAAAAGAAGTTAAAACAAGGTTAGATTGACCCAAATGTGGGGTCCCACCAGGCATGCCAAAATGTATATGAGAAATATGTTAGCAAGAAATACTAATCTATTAAGAGAACAAAGCGTTAACTAGCATAAAAATCATAACATATATGAGAGACAAAGTGAAACCCTCAAATGAGAATATGAGCCATAGAATGGCTCTCCCAATGAGGATGGTCACTTGATTTATGGATGAGTCTATTTGATAGGATTTGGGATGTATGCTCAAGCTTCAAATTTGCTTCAATGAAAGATTTGGATCTGGGTGTGGATGATGGCTTTGTTGTAAAACTTGGTCTTAAAATGGCATTATAACTTTAACTCAAGGATTGTGATGAAATGGTTTGGGAGGAGATTCAATTTATAGGCTAAGGGCTTGAGGGTTTGAGGGCTAAGATGCAAAGATAGGGAAAAGCTTATGGAGGGCTTAGATTGCATGAGAGGAGAGCACATGGATTGTGCTTGTTTAGCACCAACCAGAGAGTGACACATGTCATAGGGTGAGTGGATGGAGGAAAGGGAAATAATGAGTCAACAAAAGAGGCTCAAGGCCTTAAAGACTCTCATAAATGGCTTGTAAGAGCAATGAATGAGTTTTCAAGAGTCTTTATGGCCTTTGTAAGAGCAATGAAGACTTGGTGGTTGGGATATTTTGGAGGGAGTTGAGATTGTTGACTTTGCTTGGCTTAGGAAAGTCTTAAGCTTACTTATGGAATGTGACAAGGTTAGGGGGGGGATTAGAGGTGATTTATAATTAGACTAAGCTTATTAGAGATATGCAAGTGGATGGCATTCAATGAGGGTGGGTGAGTTAGTGGTCAAGCTTGGTTAGTATGGGTGGATGGGGTGGATTAGGCTAAAAAGGGGGTTAGGGATAGGTTAGGGGTTATTAGATTTGAGGGTTTTATTTATCAAATAGATTTATTTGATAAATGGAAATTTTGGAATTAGATAGGAGAATAGGATTAGTTGATAAATAATGAGTTATTTGATTTATCAATTAGGACTATAGTTGATTAATTAAATTAATCAACTAGGGGATGGAAAAAGGATTAATTAAATATGAATTTAATTAATGATGCCTTTAGAGATAGCTAAATAAGATTATCAAAGTGGTGTAATCAGATTTAGGTGTCTACACTACCTCTTTTGAGTCATCATCTTTGATAAGCTTTAGTCTAGTACACATGGGGGTTCCAACTAGTTTTGAATCTTCCATCCCAAACTTCTTGAGTATCTCCTTGATGTACTTAGACTGAGTGATGTAGATTCCATTCTTGCTCTGCTGAATCTGAAGACCAACAAAGAACTTAATCTCACCAAACATAGACATTTCAAACTCTTTGTTCATTTGCTCTGAAAATTGTTTGCATAGATCATCATTCCTTGTAAAAAAAGTGTCATCCACAAATATTTTTGCCAAAACAATCTTGTTATTTGGTCCTTCCTTGATGTACAAACTATTGCTATCATTAGTTCTCTAGAAACTAATTTGAATAAGATAGTTATGCAATCTCTCATTCCATGCTCTAGGAGCTTGTTTCAGACCATACAATGCTTTGTGTAACTTGCAAACCATGTCCCTTTTGTCTGGATCAATAAAACCTTTAGGTTGTTCAATGTAGACTTCTTCATCAAGAATACCATCGAGAAATGCTTATTTAACATCCATCTGATATAGCTTAAATCCTTTATGTGTTGCATATGCAAGTAAGGTCCTAACACTTTCCAATCTTGCAATAGGAGAAATTTTTTCACCATAATCAATTCCTTCTTCTTGAGAATATCCTTTACACACCAATCTAGCTTTTTTTTCTTGATACTTTACCATCTTCATTCAACTTATTCCTGAATACCCATTTTATTCCAATCACATTTTTATCTTTAGGCCTAGGTACAAGAGTCTAGGTTTTGTTCTTCTCTATTTGTTCTATTTCTTTGTTCATAGCCTCAATCCAACTTTCATTTTCCAATGCATCTTTGACATTTCTAGGTTCAAAATCAACAATTAAACATGTACCTTTTAGCTTACTTCTTGTCATAGTGCCTTTTGATTTATCTCCAATAATCTAATTTGGTGCATGATGCCTTTTGACATACTTGGCCAATATAGGTTCCTTGCCTCTTGAATGAATTGCATTTTCATGCTCTTGAACTTCACCTTTAGGTTCTGGTTGCTCAGACTCGGTAGACATTGGCTCAACAATGTCAAAATGTGACTTGGGTCCCTGCAACTCAATTTGAACTTCTTGCAACTCGGTGATTGAGGAAAACTTGGAAGTAGATGTCTCTTGATTGACAGATGTGTCTGGTAATGTATTAGGTTCAATGTAAACAAATCTCCTATAATCCTATAGTTCCTTTTTGCTTTCTTCTTCAGTCCTTTTTGTAAACTCATCAATTCTTACATGTGCACTTTCTATGATTTAATGAGTAAAAAAATTCAAACATCTATATGCCTTACTCTTGCAAGAATAACCTAAAAATATACCTTCATCACCTTTCACATCAAATTTTCCTTTTCTAGATTCTTTCAAGATATAACATTTACTTCTAAATACTTTCAGGTAACTTACATTGCATTTATAGCCATACCATAACTCACGATGTTTTGAATGAGTCCTTCTTCAATTATACTCTGTTTAAGGTATGAATTTCATTGCTTATAGCTTCCTTCTAGTATTTGATAGCAATGTTCTTTTCAATCATTAGATTCCTTGCACAATCCATGATAGATCTGTTTCTCCTTTCAGCTTTACCATTCTACTCGGGAGTTCCTAAGGCTAATACCTATCTTTTGATTCTTCTTTCAATGCAAAAGTTATTGAATTCATTGGAGATGAATTCACCACCTCTATTTGATCTCAAGAATTTCAATCTTTTCCCTATTTCCTTCTCGACTCTTTCCAAATACCATTTGAACTTCTCAAATGCTTCTGACTTCTCTCTTAGATACACAACAATCATCATTCTAGATTAGTCATCAACAAAAAGAATAAATAATTTTTCTCCACTATAGCTCTCAATTCCAATAGGTCCACACAAATAAATATACACAATTTCCAAGATATCTTTAGATTGATAGTTTTTTTTTTTAAACTAGTCTTTCCCATCTTGCCAATCTAACAATTCTTGCATAGACCAATATCAAGTTTCTTCAAACTAGGAATGCCTCTTACTTTTCTGAATTTTCTTATTTTCACCATGTTATCAAAATTTACATGACATAACCTTCTATGCCATAACCAACTTTCTTTAACTTGAGCAATAAAACATGAGCACTCACCAAGATCAAGATAAAACAAGTTACCTTTTGTTTGTTTGCCAGATCCAATTAGTTTTCCTTTATCATCCAACAGTCTTGCCTTGGCATGCATGAATTCCACCTTGAATCCAATGTTGATTAGCTATGCCACACTCAACAAATTATGTTTTAGTCGTTTAGCCCAATAAGCATTATCACATACAAGTTCTTTGGTTAATGAGATTTTTCCTCTTCCTTTTATGCAACAAGGTTCATTGTTTCCAAACCTTACACTACCACCATCATAGTATTCAAAGTGTTCAAGCTTCATTTTTTCACTATCTATGATCCATGTATCATTTTTTCTCACATGAGAGATAAGTGCCATCTTATCTTCTTCATCATCATTAGATTCATCTTTCACAACAATGTAAACTATTTCATCTTCACTATAATCAGAATCCTTAGCCATAAAATATGTTTTCTTACCTTTTTCCTTGAATGATTTGAAATCCTTCTTGGCATTGCACTTGTGATCTTTCTTCTCATCCTTGCTCTGTTTGTTTGGGTATTTGGTTGCAATATGACCAATTTCTTCACATGAAAAATAGATTAAGAGAAATTTACCTTTGTATTTTCCTTTGCCTCTAGAATATTTCCTTGCAAGTAGAGCTTCAACAACTTCAAGATCACTGTTAGAACTTTCCTTTGATTCTTCTTCACTTTCTGACTAAGTATCCTTTATTTTCTTGACCTTTTCCTTAAGTGAAAGCTTGGTATCAAATGTAGATTCAATATTATTTGAAGCTGGAACATAATTGTCATAGTTATCTAGCTCAAAGTCTATCAATATTCCTACTAAGGTA
Source organism: Cupressus sempervirens (assembly GCA_028749045.1). NCBI lineage: Eukaryota > Viridiplantae > Streptophyta > Pinopsida > Cupressales > Cupressaceae > Cupressus > Cupressus sempervirens. The sequence continues at coordinate 532,786,948 of CM053784.1, forward strand.
TCCAAAGTTATCTTATGATTTGTCTCACACCTTCTTTCTTGAATTGTAGATACTCTAATTGCATAAATGGGAAGCAATGTTCTAAGAACTTTACTTACAACTAATTCTTCCTTAATCTCTCCTCTAGAAGCTTTGATTGCACTGACACTTGCTTTGATCCTTTCAACATATTTTGCAATATTTTCATCTTCTCTCATTCTCATCTAATCAAATTTTCCTATAAGGTTTTTTGCTTTGGCTCTTCTCACATTTCCATCACTACCATAGACATCTTTTAGCTTGTTTCACATTTCAAAGGTGGTTTTGTAGTCCTTGATATCATCAAATTCCTCATAGCTTAGGGTAGATGCAATGTCTATCATCATGGTGTTATGAGTCTCTTTCTTAGCAATGTCACCAACAAATAATGTACTAGAAGGAGTTGTGTATTCTTCATCAAGGTATTTCAATCTTGAATCACCAATGGAAGCCAAATGAAGCCTCATGAGACCTGGCCATGCTAAAAAGTTATCTCTATTAAGCCTTGGAATTTCTCTCTTGTAAGACATCCTGATCTTTAGGTTAGGTGCTTGAAACCTTTCCTACAAACACCAAAAGCTCTGATACCAATTGTTGGAAATGTAGATGGAGTAACTAAGAAGGGGGGGGGGGAATCAGTTACCTCAAAAACATATCCATAGATCCCTTAGATGTTAGATAAAACTAATTACTGTTGTCACTCAATAATCATACAAAAATTGCTATAACTTGGTAAATTTAGTGTATGTTATACTTTAACAGATCTTAAACATTCATAGTGATTAACATGCAAGCATAAAAGAAAAAATATGAACACATGAGACACCAGATTTAATGTGGAAACCCATTATGGAAAAAACCACCAAGTAACTAGCTACTAATTTTTACTCTTTTGAAGTGAGCCCTTTTAAGAGCCAACTTGGTTAAAGGTTACAAAACACAATGTTAGGTGTGACCTTGTTAGACGATTTATTCACCTTGTTAGGAGTGTCCTTGCAAGAGGTCTTAAAACAATTCAATGGAACTGTCACCTTATTAGAGGATTTACAACTGGCTGTTAAACCAACTTTGCTAAGAGATTTTGGAATCACTGCTACAATGGTAAGAAAGTAACAATGAAATGACTGGAATGAGATGCAACTAAATTTTTTGATTATAGATCTTAGTTCTACTTCATGCTAGATCCTTCTTGACCAAATATTACTTTGCTACTCCTCAAGGATATCTGACCATCCTTCAAGTTCTCTCACACTTTCCTTCTCAAAAAATCAATACACTTGCATACTCACTGATACACACTAGAATCTCAACTTGACCTTTCATTTATACCATACAAATTATCAAGTTGGATCAATTACAAGTTAAAATTACCAATAATCATTAGCACAGTTGGCTAGAATGAATACTTGAAATAATTAAACGCGATTTCTCATATCAACAAAATTCTTCATTGGCTAACCCTACCTGGTAAACACTGATCCTGAATAGATCTCCTATGTTAATGAACAGAAGCTTGGTTAACATTGTGAACTTGTAAAATCCTTTGGAAACTGAGTGAACTCGATGAACACTGACTTTCCTTCGTTAACCATGAGAGCTCAATTAACACTACTTTCTGCCATAATTTTTTTAATGCCTGAGTGAGCTCGGTAGACACTGTCTACATAGAGTAATTTCCAATAATGCTTGATAGACATAGAAAATTTCTTTGCTGAATAAGTGAGCTCGATAAGCACTGAATGCCAATTAATATGACATTTGTGTACCATCAAAGACAACACACAATTAGACAATTGTATCCAACAAGTTACCCAATCATTTGCTACAAATTATAATGTGAAAAATGAGGAGGAAGAAGAAGAAAAGACTCGTGACGATGTAAGCTATAATATGGTTAATATGTGTGATGACTATGAAGTTCTAATCTAGAAGAGGATGATAATGATATTGCTAATCAAAGAACTATTTACCAATTGCATCATCAACAAGTATTTTTAGAGAATGAAGACTACGATGAAGATAAGGTATTTATTACATCCTCAAATGTTGGTCATATAAATTTGAGAAAGCCTTCTAAAGAAGAGATTGATAAAATTACAACAAAAATGATATCTCAAGTTCATAGTATTTATAATTTGAGAAGTAGGATAGTTAACAATGAAATTGGTAAGCCTTCTAGTATCTTCATAAAAGATATTACTCATAAGATGAAGGATGATAGTAAAAAAGATAGTGTAGTGAAAAAAGAGATCAAATACAATAAGACTAAGAAATGGGAGCCTAAAAAGAAAGTGTAATTTTAGATAAATGAGACAGTTAAGGCAAATTACAAGAAAAAAATTAGAATCTAATGTTGCTAAGAAAATTGTGGTGCTTATTTTTCAAAAGATCTTAGCTCTAGGTATTCTTGTAAAACCTATTATATGTGATCCAATTAACATGATATCTATGCTATCTCAAATAACTATAAAAGTGCCTTTATCTAAATTGTTTAGAATAAATGAGCATAAGAGTAAAGCTTTAGCATGGTTGGGTGGGATAGGTAATGATATTGATACTATTGAACAAAGAATCATACAACAAACCACTGTAGTAGTTGAAGATAGTGTGATTATGTCACAAATTCCTCAAATGTTCTTGAATGATTCATCTATGTCTTATTTGCATAATATTGACCCATTTTTTCTCAATTTGGTTATAAAAGGAAGAACTCTAAAGAATTTCATGATAGCTTCAGGAGCTTCTAATACTATAATGTCCTTCAAAGTCATGGAAGCCCTAGTTTACTAGTAGATATCAAACAAGATAGATGTAGAGGTATGGATGCTAGGGAAGTGCATGTTATAGGTATTATTAATGAATTACCTTTCAAATTAGCTACATACCCTAATGTAGAGTTTACAATTTTAGTCCTTGTATTTGATATTCCTCCACATTATGGAAAGTTGCTATCTAGAAAATGGAGTACTACTATGGGAGGTAGCCTACAATGTGACTTATTCTATGCTACTTTTCATATAGGTGACAAGGCTATTAGGGTAGATAGGGAACCAAGGGTTAACCATATTTTTGGGGATGATTTTGATAAGAATTCTACATGTTTTTGAGACACTGGTGTAAATGCATTTAGAGCAGAGTTGATTATCCAAGAAGTTGAGAAACTCCTAGCTATAATTGCACATGAGGTGGAGAGCTGCATGGATTCACAAATTTCGTGGACTATGTATTTTGATGGGACAAGTTCTAAAGAAGGTTCAAGAGCAGGAGTAGTTTTTGTATCTCCAGAAAAGAATACTTTTAGATATTCATTTACCCTAAAATTTTCATGTACTAATAATATAGCTGAGTATGAAGCACTCTTACTAGGATTAAGAGTTGCAACTCATCATGGAATAAAAAGGTTGCATATTATTGGTGATTATGAATTAGTAGTCTCCCAAGTGATAGAGGCTTATACATCCAAGAACAAGAGATTGAAGTAGTACAAAATGTTGTATGGGACCAAATTGAGTTTTTTGATGCCTTTGGTATCTCTTGGATGGAGAGGAGTTATAACAAGATGGTTGATCTATTGGAAAATGTAGCTATTAAGCCTAAAGATGTATCATTTGTTGGGATTTCACAGATTGAAGTACAAAACTAGCCCTCATTCATTGATAATATACAACATTGACAAGTTTTTGAGGATGATAGAGATATTCTAAATTTATTGTCAATTAAAGACAAGTATCATGGTCGAGAACTTCATTGTAGTGCTTTAATTGAAACAATAGATGACAAGGAGACAATCTTTGGCCAAGAAATTTTGTAGCTAAAAACTAACAAAGTACCCAAAGGATTGACAGTTTTAGAAAGCATGTCTGATAACCAAGATTAAAAGTCAAGGATCACCAACCACAAGAACTTGAAGAAATAAATCTTGGTACCTCTAAAGCCCCAAAAAAGGTTTATATTGGTCAAAATCTGTTTGTTGAATTTAGAAAGCCTCTAATTGATTTGGTAAGAATGTATAGACATTTTTTTTCATTGTCATATGATGACCTCAAAGTTTATAGAGAATACTTGTTTCAACATGTCATACCACTTAAGGAGAATGTCAAACCTTTCAGATAAAAGTAGAGACCAGTAAACTCCACCTTGGATCCTAAAATGCAAGAAGAATTAATGAAGCTATGGGATGGAGGAATAATTAAGCCAATCAGACATTCTACTTAGATATCAAACTTAGTGCCTGTTAGGAAGAAAAATATAGACATAAGGCTTTGCATGGATTTTAGAAACTTAGATATTGCTTCCTTAAAAGATAACTATGGTTTGCCTAATATGGAAGTCATGATACAAGTGACTAGTTTAGAATTGATGTCTATGATGGATGGATTCTCAAGTTACAACGAGGTTCTTGTAAATGAAAAGGAATAGTTTAAGACAACCTTTACTACCCCATGGGGCATATATGTCTATCTAAGAATTTTTTTTGGTTTAGTTAATGCAAGAGCAACTTTTCAAAGGGCCATGGATGTAGCTTTTCATAAATACATTGATAAATTTATGGTAGTGTATCAAGATGATCTTACCAAATATTCTAAGAAGCTTTTAGATCAATGTAAACATTTGGAGAAAATTTTCATTAAATCCTTAGAATATGGAGTATCTCTAAACCAAAAGAAATGAACATTTGGAGTAACAAAAGGAAGATTGTTATGTCACATAGTGTCAAAAGATGGGTTAAAAATTGACCTTAAAAGAGTAGCCACCATCAAAAAAGTTCCCAAGCCAAAAAATGTAAAAGGAATACAATAATTCTTTGGGAAAGTATATTTTCTAAGAAGATTTATTACCAATTTTGTAGAGATTAGTAGACCAATATTTAAAATGCTTAAAGAACAAGCTATTATTAGTTGAGAAAATGAGCCTTTAGAAGCTTTTCAGGACATCAAGACTGCTATAAAAAATACACCTATTCACATGACTCCTGATTATGCAATGTCAATGCCAATATTTTCCTCTGCATCTTTTCATATTGTGGCAACAATTCTATTACAAAAAAATGAGGAAGGATATGAACAACCTATTACATTTTTTAGTAAGTCCCTTCAACCTACAGGGTTGAAGTATGAGATAAATAAAAATAGGCTTATGCCTTAGTAAAAGTTGTCAAAGCTTTCAAATGTTATCTTGTAGGTGCCATTGTTATAGCATTTGTACCAAGTACAACTATTAAGGATATTTTTTTTCAGCATGAAGTATTTGGTAGGAGGTACAGATAGATTAATATAATTCAAGAGTTTAACATTAACTTCCAAATTACAAAGTTGGTAAGAGGTCAAGGGTTAGAAAAACTCATGGCTTAATCAAACTTGGATGCCAATCAAATAAACATGGTAGCAGATGATTGAAGGTCAGGTGTATGTGATATGGATCATTGTGAGTGGGACACCAATGTCTTACTATTTAGTACTATTTGCAACACATGGAAGCTCTACCTCACCTGATAGACAATGAAAATAGAAGCACAAAATTGTATACAATCAGTACATTATTGTTAGAAATAATTTGTGATGGAGAAACTTTGAAGGAATATTGCTGAAGTGGATTGATAAAAAAAAATCTAAGGAGTTATTCAATCAAGTGCACTCAGGGATATGTAAAGGACATTATATGGCTAAGAATACTACTCACAAGATAATGAGAGCTAGACTTTGGTGGCTTACTCTTCTCAAAGATGCACATTTACTTGTTATAAAATGCGATACATGTCAAAGATTTGCAGGTAAGCTAAATTTTTATAAAAATACTCCTTTGAAACTAGTTAAAGTTCAAGCACCTTTCTAGCAATGGGGCATGGATTTCATAGGTGAAATCTCCCCGAACTCAAGTACTAGTTACTCATGGATCCTAGTAGCTACATACTATTTTACAAAGTTAGTGGAAGCCATTCCTACAAGAAATACTAGCAGCAAAGTGGTGAATAACTTTCTTTTGAATAAAATCTTTACAAGGTTTGGATGCACTTAGAGGATTGTACCTGATAATGCAATTTATTTTAGGTCAGAAGAATATATAAAATTCTATGATAAATATGGCATAACTAGGTCAATATCCTCACCTAATCATCCATAAGAAAATGGACAAGCTAAGTCTACCAATAAAAGCTTGTTAAAAGTCATAAAAAAGGACTCTAGATGATAACAAAAAGGCATGGGATTCCAAATTATAATTGGCAATATGAACTAACAAGGTAGTAATAAAGAAAGAAATAGGTGTTGCACCTTTTGATCTGATATGTGGAATCCATGCAAGAATGCCTCAAAATAATTTAGTAGGCCTATACAATTACATTTAGATGTCTAATGAAGATCTCATTGATGATATGAAAGAAAGAATGGATGAATTGGTAGGATTAACATAGACCAAAAAAGAAGCCTTTCTTAAGAATGCAAAATTATAATTACTAGTCAAACTATTGTATGAAAGAAAGATAGTGAATAAAAGGTTTGAACCCAAAGACCTAGTTCTGATGTGGAATGCTAGGATTGAAAACAAAGGGAAACATGGCAAGTTTTATCCTATATTGTTGGGTTCTTACTTAGTCGATAAGACATGGGGAGAATATTCTTATATTTTGAAAGACTTATTAGGTAATATTCTTGAACTACTAGTTCATGAATAGTTCATGAAGAGGTATTTTTGCTAAAAATACTTGTTTTTCGTGAATAGTAGTTTTAGGGTTTTCTGTATATTTTGTAAATTATTGTATAGCCTTGTATAGTGTTTCTTCCTATGTTGTTTCTCTCTCATATTTGTCATGAAAAATTGGTCAAGTATGTGGTCTGCTTCTTCCACAAATTTTGATCCCTCACATGAATTTACACATTTATTGTCCCCAAACAAAGCCACTGTTGGCCTAGTTTTTCACCTTTCATAATTTTGTTGCATTTTATAGTAAAAACCCAATGGATTTATGTTTTTAAGAGATAAGGTGTATCAAAACTCTAGATTAAAATTTCAAGCTTCATGAAAGCCTTCTCATTATGCCCTAGTTTTCAAAGAATTAGGAAAGTACTATTTTATTTTTAAAAATTATGCGAGAAGCTTTTCACTTAAGGTTTTCTCTTTACCTTTTCCATGCTTATTTTTAAATCACTTTCCCAAAAATATTTTTCCCTTAATGCTCATTTTAAACCATAATTTCTACCTTGTATTGATCCACTAATATTCCTTGAAGTGTTTTTAACCATGGTGGGGTTTACTTTTACAAACTACTGATTAAAGAAAGACCAATGATGAGTGCTTTCTCGCTATTTGAACTTGCTCAAACTTCAAAAAATGTGGGGAAGCACCTGCATGACACATGTAGCTAAGAATGTTAGTTCTTTGATGAGCTACAAAATTTGGACATATCAGAATAAATTTAGAATTGTCAGATGCTTGTTAGGATATGCTAGAAGGTTTGAGCCATTTCATTGGTAGCACTAGGTATTGGGATTACTTTTAAATAATATAACATTGCATCATCGATCATTTGAAGATCAACATTGAGCACTTCCCCAAAATTTGAAAATGTGCAAAATTTATAAAATGTAGAAAAGAACCCTAGTGACATGTGTATTTGATGAGGTCATTTTGTTATAGGCACCCAGTTTGAAAAGGTGTTGGAATAGTTGGAAAATGTCAGAACACATTGGAAAACATAACTTATTTTCATTGGTTGTGGTTGTTGACTAGATTGCAAAATAGGTGAATCTTATGGAACCGTCGATGATTTGAAGATCGACAGAGAGTGCCTTTCCACTTTATGGAGATGTTTAATGTTTAACAAAAGTGGTGAAGCACTTGACTGACATGTGGACAGGTGGGGCCAACCATTCAAAGTGTGGCCTAGTAATGTTCAGTTGGGACACATGCTGAGATTTCTTCTACTGATTTTTTTATTAGTCTACATGTTTAGTGAGTTGGAGGGTGACTGTGTAAGTGAGAAAAAAAAATTAAAAGAAAACATGGACATTCCAAAGATTTTCATGATCATCAATCTCATGAAGATCAATGATCAATGCTTTCCCACAATTTGAACTTGCTCAAAATTTAGCAAATGTGTGGAAGCACCTTGTTGACACATGGCTATTTTCACAAAAGGTAATGTAGTCATTTTGAGTTTAAAGATAAGTCATTCAATTTATGAAGATCAATGATTGCATTTCAAATTTCATCGCCTAACATGAAATATGATTATTGGAGCATTAATACTGATCAATACTATTTCATGTGAGGTTAATTTGGCAATAAGAATTCCAATTTTCCATTATTGAACACTAAAATTTTTGAATTCTCACAAAGCAAATATTTTATGAGTTTAGGGCATAAATTTTTTGAGGGTTACGATTTTTTGCTAAGCAATTTTCAAAGGAGAAAAAACCAAGATAATCAAGTGAGTGTTTTGGGTTTCTGGAAAATTGAGAAAAATATTTTCATTGTAAGTTAATTATCTTGGGAGTTTTATTTGATTATTATTTTCTTGCAATAATGTCAAAGAAATATGATCTAATAGCCAAGATTGTGAAGAATCATGCTAGTGATAATCTTTTTAGGGTTTCACCAGAATTGATCAAAGAGGTTTTCATAATAAACCCTAACCATGTAGGCCATGAGAAGATAGATATGGAAGACCTCTAGGCTAGGTATGATGCATAAAGAATATATCTAAGGGGAAGACCATTACAAGAGCATTTTGTTCGAATAGGATCATTGCCCTTGGTTATACCAAACACTCCAAAGCCTTTGTTGAAAATATTTCAACCCTACGTTATAGGTATTGTATTTCTCTCTCTACAAAATATTTGGCATGGATGAGCAAGATCATATTCGAGGTTCCATTGTCTTTATCATTTCTCAAACCCTTAGTATGGTATGAGTTCTATTTTTGACTTTGCTACTCTTCTAGTAGAATAAATTCATACTAGGCTAATATGTATTACAAAGGCTAAAGTTGATAAGCCCTTCTACTGGTACTCCATGCTGATGCACATATTCTTGCATAAGGGAGTTATCGTTTTCTCTAAAAAAATGAAGTTGGAATTGGAAAGAGATGGAGAAAAGCTCCTTGTGCAATTATGGAGTGCAAATATGATATGGAAGGTGACTGATGCAAGTTTTTTCAAATTTGATAGGCATTTTGCCTCTAGGCTTAGAATGCTATTAATAGGGGATAGCCCTAGAATACCATAACCTCTACCAGAATTAATTAGACCAAAAGATCATGCTAAAGGGTTGATGGTGAGTCACAATTAGGGAGACATAATCCCATATGCAGTATCTACTATTTTTAGAGTTCATGGTTTTCTTAGAAAATTGCATGTTCTACCCTATCAAGTGCCTTTAAAAGTAGGAATTGCTGAGCTTCTATGGTAGATAGGATCAGTAGAAGAAAGAGAATTATTAGGAAAATCTAAATGTACTTTCTTTCCCCAAATTACTATTGTGCACAACTTTTTTTTTGTCAAAAGGGATGGAGACACTTGGAGAAGTTTTTTTAAAAATATCAAATTTCTCAATCCCATGCCTATTTTATAGACTTGAAGTAATTTTATGACCTATTTAGAGAAAGAATTAAAGCCAAAGATCATGAACATATAGTATACTTTCTAGAGATATAGTTAGAAATAAGTTCTTATAAAAGAGCAAGAATTTAGGAAGGAGAAGTGGAAAGTATACAACATGGTCCTAGCTTTTAAAAATACTTTTGAGCTAGACTATGATCCCCTAGTTGATAGAAAATATTAGGGTATGAAAGTAGATATGTTGATGGATAACTTTGTTGGGATTATGCAAACTTTGAATGAGAAGAAAGAAATTCTAACACAAGCATACCCTAACAAGGCCATTGAAGTTGAGAAAAGATTGGCAAGTAAAATGATTTTGAATCCAAGATAGTATAGATTGTATAAAAGAGTCAGGCACATAGTGGCCAGGAGGGTACAACTTGTTTCTCAATATAAAAGACCACCCTCTAAAAGCCCATCTACTTCACATGCACCTAAGAAACAAAAATTGGAGCAGGGATCATCTTCTAAGGTTGAAGAATATTCACCTACCTAGACCCCACTTAGGATATATGATGGAGTATCCTTGAGAGAATAGTTGAGACAAATGGGAGGGGAGAGGGATATTGCAGTTACAACTACAGATATAGAGGAAGGAGTACTTGAAGAACCTCCTATGCCAATACTAGCTCTCACTGTTGGAGATTACAAAGGTAAGGAAATAGATCCTATAATAGCACAAGCTTCTAAAAAATTTATTTATGATGAGAGTTTTGTCAAGTATAGAGAATTTTCTTAGTTCTTATGGAGAAGAAATATTGATAATTTTGAAGCCAAGTGTAAAATGATCAAAGAAGAGCAACTTGATAGAAAGGACTCTGAAATTGAAGAAGAAGTTTAAAATATTTTCATGGAGGAATTTGCAAAGATAACCCCTAAAGTGGGAAGACAATTGTTGAAAGATTTAGGAATTTTGATATTACCTGAGTGAAACATTGCAAATGACATGGTTTTTGATGCTGTGAGGAAATAAAAAGACACTCAATTCAAAACTGAAGAAGAGGTCTTGCAAGCCCATAAAGGATTGAAGTAAAGTAATGATCATCAAGAATTGGTGATATGGTCCATTTAGAAGAAGGATAAAAATAGGGTGCAAGAAGCCTCAAATGTTGAACATATAGGTAGCCTCATGGTGTAAAGGGTAAAAGAGGTAGATAATGAAAAGGTGTCTCTCATGACCAAGGAAATGGTGAATTTTGGAGTTGGTTTTGCTGCAAAAGACAATAATAAATTCTTGGAGCTCAATGATAGGTTTGAAGAGATGCTAAAGGCATATGAGGAAAGAGGAAATAGGATACATCAATTGGAGGCTCATGTGGCCCAAATAGATAAGAAACTTAGAAAAATAATAGTGGGAGAATCTAGTCAGCCCAAGATTACTTATCCTCCTTGCCCCCCAATTGAACCATTAAATTCAACTCCAATTTTAGAGCTACTAGATACACCATAGAGACAAAAAATTTATAATATAAGGAGCTTGAAGAGGAGAAGAGTAAACTGTGGACATTACATGTGGAATTAAATGACCAATATGAGGACAAAATCAGAAAGACAATCTTGTATCTAGTAGATAAAATTTTCTGGCCCACATTTTATGAGCAATTGGTAAAGATAATGGAGATGTGGAATAAGATAAAAAGTAGTGAGAATGCTTTGAATCCAATTATGAAAAAATGGGGTATTAGGGATAAAGATGTCACTCTTTAACATGTTTTGGTCATTAGTTTGTCTTGTGAATAGATAGAAAAAACCTTTGACGTGACTAATGATCTCTTTGATTTTGATGATAAGAGGGTTTTAGTGTAGAAGAGAATCATAATCTATTTCTCAAAGTATTTTGTTGAAAAATTTGAACTTTTCCCCATGCACTTAGGAAAATAGATAAATTGAAAGACAAGGAAGAATGGGCAAAAAAATTAGATGATTTGTTATGCCTTAGAATTAATGAGGACACAAATAAAAAGGGGCATGTATAGTGGGAAAAAATAATTGAGGAAGTTGTTAAAGTTCAAACACTCTTTGATTCTCGAAGAATTTGTTCAAATAAATAAATTAGGAGAATTCATTTTAAATAAGAAACATGAGGTATTGAGTTTTAATTGGCTAGACGACACACTTTTTGATAAGTGGATGGCAGGTTTTGTACATTCAAAATAGTTAGTTTTTGGTGACATTGATGAGGATGAGGTGGACCAAAATGGGTTACAAAAAATTGATGTATCAGTTAAAGAAAATGAAGAGAAAGATAAACAATCAATTGTAGTAACAAACACAGAGGTTCAAACTAATGACTTGGTAGTAGAAGAATCAAATATGATTGTTAGTTTGTCAGTACACAATGACTTGGATGGAGAACCACGAGTTAAACTTAGCTTTCAAATATCAGACCCTGGTCCATCACAAGTAAGTCCAATGGTCATACACTCTGAGGATTGACAACTATATCAAAGCCAATCATAAATTCATCAACAATAAAGAATCTACAGAAAAACTAGTCCCACAAAGGAATATTCATGATGAAAATCATTATGTTACACCAATTTTTGTCTTTTTTGATAGTAACTTTTTGTAAATATTTTTTTGAATTAAGAATAGCTATCATTGTTTTCGAGGCCTGAGGCTTGTTGCATCTCATGCTATATAAATGAGATTCTAAGGCTAGAGAAGGGGTCTGAATTCTAGTGTAATCTTTAGTCTTGCTAGGTTTACTTTTGATTGAATTTCCTTGATGTCAATTTTGTGATGTATTTTCTCTACAAATTTGAAGATACATTAGCATTTAAGGATCATACTATTTTTTCTTCAATTTTTTTGAGTTTTATTCCAATTTTATATGATTTTCAATAAAAATTAATACAAAGATGAATCACCACTATATACGTTTTCTCTAAATCTTATCTCCATCATTACTAATTGGTTATCTTGAGGTTGTATAGGAAAAGCTTATTAAATTTAATGCAACTAGGATAGGTTTCATATTAGTTTGATATTGCATTTAATTCAATGAATTAAATAAATTCTTTAGTGAAAAATATAGGATTTCCAGGTAGTAAGAAGGATATGCATAGGAATGAGATTTAGGGTAAATTGCTGATAATATTGATTGTAATGTAATCAATTAGGTCAAAATAGTTGGATAGACACTAAATCCCAATGAATGAGGCACTGGTCAATTATTTTAGTTTACATATGAAGAGATCATGAATAAGCATCAAGAAAAATCTCAAAAATCAAATAAATTTTACTTTAATGTGTGAAAAGTATCATAGTTGGTCAATACTTGGTTGCATCTAATTATTGTGTTTTAGTTAGCTATTGTTACCTAGAATTATATGTAAATCTACTTGAAGAGTTCTGACCAAGTATCTTTTCTAAGGGATGAGTACTGTGAATGAATATCATTAAGAGAGTGAAGTATAAAGATGATATTTATTTTTTAACCCTTTTATCCCTTAGGTGCACTCGCCTTGGTTTTGTAGAACCTAAAGTACATAAAATCTTTATGATTTTGTTGAAGTTGGGTCTAGATCTGAGGAATTATTACTTGAGTATAGGAAATAGCTAATCCTTAATATAATTTTCTCTTCACCAACTTGGTATAAAGTCTTTTTTTACTTGGTAGTTTAAAACACCAACAAATGGGATGACACAAAGAAGGTTGAAATCAAGACAATTCAGAGCTTGATGATGCACAAGATAGGTGCCTTGCAAATTGTTTCACAAAATATACATAACAACTATATCTCTATGCAAGGAGGTGAATTTCAATTCTCGAAAGTATTAGCTCTACTACCCCCTCTATTTACAACATGGGGGCCATACACATGATTTTTTGATAGTTTGGTCCCTATGCTACCTCAAAAGAAAGAATTTCCCAAGGGGGTAGTTATCACTGTCAAGAATATAATAAATATGGTAAAGGACTTAAATGGATTTTTCTCTAAAAAATGCAACTGATCCAAAGTATAATGAAGATAATTTCCATTAGGCTTCCTAGTTTTATTCCTACTATCTTATACATTAATGGATTCATAAAAGAGTGGTAGGAATGGTCTTCCTCTTTTGAGATATTTTGAGAGATCTATGATTTTTTGCTTATTGCAATAATGAGATAGATGTAACAGTTGTCTATGATATGATTGATTTTCTATTTAGAATTAAGTCAAATATGCACAAATTTACTTAAGAAATAAATTCAATCACTAACACTAAATGGAGCAAATGCATAGAGGAGTTAAACACCATCCAGGATAATACTTAGGCGGATGTGGATATTGATATTGCAATTTGGGAAGTCATAGTAGATATAAAGGCCATACCATATGTTGAAAGTGGCTAGGAATTTTGAGGGTGTAGTTAAAGGAAGAAGGGAAAAAGGAGATAAAGAAAAGGCAAAGAAAGTAATAGGAAGTTGAAGACCAAGAAAAATAAGCTAAAGAATCCTATAGGAAGTGCTATCTGCCAATTTTGCAACTACTTCCTAAATTTTTGATCAAAGTACAAAGAATGTTAGTAAGGTAACTATATAAAATATCTTTTTATTTTCTTTCCAATAGAGTTTTGACATGTGTCCTCCCATTAGAAGCTTGTCACAATCCTTACTATAAAAGGATTTCCAAGATGTGGAGTGAGGGTCTGAAGTCTATATAATTTTATTATTTATGCTATTTTTAGTCAGTCTAGTTAGTCATTTTGTGTCAATTTTGTGATGTATTCAATTTTACAATCTAGGAATACAAATGAATCTTGAATAATAGTTTATCATATCTTGATTTATTCTTGAGTTTAAACTAGTAATGTATTGTTTTCAAGGAAGGAGGGTTCTGCAATATCTGTATCTTTGAGTTTTGTCTCCATTTTCATATATATGTAATTTTGGGATTGAATGAACAAGGTTATTTCACTTTAATGCAACTTGGATGGGTTGTATATCTTTTCATTTGTTGCTTTTAATTCAAGGAGTTAAGTAAATGCTTTCATTAAATTGATAGGGTTTAGTTATATAGGAGGGATATCATAAAAATGAAATTTAGGGTTAGCTAATGATAAATTTGGTTGCAAGGCAATTAAATAGGTCTACTTTTCTTGGTTAGACTCTGTATAGAAATGGATAAGGCACTGATCATCAGTTCAAATCCAAATTGATAAGTTCATGTGGTTGTGCAATGCATGTTTAAAATCAAATCAATATTTACTTTATTGTCATGAAGAACCAAACTGTTGGTCATTACTTATTAATGATAGTATTTCTTTGAATTATAGTTAGCTACTATAATCAAGGAGTCATTACAAATATAAGAAGAATTTTTTATCATTATTTTCTATAGGGGATAGATATGATAAGAAGAGTGTAAGTGAGTGAACTTTTAAGAGGAATATCAAATAATTAGTCATTTCTATCCCTAAGGTGCACCCACCTTGTCCTTGTAGAGCCTAAAGTGTAGAGATTACTTGTGATTCTATTGAAGTTGGTCCAAATTTGAAAAAAATCCTACTGAATATGACATCTAGCTAGTTCTTAGACTTATTTTTTTCTTTTGCATCTTGGTGTTGAGTCTTTTGCAACCTAGCAGTTTGTAAACTCCAACAACAACAACAATGCTACTAGTACTCTACAAGGCAAGTGTACTTCCCAATAATAGGAAGCAAGGTGCAAGATTGCATGCCATGCAAGTTAGACCCTTAACCCTTGTATCTAATGGTGGCACAAAATAAGTATTCATTAGAGAGACTAGAGTAGTCTCCAATGCCTTATGAAGACCAAACCACTATTCATGGCACCCTTTTAGGCCATCCTAGTGCCTTTTTAGGCTATCTAATGTATTTTTGGGTCATCAAATGCCTTTTTGGGCCCAAGCAACTTTTTTGGGCCCCTTAATACCTTTTCAAGCCATCCAATACATTTTTCAAGGCCCAAGTGCCCTTTTCAAGCCCTCGAGTGCCCTTTTAGGCCATCCAACACCTTTTCTAGGCCCTAATGCCTTTTTATTTTCAATGCACCCTTTTTAGGACCCAAAGAACCTTTATAGGTCTGCACACCCTTCAACTTATCCCATAAGCATCCATCCTAGACCACACTAGGAGAACAATCATGACTTTGGCCCTAATTTATCTATAAAGGGTATCAAAATGCACTTTTTTAAAGAAAAAATGAGTTATGCCTGTAATTCATGAGTCAAAACTTCCTACCTTTTTCCCACCTAGTGCACTTCCATTTTCAAAATGTTGCACAAATTTGTACTCATCTTTCATTGAGATCCCACCTTCGATTTTTTTTAGCATCTAGTTATCACACATAAGTGAAGGCCACTCTGCCTCTAAATATACCTCATTCATGATTTTTGTAGATATAAACAACTTTGTACTCTTGTAAAAATACAAAAAAAATCCAAAGCATATCAAACAAAAAAACCAAAAAAATTGACAACTCTCAAAAAGACCAAAAACAACAATCAAACACTTTTGACTACATCATACATAGATACACAAATAATGCACATTACCTTTTTTTTTTCCATGCACAACACATTTTTTATTTATTATAGAGAAAAAGGTACAATTACATCCAATGCAACACCTAGTAGAACACTCATTATGACCTTCCTTGTGGAGGTGGCATGGTGGGGTTTTTGGCTGGGGACATTTCCCCTAGTGCCATCATAGAAGATGAAGCTCCTAGCATTGATTCTTGTCATACCTAAATATCATCCATTGGCATTAGGAACTTCCCATTGTGAAGTTGAGCATTCAACAATTATGTAAATTTCTTATCCAGAAACTAGGTCTCTCATTGTTGCTCTAACAATCCACTAATAATATAGCCCCATATAATATGTAGCTTCCCATTGAACTTTTTCCCTCTTTTGCATATTTGTGAAGATGTTGTCCACTAGTTTATTGATACCTAGTGCAGTCTCTCCTTAGTGAGCCAAATCACATTCTTGTTACATATGTTCGACCGCTATTTTCTAGTTCTCCATGTCCTCTTTAGTCTCACCAAGTCGTTGCTAAAATTGGCTCACTTTTTCCTCACTAACTACCAACATTCTTGCAGCTGTATTGATATGATATTCATTTTTAATACCACATCCTTTAAAGATTCCAACTACACTTGCAGCAACACTAGCTCATTCTATGCACTTCCTAAACCTACTTGCACCATCCTTAGAGTATTATGTAATCTTTGCACCCATGCTTGCTTAGCCTAAATCCTTGCATCATTTTCCTTTGCTTGTGATCTTTCCACCCTTTAGCTCAACTTACAAAGATTCCACCTAAGCTCCTTCTACATTCAAAACCACTTGGAGTCATCTGGCTTATGTTTATGCTCCATCCTCATGAGCCTTATTCATCAAACCTAATAAAAATGAAACTTCTTGTCCTGCATTCTCTATCCAAACTCTCTTAAGAACCAATGCCTTTCATAGTACCTCCATTTATCTTTTTCATTGTGTCATACCCTCAACCTCTAGCTTTGGCTCAACCATACCTAATGCTTTCATCTCCTCACTAATAGACCCTTGTATCAGGATTTTGAGGCCAATCAACTAACTCGATGCACTTGTCACCTTGCCCACACTAATACCGTTGGTCATCCTCTACACTTTTCTTTTGATCTTCCTAGGAGATTCCATCTCCCCTGTACTCATATATAATTCTAGTACACTTTTTATCATCCCTGGGCTACCTCCTGCTCACATCACTGGATTGCCACCTAGTTCCTCATATAATTCCTGGTGTACTACACTCCCTAACAACATTAATAATGGTGACAAGGATGTCTCTATATGACTCAATTAGCCATGTTCACAAATAAGTGCCTAGAGGTTAGGCTGATACACCAATTTACTTGATGTATGATGAGCACACTTTCCCCTTTTCCCTTGCCTCACCCAATTTCCATCACTGACATCCCTTACCTCTACCTCCTATTGTAACTAGTCTAGTGAGCCTGCCATGCTAACAATCTTCTACTCACTTCACCTCTCCCATGATTAAATCTCCTATAACTGAAAAACTTATTCCTTCACTGTGCTTCATTTCACATGTCAATTCTCATCTATTTATGGCCATCACTGAACCCATATTACACTTTTTCACCCCTGCCATGCCTTCACTATACTTAACTCATTGCACAAGTACCAAGTACACTTGTTGTTACACTTTGAGATTACTATGTCATGGAACACCTACTCATCCACCACTGATACACATATTTTAAAGAAATTACCATGCATTCTTTTGCAAAATTTCCACTATTATACTCCATGAATTGTTATGTGTATCATAAAAGCACTTTAATCCATAGATATTTGAACAAAATTGACACTATTGCACACAATTTTTGGCATAATGGTCCTCAAATATTGTCTTTTTCACTGTTGTGTGTTTCTAGTACCTTGATGATGTATTTTACCAAAGGGACCAGGATGAAACCATGACATTTTATTTCCCTTCTTCTTTCACTATTTTGATCCATTTATCCTTTAATTTTATGCATTATTGATGTCCACTTATAAGTGCTTCCTCTTTAATGGAACACCATGTGTACCTTGACCAGTTTTGCATAAAATATTAGGTGAGGTGCCTTATCTGACATGTGTCTATATGCATGTGTACTAAATTTAACTCTATGTTTTCTTTTACTATGGAAGACTTTTTAGTTCCCACATTTTCCATGTACATTATTCGCTTTCTTTAGCAATGCTCAACATAATAAATTATTAATATTACCATAGCCAAACTAGTGGTAGTTGTACTATATCCCATCTATTTAGGTGCTTAGGAATGAAATTTAATTTGCATCTCTTTACAAAATGTGATAGTTAGCTACATCCATATAGATTGCATTTCATATGGGATCCCTTAAAACAAATGGTTGGCATACCAATGGGGAATCAACATGAAATATTATATAACATAATCCAATGAATTGGTAACAAAAATGAAACATGATAATGAATAACCAACAACAACATCACCATCACAATGAGATTTCACCATTTAAGTATTGTGGGTTTTTTTTTCATCACCACATCACCACATCTAATCTCACTTCATTACCTCATTATCCCACAAATATCCATTTTTCCAGTTGTATTACATGACCTTTGAATCTAAAAAATTTAGGTCACTGTTTCCTCTCATCAACTTCATTTTTTATCATTGATCATATTTTGTTCCTTCCTTACTTCACATTCATCATTTGTTTCATCACTAGTGCTTTAAGAATCCTTTGTGGCATTTGAATCTCAAACATTTGAGTTGTACTTTCATCTCATTACACTTATTTTCATCACACCTTCCATTATTCCATATTATTTTATTCATCCTTTCATTCCATTTAATCTCATTGACCCATTTTTCATCTCATCCTTATTTCATCATTTTCATTAAACCACATCATCCCATATTCATTTCATTTACTCTAATCATCTCCATTTTCATTCCATTAATTCATTTCCATCATTTTAATTATTTCATTTTTATTTTCCTATCATTTTCACGTACTTTTAATTTTGTTCTCTACGTTTCCTCTCATCTACATATTACATCATTCATTTCATTTGAGCTTCCTTACTCATTTTGGTCTCACTTTTATTTTATCATATTTCATTACATTTATTTTTAATTACTCTAATCATCTTTATTTATTTATTTCACATCATGGTCATCTCATTCTATAATTGTTATTTCATTTATGTTTGCTTAGTCCATTTGCATTTTCATCATTTCATGTCATCATTTCAACACATCTCATCAATTGGCTTATTTTCATTTCACCATTTTTAATTTACATACATTATCATCTATGCCATTATCCCATTTTTGTTATCCATGTCATTACATTAAATTTAAACTCATTCATCCATTTCACTTATCTATTTATCCGCTACATATTATTTTGCTACAATAAGAATTTATTCATCTACACATTACCTACATTAAACATCCACATTACATCAACATATAGGAGCATCATAAAAATAAAACAACATATGCATATCACATATAATCATCTGTAACACCATTACATGCCACTATCCAACATATAAAGTCCATGATACAAAGCCACCAAAATCTATCATAAACACAAATACAAAGAGCTTGATTTGAATGGTCATATATCAAAAGGCCATCATCAAAACATCTATGATACATTTGATAGCCAATACATACAATAAAAAATGATGCATAGGATCACTCTTATGTCTCACCAGCCTAACCACTTGCCCCATCTATTTGTGTCTGATCAAGAGGAAGCTAATCACTTGGGGAACTCATTTGATATCTTTGAACATGATTTGATGCACTGGTACCCTGTGTTACTAGTTTTGTTGGGGCATCCTAGCTAGTGGTCACTCCATCTATGATTAGTGGTGGAGGTGGAGGTGGAGGCCTTAGTGTCATAATTACTATGAAATCCTTTATTGTTCTAGTCAGCTAATTGATCTGAGCTCCAATCACAACAATTTGTGTCTCTACAACACTCATATGTGTATCCAAATTGGATGACCCACCCATAATCATTGTCATTAGCGCTGGCACTATGGACACCTATGGTTGTGCATTTTGTACCCCTATAGAGGGAACCTATACCCAAGGTGTCTTCCCCCTCACAAACTAGAAATCATCTAGTAGCATGGCCTTGTATTAAATTGTCCTACCCCAATCCACATCATCAACCCTTATAATTTGCCCTACATCACTATCTAAGCCTCTTCTATTGAACCCACCAACTATTGTACTACCCATACTAGATCTTGTACCTACTCCCCTCACAATCCCACCTTACCCAAAGACCTCTCTAGGCCCACCACCACCCACATCCCTTGGTCTCTATGTTGTCATATGATTCTATACTAGAACCTATGGCCAAACTCTCCACTATGGCAACACCAGAACCCTACCCCTACCTCCATACTTTCCTCACCCTTTAGCTCTACCTCCAACTCTACCTCTAGCCCTACCTCTCCCCTATTGGAATAATTTAGAATAACTAAGAGGAGGGGTGAATCAATTATCCAAGGTCTAAATACATAGATAAAACCTTTTAGTACTCAACAAATATATGTGCATGCATTGATTAGATCATCCAATATATCTTAAACCTTTGTATATTACTATCCTAGGTCAAATGAACTTTGCAAAAATGTAAACACGAAATATCACAAATTCAATCATGCAATTTAACTAAATTTTTAGACCCAATTTGGGAAAAACCACTTGTAACATGCTACCGATTTTCACTCTTCTAAAGTGAGCTTTATGAGGAGCCAACCTTGTTAATGGTTATAATACACACTATTAAATGTGACCTTGATTAAAGGATTTCAATCACCCTATTAAAAGTGAGCCTTGTTATATGACTTTAGAAGATTCCATTAGAATGTCACCCTATTAAAGTATTTACTCATGATTGTTAGGTCAACCTTAATCCAAAGGATTTATTAATACTAATATAATTGTTAAATGTAATAATGGGACTTGATCTAATAACAAAACAACTCACTTGTACATTTTAGATCTCTTGTTTAGCTCTCCATTCTTCTTGACATGCATTCCTCTTCATCTATGATTGGTTGTTCACCTTAAGGCCTTGATTTCCTTAAGACTTCTTGCTTAGTATGCCAACTATAGGTTCATTCCTTTGGCCATCATATGAAGGAACACTTCCAGACTCTTCTTTTTCACTCGCACTTTGCTTTTGGCCTTGTATCTCCTTAAATAGAGAACATTGATAATTTTCCACTTAATCACAATTATCCATCTTAGGGTTAGGTTAGATTCATCAAATCATCCCTTCTTTCCATTATGTTCCCTCTACAAACTTCTCTTACAATCCTTATCAAACTCATCTTCAAAAGGTTTATCTTGAATTTTATGTCACTAGCTCATCAAGCTTATATTAAACACACTTTAAATAATTCAAGAAATCAACTTTGTTGGCTAAAATTTTTCAAATCTTTATTCAAACTCTTTATGTTGTTACTCAAAAATAACAAACTTTTGATGCTCGGTGAACACTAGGTTTGCTCAGCATAAACTAAATCTTGCTCGATCAATACTACCAATTTTGATGCTCGACACATACTGACTTTATTTTTCTCGGCACATACCATCTATCTGCTCAGCCTAAACTAAATGCTTAGCTTACACTTTTTTCTCGATCAGGCTTGGCAAATACATTCTTTTTTTTGTAGTCTTCTTCTTGTCTTTTCTTTAATATCCTTTCATTGTAGCCTTAAGTAGATAAAAAATACACTATATCATCAAAATCTTTCTCGGTCTTAGTGTTCCTTTTATACACTAAATAACTCAACTTTTCTTTACGTACTCTTGTTATCCTTTCTTTTCAAATCTTCTTCATCAATCAATCAAATGATAGCATTCAGACCAAAGTTAGCAACTGACTTACTATCAAGTAACATGTTTGACATCAATGACAAATAAATGATTGTTCCCATGATAGGTTTCTATACTTTAAAAATCTTCTTTTTCAACATCTGTCACCCACCCTCATCATCATCATCCCTCCACTCAACTGCTCCTCAATCCTAGGTATTGGCTCTATTGGATCTATATATCTTAGAAATGAATGCTCTTTGGACCACCAAGCATAGTCCCCCTCATCCCATCATCAATCTTGAACCATACCTCAATGACCATCTTTGAGGAATCCCTATCATCTAAATGAAATCCTCTTGGCATGCCCCATACTCTAATATAGGACCCCATACTTGTCTCCCTACATGAACATGGGCATAGTGTGCTAATCCTTGTGGTATCCCCTACCAAAAACCAAACTATCTGACTACCATCATCAAACAAAACCTCTCAATATTGAGGGGATCTGGCTAAGAAAATACCACAGAGAAAAGAAGTACACCATCTCATCATCATCCTCTACACATGGCTCTATAAACCTATAAGGCCTCCACATTATCTCATCAGTGTCATCCAACATGCATCTCCAATACTCTATCTTGCCCATATGGGGCTGTACAATCACACTTGAATACACATATATGTAAGGTATTCCTTGTGGTTATTGCCACACACATATAGGTCGAGTAATAGGAAGATGCTCCCATGTCCATATATATAACATCACCACACCTACCAAAAGTGATGTAGCCGCTGAATATCTTGAGATGGACATGACAATTTTTCCCTACTCTATATCTTGAGAGGGGTGCGTTTTCTATCTATCCAACATATTTGATTGAGCTTATATATCACTTTCTGCCTACATGACCTTATTGTTTTGATTATTTGTGTGAACAAGTTTATAGGTTGAAATCAACATTATCATTATCCATTGGACATCATGATTTTATCTTAGACTTTGATCAATATTGTGCATGTTCACATTTACCTATCTATGCCTCTTTGATATTTTCAACATCATACACTGGCCATTGCCACATTGATTTGACCTTCCTAGCTCAATTCCTACTCAAAAGTGCTACAACAAAGCATGAATGCACTAGAAATAAAAAAAGCACTATCACACATAAAAATGGGTTATCTAATTTTATGGATGTGCTATACAACATATATGCGCTATTACACAAAACTACTGTGCTATTTTACTTGATGGATATGCTAAAACTATTATAATCAATATTTAATTCACAAAAAGCACCCTTGTCACACATAAGTGCTAATATGCTATACATATGTGCTATAAAAAACCAATCCTCACATCATCCTATAGGCATAATTCATTAGCTATCAAATGTGCTATGGTGACCATCATATGCACTAGAAAACATTGTGCATGTGCTACAACACCTTAATGTGCTATAATAATATGTGTATGCACTATAACTTTTCATTCTGCACTATTTTTAAAACCTAGGGCCTTATGAATGCACTAATTTGCACTATGGATGTGCTATTTTAGACCACATATGCGCCATAATAATTAAAAGTGCTACATAAAATATTAAATGTGCTAGAATGTGCAATCCTAGCATTTATTGGTTAAAATCATGTAAAAATTCACAATTTCCTACAAACAATTCAAAATTATGAATAGAAGAGGTTCTTGATGAATTACTAAGGCACCATAGTTGGTTGGACACTCATATCTGTGACCCTTCTTGAATCTATGCTCTTGTAAGGGGACCACCATCTTTGTTGTCTAAGAGCTCAAAATAGAGAAAGTGAAAGGGGCATGTAAAAATGAAAAGGGTAAAGGGTTTTTTGACATATTTAACTCTCTAGGGGCATTTTATGACATGTTTTAACATCATTCGTCCTATTTAATGACTTTAGTCCCATTTTTTAGACCTAGGTATTGTTCAACCACATTCAATGACATACAACTTATCCAATTCATCTTCTAATTTCATCCTCAATATTTTTCAAAAATAAAATTGGATTCTCTATATCTACAAATCAATACTTCTAATTTTATTTCTAAGGGGGAAATATACTTATATCAAACTAGGGAATCAAAATTTCTCAAAAATGTTCTATCCTAGCCAAAATTTAGCTTCAATCAAAATTAACTAGGGTGTCTAAGAAAACTTTTCTAATAGAAGAGTTTTAAACAATACAATATTAGGATTAGGCATCAAATCATCGATTATTAGGCATCACACCAACATTGAATCACCAAAACATCAGCAATTAGACACTCAAACATCAAAAACTACTTTTAAAATTAAAAAATTGAAACATTCTTTGAACTAATATGCTTTACATATTAACTCAAAGAGGGGCATTTGTAGACACCCTAATATTAGAAATGACCTAAAAAACATGAGATTTAATCAAATAACCAATATTAAAGACAAAATTAGATAAATGATTAAAATAATAGACTTTTTACAATTACAATGCCAAGTCATTTTAGTGGGTAATTAATCACCTAAGCTCTTGATCAAATTCAAAAAGTGTAAAATCACTTTTAAAGAGGAAATCCAATTCATAATTTTTTTTACAAAGGAAAAAGATAAAGACAAAATGTTGAGAAGACATACAACACTTAATAAATCAACTAAAATCATTTATCCTCTCAAAAATAGAATCCACTCTTTTTGGAATGTAAAAGAATTGAAAATCCCTATTTATCCTCACAAACCAAGTTTGTTGCTATTCTTCTTAGTGTTTTATGAGATAGTTTAAGTTTCACCTTTATCCCCAGTAAATTCTAAATCCCATATCTTTACCCCAATCCCCTTCTAAAACCCTATAAATAGAAGAAAAAATCAAGAGAAAAGGCACCCAAGTTTTATGCATCCTTACTATAGGCATATTAGAGTTATCATTTTAATTATCTAGTTATCATCATTGTTATAGAGATTTTTGTATCATTTTGGCATCATTCTAATATTATTTTACATTATTTAGCATTGTTTAGTCTCATGCATACACATATATTAGCATTTTCATGTTCTTATCTTGATATAATTTGTACTTCATATAGATCTCATATAGACTTTTATAGATCTGCACTAATAACATAATCCCATTCTAGAACCATCACTAAGTTATTGTCCTGAGAGCAATTTTAGTAGTTATAGTTAGGAAAACATGAGATGTTCATCAATGCATTAGTTAGCAGTTGTTTCTTTGGGCTAGCTTAGTTCTTTTTTATTCTGATTGTACTGTACACCAAGGTCTCATGAATATGTGTTTCATTTATGTACAACTAATATTACTAATAATAAATAAACTAAATATTTGAATGGGTGTGTCCCATATTATAAAGGCACGTAGGGGAATATATATGGATGATACTAAAAGCACACTAAGGCATAAAAAATGGTAGATAAACATTCAACAAGCACGTGTCAAAGTACCAAAACATAGATTAGAGGAATTAATTATAAGACATAAATGCATTTTATAACATGTGACCACAATTATTTGTCACAAAGGAATTAATAAGACTCACTATCTTATGTTATATAGGATACCCCACATGGATAAATAAAATGGGATGCAATAAACAAATTTAAAAGTATATGAGACAAAAAAAAGAACATAACAAACCATTGAAAGAAAATACACTAAATCATACTTAGGAAATAGCCAAAAATAGTCAAAATAAATGAAAGTCCTTAATATTTAAAAAAGTTGTATGGGAAAGAATATTCCATTTTAATATTCTATATATAAGGGTAAAATGGATAAAAATAATAATGTATAAATTATGCGATAATTTTACATGATAAATAAATGATTAGTATATATGTGATATAATTAAGTATGTAATAAATTATATATTTACATATATTTGTGCTATAAAATGTATATGATAGGTATATCTTAGAATTTTAAATTATAAAGAAATTAGAATTATTGTATAAATATAAAAATTTCCATTTCTTATTTAGTTTTGAGGTATTTTTAGATTGAGAGTTTATGGAAGGGAAAGGTGGAGTAATTTCAGACACTAGTAAATTATTCCAATACCAAGATTGGGAATTGAGGGATGTTGCATATAGTCTATTTCAACCTTCACATAGTAAATTTACCATTTGAGAATGACCTAAGGGATTAGAGGACATAATAGGATTTTTATATAAGAAAATTAAATAATAGCAATAATTCAATTGATTATGATTCAAATATAGATGTTTAATGATTCCATAACACAAATAACCCCAATTAGCAATTATTATGATAATAAGTCAAGTATAATAAAAGAAATCATTGCAATTGTATCAAAGCATGATTTTGCCATCATATATGGTGAATAAAATTATAACCATTTCATTAATGAAAATATTAAACTAATGAATGCAAGTGATTTATTGTCAAGATGGGAGAGGCAAAATTAATCTCCTCGAGATAGGTAGATCCTACAATGGGTAAGGACATCGGTTCGAATGCATTGAGGAAAGATTCCAAGATGGGTGAGCACATGGTTTCAAATTCCTTGAGGAAAGATTCCAAGATGGGTAAGGACATGATTCCAAAATCTTTGAAGAAAGATTCTAAGATGCATACAAACATATAGTATCAATATCTTAAGGGAGTCTACTCATAGATGAGTGTCTAGTGCCCTGGGACATTGAAATTTTCATCCTCTTAAAGAGGCCATGTAAGAAGGGAAAAAAAGGACTTAAGTTCAATATGCCAACAAATCTATTACAAATAAAATGTATACTAATGATCCTCAAAGAGACCATTAAATGAATCATCAAATACAACAAAAAGATATTATAAAGATCAATCATACCATATAACATTAACTTATAAAGTTATCAATCAACTTATGCTTGAGATCATTTGTGAAACTCACCTTGAAATCATGAAATTTGTTAAGAATATTATATCATGCAATCACCAAGCATGAATTAACAATACAACTAGTCAAATAATTCACAAAATACACTTATCAATTTATCATATTTTTCATCAGAAAATTGAGAGTTCTATAACAAGGTCCAAGGGTTCATTAAGATCTAGAAAAACAAAATGAAAGTTAAAATTTCTTAGGAACAAGCAATTTTGAGATAGTATGACTATAATATCCTCTCTAATGATGAAATATAGTAATAAAATTGTAATTGATATCACTATTTATAAATAGATCAAATAGATCATTAAGAATATATAATGACATAGCTAAGTGATTATTAGATGATTGAAAATATTAAATATTATAATTATACATAGAATAAGCAATTAATAATGAATATTAATAACAAATAATCTTTAATAAATCAATTTTATTGACTAAAATTTAGATAATGAATTACTAATACTACTAATAATAAATAAACTAGATAAAAATGGATGTGTCCCATATTACAAAGGCACATAGGGGAATATATAGCTGACACTATAAGGACATTAAGGCATAATAAATGGTAGATAAACATTGGACAAGAATCAACCAAAGTACCAAAACATAGATAAGAGGAATTACTTATAACACATATAAAAGAGCGAACAAGATATAACCATGGACAAAAGGCTTGGAAATGCATTTTATAACTCATGTTCATCATTATTTGTCACAAAGGAATTAATAAGACTAACTTTATTATGTTATATAGGATACCCTACGTGGATAAACAAATTGAGATGTAATAAATAAATAAATAAGTATAAGAGACAAAACAAATAAATACATAACTCATCATGGAAAAATAGTATACTAAATCCTACTTAGCAAATGGAAAAAAATGGGCAAAACAAATGAAAGTCCTTAATATTAAAAAAAAAATATTGGAAAGAATATCCCCTCTTAATTTTCTATATATAAAGTTTAAATGGACAAAGATAAGACAATATAAATTGTGCCATAATAAAGAAAATATTTTAATATTAGTAATAATAATTTATAATGAATATTTTACATGATAAATAAATGATTAGTGTGTGTATATATATGTATACATATATAGATATATATGGTATAATTAAGTATGAATTGAATGTGCATATACATATATTTCTGCTAATAAAATATATATGATATGCATATCTTAGAATTATAAATTATAAACAAATTATAAAAATTATTTAAATATTAAAATTTCCATTTCTTACTCTGTGTTGAGTTATTTTTAGATAGGGAGTTTATAGAAAGGAAAGGTAGACTAATTTTAGACACGTGATAGATTATCCCAATACTAGGATTTGGCCTTGAGTGACACTGCATGTAGTCTATTTTGCATGAACTTCGCACAATAAAGCTACCATCTGAGAATAACCTAAGTAACTAGAGGAAGTAATGGGATTTACATATAAGATAGTTAAATTATATTAATAAATTCAACTGATTATGATTCAACATTATATGTTTAATGATTCCATTACACAAATAACCCCAATTAGCAGTTATTATGATAATAAGTCAACTATAATAAAAAAAGGTCATTACAATGGTATCAGAGCATGATCTTGTCATCCTATAGGGTGAATAAAATTATAACCTTTCAATTAATTAGAAGATCAAACTAATGAATACAAGTGATTTATTGTCAAGATGGGAGAGGCAAAGTAAATCTCCATGAGATAGGTCAATCAGAAGATGGGTAGGACATGGGTTCCAATGCCTTGAGGAAAAAATATTCTAATATTGGTGAGGACATGATTTCAAATGCCTTGAGGAAAGAGTATAATATGGATAAGAACATGATTCCAAAATCCTTAAGGAAAGAATCCAAGATGGGTATGAACATATAGTCTTAATACCTTGAGGGAGCCTACTTGTAGATTAGTGTCTAGCACCCCATGATATTTAAATTTCATCCTCTTAAAGAGGTTGTGTAAGAAGGAAAAAAAATCACTTAAATTTAATATAACAAAAATTCTATTTCAAATAAAATGTATACTGATGATGCTTAAAGAGACCATTAAATGAATCATGTAATACAACAAAAGGATATTATGAAGAACAATCATACCATAACGTTTACTTAAAAAGTTATCAATTATATTATGATTGAGATTATTTTTGAAACTCACCTTGAAAATGAAATTTATCAATCATCTTATATCGTGCAATCACCAAGCATGAATTAACAATACAACTAGTCAAATCATTCACAAAATACACTTTTTAATTTATCAAAATTTTCATTAGAAAATTGAAAGTTGTATAACAAGGTCCAAAGGTTCAATGATATCTAGAGAATGAAATAAATGGAAGTCCTTACTATTAAAAAAAATGTATTGGAAGGAATATTCCCTCTTAATGTTCTATATATAAGGTTATAAGAATGTGTAAATTGGGCCATAATAAAGGAAATATTTTGATATTAGTAATAATAATTTATAATGAATATTTTACATGATAAATAAATTATATATATATATATATATATATATATATATATATATATATATATATATATATATATATATATATATATATATATATATATATATATATATATATATATATATATATATATATATATATATATAAAATTAACTATGAAATGAATTATATATATACATATATTTGTGCTAATAAAATATATATGATTTGTATATCTTAGAATTATAAATTATAAAGAAATTAAAATTATTGTTTAATTATGAAAATTTATATTTCTTACTCGGTGTTGAGGTATATATATAATAAACTATGAAATGATTTTTTTTAATATATATATATATATATATATATATATATATATATATATATATATATATTTGCTGATAAAATATATATGATTTGTATATCTTAGAATTATAAATTATAAAGAAATTAAAATTATTGTTTAAATATGAAGATTTATATTTCTTACTCAGTGTTGAGGTATTTTTAGATAGGTAGTTTCTAGAAGGGAAAGGCAGAGTAATTTCAGACACATGGCAAATTATCCCAATAGTAGGATTAGGTCTTGAGGGATGATACATGTAGTTTTTTTCATGTGACCTTTGCAATGTAAATCTAACATATGAGAATGACCTAAGTGATTAGAGGAAGTAATGGGATTTTCATTTAAGACAATTAAATGAGATCAATAAATTCAATTGATTATGATTAAAAACTAGACTTTTAATGATTCCATAACAAAAACAACCCCAATTAGTAATTATTATGATAATAAGTCAACTATAATAAAAAGGGATCATTACAATGTTATTTCACGTATAGATTTTTGACAACTACAATTACATGTGATTACTTTTGTATCATGTGTTTATTCTTGGCAATTTAGTTTGTACAAGATTTTATGATTGTTATGTGACAGGTTGGGTGGCTTTCTCTTTGGATGGCTTCTATGTATGTCTATTGGCAGTGGTATATAGGAGGTGGGATCATTCATGTTTGAGATGCTATATATTTTAATTTTTTTGTGGGTACTAGGATGGAGCAATTGGTGTACTTTGACCCATGATGATGGATGTGCTAAGAGGAATTGTTTTCTTGATCATTTATGTGGCTACAAATTGACCGTATGCAATGCATACAACAAGTGGGAGATTGGTGATATAATGGGTGTCACACACATCACATAATGTTATATTGTATTATTTTATTTAGTATGTAATATTGTATCTAGGATCACCTAGATGGATGTGATACATGTAGAAATTCCCATGGAAAATTCTTGATGAGTTTTATTGTAACATTATGATAATATTTGATATAATTATTAAATATTGGAGAAAATATATTAAATGCCCAATAATAAATGTGGGTCAATAGGGGTTTTGTAGAACATGGTTTATGTAATACAACTTGGTGGTTTTGTGGGAGCTTACTAAAATATAATAAACCACAAGGGTAGTTATTGGTAAGAAGGGAAAGGGGCAAAAAGGAAAGTCAACAAGACAAGGTGAGATGGATTAGCCAAGGAAGTATTTGTGGGGATTGGAAACACAACATGGGATGTGTGGATTCATGCTTGTTCACATGGATTTCTTAGCTGTGGTTATGGCTTTGAAGGTTTCCATGGTTGTATTGCGATGGTTTTTTCGTTAAATGATACAAAGTGATGAATGTTTTTGGAGCCCAATTTTTTTTTCCTCTAAGGGTTTCCTAGAGTATATATTGTGTCACATTCATGTGAATATGTTGTCCATTCTCTATAATGTAGATTTTAAGTGCTTATTTATTTAAGGTCTATTATGGTTTTTGTGGAAACGGTAATTTGTTTGGTTGCAATTTTATTACAAGAAGTATGAGAAAACTATTTGTCAAGAGATCTAGAAAGGGTAAGAGTCCTACATAAATTTTTACATTCTCTTCATCTAGTGATGAGTTGAAATTATATTCATTACCAAACTAATGTCCTTATGTAAAATGAATTATACACAAAACTATAAGAAAGGTTTTAATCTATTGTTCCAAGAATAATCTATAGATATAATCCTTGAAAACTTGTCTCTTGAACCTAAATTTATCATCAGGATCAACATAACTACACTAGTATGAAAAAATACTAATATATGGGTATAAAAACCTATTGAAAACATGTCTAAACATAATCAAGAGAACAAGGAACTTTGAAGGGCCTATAGAAATCAAAACAATAACACTATGCCTGAAGGTTCATCAGGTGATTTTGAAATAGATTATGTTTAAATATTCAATTATCTTCTAAAATTGATAAAAATAAGATAAGCCAAAGGTTGAGTTAAAGTTAAGTCCAAAACCATGAACCTGTTGTTGTTAAGATACCTTGGGAGGTGGAAGAAAAATTGACTTTTATGATTTAGAGTAATTTTACAAGATAAGGGGGTTGAAATATCCCTTTGATTTATAAAGTTCAATCAACAACTTATCCATTTTTAGAATTTGTGCATGATTAAGTCCACTTGCCTCTTTTCTTTATGCATAGTTAAGTTAACTATTTTATTTCTCTTTCTTTCTTTCTTTTTTTAGATTGAACTCAACTTTCACTCAAACTTTTCTTTATCTTATTTTTATCAATTTAGAAGATAATTGGATATTTATCTCTTTTAGTTAAATATCAATTTATGAATATTTTAATTCAAAAATTTATATTTCTATAGACTTAATTAAATTCAATCGAATTAACTCATTTTTCATGTGTAATTGGAAAATGAGCTCAATTTAATTAATGATGTTTAGGAATTAATTGATTTTTATAATTATTGTAAATGTTGATGATTTATGTAATTTTATACTAAGATAATATTATGATAGAAATTGATTGCATTTTGTTTAGGACTTCTATTATTTTTTTTATCAATAATTAGGATTAGGGGAAACTAGTTTAGAAGGCCATTTTAGGCGATTACATTTGCCCCTCTTTGAATTCGTGTGCTATCAATGCATTTGATTTAAGATATATTTTATTTTGAAGTGTGAGACAAATTGAACTAGAACAATGAAGCTATTCTTGAAAATATTGGAAGATGAAACCAACTTCGAGCGTGTTTGAACAAAGGTTGATTAACAAGACACATAAACCAAATTTGAACTTGATCAAACAAAGACCGATTGATAAGATATTAAAATATTTATTTTGATATGGATTATGATGAAATTGAACATCTATCCAAGGATAATGATGAAAAAATTCCAATTTATTATGGATATTGATGAAATTGATATTGGTATCTCTAACATTATTGTCTATCATGTCAACTGCTTAGTCATTTACAAGGAAAATTCAAATGGCCATCACTCTAACTGAGCTACTCTACATAGGCTAACTCATGTACATAAGCAAGTATGTACCGAGCTCTATAGGAGTCAAGCAAGTGTATGGTCACCAGTATTTTCTATATGAACCAAGCTCAATAATGACTGAGCAAGTGTCAAGCATACAAGTGGCAAGTTACATAGTGTGTGCCAAGCATTATACAAAGCGAGCAACAACAATGTCGAGCATCAGAAAAAAGTAAAGACCAAGTAATGAAAAGTTTACATAAAAGTTAGAAATGAAATAGATTATGAGCTAAAAATTTTTGAGATGACATGGAAGGAACATTTAATATTTGTAGAGGTTGTTACAAAGAGTTTTACATGTGAATGATATGGGTTACACATCCCTATGTTGTGTGATCAATGATTCATATAGAGAGGCTCTTATGGAACCATCTAGAAAACTCTTTATAAAACTCTTTAAATAGTGAGGATCTTAACCTAGACTGGTGTGTATGAGAAAGAGAGAAAGAGTGGAGAAATATATGCATGTGAACAAGGAGTAATATACAAGTGTAAGGATCAAGATTAGATCAAAAGTTAGTGAAAGTATTTTGTTATCATTTAATAGAGAAAGTGACCTATTCAAGGTAGTCAAGTAAAAGGGGAATATAAGTATTATTACATTAGAGGAGAGGATTAGTTAGCAAGGAGGAGACTCAAAATTATCTTATAGAGAAAATTGAGAGTGAGTTACTCAATCAATTCTAACTGACTTGAATGAGGGTAAATATTTTAACAAAGTGGTCTTAATAGATCTTTGTAAATCTCCTAATAGAGTCCTTACTTTTTGTAAGTGTTAAATCCTCTAACAAGTTGAGACCTCACAGTGTCTTAATCTTTAAATAGGGAAAAATTCTCATAGGTCAGATCATATTTTACGATCAACCATTATAACCATAATAGGTTAACCTTATTACTATAGTAGTGAAGATTTGTGGGTGCCATCCCTACCCTAGGTCTACCTTCACCTTGGAGGTTTTTTGGGTAAAAAATATTATATTAAGTGTTTATTTTCATGCATTTGATTGATCATATTTACATGATACAACAAGTTCAATATTACAAGTTTTACATGCATAGGATAAAAAGTGAATGTGTGAAGGAATTAGTGAAAAGTAAAAGTTCCTAAGATTCTAATTCACTCCACATCCCAATATCTTGGTTATCTTGTTTATACCTCCATCAATCAACAATTGATTAGTGCTACAAGTTATATTTTGAATGAATAACTAGATTGATATGGATCTTCATAAACTTGATTACCATTAGGAAGATGATTAAGATAATTGACTTGGTATGTGTCTTGATGAAGCCAATCACTTGAATAATAAGAAAATATTAGATTGGTATGATTCTTGATGAAACTAATATGCCCATAAAAATTTGGTCTAGATGTTTGTCAAAGTGATTGATATGGATCCTAATGAGATCACTCATTCAAACAGGTAGACTATCCTCAACTTGATATAAATTTTATGTTAATATCATATTAGTTTTGAAATATGAGTGATAGTACACTTAAGTCATTTATATAGTTCATGTCAAACAAGTAATACATGTTGAGCATAAGTTGCCAAATAGTATATGCGAAGTGAGTGATATACACTAAGTGTTGAGTAACTAGTAAGTATTGATTCACTCAAGTGTCTAGTAGATAGTAAGTGCTAAGTCATTTAGTTTCCAAGTGACAATGGATGTTGAGTCATTTAGAGGCCGAGTTACAACATTGAAGTTGTAGTTGATGCCGAGCATCAGAGACTTCAAGTACCGAACAATACAATTTTGACATAGTTATTTTTAATGGCACAAATTACTATGTAAACCATTTTAGAGCCAAGTTAAGGATTGTTTTGCAATCCCAAATGATAGGAATGAAACTTTATTGAGAATCCCTATGCATAACATGTAACCAATTTTTCAAGAGGAAATCTTGGTGACCATTCCCCCCTTTCTTCAAGTTCACCACAACTCCATGCTGAAGGAAATCCCATCCTTGGAGAAAATCCATTAGGCCCTCTTCTCTCTCCCGGGGGATAAAGCTCCTGGCTCGGATGGTTTCCCAACTTTTTTCTTTCAGATCTTTTGGAATGTAGTGAAAAAGGATGTGGTTAAAGCAGTTTAGGAGTTCTTTGGAGCCAGGAATTTTCTTAAAGAACTTAATGCTACCTTTCTAGTCCTCATCCCTAAAATCCCAGGTGTTGATTCTCTGGATAAATTCAGGCCCATTAGCCTCTGCAATTCCTTCTATAAGATCATTGCCAAGGTTCTCACTTCCAGGTTCCTTAGAGTTCTCCCTCTAATTATCTCTCCTCAGCAAAGCAGCTTTGTCCCAAGCAGGCAGATCCTTGATTCAATTGTTTTGGTTCATGAGGTTATCCACTCTCTTGAGGTGGGAAAAAAGGAAGGCTTCCTTCTTAAGCTGGACCTGTCAAAAGATTATGACAGGGTTGACTAGAAGTTCCTCTTTGCTGTTCTTCATGCCTTTGGCCTCGATGATCAGGTTTGCAAGCTCATCTCCCAGCTTCTGTCTTCACCCTCTTTGTCGATTCTGGTCAACAACCACCCCTCTCCTTTCTTCTCCCCCTCTAGGGGTCTAAGGCAAGGAGACCCCATCTCTCCGGTCCTGTTTGTTATCATGGTGGAATGCTTTGGCAAACTCATCCAGAAGAAGATTAGGGGTAGGTGTTTAGTGGGTTTGAGGCCTTCTTCAGGTCCATCCACTTTCACTCATCAACAATTTGTGGATGACACAATTTTGGAGGGTGAAGCTTTAGTTCAGGAGGCCAGGACCTTCAAAAGCATTCTTAATTCCTACACCAAGGGTACTGGACAAGCTATTAACTTAGACAAGAGCTCTATCTTCTTCCTCAACACTCCTCTGGAGAGGTAGAGGAAAATTGCTCGAATTTTAGGTTGTGGCATTGGGTCCCTGCCGATGACTTATCTTGGGCTTCCTCTAGGCTCCAAACCCATGGACTCCTTTTGGACAAGCATTATCAACAACTTCATCAAGAAACTTGCTGGTTGGAAAGGGGCCACCCTCAGTCAGGCAGGTAAATGTACCCTGGTTAACTCAATTCTCCAAAACCTCCCCACCTATGCCCTCAGTCTCTTTGGGATTTCGATTAAGTTTGTGGACAGAATGGAGAGGATTCTGAGGGACTTTCTCTAGACTAGAACTGATGACCACAAGCAATACCACCTGGTAGCCTGGGACCAGTTTTGCTTGCCCAAAAGCCAGGGAGGTCTTGGAATTAAGAAAATTTATCACCTCAATCAATCCCTCTTAGCTAAACTCTCTTGGCACATCTTTCAAGGCATAGGGGTTTGGAGGGACATCTTGGCTGAGAAGTACCTGGGAGGCCTGTCTCTCTCCTCCATTTTCTAGGGGGCCAAGCTGCCATTTGGTTCTAACATTTGGAATGGTATCTTGAAGGCCCTTCCCCTTGCTAAATCCAAGGCCAAATGGAAAGCTAGAATGGGAGACAAAATCCTTTTTTGGCAGGACAGTTGGCTTTTTCAGGAACCTCTCAATAACCATCCTTCATTTGGCAGGTGGGCTGATCAGGCAATAGGTAGATATGGTATGTTGGTTAGGAACTATAGAAATGGGAATGAATGGCACAATCTGGTGGAGCTTTCATAGGATCTCAAGCCTTTGATGGCCTCCTTGAATGCTATCAACATCAACCAGATAGGCGATGCCTTAGTTTGGGGAGACTCTTCTGGAGGCCATTATACTATAGCCTCAGGCTATCTTTCCCTTGTGGGTACAGGGGAGAAACCTATTTGGGCCAAGGCCTAGACCCTTGGATTAACACCCAAAATCAACATTTTCTTTTGGCTCCTCTTGCAAGACAAAATCCTTACCCTAGATAATTTAGCCAAGAGAGGCCAAATTATTCCCAGCAGATGTTGCCTCTGTAAGCATGACTTGGAAATGGTTAATCACATTTTCATTCACTGCCCCTTTTCCTCTAGAGTGTGGAGTCTTATAACTTCCAATATGAACTTCTATTGGTGCCCACCAGCCAGTATATAGGAATTCTTCGTACAATGGAGTAGCAACCACAAAGGCCTGAACTCCCAAATTTTAAGTTCCTGGATTATCCCACACTTTTGTTGGGGAATCTGGAAGGAGCGCAACAACAAGATATTCAGAGACAGAGAAGCTCCTAAGGGTATTATAGTAGAGAAAATTGATGGCCTCATGAAAGAGAACTATTCCACAACTAGAGATGGAAACATAAAGGATGGAGCAAAAATTAAGACTAGGAAAGAAGACAGGATCAAAAGAAGATAGCAGGCTACTTGATCCTTCCCCCCCAAAAACTGGCATAAAGCCAATTTCAATGGGGTGGCTAAGGGGAACCCTGGTCCTACCGGATGCGGTGGAATCATAAGAAACAACTTGGGAGGGGTCATTGCTGCTATCTCCTCCCCTATTGGTCACCAAACCAACCATTTGGCTGAAGCCAGTGCAGCCAGACTCATTGTTAAGCTAGCCTTGGACTTAGGGATCGAACAACTGTGGCTTGAAGGAGACTCCCTAAATATAATAAATTGTATTTTAGGAGTAACCAAACCATCATGGACCATTGAAAGCATAATTGAGGACCTAAAAATGGACTTGAGAAAATTTAAAAATTACCACATCAGCCATGTCTACTGTGAAGCTAACGTGGTTGCTAATTGGTTTGCAAACGCAGTGGTCACATTCAATTTGGTGATGACATGGGGAAACAATAATCATTTTTCGGCGGCGGCTATGGAGCTCATCCGAAAGGAGCAAATTCAAGGTACCAACTCAAGATCTTTTTTATGATGATGAGACATGCTAAATCATGTTTTAAAAAGGGAATCATTTGGAGTTATGCAGAACCTCCACCATTTCATAATAACGTGTACAGATTACACGAGTAGAAGAAAGCCAGATTTAAACCCAATAACATGCACATTAAAGCTCTCATCCTTAGCAATTTTTTCATCTTTGAGCTTTGCAAATTTGTTAAGGGTTTAAGGTTAGAGAGGCATAATATTGCAATGGTGGGAGAAAGGATTAGAAGAGACCCATGGGGAGAAACGAAGAGCTGGAAAGAAAAAGGGAAGGTTTGGAAAAAACTCCAAAAGGGCGGCATAACTAGGTTCATGGAGAGGCTCCTGGTTTTGACGCAGGTGTTACCAAGATTATGGTTGAAACCTAGCACAATAGAAAGGTCAAAATTGATGGTGTCTCCCACCAAATCATAGAGAGTCTCATTGTGGAGGTGACAGGCTTCTCCCAGGAAGGCATGAGCTTCTTCAGGAATAAGAAGATGTCTGCCAATGCTGTCAACGCTTTCGTCAAGAATGACAAGGAGAAAAGAAAACTGGTAAAGATTGACACCTACTATGACATTGAGTCCATCAAGAAGATCTAGGGGCATGTTCTAGGGATCATCATAGAGTATGTCACTTTGGAGCCCAAGTTTGATAGAGTCAGGACCCATCATTTTGTTCTGCTTAATCATTTTAGATATAAAGTGAAAATCTCCTTTCCTTTCTATATTTATACTTCTATGACTAAGAATATAGAGAGTTATAAGAAATGTCCTATCAAGAACCCTACCCTTCATGAAGGTCTTCTACTCCTCATTTTTGAGTTTTTGAAAATCCAGACAAGAGTCAAGTCCATTGGGGTTTCAGGTGGCTCCTTGGAGGACACCGCCAGCTCAGACTCAGGGGAAGTGCCTGTTGTGAAATCTGTCAAGTTTGAAACCCCAAAAGCCAATCCCTCTTCTTGCTTCCCTAGCAGGAAGAGCCCCAGGTGCCCTCCCCCTAACCCCCCTTCCCCTCATCCTAAGGAGTCTAGTGATGAGTCAGATATAGAGTCGGAGGAGGCAAATTTGGTGGCAGAGAAGGAAAGTGAGTTGAAAGACAACAAGGAGAAAGATAATGACAAGAAGGAGGTGACCCCCTTGGTAACCCATGATAACCCCATGAAAAGAAAATTGGACTAGACCCCAACCCATGATCATCTCAGTGACCATGCCGATTTTCCCCCCAGCCCTACTATGCCCACCTCCCCCTTGGAGGTCCCCATTTCGCCCCTAGAAGAGATGATAGAAATCATGGTTGAAAAGGGGGGGGAGGCCATCAAGAAAAATAAGAGAAGAGCCTGGAGTAATTTCAATGTGGATAGGGTCAGTATGGGCATTTTCAGAGAACTTGCTAAAATCTAGGTGTTGGGGGATCTCGATAGTAGCACCCACTATGACGAGCTCCTTGACCCAACTCTTTTGGTTCTGACAATGTTCATGAAATAGGTTTCAACTTTCTCAACAATGCAAAGAACAGCCTAATTGAAAATTTTTGCTCCATTAAGTGGCTTTTTTAGGAAATTGAGACTCTGAAGGATAGGTCCAACCAGACCAACAATAGGGGGGATGTCAAGGATCATGAGGCCAGAGGTGGTAAAGACTAGGTGGGCAGCCAGGAAAAAGACAGAAGCCAGGACCCTAGAGACAATCAAGAGGACTAAATCACCTGGCTCGAGCAGAAGGTCCAAAGGCTAGATTCCATCCACCAGATTGTGACTAAACAAATTGTGGATACCCTCCATACCTTGAATGAAAACATTGTTAATCTAGGGGACTATCTGACCAATGCTGATCTTGTGGGGGACGTGGAGCAGAGTATAGAGCACGGAACCAGCCAGGAAGATCCTCAGAAAGAGACTAGAATCCAAGAAAGTCAGGGGGACCAGATGCATTTCCTCCCCACGATCCAGGAGGAAGAGGCCAACTAGAAGGAAAATGACGCTGTAGAAACCCTACAAGCAATGGAAAAGAAGGGACACTAGTCTGCCCGCCAGGCTCTATTCCTGGCCTTTGTTTCTCAGGCTTCAGGCCTTTTTATTTTTGGCCTTTTGAGGTAGCTTTTTTTCTGTCTTTTCTACTTTAAGTTGTTTTCTGCTGTAAAACTTTGGGTTTCAGGATCCCTATAAAACCTATTTTCCTAATCAAAAACATGTAACCAATTGTAACTTGGTTTGATACCCTATCATTTGTTATATTTTTTATGGGGTTATGAATGGAATTTTTCTTCCTGGTTCTTTTCTCTAGGAGCTCCTTATGTTAGAATCGGATTTTATATATATATATATATATATATATATATATATATATATATATATATATATATATATATATATATATATATATATATATATATCAAGTGGCTATATCACCTTTAAAAAAAAAATGCAGCCAATCTGAAAAATGGAAGGATTAAGTAGAATAATAGGTGAATCACAATCATTGATTCATATCTAACCCTAAGTCACCTAGATCTTCTTAAGGAAGACAAACCCTAAACTTTTTATGAGGAGATAAGAGAGAAGTTTGCATGTGCAAATAGAACATTCATGGTGACTAAGGTATTGTGAGTTGAGATACATGGTAGAATAAGTTAGAGGAGAACAAAGGAAAGGAATTAGAGGATAGAAGGATCAAGGGTACATGCAAAGAGGTGATATATTATCTAGCACCAAAGTTTTCATCACAAGATCATTATTGGTACATTCTAGTAGGTGAATTAGTTAAATCTCTTAATAAAGTAGTCTTAACAAGCTATTGAAAATCCTTTAACAGGGTGCTTACTTCATTGTAAGTTAAAGTCCTTTTACCATAAACACTTCTAATAGGGTGT
The DNA here is from genome assembly GCA_028749045.1 of Cupressus sempervirens. Classification (NCBI taxonomy): domain Eukaryota; kingdom Viridiplantae; phylum Streptophyta; class Pinopsida; order Cupressales; family Cupressaceae; genus Cupressus; species Cupressus sempervirens. The sequence continues at coordinate 532,827,358 of CM053784.1, forward strand.
TAAAATCCTTTAACTAGGTAAGATCTAACAATCTTGTAAGCTTTTAACAGGGTAGACCTTTCACAGGGTAGATCATATTTCATGGTTAAACATTGTAACCTTCAATGGATACACTTTATTACTATAGTAGTGGAGATTTGTGGGTGTCATCCCCACCCTAGGTTTACCTTCTGATTGGAGGGTTTCTGGGTAACCAAATATCTTGTGTCATACATGTGTTGAATGTCTATTTACTTTCAGGTTGTGAATGTATATATGCTTAATTTGGTATTTTAGTTTACATGCATAGATTGTAAGATCGATGTGTGGTGAATGATTTTAAGGTTGAAGTTTTAAGTTTTGATTCACACCCCCCCACCCCATCTTAGAGTTTACTTTTTGTATTGTATTTCCAACAATTAGTATCAGAGACAGGTTCTTTAGAAAGTAAAGTTTTTCAATTTTGAGGAAAGATCTTGGAGATGGAAGTCTACAAGTTGGAAAAGACTATTGAGAACTAGAAGATTGAAATAAAGCTTGCCCTACATCAGTTGAATGAAGCAAGAGATGAGTTGAAGTGATCATTGAAGAGAACGACACACATTATCATGATATTGATACTACTAGATTACTCACAGATGGAAACACAAGTGAATTTGATGCAACAATTGCATATCTAATGGAAAAGAATGGAGCCCTAACTAAAGAGGTCAGAAATCTCAAGATAGAACAAGAAAGTTGAGGAAGAAAAAAAGAAAGTTGAGGTAACCGAGCAAAAAAAGAAAGTTGAGGAAGAAAAAATCATTATTGAAGATGATAAAAGAATATTGACCAACAGATTGGAAGAGAAGACATCAAAAGTACAAAGGATTGCTAGCATGCAATTGGACAATTAGAAGTACTCAATCAAATGATGATTTCTAATCATGAATTGAATGGAAAAGATATTGAGATCACAACATTGAAGTTACAAAATGAATAATTAAGAAATGATCTAAAAAGAGAAAATGAGTTTGCTAAAAGCTTCAAGAGACCTACTAAAGCTATCAATTATTTTGAGAAATTAATGAGATCTCCTTGATCCAAGAGTCATACTAACCAATTAGGTTGCACTAGTACTAAAGAAGGAGAATCATCTAAAAGTGGTGAGGAGAAAAGTAACAAAGGTAAGAAATCCAAACTTGCTTGTCATAATTGTGGTAAGATAGGTCATACTACCAGCATTTGCAAGAGAAAGACTACGAATCGGAATCCTAAGAAGAATTTCATGGGTCACTTCCACAAATGCAACAAACAAGGATGCTAGGCACATGAATGCAGAATGAGGACCTTGAGAAAACAAATATTTGAAGGATAATGATATAATTATTAGACTTATGTACATTAAGCATATGAATGCAAATCCATTAAGCATATGAATGCATATCCAAGCCCAAATGGTCATCAAAAAAAAATACAAAGGTAAAGCACAATGGAAACTCTTATAATTGGGATTATAATACTAGGTATAGTTGTCACTATTATCAAGAATATGGACATATTCCTAAGAAATGCATAAGAACATATTTTAGAAGTGACTACAAAATATGGTTGAGTCAAACTAAATGTTTTATTTTCTTAAAGATTGGTCACATAAGCAGGAATTGTCCAACAAGGTCAAGAGCACCAAGTAGTAAATTCTACAAAGAAAAAGGAAAGATAGATGATGAGAATGTAAAATATGAGATGAACAAGACATGGAAGAGAAAAGAAGATTGGAGCACATCAAGTTTAGATGGGATCACTTCATCCAATGGGTCAATTCATCACACCGCCTCTAATTAAGCAATCAAGAGGTATGTGTGGGATTGATATTTAAAATATATACTATACATAAGATCAAAGGATTTATTTTTGAAAAGATTAAATTTGCATAAAGAAGGATACAAAGTGTTGTTTAGAATCTAGAAGAAATCTTTAAGTTTTGTCAATTTTCATGTTATTATCGAGCATGAAAAGTTTCACTTAAGATACTGAGTGAAATCTAGTTAATGTCAAGGTATCGTAAGTGATAGTCTTGACCAAGATTGTAGTTGTTTTTTAGCATAAATAAAACTACATGGAAGCCAATCTTATAGCCGTGTAAGTACTAAGCATTAATTGTGAAGTTTTAAGGTCTATATGATCAATTTTGACTCATTTGACATCATTCAAATTTGGAGAGAGCATGAAGAGATAAAGAAAAAATGAAGAGATCATTCCAATAATTTGCAATGTGAATTCAACCACTATTCAACACCATTCATAGGATTTGTGAAAGTATTTATTGTGTGTTGAGCTACGCTATTTGAATTTGTGCAAATCCTAGGTATTAAATATAGCATCTAGTTCTTTTGCTACTAAGGTCAAAGAGGAAAAGGAAGTTATAAATGTTAAGTTAATCATAAATGAAATTAAAAAACCAAAATTTAATGAAATTCTTAACATTTCTTATAAACAAGACCTGTCTAATGCATTATCCATGATAGCACCACAAGTCTTAATGATTCAAGATGTGAGATGTTGTTACACATGCAAGTTGGGTAGCATAGGATACATGGAAATCAAAGACCTATATCGAAAATTTTGTGAAAATGGAGTATTGAAGGAGGAATGTAATATTGCAGAAAGGAAAGGGTTAACTTATGCCCCAGATTTCCCCAACATTCTTTAGATAGAGTGGATAAGGATTGTCTTGAGCAGAATTCATGACAATTTTGTATGGTTAGAAGATGGACCTATCAAGATTCCAAAGAATATTTTTCAAAGGGTAACAAGGTATCCCTAGATAAATCCAAAATCATGAGAACTGATGTAAAAGAGGATATTAAGAAAAACATAGGGGCAATGTGGAACAAGAGAGGAATGGCAATTGATACCATCACAAATTCCCTAATTTATTTTATAGTAAGGATTATTTCATGCAATGTATTTCAATCAAGAAGGTTGAATGGTGTACCTTATATTTATGTTGATGTATGCTACAAGATAGTGAAGAAGGATCATTCTTATGACCTTGTTGAGCTATAGTTGCAACAATTATCAGAAAACTTGGAAACCATAAGGAAAACCAAGAGTGCACAATGCAAGTTTGGATCAATACTTATGTGTATATTTTTCTATATAAGAAACACATTTCCTTCCTTTGGTAAAGTTGCATGGAAGACAAACAGATCTATTGTAGTACAAATAGGTGAATTCATTTAGTGAATGAGAGACAATTTTGAGTCTATTATGACTAGTTACTTTGAGGACTTTAAGAATTCAATGAAATAAAGACACAGGATTCTAGTGTCACTTGTTGAGAAACTTTTTAATGATGTTTATTTTCTAGTTGATACTAATTTCACATATGTACAGGCTATAGTTCCAAGGGTAATATGGTTAAGACCTCTAGGATTTGAGATTAATGTGGATGAGGCATCTACAATAATTACAACTTTTCTTATAGAAGAAGTAGATATTAAGGCTACTACCTTTTGTAATTGTGATGTTGGAAAATCAAAGATAACTATGGACTTGAAGACAACATTAGTAGAAAGAAAGAAAATAAAATTTGTTAAGAAGCTTAAAGAAAAATTTAGTGAAGGATCAAAGGAAGATGAAGAAGAGGAAGACAATAAAGATGATGATGAAGAAGATGTCCTTGTTCAAGAACCATTATCCCTAACCCAAGGTCAAGGAGAAGAACAAGGTGAAGAAGAAGTAGAGCTTGAAGAAGGTGTTGAGGGAGAAGAAGTTAGTGAAGTGCTTATAGCCATAGAGAAGAAGAAGAGGAAAGCTAAAGCTCTAGTAATTAGCAAACCAAAGAAGGTTGCAAAACCTAAGTCTATAGTTCTAGCTAGTAGAACAAGCAAAAGAGCTACTAGTAAGAAAGCCCAAGAAGTGGCAAAGATAGAAGAAAATAAGTCTAGGAAAGCTATACAAGTTGATGAGTTTGAGAAGAGAAAAAGGAGAAAGTACATTACTCCAGTTGAATCTGATGAGTAGAGGATATAATTTAATGATAATAGCCAATTCAAAGTGGTAATTCATAGTTCTTCTTTTAATTTGGATAATCTATGTGAAAACATAAAGAATAAAATGTAGATTTGAGTGTATTTTCACATATTGAATTTGATAAGATTGGAAAGCTAGAAATGGATACAATAAAAGAGTTAGTATATGCCATGATGAAAACATTTAAATTGACTCCAATTGAGGTTTCCAGCTCTCTACCAAAGAACTTATATGATAGAGTTGAGCAAAGATAGAAATATAGTCTCACAACAAAGAGAAATATAAGAGAAACTACACTTGCAAGAGTGATTCCAAGTTTAAATAAATCTAAGATGAAAAAGGCCATTAAGAAGTACGTAAGAAGATTTGCTCCAAAGTTTTGAGTATTCCTTATTTTGTAGAATAAAATTAAAGATATTGTTCAGGAGAGTACCTAAATATAGAAGGTAATTTATGGGCTAGCAACACCTAAGGAAATTGAGAAAACACCTATTGAGGTAGGTGATGAAAACAGTGAACAAGAAGTAACTAAGGTTGCTAAAGTTGATACTAGGAAAGATGCACATGTGGAAGGCACTAAGAAAAATGCAAATATATAGGCAATAGCTAAAGATGAGCAACAAATAGAATAGAGTATACCAAATATATAGATTCCAAGTGCCAGTCCACAATATGTGACAAAAGTAGACATTGAAATTATATAGACCAAGGATATTTCTTACAATGTGCCTTAGAACATCAATCCCCTAGTGAAGGAGGACATGAAGAAGATATTGCTAGACACCACCACCAAGGAAAAACTATGTAGTCATCCTATATTGGTGAGTATAGATGAACTTAGGAAGGTAGAGAAGACATCTATAGAGGTGGAAGCACAATACATATAAAAAAGCCCTCAACTTACTATGATACAACCTACATTATGCATTGTAGTGCATCAAAGAAAAGATATGTCCATGAAAAGCATTAGCAAATTGGTGCGCACTATGTCAATACTAGAAGTTGCTACAGAAGCATGGGATGTAACACAAGTTAAAACAAGTCAAGTAGATACCCTTGTACCTACAAAAAAAGTTTAAGGAGCAATTGAAATTAAAATGCAAGAAGAGGATAGGACTGAAGGATCAAACTTGACTACAAATCTTGAGGAGCAATTAGCAATACAAACAATAGTTACATTCCCAACAAATACTACTCCTCTAAGTCAAACACTTCATAGGTCATGTGTAGAAGCTACACCATTGTAGTCATTAAGGCTTAATCCTAGTACATCCAAGGTATAAGAGGTTACATCATTTGGTGATGTCAACTTGGATGAAGTGATTATTTTACCAAAGTTTGACCTTGTGACAATCACTATTGAACAAATGAGCATAGTACAAGATGCACTTTTAAGGAAAAAGCATCAACAATTTCTCAGAAGGGAGCATAGGAAGAAGAAAGAATTGCAAGATATCAATGATATATTTCTTGATGCATTTAGCCTACTAGCACTTGAAGAAGATAAACCTATCATGGAGCAGTTGGTAAACATTGTAGAATAGATCAATGGTGTAGACCTGGATTCCATTGTAAAATTATTTGAATGGTCTGAAAGAAAATTTCAAGGAAAATTCAATGAAAAGATATTCAATGCTATTGCACTTAGTCAGGTTGAGTTAGCAACCAGGATTGAGAGTGTAAAGGAAGTCTTAGAGAACATTTTCTCACTTTACACCAAGTTTTATGATACAACTTTGTTCACACAAGACGTGTAGTTCCATATTGAAAATCTAAGGGGAGATATGTAAAAAATAGGTACAAATTTGCCTAATTCTCTAGCTTAGAGGCAGAAGCATTTCAGGAATTTGATGAATTCCCAAGGTTAGTTAGCAGCCATACATGGTCAAGATACAAATATTTGGGCTATATTGATAAGAATTCAATCCATGTTGACCCCACACAGGAAATACTTCACAAGGAGCTATTTTTGTAGAGACATTAATGTATAAATATCCCCATCTTTCTACACTTGAAGGCTTAGTTTATCTTTTTTCCACGTTAGCCATCAAATCAAATCATTGGAGGTAGCTTGTGATAACTAGGATGTAGCTCTAAAGTTAATAGTTGAGATCCATAAATATTTCTTTGATAAACATACTATATATGTCTACCATTTGACATAAGTGTCAAAAAGGGGGAGAAATAAGGGGAGAACTAAGTTTTGGGAGTGAAAAATGATTTCAAGAAAAAATAGATATAGTTTTTGGGGAGACAAACCAAAAGGAGAGTCAAAGACATAAACCGAGTATAGCATAATTCAACATATGCATATTTACTCAATAGAAATATGATTTGTTCAAATTTAGAACAACATTTTCAACTCAAGGGGAGTTATAAGATTTTGAGGTGTGACTATTAAGTAGAGTTTTTGCAAAATTTTGAAATTTTGTACATATGATGAACATAGATAGTGAGTATCAAAGTCATGCTCATAAGTTAAGATCATGACCAAGTGTTTTTTCCATTTAGGTCAAAGGGGGAGATTTTTAATCTTGGATTGGTTTTGACACATGAGTGACAATACACTTAAGTCATTTACTTAGTTCATGCTAAACAAATAATACATGCCAAGCATAAGTTGCCAGATAGTATATGTTGAGTGAGAGATATACAGTAAGTGTTGAGTAATTAGTAAGTGTCAAGTCACTCAAGTGTCAAGTAGATAGTAAGTGCCGAGTCATTCAATTTTTGAGAGATCAATGGATGATGAGTCATTTATAGGCCAAGTTACAACATTGAAGTTGTTGTTGATGCTAAGCATCAAGGACTTCAAGTGTCAAGCAATATAGTTTTGACATAGTTGTTTCTAATGATGCAAACTACTATGTAAACCATTTTGGAGCCAACTTAAGGATTATTTTTTGATCCTAGATGATAAGAAAAAATCTTTATTGAGATTCTCTATGCATAACATGTAGCCAATCAGTAAAAGGGAAGGATTAAGCTGCATAATGGGTGAATCACAATCACCGATTAATACCTAAACCTAAGTCACCTAGGTGTTCTTAATGAGGACAACCTCTAAACTTTTTATAAATGTAGAAGGAGATAAGAGAGAAGTTTTCATGTGAAAAAAGAGCATTCATGGTGACTAAGTTATTGTGAATTGAGATATGTTGCAAAATCAATTAGAGGAGAACAAAGGAAAGGAATTAGAGGATAAAAGGATCAAGGATATATGGAAAGAGGTGATCTATTATCTAGCAGTAGATTGCTAACCACAGGATCATTGTTGATACATTCTACTAGGTGAATAAGTTAAATCTCTTAATAGAGTAGTCTTAACAGGCTGTTGAAAATCCTATAATAGGGTGCTTACCTCATTATAAGTTAAAGTCCTTTTACCAAACACACTTCTAATAGGGTGTTGATATCCTTTAACTAAGTAAGATATAACAATCTTGTAAGCCTTCAATAGGGAAAACCTTTCATAGGGTAGATCATATTTCATGGTCAAACATTGTAACCTTCATTAGATACACTTTATTACTGTAGTAGTGGAGATTTGTGGGTGTCATCCCCACCCCAGTTTTACCTTCTCATTAGAGGGTTTTTGGGTAACCAAATATCTTGTGTCATACATGTGTTGAATATTTATTTGCTTTCAAGTCATGGATATATATGCATAATCTAGTATTTTAGTTTAAATGCATATATTGTGAGATAGATGTGTGGTGAATGATCTTGAGGTTGAAGTTTTAAGTGTTGATTCACACCCCCCACTTTCCCCTCTTAGATTTTACTTTTCTCATTATATTTCCAACATTTTGATGAAGTTGAGATAAATGAAAAAAGATCATACGGTACTCAACTTGATATGTTGTCTCAAAAAATTTAAATCATGGTCCTAACTAGCAAGATGGCATTATATTTTGATTTTGATCCCAAAAATAGACTTAGGACCATCTTGTGAGAAAAAGATGAGAATGTAACATGATTCAAAACTTTCACTCCTCATTTTCTATATATAATTTAAAGAGTGATTTATTATGCTAGGCTCATTTAATGCAAATCAAGAATGGAATCTTAGGACTTTAGTCATTGAAATTTATAGCTTACTTTCATCACTGAGTATATTTTGGACACAACATATTGATACAACTACCAGTAGTGAGGATGTCATGAGGATATAAATATGACCTGTTTTGGATTTAATGTCAGAAGTAAACATAACCATCAAGATACAAGAAGTAAGGATGACCAAAATATCCATTCCTTTTGATTTAACAAGTGAACATAAACATCAAGGTGTAAATGCTAAGATGACCATAATTCTTATTACAAGTATATTAGACATGTTAGAGATCCTTCTTATGTCATATAATTTTGATTTTTCTATTTGCAATGACCCTTTATCATTCATAACTAGAGACAAAATGTAGCTCTCTCTACCTGTAGTGATGCACATGTTCACATCCTAGGGTAGTTATCTAGATTACAATACTATTAAGACATCACTCAAATAGATGAGGAGAAGATCCAAAATCACTAAAGTTTTGGAATAAAATGAGTTGAGCTACACAAGGCCATCTAATTATGATAGAGGCTCTTATAGTGGAGACCAAATTTATTTTGTCATGATGGATCATTAGAACTAAACCAACAAGAAGAAAATAAATTAAATATCATGCATGTAGTCATTACTTCTCTAGTCGATATATACATCCCAAAGTCACTCAAAGGGGAATAACAAGAAAAGAACAATACAAAGAAAATTCTAGCATAACTCAAGAATGATCTAGTTTTTGTTTTTGTTTATACGTGTGATTGAGTATCATGATTATTGTTCAAGGTTTTAGTGTTTAAAACCCTTCAATGGTTGGGATTTGAGTGATTGAATCAAAATAGATGTATAGTAACCAATGCAAAGGATGACTTGCATTAGATGCTAGGAAATTGTCCCACAGTATACATTTATTTCCCCATGACTATAATGTTGATTGATTTCAAGCCATGAAGGTTTTTATAATATCACACAAGCAACTAAAAAATACACAAAAGCTAAAGCATTAGATGAAACTAGCAAATGCATGAAAGGAAAAGAACTCTAAAATAGGAAAACTTGTAAGAAAAAGAAAGAAATAAACTATGCAAGAGACACATTGATATATGGAGCATCTTGATACAAGATGTGCATGTTTACCATGTTTTCATCAAGGCACTTTTTCTTCTTTTAGATCTTTTAATTTTTTTTGATATCATCAAGGCAACCATTGCTAGGTTTTCACTAGGATGGTGATTTTTTTGGGACTTTTATTTATATACCAAAACACTCTAAGAATGTCAGTTGTAGAATTTTATTATATAAAGGGTATTAATAGGCTCCTAGAATTTTTATTCTTCAATTGTTTATAACTGATATGTGCTTGACACAAAGATTGTAGTAACAATATAGGCACTAAGCCAATTTGGTTTAAACTTACCCTTCTATTCTCTATTTTGTTGGTACGTTGAATTCTCTTCTGAATAAGATCACCAACTTGAAATTCTCTAGGTTTTTCCTTCTTGTTGTAGCTCTTTAGGATTCATGGAATTTATCTAGTAGTTGAAGCTCTTGTAGCTTAGAAATTATATGATCATCATCACTAATGAGACTTCTCAGAGAATCATATAGTGTAGGAAATTTCTCCATGCACCAAAGAAAAGAGTGTTGCCTCCATAGGTGTTATAATACTACTTTGATAAGGCCTAAAGCTAGATTCAATTAAACATGCCAATCCCTTCCAAATTTGTTTACTCTATGATGTGGGATATTTAGTAGGGTCTTGTTTGACGCCTTTGTTTGTCCATTTCCCTAGGTATAGTAAATGGAAAACCAATTTTGGATAATCTTGAAGTTAGCTTAGAGTTGGTTGAGGTCATTATTTTAGAAATATTCCCTATTATTCATGATTATGGAAGAGGGAATACCTTACCTACAAATGATATAGTTCAAGATGAACATTACTAATTGTTTTTCTATTGTTTTAGTGAGAGTCACTACCTCTACCCACTTTGTAAGTACTTTTGTTTCCATAATGGTGAACTTGTGTCTATTATATGAGGATGGGTATATGTGTCCTATCATGTGAAAGGCCCATTATTTAAATAGTTAATGTAGGATAAATGGTAATAACTCTCTGGATGGAGCATGGATGAAATGAGAATGAAGTTAAAATTGCTTGCAATATTTACCAAATTTGATAGATTTCTTTTTGATATCAGACCAATAGTAGCCCAACCTAAGAAAATTTTAAGCTATATTTGACCATTTGAGTGAGACTCACAAATGTCTTCATTTACATCAACTAATGCACATTTGGACTCATCATGTTCTAAATGATAAAAATTAAAGTGTACTAAGATAATTAAGAAGGGGGTGAATTAGTTATGTAATAAAAATAACTTTTGTTATCCTTGTTAAATCTAAAACATGTAATTAGTAAGATAACCATAGACAATAACATCAGATTTTTTAACTAAGAAAACTCTTGATCAAGGGAAAAATATTGGTGGATACTAATATATAAATTCCTTGCAAGAGGATGGACTATGTTAGGAGTTAATGAAATAATTTTATTGCATATCAATCCTTGTTAAAAGGCTTTGAATCTCTATGAGGAGATTCTAGCCTTATTAGGAGTTGTGCCAACCCTATTAGATGGTGTAGAAGCACCTTCACAACATAGATTGGTACCATTTCATTGTATTCAATATAAATTGCAAGTTCATTCAAAATTGTAGAAGGTGGACCAAGATCTTAAATTATCTCTAATACCAATTGTAGAAACCCACGATAACTCTGATACACCTTGTGAAAGTTGGATGGAAAAACAAACTAAAACTGAAAAATACTCAATTTGTTGTGGCAGTAATATATTTCAATAACCATTTTGTCCATCCAAGAATTTCTAGAATCATCTATTATGATTTTACATTTCATTTGAGGGGGAAATTACACATTCCAACACTCCCCCCTAATTTCAACCTCAAATACCGTTGCATACAAATCCAAATCCTTTTTTTGCCTAATGCCAAAATGCCATTTTTTGATAATCTTCATATCTAAATAGTGTCTTCTAAATATGTGGCCTTTAATTTTCAAAAATATCTTGCCTCATCTATCACAATGCCAGTGACAAGATTCACTAATAACCTTGATCAAATTCATGTCTTCTTTCAACCACCCCTTGATAGCTTCATCTGTCACAAATGGTGATAGGGTTTTTCAAATAACCTTGCTTTGCAAAATAAAATTCTCTTTTTTGTCATAAATGGTGACAAACAAATTTCTTCCTTCTTCAACTATCCAATGATTAGCTACTTCTATCAAAAAATAATGATAGGATGCTCCCAATTAACTTGACTCTAATTCATCTGTCACAAAGGGTGATAGGATTTTCTTGTCCTAGCTCTAATACCAATTGTAGAAAGTGTACCAAGATCTTAAATTATCTCTGATACTAATTATAGAAACCCATGAAAACTCTAATACACCTTGTGAAAGGTGGATGGTCAAAACAAACTCAAACTGAAAAATACTCAATCTACTGTAGTAGTAATATATTTCAATAACCATTTTGTTCATCTAGGAATTTCTAGAATCATCTATTATGATTTTACATTTCATTTGAGGGGGAAATTACACATTCCAACAAAAATGATAAGTGAGTCCAAATTATATTAGTAACTATGTAAAAAGACCACATTTGCAAAATTAAGATTCCCAAAGTTGTAGCCAAATGAGGAAGTTGAGCTGAACAACCATAAAGAAATATGCAACTGCCCAAACAATTTTATAAAAGGGTAGGAATTCATTTGTATCGATACAATAGTGTGAGGAAATAATTAATCATTAATAACCCTCAATCTAGTTTCTATGTATTTTGTTTGCATGAAAACAATAGAGATTGACCTTGTTTAAAAAAAATGGAGATCATGAATCTAGTTATGTTATTATCCATTTTTTGTGGAGTTTGAATTGGATTTAATAATTCCTTTCATTATTTTCAATTTGGTCAATCTACACTGATTTGGGTTTTGAAATCTATTTTCAAGCCATTTTCTTCAAATGGGTATAGTTCTGTCATTCTGTAATTTTGTTGTAATTAAATTGTTTCCAATGGTTACTGTTGGGGCTGAAAATTGACCCAAAAATTAGTTATAATCATAAGAATTCATGAAACCAATCAACATTAATTACATGGATTAATTCAACATTACTTGTAATAGATTTTACTAGGAAAAAAATATGATTTTTAATATGTGGGATCAGTCTTTTTAGTGTAGATTTGAATTTGCACAAAATTGAGTTTAAGAGAATTTATCTGTCTTATGAAATCAATTCCCCATTCCTTCCATTTCTTGGAATGGGTTTTTTCAGTTTTATCATAATTTAATATGGTTTGGAGTTTTATGGAATTGGTTTGGAAAGTCAGATTTTATTGAGAGATAATTAGTTCATAGTATTAGTGTATGAAAGGCATTATGGGCTATTAAATAAGAAGGAAGTCAAACCAAGAAGTATTTTTCTATTCCATATTTCTACATTGCCACAAATTGTGGTTTTACTAGGATTCAATATGGTTTGGCAAGTATGTTATTGGTTTAAAACCACACAAAAAAATTGGTTTTTGAAATGAGTGCTCTATTTTAAGAGCATGAAAACCAATATGCAATCAAACATATACAAAAGATTCTTTTAAAGGAAAAACTTTGGTAGGGATCATATTTCTTGACTAGAACATAGGCATCCCTGAATAAACTTGGCCACCAAAAGCCATCTCTCATCACCTTATGGGCTATAGTCTTAGCCATATAATGACCTTCACATACTCTTGAATGTATTTCAATAAGTACTTTTGTTGATTCTTCATTATCAATACATTTCAGAAGTACTCCAAATTTTCTCCACTAAAACTTTCCATTAATGATAATATACTTGATTGATTGTAGCTTCATAGACCCTCTTTCATTATTAGTCAAATTAGGTGGTACTTCCATATGTTGCAAATAATAAATAATATTTTTATACCACTCAGAATCATCCATATCACATGTATATGGCATGTGATCTTCATCTACAACATTGGTTTAATTGACATCTAAATTTGATTGAGCCATAAACTTTTGTTACCCCTGGCCTATTGCCAATTTTTTAATTTGGATCTCAATGTTAAACTCCTGAGTTCTGTTAATCCATCTACACTTTCTACTATATACTTCTTGTTGGTAAAAGATATCTTTTACAAAAATAGTAGGAACAAATGCTATGATAATAGCACCTACAAAACAGAACCTAAAATCTTTTATTGCTTTCATAAGAGCATATTCTTGTTTTTCATAAATATAATACTTTATCTCTGCATGTTGGAGTGACTTACTAAAAATAGCAATGGGTTGTTCAAAACCCTCTTCATTCTTCTAGAATAAAACTTTTGTAATGGTGTGGAAGGAAGAAAAATAAAATATGTGCATTGGCTTTGCATAATCTAGTGTCCTAAGTACTAGAGGATTCTTTATTACATCCTTGATTTTATGGAAGGCCACTAGTGGTTCACCTTCCAAGTTGATTGCTACCCCTTTCTTAAGCATTTTAGAGACGGGTCTTCTAATTTTAGAAAAATTTGTTACAAATCTTCTTAACAAATTCACTTGACCAAAGAAAGATTGTATACCTCTTACATTTCCTAACTTAAAAACCTTATCTATTAGAGCCACCCTCTCTAGGTCAATCTTAACTCCATCCTTTGATACTATATTTCCTATAAACTTTCCTTCTATAAACCCAAAAGTACACTTCCTTGGATCCAAAGAGACTCCATATTCCAAATCTTTGAGAAAAAAATTCTCCAAGTGTCTCCAGTGATCTTCATCTTTCTTGGAATAAGTTATCAAGTCATCTTGGTTGACAACCATGAATTTATCTATATACTCAGCAAAGGAAACATCCATGGCTCTTTGAAATGGAGCCCCTACATTGATTAAGCCAAAGGTAATTCTAATATATACATATTTTCCCCATGGAGTTGTAAAGATTGTCTTCAACTAAAGCTTTTCATCAACCAACACTTGGTTGTAACTGGAAAAACCATCCATCATGGACATCAATTCAAAACTAGTGACCTATTGTAGCATAGCTTCCATGTTTGGAAGGCCATAATTATCTTTCAAGGAATCAATATTTAGGTTTCTAAAGTCTACAAACATCCTAATGTCACCATTTTTCTTTGTTACTGGCAACAAGTTTGATACCCATGAAGAATTTTTGATGGGATTAATAATTCCCCCATCCCTAAGCTTCATCTCTACTTGCATTTTGGTGGCTAGTGTGGGATTGACAAGTCTCTTCTTTTGTCTAAAAGGTTTAACTTTTTATTTCAATTGAATGACATGTTGGAACAAATATTCCCTATAGGCCTTAAGGTCATCATATGACCATGCAAAAACATGTCTATAATTCCTTAACAAATCAATCAAGTACTTTCTTATAGAAAGAGAGAGAGAGAGTCTTACCTATATACACCTTTTTGGGAGACTTAGTTTTTCCAAGGTCCACTTCTTTAAGATCTTATGGGTTCTTGTCTTTAGCCTCTAGGTGGACCCTGTCTTGATTATGAAACACAATTTCCAGCACTACTAGTCCTTTAGGCACTTTATTTATTTTTAGTTGAAAAATATCTTAGATAAAAATGGTATCCTTCACATCTATGTTTGTCATGTCCCCTTTTCAAATAATTAAAAAATAATAATCTTTGCTAAGACAGGCAGGCCCAAGAAAGTGAAGTTTCAGAAAAAGGGAGTTAATCTTTGGAAACCGTTGGACTAATAAATGATAATTATTATTAAAATATGTTTCATTAACCTCTCTTGGACGTGAGTTACATTTATGCCCTTTTTAAAGAGGTTTGGAGGCATTTTGGGGGGGATTCTAGACTTGATTTTCGCTCATTCTTTATTATTCTTCAGAGGCTGCCAAACCTGTGGAGAAGGAGACCCAAGAACGGGAGTTTGCAGGTTTCCAGGGAGACGCAAGAACGGGAGTTTGCAGGTTTCCAAGAAGGCTAAGGATAGGAGTTTGAAGCCATTCCATGTGCATGCTCATACAGAGTTTGCCTTTGTGCTGAACAATGTAGATTTGTGGATTTTTGGGTGTGTTTTTTGCATGAGTTTGGTGTTTTCAGTTGAGCATTTCATATCAGTTTTGGTTGCTGTTGTATTTCAGACTTTAAGCTGTTAAAATAGAGCTGAATATATGTATTGGGATGTGATTAAACTTCTGAGATAGTTTATTAGTGTTTTTGTGGTGTTTCCGGGCATTTTGTGTTAATTTCGGGAGCCCGATGAGCATAGTTTTTGTCCTACATTTGTGAGTTGTTGTGTAAAGGCTATATAGATCTGGAAACATCATTTTGTAGGATGTTATGCTGTTGAAATTTCTGTAAAAATTTCCACTTTCAGATTTATTAATAACAGGTGAAGCTGTGAAGCTTTTTGGCACTATTTTCGGCATACCCGATTTGGGGTTTCTTGAGAAATTTGGTGGATCTTTGTGATAGCAGTTGTTTGATTTTGAAAATCTGATTAGAGGTGTGAAATACCATATCAAATCAGAAAAGGGGACATTTCAGTGGTATCAGAGCCATGATCTTGCAAGCCTGAGGGTTTGTAGAAGTTTGCAGGTCAGTTTTGACAACTACCCAGATCTTGCATTTCAGTTTTGAGAACTACCCAAATCTTGCATGTCATAATTTATGATTGCATGTTGCTTCTAATCAGTTGCATGTCCAAATATATGGTTTCATGCTACTTCTAATCATTTTCATGTTATTTCTTGGTGAATTTGGTGGTTGTAGAAGTTTGCATGTCAGTTTTGACAACTACCCAAATCTTGCATGTCAGTTTTGACAACTACCCAGATCTTGCATGTCATAATTTGGTGGTTGCATGTTGCTTCTAATCAGTTGCATGTCTAAATATATGGTTGCATGCTACTTCTAATCATTTGCATGTTAGTTCTTGGTGCTTGAAGAAGTTATATCCTATTGGGGTTACACTCTACTTTATCTAGAATGGACAGGTATAGTACAGAGTCTCAGAGGGAACAATCTTGGACAATTGATAGCCAGAGTCAAAATAGTAGAAAGGATGGTTATTTAGACATTCGAGATAAACTTATGAAAATAAGCCATGACATGTCTAAACAATTGGTTGAGCACCACCGTATAAATGACATGTTATCTGACCCAGCTAAGGTGGATAAGTTGACTGGATTTCTATTTGGCAGATTTTCTCACAGGACAGATGACACAATTCCCAAGAACTTGCATGAGGAGTTTGAGAAACTAGCTGATAGCCAGGTAGAGGTCTTAGATTCTACTCTACCACAGGAGGTGGTGGGAAAGGATATCACACAGATTGATAGTAACAGTCAACTTGATACTCAAATTGAGACAATTGTTTACAGGTCATCAAAGGGTGATGCCACAGGTATTCAAGATGGTATAGTTACAACAGGCAGTGACTACAGTGTAGTGGGTTCAGATGATGATTATGAGGATGTTGTTGTGCAGGATGGTGAGATACCTGGTAGAGATGAGCAGACATTGAGCATTCATGACTTTGCTGAGAAAGAGTACCAAGCGCAGTTAGATGCTTCATCACATGAGGTTGAGGCAGGTAGTACTTCACATGATTTATCCCGCCAGCTGAAGGTGAGTGAAGATAGTATTGTGACTTCATTACCTCATCATGACAGGTATGTGGAGTTAGTTGGTATTGGTCATATTACTCAGGTGAGGAGTTTGCTTGAGTTACCAGTTGATTCTAGTTTATGGATATGGACTCGAGATTGTTATATTGGTGTTTGGGATTCAGTTGACTGGAGATCTTTAACACTTTTTGGTAGCAGTGTTTGTTTGGGTGCTATCATGGATTTGATTAGCAGATTACACGGTGTTGTCTTTTCTTGTGCCAGTATCTTGTCTGATGTTGGTATTAGTTTTTATACACCGGTGTTGGGCTTTGTTCATATATCCAGTCGACCATACTTGCTGGAATGTGTTGATGATCTTTCATATTTGGCAGTGTGTACAGATGAGTCCCAGGATCATATTGGCATTGATGACATCTAGGAGGATGTAGTGGGCAATTTTGAAGACTTAGTTTCTTTGGGTACAGAGGAGTTGGACAGCAGTGCTACAGTTTTTGATACTTTGTATGTTGATATGAGCTTTAGAGTTGATTCACGGGACATGGATGGTAATACTCTAGAGACTAGTAACTTTGAGGATACTCCTTTAGATAGTGCATCAAAGGAGGTTTGTAGGAGACAGTCAAGCCAATGCCATCATGTGTCTAATCAGTTGAGAGTTAGCAATCGAGACATTGCTATCACTTGCCAACATTTTGATGATGCTCATCAGTTATTAGCAGTTTATGGATGGGGTTCTCCTACTAGTGATGAGCAGGAAGGAAGTTATCTTTCCTTGACAGAGATCCACTCTTTATGGGAGGCTATTCAGATTTTGAGATAGAATTATATGCAGTTGGTAGCTGACAGAGATTATCTTATGGAGTGGGTTAGTACAGCATATGATGCATTGTTGGCCAAGGAAGATGAGGTGAGTGAGCTTACTGAGCAGCTTGAGGTGACTTCTGAGATTCTTGAGAGTACACAGTTGGCTTTCAAGGAGTCACAGTTTCATTTGGCTAAGGTGACCATGGAGTTAGAGCAACTACAGTATTTATCTAATTCTAAACAGTCACAAGCTATGGTGTTTGGTGATTCAAGGATGTCCATGGCTGAGATTGTTAGAGACAGTGGAGATGGGGATGCATCCATCCTTGATACTAACATTGGCATATCAGGTTCATTCCCACTAGAGTCAGGTTTAGTTGAGTTGGGTATTGTAGCAGATTATTGTATGCCTGACAGGGTGGTGGCCTCTAGTACTGAAGGCACAGAGACTAGAGATGTATCAAAGGTCATGTGTGATGTTGGTGAGTCGACAGTTGGCATGGTTCCTGCTAGTAATACTACTCCCTTGGTGATATCTTTGGAGGTAGTAGTCAGTTCCAACATGGTTGATGATCAATTGCAGTTAGTTTCATCTGGATTACAGTTTGAGCCACTGACTGAGATTGGCGCATTCTATCGGCATTACACTGTGAGGTACGCTCATCAATTTACCTTTGATGACCATGTTGATGAGATTATGATACAGAGATATACTTTGGTTCCTAGTGCTTATCATCAGTTATGGAATAGTTTGATGCCTCGAGATGAGAGTTGTTATGGGCACGACATGGCAACAGGTTCTGTAGTTGATAGCTTGATAATACATGACTTAGAGCAGGAGTTTTGGAGTGATGCTTCAGCAAGTGTTGTTATTGATTCTACTCCTTTGGCTATGACATCTCCTGACTTAGCTAGTGATCAGTCACAGTGGGTTGTATCACTTGTTCATGGTGAGCTATTGACTGAGGTTGGTTTTTTTAATCAACATTATATTGCAGGGTATGTACATCAGTTAACAATTGATCCTTATGCTGAGGAGTTGATGGCAAGAAAATTTGGTTTGGGTTCCATTTCTTGTTGTTTATCTTGTGATGGATTTTCACCATCAAGGGTGCATGGGAGTTATGGTTATGAGATAGTGGCCAATGATCTATAGAGTTGTGTTGACTACAGGAGTTGTACAGTGTGTGGATTCTCCATACTTGGTATAGTTTCATTTGAGAGCATTCACCATTGTTGCAGAGTTGGATTGTACATTCCATATAGGCTAGTGGAATGCATTGATGGTATTTACTATGTTGGTAGTCCACTTTACTTGGGTTTTGATATTCTAAGAGTTTGTGTCTCATGGGTTTTTTACTGTGGTAATGGTGATTTTGGAGTTTGGTTGAGCTATAATTGCCAGTTTGATTATGGATTCCTCTTGGTCATATTGCAGAGGATCTTGCAGGAGTCTGTGTTAATTGGTAGTAGTATAGTTCATGACTACATTTGGGATCCAGGAGGATTGATTGGTTTATTGTTTAGCCATTGCTTGAGGACAAGAAATGTTTGGGAGGGGAGGACTTTTCATGTCCCCTTTTCAAATAATTAAAAAATAATAATCTTTGCTAAGACAGGCAGGCCCAAGAAAGTGAAGTTTTGAAAAAAGGGAGTTAATCTTTGGAAACCGTTGGACTAATAAATGATAATTATTATTAAAATATGTTTCATTAACCTCTCTTGGACGTGAGTTACAGTTATTCCCTTTTTAAAGAGGTTTGGAGGCATTTTGGGGGGGATTCCAGACTTGATTTTCGCTCATTCTTTGTTATTCTTCAGAGGCTGCCAAACCTGTGGAGAAGGAGACCCAAGAACGGGAGTTTGCAGGTTTCCAGGGAGACCCAAGAACGGGAGTTTGTAGGTTTCCAAGAAGGCTAAGGATGGGAGTTTGAAGCCATTCCATGTGCATTCTCATACAGAGTTTGCCTTTGTGCTGAACAGTGTAGATTTGTAGATTTTTGGGTGTGTTTTTTGCATGAGTTTGGTGTTTTCAGTTGAGCATTTCATATCAGTTTTGGTTGCTGCTGTATTTCA
This sequence comes from Cupressus sempervirens, assembly GCA_028749045.1. Taxonomy (NCBI): domain Eukaryota; kingdom Viridiplantae; phylum Streptophyta; class Pinopsida; order Cupressales; family Cupressaceae; genus Cupressus; species Cupressus sempervirens. The sequence goes on from CM053784.1 coordinate 532,846,970, forward strand.
GACTTTAAGCTGTTAAAATAGAGCTGAATATATTTATTGGGACGTGATTAAACTTCTGAGATAGTTTATTAGTGTTTTTGTGGTGTTTCCGGGCATTTTGTGTTAATTTCGGGAGCCCGATGAGCATAGTTTTTGTCCTACATTTGTGAGTTGTTGTGTAAAGGCTATATAGATCTGGAAACGTCATTTTGTAGGCTGTTATGCTGTTGAAATTTCTGTAAAAATGTCCACTTTCAGATTTATTAATAACAGGTGAAGCTGTGAAGCTTTTTGGCACTATTTTCGGCATACCCAATTTGGGGTTTCTTGAGAAATTTGGTGGATCTTTGTGATAGCAGTTGTTTGATTTTGAAAATCTGATTAGAGGTGTGAAATACCATATCAAATCAGAAAAGGGGACATTTCAATGTTCTCAACCAATATGTTGCAATCCAATTCCTTGTCATAGTATTTGTCTTCATTTGAAAGAAAATTCAAAATATATATATCATCTTCAAACACCAACCAATTTTATATATTATCAAGGGTTAAAGGCCTATTCTAAACTTCAATATTGGAGACCCTAGCAAAAGATACATCATTAGGTTTGATGGCTACATTAGCTAGCAGATCAACCATTTTATTTTTACTTCTATCCATCCAAGAGATTCCAAAAGCAGTAAAAGCTTCAATTTGATCCCATACAACATTTTTGAATTGTTTCAACCTCTTTTTCTTGGATTTACATGTCTCCTTACTTTGGGATACAACTAATTCATAATCACCAATAATATACAACTTTTTTATACAATGATTTGCAACTACTTTTAACCCAAGTAAAAGTGCCTCATACTCTTCTATGTTATTTGTACAACTAAAATTTAGGGTAAATGAATATCTAAATGTGTTGTTCTCTAAAGATATGAAAACTACTTTAGCCCCTGACCCTTCTTTAGAACTAGCTCTATCAAAATACATTATCCAAATATTTTGTGAACCTATGCATCTTGTTGCTTCTTATGAAATCAATGGGGTTTTCTTTTCACTTTTTAGAATGGTACTCTCAACTATAAAAACCTTTAATTTAGTATTTAGAAAACAAGTAGAATATGTATCAATGTTATCTTCAATCATGTAAATGACCCTCAATTCTCTATCAACCTTGATAGCTTTGTCCCCTACATGAAATTTGGAAAATGAATAGTCACATTTTAGGTTGCCTCTCATTGCAACACTCCACTTTCTTGAGAGTAACATTCCATATTGGGTAGGAATATCAACTACTATGATAGTTGTGGTTAAGTCAACATCAGGACCAAGGACTTCTCTACCATCCATAGCTCTACATCTACCCTATTTGGTATCTACCTTTAGATCAAGAGCTTCCATTATTTTAAAGGGAATGATAGTGTTAGAGGCTCCTAAGTCAATCATACAATTCTTCAAGGTCTTTCCATTTATAAATAGGCCAAGGAAGAAAGGGTCAATATTCTCTATATAGACTATAGATGAATTATCAAAATACATCTGAGGTATTTGAGATATGACTCCTTTGTCTTCCTTTTATTTTACTACAAGTGTTACCTCCTTCCATAATGATGAATCTCCTTTGACAACATTATTGTTCCCAATCCCCCTAGCCAAGAAACAGCTTTAGTTTTATGCTCTTCTATTCTAAAAATTTCAAAAAATGGAACTTGACATCATAGAAATCATGTCAATAGGGTCATAAAACAGAGGTTTACATAGATTACCTTTAATTTCTTGTACTTGAACAATAGGCTCCTCCACTTGTCTGACAACATCAAGATTTGACTTCTTTTATTTTGTACTTATCTTGCTCTACACCTTGAGTTTGCATCTTCTTCTTTGGTTTCCACTTCTTGGTCTTACTATCCTTTATCTTGACAACTATTCAATCATATAATTTGTTTCCATCATTCATCTTATAGGTTATGTCTATAATGGAAATATTAGATTCCTTTCCAACAACATTATTCACTGTCCTATTCCTTAGATTATATGTACTATGAACTTAAACCACCATTTCACCAATTATCTAGTCAATTTCTTGTTTGGATGACTTTCTTAGATTCATAGTTTAACACCTAAAACCATGTTGCACATCTTATTATCATCTTGATCTTCATCATCTAAAAAAACTTGATGATGGTATAGCTGATATATGCTTCATTGATTACTAACATCAATTTTAGATTCTTCTTGATCTAATTCTTCATAATTGTCACATAAATTAATCATGTTGTAGGTCACATAATCATGGATCTTTTCTTCCTCCCCTTCCTCAAGTTTTGTTTTTTGATGTGTAGAAAAGGATTGAGAAAATGCATAGCAGTTAGGAGAATGAGGAGATTAACATATTATGCACCAAGGCTTTTCTTCCATCATATTCATAAAATTTCTCTGTAATGAATTTGGTGTATTCTTGTCATTTGTGCCTTATCTAGGATTAGTAATGGGCTTTCAATCCTTCCATGTGTGTTCTATAGATAATTCTAAAATCTAGTTTGCATAATTTAATTATTATTGAATTGTGGCTTTTCACTAGTATTAGGTTTATTAGCATGGTTTACTAGAGGATTTTTTTTAAAAGTAGATTCACAACCTAATCCATTTTTTCATCCTCAAGCTTTTTGGTTGTGATGGGCTAATAACCTTCTTTCCTATTTCCCCTAGAATTGAACAAGTTAGGATCATCTCTTCTTCCTAGTTTGCCGGATGTTCTTCTATTGTTTTCAATATTGACAACTATTTTGAAAGAATCCCTTAATATCTTGAGATCTTTATCTCTTAGAATATAAGCCATTTTTATATTAAAGGCATTGAAATAAGTATTGAGACACACATGCTCATCTAGTCTCATAACTTGGAATAACTTATACATTCATTTTTGGAATCTTGCATTATAAACAAATGTGGATTCATTCTAGTTTTCCTTAATATTATCAAAATCATTCAATATGAAGCTTGAATTAGTGTTATCCATGTTGGCTACTAATTTGATAGAATTTAAACTACCTTTTATGATACCAAAAAACCTAGGAATTAGCTAGAAACCATATTGGGTAATCTGAAAACAAGATAAAAGGACCAACTGCCAAGGCATTAGAGTCTTCTCCACTTTGAACTGTACAAGATTTAGGTGGGTTTACCTTAGGAATTCAAGTCTTATCTACTTCAACATTAATATTCACAACATGAATTCTAAAATAAAATATTACTTAGCCTTATTTCTTCCAATTCAATAGTAGTGAAGAGATGATAACTAGCTATTTTACCAACCTTGGATACCATGAATCAAGTGTAGGATGAAAATGATTGGTTAGACAATAGAACATTAAAATATTGATTGATTATAAGTTTTCTACAATGTTCAAAACATTCCAATTAGATCAATTCACAAGGATGGCTAATGCCTTATCCATTGAGTTATAACTCATAGAGATTACACACTTACTTTTGGATCTTACCTTAACACTTTGTGTTAAGATTTATATATATTCATTTCTAGATCCTAGTCTTATCATATATTTTCTTAAAATTATAATGTTTTTTCAACTTATATTAAGAATTTACATAATTCATTAGATTATCAAAAAAAGAAAATTGAAATAAAATTCATAATGAATTACAACTAAAACTTTAATAAACTTTTTTATTGAATCTCAGAAAACAATATAGAAGCAAGAAAATAGACAAGATTCGAGATGAAATTAAGTCTCTGTATTTGTATTAAATTATTTGAAAATATATACAATTCAACGATCATCTCTGTGAGACAATAACACACATAGACCACCGACTTTTAACTTTTGTATTCAATTTTGGAATAGATTTATAGTATGTATGGATGGACTCAAAATTTTCTTGGACTCATGCAATAAAAGAAATTCAAACCATCACTCCACATCTTGGAAATCCCTTTATAGATATGGATTACAACAAGATTTAGATGGGAGGATACTTTTCAAAATTTTGACTAAAAAAAAAATACAAAGATATTTTAGATATTTTTAATTTTATAAAAAATTCTTTGTAGTTGGACTAAATATGAAAGGTAGTTCAAAAACTAGTAGGCGGTTGCTTTCTTCAAGTGCCTTTAGAAGAATATGTCTGCATCTCAACAACATGTCATTGTCATTATCTTTTCTTTATTTTGTCTCTTGTGCCATCCAGGTGTAACTCTAATTGTTTCCTTTTAGTAGAGCTTTGATCTCTCCAACTTCTTCCTAAATATATATCTCTCTTTTAGTTGGCCATTCAATGCCTCTAAATCCATCCAAGTCATTTACTACCTTTCTCTTCCTAGCATATGTAATAGCCTTTGATTCTGTAGAAAATCTATTTAAGCCTATTTCAACTTTAAATAGGGAATCAATTAAATTATTCAAAGGAATGTCACTTTTATCTTTAAAAATTGATGTTATTCCTCCATGGGTTATCATTTAATCATAGGAATCTAATCATTCTTGTTAGTCCTTCAATTTTTTGTTAGCATCCAAAATTGGTGTGATACATGGTTCAATTACCCTTGATAAAACCTTCATCTTATTTTGAACAATTTGAGGTTTGCTAGTGAAGAAGCCAATCAATTCTTTTACAATTTCTAGGGCTTCCTTCACTATGAAGATTTTATCAGGCAAATCTAGCTTCTTTTCCATCAACATGATTAGTCTCTCCAAAAAATGAATGTATGGCCCCCATTGATCAAAAATAGATGATAGCCTTGAGAGAGGTTTATTGTAAACATGCTATGCATTCTGTAAAGAAATATAAAGGTTATGTGCCTATTGAGAAATCTTCTTCAAAGTATCTATTGCTAAGGACTTAGAATTGATGTTAAAACTTGATCCCCTCTACAAACCATTTACACCTAATGCTTCATAGGAAATTGAATTTTCCTATCTTCTTATATGGTCAAGTATAAAAGCTTTCTCTAGATCCCATCTAAGTACTAGAAGCATATTTCTTTCTACTAGGTCTCTTGCCTCTACACAAGTCATTACCTCACTCTCTATGTCACAAGCATGTAACTTCTCAACCAATTCTTGTATCTTTTCTTTTGACTCTCCTAGCTTGAGTTTAAGAACCACTTCACTCTACTTTACTTTATATTAAAAGCTCTAGAATTCAACAAATTTGAGGAACTCATTATCCTCTATGAAATATTGTACTTGGATAAGTCTATCATCTAGCCTTGTTGCTGCTATTTCTAGGTTAGAGAAATCTCTACTACTAGGACCCTATCTTGCAAATAATTCTGCCTTGGATCAACAAAATATTTATTATTAATAGGCATTAGCTAAAGTGTCCTTTGTTTTACCTTTTTAGGTATTTGGATCACTTTTTTCCTTTTGTTTCCCTTGGTGACCCATGATAACTTTGTAGGCTCTTCTTCTTCAACCTCTAAAACAACATCTAGCTTAGGGGAGTTAGGGTTTACTCTTTCCACTTCATCTAGTACTTTTATAGGAATTTGTATCATGATCATTATCTGAAGAATCTTCTCAAAATGATCATGGGATTGTTCATCCAAAATAACCAATAGGTCAATATTTTGCCTCTTAAATAGATTGATTTTTCTAATTGCTCCCAGATTGAGAAGCTAGCAACTATACATCTAGAATGAAGGATTTGTAAACCTAAATGATGTGCAAGATTAATCTATATGATATGAAAATTTAACCTAAGAAAAGGAAAAAGCCATTAATCTAAATGAATACATTTTAAGCTAAAATGAGATTATTGTGAAAAATTTAATGAAATGATGAGCACAAGAAATGAGTAATGATTTCAGCATTTGCAACCCACAACATGAGGAATTTAGAGCTTCTTAAATAGAATTCCAGAATTGATCAACGGTCAAGATCAAATTGGATGAACAATTGAGATTGGAAATGAGATTCAGTTACAATGGAAATTTCCTTGTGCAAAAGAAGTTAATTGATCCAATTCCTTTTCCAATTCTAGTTCACTCATAGTTTCCATTTTTAAACTAAAGAGAGAATTTGGAGTGTATTTAACAAAATTGAATATGGCCTCATAAATTTATAACCTCAATTAATTGATTAATTAAATTTAATACATTAAAATGAGGATATATTTAATTTCCTTATAGATTAGATAAAATATAATTTTAATTTAATTAAAGTATGAAGACTTATAATTAAATTAAATTAAATCAATAGGTTTAGTGTAGCTAATTTGAGCCCATACTTAGGAATTAAAAAAACAATGTAATTAATACAAATTAGGGATTTTTTGCATTTGACACTTAGGTCAAGTAGCAATCATAAAAAATAGGATTTCCTAGTACAATAGGACTTAATATTGATTAAATAGACTAGAATTGGTTTAGCATGGCAATTTGCCAATTTTGGGGTATTACATTTACCCCTCTTTGAATGAATGTGCAAGTAGCACATTGATTCAAAGAACTCAGAAGTATAAAGCATGGATCAAGAAATGAGATTGGTTCCAAAATTGATGATACAAAGACTAATTGATAAGATTTTTAAGGTTATCTCCAGAATGAAGCTTATCCTTAGGGAATCCAGATAGAACATCTAGATATTGATGTTGATAAGCTTTTTAAGGTTATCTCCATAATGAATCTTAACCTTAGAGAATCTAGATAGAACCCATTGATACCAAATTTAATAGACCAAAGATTATCAAACTTCATAGAATTGTTTCCAGAATGAGACTCAATTCTTAGGTATTGGGGTTAGACTATCTTGATACCTGTATATTAGAAGCTGACAAGATTAATCATGATTCATAGAATTATCCCCAAGACAAGGCTTAATCCTTCAAATTCAAGGTTAGAATATCCCAATACTTATCCATTGAATAGTTATTGAAAGCAGGAGCTTAGAATTATCTCTAGAACAAAGTTTAGTTCTCAGAAAGAATTAGGACTATCTCCAAAATGAAGCTTAATCTTTAACAAGAGTTAGAATTATCTCTGGAATGGAGCTTAATTCTACAGAGTCTAGTAGGACACCTAAATAATGATCCATAAAACATAACAAGATCTAATCATGAGTTGTATAATCATCCCCAAAATGAGGCTTGATCCTCAAGAATCAGGGTTAGACTATCCTAATACTTGTCTATTAAACTCTGATAGAAACTTCTATAAGATTGACAACTAATCAATAGATGAAATAGATGAGATATGAAGCCAAATAGAGGGGAATAAGATGCCATAAATGATGAAATGCCCCTAGCAATTAGGACATGAGATTTAGATTGATTTGAAACAAGCTTTGAAAGATTCAATGATGTAATCATCCTACCCGCTTTGGGATTGAAATCGAAAGATGACACACCAAAGCAGTGATGTAAAGCAATATATTGAATTATACTAAAGAAATCTAATGTTTAGAGGAATATAGAAGATATTGGAAGGATCTAAAGAAAATTTGAAGTCAATTTGAAGTGATTTCAAGGTCCAAAAGACCAATTTTGACCAAAGTTGACTAGATTTGACTAGAGTTAAATTTTGAAAAATTTTGAAAAATTTGAAGAAAATATAATTTGAAAATATTCCAAGATTGACAAATAATTAGAAAATTGATTGCATAAGCATTCGATCGTGTTGGTCCCAAAATTTATAAATGCAATTTTGAGTTGTTTAAGTGTGTCATATTTTGAATTTGATCCCAAAAATGGGTTTAGAGTAGCCAAATTAGCTAGGGGTGATTTCCATGCTAATCAGAGCACTTTGAAAAATTAGATGAAAACCTATATAAGGGCCAAAAAGGTCTTTTTCTATTCATTTGTGCATTTTTTCTTTCGTGAAGAAGAGAGCTCTAAGGAGAAAGATGGTGGTACCCATGCATTTGCATTGATTTAAGTGTTCCAAGTAACACAGTCAACTAGTGGAGTACAGACCTTCAATGAGTCATCGATTACCTACTTTGTATTTCAAATTTTTACACATTTTGATCAATTTTTTTTACATTTAAAAGCATTTTAAAAAATTTATGTCATCGGATATCGCATGAGGATATTGTTCTTCATGTGGTCCTCAATCACATTTCATGTGAGGAAGTACCAAACTGGTACTTCACTAGGTATTCTAGGTTTCCTCACATAGGAGATACCCATCTCTTGTGTGAGAGACCCTAAAAATGTTTGATTTTTCATTCACTGTAGTGAACTATCTTGCATGAAGATTTGATTTCTCATGGAAAAAGTGCAATCTTGTACAAGAAAATGAAATCTCATGTGAAATAATGGTGATGTTTGCAAAAAAAATATTCAAAATTTTGATGTTTTATTTTTGATTTTGCACTTTTGTTCATCATTGTTGCATATCTGGTACTGATTATGTTCATGCTTTTTTATGCTTGTAGGTTATGTTTCCTGATGTCACTTTTAGATAACACTATCCCCCTTGCAAAGTGTTAATTAAACAGTTAGATTATGTAGACATGGCACACATCGATGCCTTAGGTTTTTCATATCTTTTCTAGATTCCTACATTAGTGGTGAATCACAGTTTACTAATAGAACTGGTTGAAAATTTTTGCTCAAAGATGAACACCTTTCACTTGCCCCAAGGAGAGATGACTATAACACTAGAGGACATCTATAGGATTCTTCAAATACCATTCCATGAGCCACAAGTAGTGAGCCAAAAGTAGTGTATGACATAGTGCCATGGAAAGGTACAATGGAACCAAGGGCCATTTTCTAGGAGGATCTTATCATGGGTTGAGCCATCACATGGGATGAGTTAGTGTATACATATGGTCCCACCCAAAGGTTGGTAGTGGTGCTCAGGGTGTTTATTAGTTGTTTTTTGATGCTAGATAGGGGCTAGCACAAACTCAAGTGCGGATGGGGATGGATGTTGTAGCAGATGCTAGATGAGCTAGTATACTTTAGATGGGGTCAATACATGTTGGCACACATGTACCATGAGATGCATGGGATTGTATACCATGAGAAGAAGAGCATGATTGCAGAGGTCTATGTTCTTCAGGTGTGGGCATGGGAGCACTTTAACATCATGCAACAAATTTGTGCTGATGGGAGACATAACTATGAGCCATACATCTATAGGTATTATGGGTAGATGACCCAAATAGCCATGGGTAAGATAGAATAGTGGAGAGGTTGATTGGATGACCTAGTACTAGTGGTATGGAGGCCATTTAGAGAGATAGATGTGTGGAATGATGCACAAGAAGAGTTGTAGTACATGTTTGCTTCTTGACCACTAATTGGTCACTCAGTCCAAGTGATCGAGAGATTCCCACTGACTCATGTATGGTGACAGTATGGTCAACCCCAAGATATGCCATATAAGTATTGTACATATGTATGCTTTGCCTCAAACCTAGAGTAGGGATGGTCTATCAGATTAAACTAGGGTAGATCTAGGATTGATGTGTTTTCCCTTGATATGACATAGTGGGTATATATGGTTGTACTTGCCGATAAGGGATGACTCCAACTTACCAGACATATTTTGTGAGTCATCCTTTCCCTCATTTCTTAGACCTAGTAAGGATGGTCATGCTAGTATAGCTAGTATAGGCATCATAGCCACTACCACAATAGCCACCATAGTAGCTATAGTAGGAGAAACCTAGGCAGTGTATGGTGTAGAGGTAGATCCCTCCTTGTCAGATGAGAGATGATCCCAATGCTAGAGTTAGTGATAAAGGACATGTATAGCTACTAAGTGAGATGGGTACCTTGGGTGCCTTAGAGGAGATGCATAAAGGTACTACACATAGGATCAGCCAGCTTAGTAGGACAAGCCCACAGTTAGTGATGAGGAGATGCAAGACTAGCCTGCTCATGAGCCACAAGGTGGAGATATCCTAGTATAGACCTAGGATGCCCCTAGGAGATCCTAAAATTGATTTTGGATAGCACAATGACATTTGGGAGAGTTGTAGATATAGCTTCCTAATAGGGATACTCAGATATCAGAGTGGGATCAAGAGATCTACAAGCTGCAAGAGAAAATGGAGCAAGAGACTTTCTTATTATGAGAGTAGTTAGAGTGGCAATAGGATGATATTTGGCTCCAGACAGTGAGAGTAGTGTATTACTATGTGACGTATGTTGCAGTAGTGCCATTTGAGGTAGAGTAGGTGCCACAATTTTTTGAGTAGCCTAGAGAGTCAAGAGGTGCATGACCTCCAACTAGACTAGAGATGCCTCCTCCTCCTCCACTAGGAAGTGAGGGAGAGAGACATAGTTAGCTCACTTTCTTCCAATTTTTCTATGGCTATGTATTGATTGTTGTGCCAACATCATTTGTATCATTTTGAGACTGACAGTGCTTAAGTAGCACTCAGTTTTGTATTGATTATACACTTGACTCCATATATATATATATATATATATATATATATATATATATGAGATTTTGATTCGAGTATCTTTGCATGTGCCCTCTTTTCTCTTTTTTGGATTTTTGTACATGAGATGTTAAATGATATGATTATGAATGAAAATTTAATATGATGTATGAATGTAGAATAGATGAGATGAATATGAAAATATGTATGAAATACAAAATGTGAATGAACTAACATCTCATGTAGGTTTCAAGTTTTGTTGATAATGACAAGTATCCTATGAAGATTGAGAGGACAAACCAAAGAGTTGAACACTTGTGCAGTGGTCAAGAAATGTGATACTTTGAAGAAACCAATAGTCCCTTATCACAAAGGATGCAAGTAAAGCAGTGATCAAACCAGGTGCTTATGCAATGCAGCCCTATGTTAGATGCAACCCTAGGTATGGCTACCAAACTTGTAAAAATTATCATCACTAATTTTGTACCTAAATTCACAAATGTCATACAATTCTCACTAACATTTTAATCATGATAATATGAATGTGAAACATGTCCTATTTTCTCAAGATTAAATGTAGGTATTTGAGACATAAGAAGCTAGAATGACCAGAACATTTTCCCCTTTTGATGTAGCAAGCGAACATAAGCATTAGTGCATAAATGCTAGGATGACCAAAATGTTTCTTGCATGAAGACACACAAGACATGCAAGAGATCCTTCTTATGCTAAGTAATTAGTGAGTATTCTATTCATAATGACCCTTGTATTCATAACTTGAGATAGGAGTGTGCAAAGTATACTTGTAGTGACCTGTACATTCACTTAATAGGATGAGTTTTAGTAGCAACTGTAGCATAGAGAATTCACTCAAACAAGCAAGGAGAAGAACCAACCTCATTGATTTATCCATATGAAAGGAGTCAAGGTACACATGGCCATCCAATATGAGATGGAGGCTCTTATAGTGGACACCAATTTCACATGGATGCTTCAAATCATTGGAACTAGACCATCAAATAGAAAGCAAAGAAAAGATCATACCACCAATCATTGCTTTGCTAGTCAGAAGAGACATCATCAAGTAGCTCAAAGGAAGATGATAAAATGAAAGTAAAATAAAGAAAGACAAGCTCAAGATATTTCAAACCAATATGAATTTCATCATTTTGGTGTTTGTGTTGTAGGATTGATGTCAAGTGTCAATGTTTAGAACATATGTAAAAGAAATCTCTTTGGCAGGGTAATGACAATAGACAGATGTAGTTAGGACAACTGGTGACTAATATGAGAGATCTTCTTCAAGAGGAATTTCAATATGGACACAAGCGATAGTAGGAAGACATAATTAGAACAATTGGTGATTGAAGCTTAAGACATTTTTTGTGAGATGAATCTCAATAGTGACACAAGCAATAGTATGCAGATGTAGTTAGAACAGCTAATGACTAATGTGAAAGATTTTCTTCAAAAGGACTCTCTATTGGTGAGACAAGCTATAGTAGGAAGATGTAGTTTGAATAAATAGTGATTGATGTGAGAGGTCTTCTTCAAGAGGAATCTCTTGTTGTAAATATAAGAGGAGCGATTGAGAGGGGAGGGGTGAATTAGTTACTACTAAAATAAATCATAGATCCTTATATGTTAGTACAAAATACAATTTGAAAATTGAATGCTATTAATGCTCGATAAACATAAAATGTTGTAACTTGATAATTACTAATTATGCTCAGTAAATGCTTAACATAAAAACTTTAGATGTTAATTGTGATTACCCATTACTTTAACTTAGTTGCAAACACGTAAAATATAATAGCATGAACACATTTGACACCAGGATTTAATGTGGGAACTCAAGTTGGGAAAAACCACCAATTGCAACTAATTACTATTTTTACTCTTATGAAGTGAGTCCTATTAGGAGCCAACCCTATTAAAGGTTAAAAAACACATTGTTAGGTGTGATCTTGTTAAAGGATTTAATCACCCTATTAGGAGTGGCTTGTTAGACGACTTAAGAAAATTCAATAGAACTACCACCTTGTTAGAGGATTTGCAAATAGTTGTTAACCCAACTTCGTTAAGAGATTTAGATCACCACTACAATGGTTAGAGAGTAATAATGAGATGACATGATTTGAATGAAATTGAATTATTGATTATAGATCTCTATTCTAGCTTGTACTTGATCCTTCCTGATTGAATATATCTTTTCTACTCCACAAAGATATTCTGCTTATCCTTCAAAGTCACTTCCTCTCTTCATCATTAAATCATGAAATATATTCATCACATCTTCATACTTGCAAACACACTTGAAATTCTTAACTTGACCTTATACTTATATATTTCATATTGTCAAGTCAGCTCATATAGAACTTAGAATAATTAATATTCATCACCTTAGTTGGCTAGAATCATTAGATAAATTAATTAAGCTTAATATTTCAAAATAAGAAATTCCTTTGTTAGCCGATCCAGCTCTGTAGACACTAACTCAAAATTGATTCCCTATGTTAACCAATAGAAGCTTAGCTAACACTGCATATTCACAAAGATCCTTTGTCAACCAAAACTTTCCTTCATTAACCGAGTGAGTTCAATTAACACTCATCTTCTACAGACTTTCCTTTGACGTCCAGTGAACTTAGTAGTCACTTCCTTCTAAACTCAGAAATCATAGGAATGCTCGATTGACACAGAAAATTGTCTTCACTGCCTAACTGAGATTGGAATAAATAGATTGATAATGATATGACATTTTTGTAACATCAAAGATAATACACAATTAATCAATTTTATCCAAAAATCTCCCTCTTTGGAATTGATGGCAACACATGTTATAACATAATAAAATTTTGGATTTATTCTTGAGAACTCCCTCTGTCAGTATAAGCTCTTCCTTTCATTAGATTCTTCTTTTGTCTACAACAACCTCTACCAAGTTCATTCATAGAACTTTCTCTCTCTTACAAAAAACTTCTCCTTCTTTGTAATGACAAAAATTTCAATGAGATATGATAGTAAACTTCTCCCTCTTTGACAACACATGCCAAAGACAACAACTTTGTTAATATCAATATACCTTAAGTACTAATTCATTTACAATATGCCCTTGTTAATTTTGGAGCAACTAATTGATCTTCAACTTAGCTCTTGGTGATGCATCACTAAACTTTATTTAGTGAGATTCAGATAGGGGAATGACCCCTAGCTTACCTCTTAGATATAGAAATACATCCTTAGGTAATGGCTTGGTGAATATGTATGCAATCTATTCTTTTGTATTTACATATTCCAATCTAACTTCTTTATCCTATACCAATTCTCTTAAGAAGTGATATTTTATAGCAATATGCTATGTTTTTCTATGCATCACTAGATTCTTTGATATGTTGATTGCACTGGTGTTATCACAATATATTACTATTGGATCCTTGATCTCTATCTTCATTCCTTCCAATAGTTGTTTGAACCAAACAACGTTAGAACAATTAATTGCTAGTATCACATATTCTACCTCTACTGTGGATTGAGAGATGCAATTTTGTGTCTTGTTTGTCCAAGACACTAGTCTTTTACCAAGATAGAATGTTCCACCACTGGTGCTTTTCTTGTCATCAAGACTTCCTACCCAATCAGCATCAGTAAATACTTTCAAGTCCAAATTTCCTCCAAGTTCATACCATAAGCCATAGTCTTCAGTACCTTTTAGTTATCTCATCATTCTCTTGATTGCCATCATGTGATTTTCTCTAGGATTTATTGAAAATCTTGCCACCATTCCTACTACTAGAGCAATATCAGGCCTTGTATGTACTACATACTACAATTTTCCAATCATTGATCTATAAGTGGTCTGATCTACTTCTTTGGAATCATCATTCTTGGAAAGCTTATGTCCAGTAGACATAGGGGTTCCAACTGGTCTTGAATATTCCATTCCAAACTTCTTTAGTGTCTCCTTGATATAGTTAGATTGAATGATGTAGATACCATTTTTTTGCTATATCTGCAACCCACAAAAGAATTTTATGTCACCAAACATGGACATCTCAAATTTTTTACTCATTTCTTCTAAAAATGCTTTGTACAAGTCATCATTTCTTATTAATAAGTTATCATCAAAAAATATTTTTTCCAACACAATCTTCTTGTTTGGTCCTTCTTTGATATACAAACTACTATTATCATTTGTTCTTTGAAATCCAATCTATACCATGTAATTATTAAGTCTTCCATACCAAGCTCTAGGAGATAGCTTGAGACCATAAAATGCTTTGTGTAACTTGCAAACCATGTCTCTTTTGCTAAGATCTACAAAACTTTCTGGTTGTTCAATGTAGACTTCTTCATCAAGAATTCCATTCAAGAATGCAAATCTAACATCCATTTGATACACTTCAAATCCTATGTGTGTTGTATATGCTAGTAAAGTTCTAACACCTCCTAATCTTGTTACAGGGGCAAAAGTCTCACCATAATCAATACCTTCTTCTTGAGAATAACCTTTACATACCAATATTGTCTTGTTTCTTAAAACTTTTCCATCTTTATTCAACTTATTTTTGAATACCCACTTTGTGCCAATTACATTCTTATCTTTGGGTCTAGGAACAAGAGTCCAAGTTTTGTTCTTTTCTATCCATTATATTTCTCCATTCATTGCTTCAATACAACTTTTATTTTTCAGAGCATATTTAACATTTCTAGGTTCAAATTTAGCAAGTAAACATGTACCTTTTAATTTGCCTCTTGTCATTGTTCCATTAGATTTATCTCCATTGATTTGATCAAGTGAATGATGTCTTGTGATATATCTTGATAACATAGGCTCTTTGGGCTTTGAATGAGTTCCATACTCTTTATTATGAACTTTAGTATAAAGCTCGAGTTCCACTATCTGTAACTTAGATCCATTAGACTCGGTTTGAACTAGCTCAATAGCCTCTAACTATGATTCAGGTCCATTTAGACTGTGGCTCGGGTTGCACTATCTGCAACTCTGCAATTGTTGGAGATTTTGGGGACTCGGGAGATGAAGCCTCTTTTATTTTAGATAGGTTTGGCAAGGTATCAAGTTCATAGTAAATGAATCTTTTGTAATCCTCTAGTTCCTTGTTGCTTTCTTTTTTACTCATTTTTGCAAATTCATCAATTCTAACATGTGCACTTTCTATTATTTTATGGGTAGAAAAGTTCAAACATTTGTATACTTTACTTCTATAGGAATATCATAAAAATATTCCTTCATCACCTTTTACATCAAATTTTCCTTTTTCTAGACTCTTTCAAGATATAACATTTGTTGCCAAATACTTTCAAGTAACTTACATTAGGTTTGTAGCCATACCACAGTTGATAAGGAGTCTTTTTTGAATCTTTCTTCAATTTTACTTTATTCAAGGTATACACTACAATGTTGATAGCTTCCTTCTAGTATTTGAGAGAAACATTCTTTTTAATCATTAGGGTTCTTGCACAATTCATAATAGATTTGTTTCTTCTTTTAGCTATACCATTCTACTATGGCATACCAGGGGTTGATACTTATCTTTTAGTTCCTCTTTCAATGTAAAAATTATTGAATTCATTGGAGATGAATTCACCAAGTCTGTCTAATCTTAAACATTTCAATCTCTTTTTAGTTTCTTTTTCTACTCTTGTTAGATACCACTTGAATTTTTGAAAAGCTTCTAATTTTTATTTTAGATATATTACAGTCATCATTCTAGAATAGTAATCAACAAAAAGAATGAAAAAAATTTCTCCACTATAAATCTCTATTTCAATAGGTCCACATAAGTCTATTTGAACAATCTCTAAGACTTCTTTTGAATGATAGTTTTTTCTTTTGAAACTAGTCTTTCCCATCTTACCAATTTGGCAATTCTTGTATAAACCCATATCAGGTTTATTCAAACTAGGAATACCTCTTACTCTTTTATGTTTTTTTATTTTAACTAGATTATCAATGTTTACATGGCATAGAAATTTGTGCCATAACCAAATCTCTTCTACTTGACCAATAAAACATGAACAATCACTAAGATCAAGATAAAATAGATTACCATTTGTTTGCTTGCCAAATCTAATGAGATTTCCTTTTCCATCTAGTAGTTTGGTCTATCCATTCATGAATTCTACCTTGAATCTAATGTTATTCAACTATGCCACACTCAATAGATTATGCTTTAGTCCTTCCACCCAATAAGCATTATCACACACAAGTTCTTTAGTCAATAAAACACATCCTTTTCCTTTCATGTTACAAGGTTCATTATTTCCAAATCTCACACTACCTTCATCATAATATTTCATGTGCTCAAATTTTTCTAATATGAGAGATAAGTGTCATCTTATCTCCTTCATCATTAGATTCATCTTTTATAGTAGTATATATCATTTCATCTTCACTGTTATTAGAATCTTTAGCTATAAAACAAGATTTCTTACCTTTGTCCTTATAGTTCTTGTAGTTCTTGGAATCCTTCTTACCTTTGTGCTTATTGCTTTTCTTTTCATCTTTGATTTACTTGTTTGGACACCTTGCAACAATATGACCAACTATAATGCCCCGCCAAGGGATCTAAATAATTTAACCCTAAGTTTCACTAAGTTTGGTAGCATTTTTTTTTTGAAACATGAAAATAAATCCATCTACATCATTCACATGATAGCGGAAGCAATAGCAACAATTCAAATGAAAGTAAACATGACATACATAATAGGTTACATTCTTTAAAGATCCCTTAACATTGAATTACATCTAAATCAACTAATATTAATGAATCCATCTAATGCTACATCCACATAAAATAATAATGAAAAGTCCAACATTCTTAAATTACATTTTTGAATGCTCAATCATCGACTATACATGATACAAGGTACAAAAGGCTTAAAAGAATATACATGTGTGGAAATAAAGTACATCATCCTATTCTAATTCCATGATGCAAGTGCAACAAAGTAAATGAAACCATATTTCGTACATGATACATCCATCATCATAAAAGATATAACATTCATCGTAAAAGATAGCCATAATTCACAAACATAACTAAATAAGTGCACGATTCCTCCCAACCATAAATAGCATCATTAGACCATCATGGGCCCTAGCCATCTCTCTATGCGTAACATTCCAAATCACCAAAGAGATCATCGGTATTAACATAGTAAGAATGTCACTCCTAAAACATACTACATTATATGTAGAAAGAAATCTAACATGCAAGAATAAAGCATAAAATAAGTAAATAACAACATCTATCATATGCTAATCATCAATATAAAGAAACATACCAGTAAATAACATCTATCATAAGATCCAAGAACTAGATGAAGATAAATACTAACAAAGAATACTCTAGCCATGGTGTCTTGGATGGACCTCAAATGGTAAGAGTGAAAATGCACTACCACCCGATTGCGTGGAACCTAAATGGTCCACTCCCATCGTGTTGAGGAGATAGTCTCAAGTCCCAAACAGGATATCAAATCACATAACACAAGTACTCTCTAAGTCCAGTAATCCTAAAAGTATACTAACTCAAAGGTTCCAACACAAACCGACATCTAATCCCATAGGCACACAAAGACATGTAGGAAACCTACTATGCAAGCGAGAAAGTGTCATTGCGCGAATCATGCTAGAGTTACCTTGGTAGTCTCTCTATAGACCCCGGCCCCCTAGTGATCCCTGTGCGGCCACTAGTATCCTCTCATACTGACGAGGCATACTATGAAATGCAAGGTCACAACCAAGTGTTCTCTCTACTCCCATCCTAGTCTATACTAGTACTTGAGGCATGGGCGAGAACATACAATTATCTTATTAGGTTCATTTAATCCCCATTTAGTGTAATTTTTTTCACTTATTAAAACAACTTACAATGAGTTACCTTGGTAGCCACTTAGGGCCCCGACCCCCATTGCAAGCCACTTCCTGACACTACAAGTAGATAACCTACCCTAAGCTCATGGAATCATAAATCTCAAAATCACCATAGTCCTCTACAAGCGACTGAAAAAATACCAAAAGATAATCCATAATAAAAGCATCAAATCTCCATGAACAACTGAAAAGTATCCATTGATAATCATCATGAGCACAACAGTTCTCTATTGGCAACTGAAGGTATCAATGATAATCACAATATCCATCGGTCCTCATCGAGCAACCATATAGTATCTCAAAATAAATCTCAAAGAAAATAATACTAATTGAAGACTCCAAAATGGTCAAGTCAAAACATGTCACAACATGACAACATCAAGATCAAATAAACACTTTAGTCCCATCAAGGTGACTGGATTCAATGAGTAAACTGAAGTAACATGTAAAGCATGTACATCTAAATCATGTAAACACATAAGTAATCATACAAATATGACACCAGATATGATTGCCCAGAAACCCTCTAGTGAGAAGGTAAAACTGGGGTGGGGATGACACCCACAAATCTTAACTACTATAGTAATAAAGTGTATCTAATGAAGGTTACAATGTTCTAATCATGAAACATGATCTACCCTGTGAAAAGTCTACCCTATTAAAGGCTTACAAAAACTATTAGGTCTCACCTTTTTAGAGGATTTTATCACCCTATTAGAAGTGTGCCTTGCTAAAGTACTTTAACTCACAATTAAGTAAGCACCCTATTAAAGGATTTCATACATCCTATTAGGACTACTCTATTAAGAGATTTTGACTAAAATCACTTGTTAGAATGTCTTAGCATTGATCCTGTAGTTAGCACTTAATTGTCTAATAACAAATCACCTCTAAAGAATATCTTCTTGATCCTTCTTGATCAAATGTCTCTTTTTTGTATCCTTTTCTCCATCCTTTATTCTCCTATAACTGATTCTACAATGTATTTTCACTTCATAACTTCTAAGCCACCATGAATGCTTTGTTTACACATGCAAACTTCTACCTTCACTCCTTCAACCAACATAGAGAGTTTAGGGTTTCATCCTCCTTAAAAAAAATTGGGTGACTTAGGGTTAGATATGAATCTACAACTAAGATTCATCCATTTTGTTGCTTAATCCTTCTCATTTTTTTCTTGGTTGCATGTAATTGCATAGGGAATCCAACTTGAGATTTGTCCTTATCTCCAAAATATTAAAATTCAATCTTAAGTTGGCTCAAAAAATGGTTTAAATAGTTGTTTGTGCCATTACAAACAAATATGTCAAAACTATCTTACTCAGCATCTAAAGTCTCTAATGCTCGACATATATTAATCTTTCTACTCAGACTTGGCACCTATATTGCTTGGCATCCACTATTTATACAACTCCTATGTCACTTAGCATATACTATCTACTTGGCACTTGAGTTACTCGGCATATGAGTGGCTCAGCACTCGCTATGACTTGGCATGGTCTATATAAATAGATTGTGCTTGGTATGTACTACTAGTTTGGCATGAACTAAGTAAATAACTTAAGTGTGTTGACACTCACTTGTCAAAACCAATCTGAGATCAATAATCTCATCTGAAAACTCCATTTCCATAATCTTTGTGAAGGTAAGATTCTTCATGGCCATGTTCTTCATGCATTGTTCATTGCTTCCTTATATAAATCTCTTGCATGTGTGTATTTCATGTTTGTGTTGTAACATGTGATGGATAGGTATTTATTTTCTTTCCTTTCACACTTTCCTTTTTATTTTGTTTGGAAATCTATAAAGAGTGTGTTGGCATTACTCACCCTCAGGTAGGGAAATAATGACCATGCATGGGAGAAGGGCTTTTTTTGGACTTTGGGTTAGTGTAGAGTCTCTCCTCATGATTAGGAGGGGGAGAAAGTAAGGTGTTATGGGCCCTTACTTCTTAATAAAAATTTACTTTGTTTATGGGAAATAAGGAGAGAAATAACATAAGTTTATTGTGATTTGTTAACCTTGGAAGAGGCATATGATTTTTGTTCATGATTGACATCTCCTACTTAGAAAAATTCACCATCTCCCTAGTCTTGATTTAATATGGATCTTGTTGTGAAAACCTGGGGTGGGATTTGTTTGTTTAGTGTATTATAGTGATTGTTCTAAATCTCACCCAGTCAATTTCAATTCTTCTAAGCTTAGGGAGGGGCCTCACATCGAGGCCTTGGTTGGGAGGTGAGACCTCCATGGTTATCTTTATGTAAATTTGTAGATTGCTTGGATAGTACCTTGATATGGAGCAAAACTAGATTCAAAATCATCATTGTGTCCTTGAGTTTTGTTGTGAAGGAGACTTCTCCATTTGGATATCTCTTTCTTGTACATTATATACCTAAAACCAAGAAAGGATGTAATTAAAAGTTTGTTTATGTATTAGATCAAATGTTGATCACACTAAATTTGGCAATGTAAATATGTACTATTGCATGGAATAGAGCATGTGAATGATAGGATTTTCATGAGTTGTAAACTCTGTCTTACTTTCAAATGAATTGATTTGCATAAATATCAGATGAAAATTGCATATTTCCTTTATAATTCATTAGATTAAAACAATAAAAATCAAGTTCATGTTATGAATATCATGAAATAATGAAACTTAAAATTGCAAGTGGTCTTAATGTATCATGAAACTCCTAAGTATATTTAATGTTTAAATGTAACTACATCCTATGTATTTTGCATATAAAAACACCTAATATATTTTAATGGTAATGCAATAAGAGTATTAAACTCAACTCTAGAATACACACTATAACCATCAAACATTCCTTAGACCTATAAAATGCACCCATATAATGTTTCCCAAATGAATAAACAACCAAAAACTTTATTAGAAAACTTATGAAAATTTTCTCCTAAAAAATTCTCAAATTATCGAAACCTCCACCTATAGGATGTTATCTTCTATATAGGGAAAAATAATTAATTTTCAAAAAAATCTTTGACAATCATTGTAAAAGTAATATATTATTTCCCACTTGGGCATACATTTCCCTATAGTCAACATTCGATTAAAATGCCTTTATCGCAACTTTAAAAAAATATTTGAACAATTAATCTTAGGAAGAGGCATGTGTGGGACCCCACTCCACCCATCCTCTCATCCTCCATGAAATCTATGTAGTCTACTATTACTATTGAAAGGACAAAGAAAAATAATAATACAAAATTGAAAATCTTATCCTAAACTACCCATCACCCTAAAATTCCATATATCCTTCCCACTTGAACCTCATCCTTTTTAACATAGGCATTTAACCTCTTCCTTCATGCCAAGCACTTCATTGGGGAGCATGGGGAAGTATTGATGGTATTTATTTGGGGAAGGATTAAGTAAGTTTGAGGGGGACACTTGTTAGGTGTGGTCCCCCAAACACATTCTACTTCAAACTCCCTCGTCGTCCACCTACCTCCCTTAACACCTAAACTTAGTGGATAGCACCCAACTTCCCCTTTTTATGTGTTGACATTACCATTTGGAAGGGGCTTTCACTTGAGGTTTGTGTGCATGTAGACTTGGGTAGCACCCATGGGTTTTGGGAAGTGGGAATAGAATTAGGTGTGGGGGTTTAATGTGTTTGTGAGGTTAGAAAGATGTTTAAGGGGAGAAATGTTAGGAATTAGTTTCAGCAAATAAGAATAGTATTAGTTAAGTAGGTTTTAAGAGTACATAGTAAAGTTAATAATAGTTTGAAGATAAAGAAAGTATGTTTGCTTCTATTTATTTATTATAAGATTGTTCTTTATTTTATTAAATTTTGGCATTTTGATAGGTATGAAAATGGAATTTTATATTCAAGATTTTAAAATAAATAAAATTGTAATGGGTATGTCCTAGGCTACTTGGTTTTAGGGATTGAGTTAGTAAGTTTATGGGGGTAATTACATGGTTAATTATTATCTTATTGTTCATTATTATGTGTTTGAAATATGATTGGATTTAGGATTATTTCTTTAGATAAGTGTTAGTAGGTGGTTATGTATTAGTTGATAATTTATTAGTGCTAAGGAGTCATAATGAAAACCAATGATTTAAATTTGTTTAATGGTTGGATATTTGTTGAATCATGTATTATTTTGTATTAGTGATATTTTGAAATTATTTTTAATATAATAAAATTTAAATTTTAAGAGGGCTTTGGGTCAGTATATTGTTAATGTCACATGCTAGTATGTTTTATAAGATAGGGCATGTATTTGTGGCTTGTAGGTTATCTTTGGATTCATTTTAGAAGTTGATTTAAATGTTAGGATGAATTAAATGGAAAGAAATTAGTGTATACTTAAGTTCTCATAGGGTTTTCTAAATATTGGAATTAACTAATATTATATTGTTAAGTAACCTAATAAGTGTAGATTGAGTACCTAGGAGAATGAACTAGTGAAATGGAAAAGTGTAAGAAAAATAAATAAAACCTAATGTATCTTGTTATTGATCAAATGTGTTTTGAACATGATATCATACCTTCCTAAACATGAAGCTATAATTTCATCACTCGACTTATTGAATCTGAAACAAGTGTTCCTATATAAACCATATTATGGCTTTTTAGACTCAGTAGAGTATGTGTTCCTAACTATCTGTGAACCATTGTGAAGTGTTTATTGAATTCATCTATGTGTTTAAACCTAGAATCAAGAACTAAAGTATTCTTATGTACTTTATCTTTAACTATCATTCTGAATTTTAATGCAAATTTTCATCTTAACCCTAGAACTCTAATAAACTAATTAGACTTGTACTCAATCTTACCATATCTTTAACACTCTACAACACATTCAATGTTAGTGTGTAATAAAATTAGTTCTTATTATCTTTATAAAAAAAATTGGTGGTGTGTTTTATCTCCTAATTTATAGGCATGACATTGGAGTTCTTCCTTCTTCTGTTGCTTGTTCCACTAATTTGTCCTCAATTTCATCCTCTGATTCCTCTAAATCACTGACTTGTAAGGTCTTTCTCCTTTTTCTAGGTCCACTAGAATTTGTCTTAACCCTTTTCCTTGTAGATGGTATAGGTTCTTTCTTTACCTTTACAAATCATTTAGACTTCCTCTACACAATAAATGAATCATTTTTTGATTGACTCCTTGGTTGATCATGATGAACTCTGATTGGTTGCACTTGCACAACTAGCGCATAAGTTGTAGGTGTCTAGACATTAGTTTTTACAATTGTTACACCCTTAGAAGGTGTTGTAATAATAATTGGTATTGATGCTATCAACTCATTCTATCTATTGTTCTTCATTTCTAGTGCAATACCTTTTATTGCATCAAAATCCTCTCAAGTCATACTAGATTTCTTGAGGATGGAATCTATCTTCTTCTCCAATTTTTTCTTAATATCTTTGTTGTGAATTTCATAATAAACTTCCCTTACCTTCTCCTCATAGGTATCCCATCTAGGGCACTCAGTGTCCTATTTCAACTATAGTATGATCTATGCATACCCTTCAATGAGTTATGCACTCATCTCATATCCCATGGGCTCAATGAATTTTACTCTTGGTTCTATTTATTTCATTCATGTATTGTCAGTTTCCACCTTGAAGCATAATTATTCTTTGTATATATCCACCATGGAAGGAGGTATTTTGTACCTTTACTTCATCTTAACTTGAAAATTCTTCATCATTCTATCTATGTCACTATCTCTGGCATTCTCCAACTTTTCCCTATAGCATTGTACCACCAACTTCATTGTGCACTCATTGATTTCACAATTTGTCATTCCTAGGAACTTATTGGTTGCATAAAAGAATAAATGTGTCAATAGAGACTCAAATATAAAGACTACATTCTTAATCTTCTTCAGTTTTGCAATGTTATAAAATAATTGATTTCTGAATATCTCACATAGGTTCACTTTTCTTCTCTCAACTGCCATTACATAGGCTTTATGTAAAAATTTGGCTAGTACTGAGTTGACCCTTGAACCATGGTTAATCTTGTAACCCTAAAAGTTTACTTAATACTTTGATTGCTTTGTCCTGAATCATGTTCACTTTCATATTTCTTCCATCAAACTTGGTATACAAGTTTGTCTCAATTGTCTCTCTCACATTTCTATCATTCAATGGGTTGCATCATTCATTGCTCAAACTTGTGACCTTGTGAATTAGGTCATTATCAATTATGGTTGGTACATCATCTACCCAAAACATCTCATCATGAACTCTACTCAAAATAATTTTGGTCTAGTCATGATTGTCAAACTCTGTGTAAAACATATATTTTACTAGGTTTAAGTCATTCAAATGTGCATACCTAGATTTTAAGGTTAGGTCATTACACATGACTCCTAATTCCTTGTATATATTATCATCACCAATACTTACAAACTTAACATGAATGTAACTCTGAACATCTTCTACATGAAGCACATTATGTAGGATTTGCAAAAATGTGCCTAATAAATCATCCACTAAAGAAATAAGTGGATGTTTCTTGAACTTATACCTCATTCATTCATTAATATCATATATTTCCTAACTAGCCATAGCATTTTAATTGTATGCACTAAAAAGTTAATTCAAGCCCCATAAAATACCTTAAAATGTCTTCTGTAACTTCGCACTTCAAATGCCATTCTTTGCATTTGAAATCTTTGCCATATTGCTCTTTGATTTCTCTAAACTCTTCACATTAACAAGTGGTATTCTAAATCTTGTTCATGATATTTAAATCACTTCAAAACTTACTTCGCATTAAATGTGCATCTACCATAGATTCAAAAACCATCACTAATTACTAGTATACCTTTTCTTCCATCTTCTAGCTTACTATGATCATATTTAAGCTTGTGCACTTGACCATATCTTTCTCTCTATGTCCTATCTTCTATTAATTGCACAAATTTTAATTTTTTCTCTAACAACAGTTCTAATTTTCTCTCTAACAACAGTTCTAATTAATTGATGCTCTACCTCTTTTGAAAATTCTTCATTTAGATAAGATGAGTCATAAATAACTTCTGATTTCAATCTCTCATTAAGTGTATCAAAATATTGTTCCTACAAAATTGTATAAGAACTTTTTGGATCCTTAGCTTTCACAAATACTTCTTTGAATTCATCAACATGTTCCTTGACTTCTTCCTTCTAATTTTTATCATTGTTTTTATCATTCCTTTTGTCATTTTTGTTATCGTTGCTTCTATGATTAGGATTCCTGTTGAAGTTTCTTCTATCCATTCTATAATATATTACTATGTGTCCAAATTTATTGCATAACTAACATATAGGTTCATTCTTCTTTAGATTGGTTCCATTCAGACTATTACATGCTCTACAATTCTTTGCAATGTGTCCAAGATTGTTACACCACATACACACTATTACATTTTTCCATTAGATCTTCCTCCATCATTAGATCTGCTTTGTGATCTTCCTAATTCATTACCTATAGGGTTAGTATTCCTAAACATTCTATTATCTTAATTATTACTATCAAACTTAGGTTTCTTACAATCTACTACTTTATATCCATAACCATGGAAATTAGTAATAGGTTTAAAAGACTTACCTGTGTAATCTCTTTTCATATCATCAGTTTCATTACATATGAGACATCTAGCTCTAAATTCATGTCTAATTTCATTGGGTGGTTCATCTTTCTTAGGTTTATCAACTTGCTATGTTTTCTTAGGCTCATCATGTTTCATAGATAAAACAACTAGTTCAATCTCTTTAGATACTTTAGTATTAATACTTGATTCAATCTTACTCAAATCAGATTCTTTATAGGATTCAACAATTGGAATTGTTTCTTTTCTAATTTCAATTTTCTTGGCTAATTTTTCTCCAATAAGGTAACCAAGGCCTATCTTATCATAAGAAGGTCTCTATTGCAATATGTGTTCATCAATTTTCTCACTACTAGAGTAATTTTTCTCTAACTATTGCTTAGCTTGTGTTAATCCTCCTTTCACAATGGTATTGTACTTTTCTAATTCTACATGATCAATCTTAATAGAATCTATTTTAGATGTTACTTGACTCAACTAGGATCTAAGGTTTGTATTATCATATTTTAGATTAGGTTCACTCTTACTATTATCTTTCTTAAGACTCAACTTAAGTTCCACAATTTTCAACTCATGCTTCAAGATCTCATTTTCTTTCTTGAGATTTCCTACTTCATCATTGTCACTAGTCTACACATTTGATTCCTTACTAGATTTTAGATCATCAATCTTGTCTTTTAGTTTTCCAATGTAAACTTTTGCATCTTCATATCTATCTTTTAGGTTATCTCTTTCTTCTATAAGAAGGTCAATTTGTTCAAGAGCTTCTTCAAGATTTTTCTTTAACTATTCTATATCTATAGGGATCTTACTCAAGTTGTTAAGCCTCTTCAGAGTAACTATTCTTTCATACCAATTGTTAAAAATAGATAATACTGAGAGGGGGTGAATCAATATTCTAAAAACTTTTTCCCACAACTAAATATTGTTAATTACTTTATAACTTGCATATGAAAGTAAACAAACAATGCTAAATAGTAAATATAACCATGCACAAAGAGAGCTCATAACACCATTATTTCTTAACTTGGGAAACCCTATCCAAGGCAAAATCCAGGTGGGGATGATATCCACTAGATGATCCACTAAAAAAAAGAATCATGTTAAGGATATTGACCCTATTAGGAGTCTATGAAGTACATATAGTGTCTCGAGTCCTTGTTAGAGGACTAAGCCTTGTTAGAAGCATCAACTGTGTTAGGAGTTTCTTCAACCTTGTTAGGAGTTGGTAGATCAAATACAATGAATGCAAGAAGGGCCCACTATCCTAACATGTAATAAGCAATAAAATTATTCACAAGCATATAGGTATACATACAATACTTTCTCACTACTGAAACTCACACTTTCTCTAATCATATATTAGATCTCACATCACATAAGGCTTGCATATCTTTCAAGCTATCTTCACAATAGTTTTCATGTCATGCATCTTTTACTTCAACTTCCACATCATTTGTGCAAGATAAGATCTCTATTTATATCTCGCAAATTAACAAATCTTTTCTCAATGGGCCTTCATGTCTTCACATGCTTGACATAATATAAAATCACCTATGGATTAAAATCCACAAAATTGGCTCATCATGACTTAGTAATTTTTTTTTACCAAAATAATATCTTTAGTCATGCAACCCATATTTCTGATATTCTCTGTTCTATTATGTCAAATACCTAAACTAGTATTTCAACTATAACTTATGTCATACTATATGTATGCATCTATGTACTAACTTACATCATCACAACATTGTCATAAAGCTATCCTCAACTGTGCATGAGGTAAATTGAATTGTGTCTTTTGTATACATCACATATGTCTTTGTACTATTGTGAACTATCTAACACTTAGACAATTTTCTAACTATAAATGCATAAATGAAATGTTGAATATATGTTACCATAAATTACAACTCTCTAGACATCCAGCTGACCATATTTCTAATAATCTCCCCCTTTGGAATTGATGGAAACATTTGAGAAAGTTGGATAAGTCCCAAAATGATTTCATACAAAAAAAAAAAAACAAAAAAAAGTATCCACACAAAATTGCCTTCAAAATATAACAATTTTATTCATGTTTTGATGGATCATTACATTCCTTATCACTCCTTACATTGATAGAAAAGTTTACTCCCCCTTACATATACATATAGAATTTTCCTTACATATATTACTCCCCCTTTGACATCAATGGAAAAGGTGTCAAAAACTATAAACAAAACTTTGTGGCCTATTGTTGATCAACTTGATATTCTAGAAAAATAATATGCATAAACAAGTTTCATTCCCTCAACTTATTTCTTCCAATTATCCTTCATTGTATTAAATATACTGATGAGTGCAGAAATTGCATAAGATGTCACTTCAACCATGCTCAAGTTAGTATAGGAAAATGTTTCATAGGAGGCTTTGGCTATAAGACACTCCTCCAATTGCCTTTGCAAAATGCTAATCTTAGGTGACAAAATCTCCCTAAGTGTAGAGAAATTTTTTTATTACCTTTACCTTATTAGCCTATGTGTTTCTAATTATATCATGGATCTTCTCAAATTTACTTCCAAAATCTTCAATGTTGACCTCTAGAAATTGTAACCTTATAGTGAGTGTATTAAGTTCACTTGTTTTACCCTTTAATTGATTCTCAAAATTTTCCAGGTATTCATATGATAGTGCATACTATCCATACAATATCTTACCTTCATCAATATGTTTTCTTAACTCCTTGATTCATACATAAAGTTCCTTCAAGTCATTCCTTACATTCATGCACACTGTATCAAAATGTGATGCCACATGCTTTGCCTGTGCTTGTGCTAAAGCAACTCTAGACAAGGTTGTGAATTCTTCATCAGAAGACTTCACCAATTCTTTAGCCTTTAACTGCAAGTCTGGATTAATTACTATTGAATTTATTTATTTTTTCATTCTCTCCAAGAATTTATTTAATGTCTTCTCCAAAGACTTCATATATTTATTCTTTTCAAATAACTTTCTCAATGAGCTCATTAACCCTTTTTAGTCATCATTGTCATTAGATAGTGCTATCAATAGCTTGACTACTAATTATGGGCTAGCTACAATAGGTACAATTGTTGGGGCTACATAAGGTATGTCAACCTCTTGCTGAAATACATTGTTCCCAAGTTTTGAATCCACATGTTTCATATCCATAGGGATATTACTCAAGTTGTTAAGCCTCTTCAAAGTAATTGTACTCTAATACCACTTGTTACAAACTAGAGTTGTCATTGCACTGAAATATACAGCTATTAATTCATGATACAACCACTAGATTTATAAAATAGAGGAGGTCATTAAGCCATGTCATAAATCTTGAATGGAAACATTGGTAGTTAATCCAACACCCTATCTAAGTTGTCTTCAGTAAGTCTCAAATAGCTATCACTAGTCTTCAACTCTCTTCATGATCTTGTACCCATGGCATCATGACACACTGTAGAACATGTTCTCAAATATGTTGACCTTATCTTCAATCCCTGAATCATATGACATCAAACACTATCTTTTACTCAGTCATTCTTCAATATGTTGAGATCAATGACAAACACTACCATGAATACAACATATGATCATACTAACAACCTCTCAAATTCTCTAGAAATGCTAGGATGTTTCCCCATAGGAATACCTTTAGCATTCATCTAACACTAGAAACCTAATTAGGGCACCATCTGTACCTCATCTATATAATTCATTCACTATTCTTACATATCATGAATAATTTCAGATAAGGTTACATTTCTCATTTTGAGTTAGATTTTTAGGTATTATTTAGTCACACATATACAAATAGATATGATGGTAGTGATATGAATCATGTCCAATGATATAATAAACCATCTAGGAGTTAGATGAATTGTAGACAAGGTAGAATAATATCTCCACCAAGAATTCATAATAGAAATCATTCTCTAGCATTTATAGCATCAAGGAAAGAGTTGCCTTAGTGCCTATTGCTTTATTATATGACCTTGGAACCTATTGAGAATTCACATAGGAAAATTACTTTAGATCATCTATCATCCTCTTGTAAGGAGATAATTTTCTATCTTTTTTCTAGTAGACATCGTTTGATTAATTTTTAACTAGTTGGGCATATGCACCGAGTTGTGGTGCCAAAAAGATGACAAGTTTTTTTTTTTTTCTAATTTTCAGTAGCGCATACGCGCTATAGCGCGTATATGCTATGGCTTGGGTCACCCAAGTGATAGCGCATACGCGCTATTTTGATGTCCAAAAATTTATATGATGGGCTTCATTTTCATTTTGTTTTTTGGCTCTCCAACAGCACGTATGCGGTTTGACAGCAAAAATTCACCACCATTTGCCAAAATGCCTCCTCACCGATGAAATTCAAGACAACGAGCACACCCACAATGATGAGGTAAGTGATATAAACTTAACTTTGCATTGTTTAATATGTTTTCCATATTGTTTTATTGGTTTTTGATATTCTTTTGTAGGGTTTTTACAAATTTCATTTAGATTTGTTTATTTAGTTGGATTTCAATTGATTTTTTATCAGGAAATGGCCATAATCAACTGGAAAATCCACAAAACCCTCAAGAACCTCAAATCAAAACCCTCCTCAAGATAAACAACAAATCCCACAACCCAAACCAATTGCAAGACCTCCGCCAGGCACACAAGAAAATATAAGAAATGAAATACAGAGAGGCAAAACTGAATTAGAAAGACTCATTGCTCGGTTGAAAAAATTCAGACAAACCAATCCAATGAGGGCTCAATTGGCATCATCCCTCAAATCCATTAACACTCAGATAGCCTCAGTTAGTGGTCAGTTAGATATTTGGCGGGCTAAGAGGGATGAACAAAAAAGATTTTATGCAAAGAAATTGTCATATGAAGATGTTAAAAAAATATATATCAAAAGGTAGTATATGTGCATTATTTAGAAAACTCGGTGAGCCAAATACTGTTAGAGAGGGTACTAAATGATTCCCCATCCATTGGTGCATACACGATGCTATTAGAAATAATTTTTGGGATAGATGGTGGATGGTTTTTGGTGCCCCTCCTTGCAACAATCACGAAGGTCCCCATGTATTTTTTGAAGAAATTATATTATGAGTTTGTCCTTGGGGAGATCCCCAATTATTTTGATATGTTAGACTCCCAAGGTAGAGGTGGGGGGTCATCATTTGAGAGGCTAGGAGCACATCATGACCCTAATGTAGTTAGGGCACCTGTGGTCCATCCACAACACAAGCATGTGATTATTCCTTCAGTTGTGAAGGAACATGTAGAGGCCAGCACTCTAGGGACCATTAATGCTTTGACACAGACCCTCATCCATTCCATGAGCCCATGAGTTGAGGGGGAGCTTTCTATGCATCGTGGTCACATGTGCACTTCATGCGGATCCTTATGCACATTTGGCACTCATGCCGGAGATGGTGCCGATGATGGGCTTGTCACCGATGAGTTCTTGAACGAGACATTTGGCATTGACACATAGGTAAATTACTAATTTGATCACATTTCATATGTATAGTGAATGATTAATTAATTAGCATTTATTGACATTGTTCAAAATTTAGGGTCAAAGTGTTCCTGGGCCTAGCAGCGATCCTCCAGGGCCATTTTTTGTCCCTTCGACGAGTCCTAAGGTATGTATCAATTTAATAATTTTAATTAATACATATATTTATTACATAATCATATTAAATATTGACAAAAAAAATTATGCATGTGCATCAGTTCTCCACAGGACCCTCAACCTTTACCATAGACACAGAGCAGAGACATCATATGAGCTTCACATAGGTACAGTTGTTTCATGTTAATTTAATTCATTTGATTATATTTATTCCATGTTTCATGTTAGATATAATGTGTATTGTATGACATGCAGCTCATGATGTCGGACACACCTCCTCATCTGCGACAGTCTGTTGATAGTGGAGTGGCCGCAGTTGTGGCTAGGTCACAGCCACTAACGGAGGTATAAAAGAATTTTCTTCGTTTTAGTTGTTTATAATAGTTAATCTCAAAATTTCTAATGTTATTTATAAGTGATTATATTTATTGAATTGTTGTAGGGTCTTCTCACGCCTGATTGTCCATGAGCATTTGAGGTGGACTTACAGAGTGACTATTTGTTGGCGGTAAGAAAATAATTGATTTTGTGTGTACATATATTTGATTTCAACATATAATAAATATTGATTCATATCTACTTTCTTTGTATCAGTTGGACCTAGAGAAGAGCCTCAACAAGAGGTCAAGTGAGCATGTCAGGAGGGCCCTATCATCTCCACTGTCTCCCTCCACATGATGGTAGAGGACGTTGAGAGACTTGTTTCCTTCCCCTTGGGGGAAGGAAAAGATGTAGTTGAGATATTCGATACATACATACATACATACATATATATATATATATATAAGAGAGAGAGAGAGATAGAGACTTGTTTCCTTCCCCATGTATATATATATATATAGGCATCAGAGAGACATATTCGACATACATTTGATGTACATATGACATTCTATATTTGATGTATGAAATTTATTTGATGTATGACATTATTGGTTAATATACGATATGTCTGTTCATATATTACATTATTGGTTATCATAATATATTATGTGTTTGTTAATGTATATGACATTATTGGTTATCATTTTATATTATATGTTTGTTCATGTATGACATTAAATTAGATATGTTCATGTATGACATTAAATTAGATATGTGCATGTATGAAATTAAATTCAATTGCTAGAGAGTTTCCATTATGTCTACCAACTAGTAGATGTTATTTTTTGCTTTATTAGTATTTCTCAAAAACTGCAAAGAAGTTGTTTCTAGTGAATAGTTGTAAACAATTGTGATCATCGACTTCATGTACTCATGGCTTTGGCTATGAAAACTTGTAACTTTGGCTATAAGAATCCATGGCTTTGGCTATGTGCACTAGTGGCTTTGGCTGTGAGGATTTATGGCTTTGGTTGTAGGCACAATATAGCCTTGGCTGTAGGTTTTCTTTCTTGTTGCATGTCAAAGTTACCTTCAAGAATATCATTAGTCTAAGATCATTACAATTAAAATACTATGACATAATACCTTGGAAATAATAGTCTTTAACCCATTACTTTATTTGTTAAAACATCATGTAGTATCTACTATAGTGCTTCTACTCAAATATGTTTTCAAAAATACTTAGTATGGCAAAGAAATGTCTATGGAAAGCTTGTCAAATAGGATATTGAAGAATTAAATGTGGACAGTCATTAGTACCCATCAATAAGAACACGGACATCTTTCTCAAGCAAGCCATATGACATTAGCTTAATTTATAAATTTCCTTTGCAAATAACTAGAAGATGCTATGAATCTTAATACAGAGTTAATCATGAACTCATTATTCCATCCAAGAAGCATATATCACCCTAAGACAATTAACCGACAGGATAATAATTAATTCAATTTCAACAAAATTTTGAGTATAACAAGCATCTTAGGGATTCTTACAAGAATTAACACGATGTTTACAAGAGCATTACAAGTTCTCGTAATGCTATTTCACATATTGTAATCATATTCAATTTTGAATGGCCATTTGTGTTACAAGCATAAATTTTCTTTAAGGTCTTTTAATTTTAGACATGAATTTTATTCTAAAGCTTTTCTATGACAACCCACTCAATGCATATATTGTTGTTCCACATTATGCTGATTTGACTTTCATTGGTTGGTTTGGGTCTAGACATGACGTTATTCACTACCTTTTATATATATTATTTTTTGTAGTGAGGTTCTAGCCTGAATGCATGTATTAATCATCGAAGTTGTGAACCTTGGTCGAGATCCTTACAAATATATTTTCAAATTGGACCTCAAATAGTTTTCTCAGTCACCCCCTGTACGCAAATATTGAAATTGTAGTTAATTACAAAATTAATACTGAATTAACACAAGTTTAATTGAGAAGTATTATGTACCTCAATAGGCTAGATTATTATTGACCGAGAAGCTTTATCTTAGAGCAGTTGGTTTCCTAAATCTTTAGCACAATGACACTCTTATGGAATGTGGAATTAGGTATACTAGCTAAGGAACACTCTTTAAAAGGTAGAGGAAACTCAAGACTCACATGTTTCCAATCAATATAAATGTTTAAATCACTTCTCTAATTTTTTCTATTTATGATCTTCTTAAAACTTAACTTTCTAAATGCATTGATGGGGAAATAAAGATCTTCTAAGAACTAAATGCTAATCATGTTTAATACTTACAATTATTTGTTTTTATCTAATAATTTAAAAAAGATTGTACAAGTGTTTTCAAAGAGAAACACTTGTCACTAACATCATAAGAAGGAATATCCAAGGAGAATTACCACTGATCCCCCACCACCAAATTCAAGAGAAAACAAAAATCCACTACTAAAGAGATAGTAACAATGATCATCCCTAGTCTCTCCCTTATCACAAAATGATTACCATCAAAATTTGCATTTCCAATTGTGTCATGTGCATTGAAGCGATAGTAACATTTTCACTCTCTTACCTAATGTCTCCCATTTCTGAAACTCCTGGGGAAGGGCAAGGCCATATTCTCAGTACTTCAAAATACAACGAGTTCCATTTTTTCCCATATTGATAATTGTTGACTTAAAGTATAGTCAAAGTATTGATAGCCCATAGGAACTCAACCTTTGAACATCCCATCTGTAAATGACCTCATAAAGAAAGTTCAATAAACCCGCATGAAATAGTGAAACAAAAGTTGCATACTTGTGAAGATGATTAGACTGCAGGTGATCAATATGTCTCAAATCTATATTCAGTTCCTTTACTATACATATAAATGGTTTTTTATATAAAAGACTTATATCCACCAGATAAATAATCATTTTCTTACTATGCTATCCTTATCCTTGGCTGATCTCTGGTAGACCATTTCTTAACCATCCTCCTTCGATCTATAGGTCACTATATTAATCTGGTTCATCTTGTCTCTACTCGAATTAATAAGAATTGGCAATCTCAGGGATTGCCAAAAGAGGAATGGGTCCAAGTGGAAGATAGGATTTAGAAGTGAGTTTAATTAAAACATAATAAATAGTGTATTACAAAAAGGAGAATGGTATGTTCTTCGCAATCTACTCCCTTATACATTCTATCAATGTTTCACATTGAACCTGATAGAGAACATCAAAACACATAACTAGCAACATAGAACATACCTCCTAGCCACCTCAAGAACATAAAATTTCAAAAACCAAAGTGCACAAGTTTAAATTCAAAGCCTCAAAGGTCAAGAGCACAACAAAAAAAAAAAAAAAAAATACGAACAAAACCCAAATTTGATGGAATCACAGAAAATCTGGTGGCTAGATAGTTACAAGCTGATTCAAGATAATCCTTCATCACCATTAAGGTTGAAAATAACATACCCAATTGAAAACCAATTTACATATACAAAGTGACCAACATTACTTACAAAGAGGGAGTAGAAGCTACACACTACCTTGCATCCAAGGTGCGCTAAAGAACATAACCAAACTCTTGGAGATCATATAATCCTAAGTTTACATAATCTAGTAGTAACAAATTTCGTTAACTTATGAAACATTTACCAAGTTCCATGATTTGTCTTTCCAAAAATGACATGCTAGATACACATCACCCAAGATGGCATTGTAGAATGAAAATGGAATGGGATCTCCAAAAAGTGAGAGAGGTTATTGTAGGTCTCTACAACACAGTCTTGTAGGAACTAGAATCTCATCCATATCTCGCACGAGCTCTG
Organism: Cupressus sempervirens; assembly: GCA_028749045.1. Taxonomy (NCBI): domain Eukaryota; kingdom Viridiplantae; phylum Streptophyta; class Pinopsida; order Cupressales; family Cupressaceae; genus Cupressus; species Cupressus sempervirens. The sequence goes on from CM053784.1 coordinate 532,882,593, forward strand.
AGATATGCCTTGTCAAAGATTGTAGCCCTGTGGGATTTAGTGACCCTTAGGGACATTTCGGTTGAGCGTGCCTGAGAATGTTTGAGCACTGAAGGGGACAAGATGAGGTTGGGGATAGGGTTTACCTGGCCACTCAGAGCTAATGGAGCAGACAATTTGATCCCACGACAAAAGATGAGAGAGATTTGGCAGTTGGCAACTTTGTACTGGCTAACACTGCAAGTTTCAGCATCACCCGAGATGGCATTGTAGAATGAAAATAGAATGTGATCTCCAAAAATTGAGAGATGTTATTGTAGGTCTCTACAACACGGTCTTTTAGGAACTAGAATCTCATCCATATCTCGCATGAGCTCTGAGATATGCCCCTTCAAAGATTGCAACCCTATGGCATTTAGTGACCCTTAGGGACATTCTGGTTGAACCTGCCTGAGAATATTCAAGCACTAAAGGGGACAAGATGAAGTTGGGGATAAGGTTTACCCAGCCACCTGGAGCTAATGGAGTAGACAGTTTGATCCCACGATGAAAGATGAGAGAGATTTGGCAATTGGCAACTTTGTACTAGCCAACACTACAAGTTTCAACATCACCCGAGATGGCATTGTAGAATGAAAATAGAATGCAATCTCAAAAAAGTTAGAGATGTTATTTTAGGTCTCTACAACACGGTCCTATAGGAATTGGAATCTCATCCATATCTCACACGAGCTCCGAGATATGCTCTGTCAAAGATTGCAGCCCTGTGGGATTTAGTGACCCTTAGGGACATTCTAGTTCAGTGTGCCTGAGAATGTTCGAGCACTGAAGGGGACAAGATGAGGTTGGGGATAGGGTTTACCTAGCCACCTAGAGCTAATGGACCAGACAGTTTGATCCCACGATGAAAGATGAGAGAAATTTGGCAGTTGGCAACTTTGTACTAGCCAACACTTCAAGTTTCAACATCACCCGAGATGGCGTTGTAGAATGAAAAAAAAATGCGATCTCCAAAAAGTGAGAGATTTTATTCTAGGTCTCTACAACACAGTCTTGTAGGAATTGGAATCTCATCCATATCTTGCACGAGCTCCGATATATGCCCCGTCAAAGATTGCATCCCTGTGGCATTTAGTGAACCTTATGGACATTCAGGTTCAGTGTGCTTGAGAATGTTTGAGCACTAAAGGGGACAATATGAGGTTGGGGATAGGGTTTACTCAGCCACCTAGAGCTGATGGAGTAGACAGTTTGATCCCATGATGAAAGATGAGAGAGATTTGGCACTGCAAGTTTCAACATCACCCGAGATGGCATTGTAGAATGAAAATGGAATGCGATCTCCAAAAAGTGAGAGGGGTTATTGTAGGTCTCTACAACATAGTCCTTTAGGAACTAGAATCTCATCAATATCTCGCACGAGCTCTGAGATATGCCCCGTCAAAGATTGCAGCCCTATGGGATTTAGTGACCCTTAGGGACATTCTAGTTTAGCATACCTGAGAACGTTCGAGCACTAAAGGGACAAGAAAAGGTTGGGGATAGGGTTTACCCGGCCACCCAGAGCTAATGGAGTAGACAGTTTGATCCCACAACAAAAGATGAGAGAGATTTGGCAGTTGGCAACTTTGTACTGGCCAACACTACAAGTTTCAACATCACTCGAGATGGCATTGTAGAATGAAAATGGAATGCAATCTCCAAAAAGCGAGAGAGGTTATTGTAGGTATTTGCAACATGGTCCTGTAGGAACTAGAATCTCATCCATATCTCACATGAACTCTGAGATATGCCCCGTCAAAGATTGCAGCCCTATGAGATTTAGTGACCCTTAGGGACATTCTAGTTCAGCGTGCCTGAGAACGTTCAAGCACTTAAGGGGACAAGATAAGGTTGGGGATAGGGTTTACCCATCCACCTGGAGCTAATGGAGCAGATAGTTTGATCCCATGATGAAAGATGAGAGAGATTTGGCAGTTGGACCCTTTGTACTGGCCAACATTGCAAGTTTCAGCATCACCCGAGATGGTGTTGTAGAATGAAAATGGAATGCAATCTCCAAAAAGTGAGAGAGGTTATTGTAGGTCTTTGTAACATGGTCCTGTAGGAACTAGAATCTCATCCATATCTTGCACGAGCTCCAAGATATGCCTCGTCAAAGATTGTAGCCCTGTGGGATTTAGTGACCCTTAGGGACATTTCGGTTGAGCGTGCCTGAGAATGTTTGAGCACTGAAGGGGACAAGATGAGGTTGGGGATAGGGTTTACCTAGCCACTCAGAGCTAATGGAGCAGACAATTTGATCCCACGACGAAAGATGAGAGAGATTTGGCAGTTGGCAACTTTGTACTGGCCAACACTGCAAGTTTTAGCATCACCCGAGATGGCATTGTAGAATGAAAATGGAATGCAATCTCCAAAAAGTGAGAGAGTTTATTGTAGGTCTCTATAACATGGTCCTGTAGGAACTAGAATCTCATCCATATCTTGCACAAGCTCCTAGATATGCCCCGTCAAAGATTGCAGCCCTGTGGCATTTATTGACCCTTAGGAACATTCTGGTTCAGCGTGCCTGAGAACGTTCAAGCACTGAAGGGGATAAGATGAGGTTGGGGATAGGGTTTACCCTGCCACCCGGAGCTAATGGAGTAGACAGTTTGATCCCACGACGAAAGATGAGAGAGATTTGGCAGTTGGCAACTTTGTACTGGCCAACAGTGCAAGTTTCAACATCACTCGAGATGGCATTGTAAAATGAAAATAGAATGCGATCTCCAAAAAGTGAGAGAGGTTATTGTAGGTCTCTACAAAATAGTCCTGTAGGAACTAGAATCTCATCCATATCTCACATGAGCTCTGAGATATGCCTCGTCAAAGATTGCAGCCCTATGGAATTTAGTGACCCTTAGGGACATTCTAGTTCAGCGTGCCTGAGAATGTTCGAGCACTAAAGGGGACAAGATGAGGTTGGGGATAGGGTTTACTCGACCACTTGGAGCTAATGGAGTAGATAGTTTGATCCCACGATGAAAGATGAGAGAGATTTGGCAGTTGGCAACTTTGTACTGGCCAACACTACAAGTTTCAACATCACCCGAGATGGCATTGTAGAATGAAAATGGAATACGATCTCCAAAAAGTGAGAGATGTTATTGTAGGTTTCTGTAAAATGGTCCTGTAGGAATTGAAATCTCATCCATATCTCACACGAGCTCCGAGATATGCCCCATCAAGGATTGCAACCCTATGGGATTTAGTGACCCTTAGGGACATTCCAGTTCAACATGCCTGAGAATGTTCGAGCACTGAAGGGGACAAGATGAGGTTGGGGATAGGGTTTACTTGGCCACTCGGAGCTAATGGAGTAGATAGTTTGATTCCACGATGAAAGATGAGAGAGATTTGGCAGTTGGCAACTTTGTACTGACCAACACTACAAGTTTCAACATCACCCGAGATGGTATTGTAGAATGAAAAAAAAATTTGATCTCCAAAAAGTGAGAGAGGTTATTTTAGGTCTCTACAACACAGTCCTATAGGAATTGGAATCTCTTCCATATCTCACACGAGCTCCGAGATATGCCCCGTCAAAGATAGCAGCCTTGTGGCATTTAGTGACCCTTAGGGACATTCCGGTTCAATGTGCCTGAGAACGTTCGAGCACTGAAGGGGACAAGATGAGGTTGGGATATGGTTTACCTAGCCACCTAGAGCTAATGGAGCAAACATTTTGATCCCATGACGAAAGATGAGAGAGATTTGGCAGTTGGCAACTTTGTACTGGCCAACACTGCAAGTTTCAACATCACCCGAGATGGCATTGTAGAATGAAAATGGAATGCGATCTCCAAAAAGTGAGAGAGGTTATTGTAGGTCTCTATAACATGGTCCTTTAGGAACCACAACCTCATCTGTATCTCGCATGAGCTCTAAGATATGCCCTGCCAAAGATTGCAGCCCTGTGGCATTTAGTGACCCTTAGGGACATTCCGGTTCAGCGTGCCTACAAATGTTTGAGCACTGAAGGGGACAAGATGAGGTTGGGGATAAGGTTTACCCGGCCACCCGGAGCTAATGGAGTAGATAGTTAGATCCCACGATGAAAGATGAGAGAGATTTGGCAATTGGCAACTTTGTACTGGCCAACACTACAAGTTTCAGCATCACCCGAGATGGCGTTGTAGAATGAAAACGGAATGCGATCTCCAAAAAGTGAGAGAGGTTATTGTAGGTCTCTGTAACACGGTCCTGTAGGAACTAGAATCTCATCCATATCTTGCACGAGCTCTGAGATATGCCCTATCAAAGATTGCAGCCCTGTGGCATTTAGTCACCCTTAGGGACATTCCGGTTCAGCATGCCTGAGAACATTTGAGAACTAAAGGGGAAAATATGAGGTTGGGGATAGGGTTTACCCAGCCATTGGAGCTAATGGAGTAGACATTTTGATCCCACAACGAAAGATGAGAGAGATTTGGCAATTGGAAACTTTGTACTCACCAACACTGCAAGTTTCAACATTACCCGAGATGGCGTTGTAGAATGAAAACGGAATGCAATCTCCAAAAAGTGAGAGAGGTTATTGTAGGTATCTGCAACACGATCCTGTAGGAACTAGAACCTCATCCATATCTTGCACGAGCTCCGAGATATGCCCCGTCAAAGATATTTGAATTCACAGTGTTTAATAAGAATATAGTTGAGGCTTGCTTTACTTTTCTATGTTAAGTTTGGCTTTCAATTTTGGTTTCCCTACTTATCTATGTGAAAGTTCCACTTTCATAAGTAACATGGATGCAATAATACTAAATTAAGTATAGGTCCATGGTTCTAGAAGCTTCACATAGCTTCTCTTCAACTATGGATCTTGTAAGCATTGTACCATGACTATTGGTGTTGTGAGAATATACAAAGCATATATATTTTTTGACCAAATGTCTTCAATGAACATGAACTATATGGAAGAAGAGAAGACATGTTTCAAAGTCTTTAAAAATTTTCTTCAAGAAATGTAAGGAGTCATGGGTTATTCATCCAAATTATTTGGTAAAATAAGAGGAGGAATGAATCAACCTTGATGATAGAGGTAAATGCTAAATAATATTTATTTAATCACATTGTTTGAAAAAACTTTAATGACCTTTAAATACAATTGAAAGAAATGGAATTGATCTCCCTTACTCATGTAGATGAATAAAATTGGAATTTAAAAAAGAGAGGGACATCCACCATAAAACCATGCAATCATGCACTTCTTGATGGGAGTATCATAAGTTCATTGTTAGATGGATATGCCAAATGTGGAAGAATTAAAAAGAAAATATGTTGATTGATTGAATACAAGCATCAAACCAATGTGATAACAAAAAATCAAAGTTGATTCCATAAGGTCTAACAATATCATATAATTCATTTATCAATAATTTGAAACATCATAAACATATGTCTAATAATGTCATACATGAAATATATGTAAAAAATGACATACATAGAAAAAATTATACAAAACATATGCCCAATAATGCCATATAGGTGTAAAATGTACATCATTAGATATATACTCTTTCCAACTAGGGGAACAAAATAAATCCCTAATTTTCTTTAATTGCCAACAAGTGGGAGATGACCAATGTATATAATGAGGTCTTCCTAACATGCTCACTAGTCCATTAGTCTAGAATCTTCTGTAACTCGACATGTTACAATCAAAATTATATATGAATAAATAACTATTTTATATAAATATATATATATATTTATTTATTTATTTATTTATATATATATATATATACACATAGAACTTAATATTTTCTTATAGCTAGCTGATAATTCCTTTGTATATACACCTCAGGGATACACTGATGGTCAGGAATAATAAGACCCTACAAAAACCATCAAAGTTACCACTTGATTGTGCCTATGAATTTTATATTTAATTCTAGTACTAATGAAATTTTAATGTAAACTCTTTCATACCTTAGTCATTGGCTTAGAACTAGTGAGTGCAATAAGGACTTGTTGATCAATACAATGATGAAGATGTAAAGGTATCTCTGATGTCAATAGCTGAAAATGATAATACATGAGACTCAAATGCAGTTATGAAGAATACACATTTTCTTTTGTCTCCATATCAAATAAAATATTTTGGTACCTCTGTGAATGTAGTATGACATCCTTCATTTTATAGTGTTGATCCCAAAGCTACAACACTTATTATTTAATGCACATGTATGTAAATCTGTTAAGCATCAAATTCAACACCTTTGTCTGCAAAATAATGTACTATATGTTAGAGTAATAAATTCATTTCCTTAGTAATTAAATTATATTGATATAATTACTAAGTTACTTATTATATTGATATAGTTTAATTATAATTCCTTTCGATTTGCAACTAATTCTAGTCACTAGAAAATTGGATTTGTTGTCTCTTTCTCTTAAAGAACCGGATCTACTAGTTCCTTTGGTCTAGAAGCCTTCCATTGAGATTGGGTTTTTGAAAGGTTCAAGGGTTGAGGAACTTTTTATAGAATATCTTGAAGAAGGAGAGGTCATGTATAATGGTTTTGAGGAAGGGTAGAGTTCCATCCAGATGGTGTTGCAAAATGGCCAAGTAGAGGAGGAGGTAGAAAAATAAATAGAATAAATGCATGAGAAGGAGGGTCATGGGGGAAATGGATTCAAACCCACAACCAAGCTTTTATACCATTATACAAATTAAAAATTATAAGACTATGCCTTTCATGATAGTCGCATTTTCATATTGGCAAATGAAGAATGACTTTTGGAACAAACATAATAAATACTTCCAAATACAAATGAAGCCAATGTATTGTATTATAAGCTTGAATGGTAAAGACAAAGCCCAAACATTTATTAAGGTGTAGCATTTATAATTGTCAGGTTCATGTGAAGAAGTCATTGTTCATATTCTCATTGTTGTGTAATTTGATGATAAGAAGAATACAATGATATAGAGGTTGATGGTGACTTAAAACTCTACAAAATGCAATCAATGAGAATTTTACATTGAGGGGGGAGTAATAATCAATGTTTCATTCTCATTGTTTGACAAACTCTTATATAAAGAGGGAGTAGACAGATGATATGGTTTAGTCTTCTTCCGAGAATCTTAGTCATATTGGTTCAGAAGGATTCATGATACAACTACTATAGTTAGCATGACCAATTGATGCTAAAAACCTTAGTATTGATGCTACAAACCTTAGTATTGACATAATTTAACCTCTGCAATTCCAGGCATAAGATGATTAGCATACAATGGTACTTGAACAAAGAACACTAATAAATATTGAGGATGTGAATTGATAATACCATTTTGCAGATGATTTTGGCATCTCACCCTTTATCACTTGTGCGTCAACTTTATTAGCCCTCTTCTTTGGTGACCTACAAATGAAGAATTAGCACAGTAACAAATCTAAGATAAGATTAAAAAAAGGGTCCTATTAAAGAATCTAATATAAATTCAAATAATGTATCTATATTCTAAACAAATCAAAACTAAATCTCATCACTTACACATCATAACAATACGGTCCACCTTAGTCATGTGATAGTCTTGGGGAAGAGGTTGTAACATTGTATTTGGATCCAATTGATCACTTTTTCTCTCTCTCCCAATTCAATCTAATGAGCCAACTAGATCTTCTCGACATTTTAATGTCTTAAGTATTGCCTCATGGTCTAACTCGCGAACTTTCCAAAGAATCTTATTATGTGGTTTTCCACCATATTTTATCGAGTGGACATTTGATGAAACAACAAGGTTTGAATAATGAAGAATCTTCCTTTCTGTTTGCCAATCCTTGAATAACCACAAGTTAGGATTCTTCATAGGATATCATCTAAGCCATGTGCTTGTTACAACCACCGCACCGACATGGTACTCTAAACCTTCACCATCTATAACCGAGTATCCAATTTTTGTTTGGCTTCAACACAATGACACAAATAATAATCTGTCCCTTCTTCATTGTCTTCAGGTGCAATAACAGCAAAAACATGGCCTGCAGTCACAAATGTACAAAATGTAGTCATTAATTCAGAAAATACTTGGGTAAAAGTTATAAACTTACATATTGAAATTACAAAGATATATATATATATATATTGCCAAGTTGCACTAAATCTGACAAGTAGTCAAAGTCAATAGATGAATCCATCTCTACCATTTCTAGTGCTTGTGGGGGATGATAGGTGTCAATTGGGTCCAAAACCCGTATATCCCATTTGTCCACCCATTCAGTTGACTCACAGTCATCCCAATTTTCCTCTGCACATGATGGACAATAGCATGCCATTTTTTGTGTGTGGATACTCCATGAACCTGCATCAGAGCTTCTAAAAGAGTGTAACTCACTAGATTCTATTAGTGTGCAACAATCTTGATATGGTGCAATGTTAGTATTATCTATCAACCAAAAAAATCTACAAACTATAGACTCACCTTCCTTACCTGGACCCATTGTAGCGTTACACCATTGGATGATGGATTTTGCATCTATCAATATTTCTCCATCTTTGTACTTTAGTTCTTCACGAGCCAAGGCTCTTTTAATGCATGTGCCTGCACCATCGTGCTCTCCCTTACCATGACTAGCCTCTATGAAATTCCACATATATTAAATTCTACACTACCTGTGCATCCTACTCAACCAATAGAACATCCGTGCATTCTTGAATTGAGATGCACAATTGTCTAACCAAATAATGTTTGACGATATGATATGCCCCTATTAGCCAAATCTCCATAAAATAGTTGAAAATAACCATGTACAAACTCCGTAGAATGTGATCGATCATCGCTGATGTAAAAATGGTACTCCCTCAAAATCTTCCTGTCATCCTCTGTACTTGTAGGTGAATGCATGAATGTTATGTGAACAAATATAGAAACTTGTTGAGATGTATAATACTTTGCTTGCACCTCATTTTGTGGTTGTAGAGTGTAGTTCTCTGCAAAATCTACAACCGAAACAATGGTATCCAATGGAAATGTATCCTTGCACAACTTGAATTGAAAATCCAACCATCGAGCTCTATGGGTATGCCCTGCATACTCGTACATAATATTTTCATGAAAAATCTTCATGAACTCATACACTAAAATCTTTTCAATAACTAGATCACATCTTTTACCATGTTTCCCATCTTTTAGAGCATATGTCACTGTCTTGAATTTTTCATAATCTACTATTTCATTTCCAATTGCATGTGTACTATCCATATGTTGACAAGTTGATAAAAGTTGCAAAGAACCACAAAATAAGCACGTAGCATCCAAGCATGATGTCTTGTAAAAATTTTGGCCATCCCCTATTTCACATAAAATGTTGGATATGAATTCCCTTGAAGATCTTGGTGGCTCTTTTATGTCACAATCCTACAAAACAAACTGAGAATGCAAAACTATGCATATGTGCCTAAAAACATCAAAATGGTTAGAAAATTCAATATGTATCCTACAACAACAAGTTGTGCGTGTGTGATTTATTTTCACATAAAAAGGTTTACCCATCTCAAAAAATATTTGACTTATTCTAATTTGATGATACATACCAATAAATTTTGCAAAAAATTGTGTCTGAGTTGAGTCCAAAAAATGTTTCACATGTGGCTCGCGATTTTGGCTACCAATCCTCCTTCTTACAACATCTCTTTGATTAGGAGAAACACATGTGTTATTTTTCCAAAAATCTTCGATCAATGATTTCAAGGCTTCACTAATTTCTTTATCCTTTTGCGGTTGTCTACCGCTAAATGTCCATAACTCATTTTTTGTTGGATCTTCTAATCTCTCATGCCTTAGCATGGCTCTCCTTAAGGTACCTCTACCAATTTTTAATGTTTTGCTTGTCTTTCTCATGAGTCAAGCTTTCTTCATTTGGCTACTTACTATTGTTGATGTGATTAATCATCTTGTGATATTACTATCTTTGGTGCATGATTTAGAACCCACTTTTTCATAAGCACTCATTAGATTCTTTACAATATTTCTTTCATTTGAATCATCCATCGTTCTTAGCCCAAGAATCTTCATGATAGGCCTAAATTTCAAATTTCTCATTATTTCAACAAATAATTGGCATTGACTTGTAAGATTTAATTCTTCAAAAAATAATCTCCACATATGATTAACTTTTCTTTGACAAGTATGCTTGCTAATCTTGTCAGGCATTGATTTCAAAATGTTAGTATCAATATCAATCAAATATTTTGGTTTTCTAAAATGAATTCTAGAAGGTGTTCTAATCTCTTCAATTATCTCAACATTTTGAACATCAATATAAGGTTGAGTGTATTGCGTACCTTGAACTGAAGATGATGTGCCTTGGCAATAAGATGTAAAAGATGGAATATCACCTACTTGATGTGTTGATGTTGTGCTTTCAACATGACATGATGGAGTGTGTATATCGTCGGATCTATAAATTAGTGTCTCTTCAACATGAGAGGTCAACATTGGAAGATGGTGTAGTGGATGATATGACTCCAACATTCGAAGATGGTGTAGCGGACGATATGAATCCAACATTGGAGGATGGTGTAGCTTCACAATTCAATTATCTTCTTAAGCATAACAATCTCATTCGTTCTCTCTATCTTTCTAATTCTTCCTCCTTGTTTCTTTGTACTGGTGGTTCTTGATCCTCTTCAAAAGTTAATTCTTCATCATTGCTTTGCAATTTTCTTTGTTCACGTAGTAATTTTATTTTATCTCTTTTAATTGTCAAATCTCTCTCCCTATCAGCATTTGTTTGAATCTTTGGTTTCTTCCTTGGCATGATGATGATTTCTACATGTCAAATTATTCAAACAACCGAATTACTTAAAATGTGTAAATTACAAATTATTCAATTACATATAAAAATTATAATTATTTGAATGAATACACAATATATATCAAACGACTTGTCAAATTTCTAACCATTTCGAAATAACATTTCATTCAAACATACAATTTTTAATGAATTCACTATATATTATATAACATATCAAATTATAATCAAATTTGTATCTATATATCAACAAACAATATTTAAAATGGATTGCACTAACCTTTTCTATTAAAAGAATATTCAAAAATTCTTCAAATCACATATCCAATGATTGAATTTGGTGTTTGCTAGCTTCCAAAAGTGTTGAAATAGTGTTTGCTAGATGTTGAAACTCGTGTTTTCTGTCAGAATAACAGAGAGCATAACAGACCAAAAGTTAAAAATGGATGAAATGGGCCCCAAGGTTGGTTTTTGACCATTTTTTGGTGATTTGAGATAGTTTGTATGCACTATAGTGCATACGCACTATAGCGCATACACACTATAAAGCACATACACACTATCTCAAAACACATCACTCCCCATCCTCCCTACTCTCTATCCTCCCTACTCTCTCTCCCATCCCCTCCCTCTCTCTCTTCCTACTCTCTCCCATCCTTTACTCTCTCTCACCCTCCCTCTCCCACCACCTACTCTCTCTACCTCTCTCACCCCCTCTCCTCTCCCATCCCCGACTCTTTAGATCTCTCATACACACTCTTATCCCCCCTATCTCTCTCCCTCTCCCTCTCCTACCACCTAATTTCTCTCCCCCATCCCCTACTCTCTCTTCTCTCCCATCCCCTACTTTGTCTCTCTTACACACATTCCCATTCCCCCTCTCTCTCCCTCTCCTGCCACCTGCTTTCTCTCCCCCATCATCGTACTCTCTCTACCACCCCCTACTCTCTCTCACCCTCACACTACTACTACCTACTATCTCTCTCTCTCTCAAGTTCTCTCTCTCCCTCTCTACTCTCTCTCCCCCATCTTGTACAATCTCTCTCTATCTCTCCCATCGCCTACTTTCTCTCCCCCATCCCCTGCTCTCTCTCTCTCTCATCTCCCATCCCCTACTCTCTCACACTCTCACACTCTCCCCCATCCCCTACTCTCTCTCTTCTCTCTCATCCCCTACTCTCTCACACTCTCACTCTCTCCCATCCCCTACTCTATCTCTCTTACACATACACCCCCATCCCCCCCTCTCTCTTTCCCTCTCCCACTGCCTACTTTCTCTCCCCCATCATCATACTCTCTCTCTCTGCCACCCCCTACTCTCACACTCTCACACTCTGTCCCATCCCCTGCTATGTCTCTCTTACACACACACTCCCATCCCCCCTCTCTCTTTTCCTCTCCCACCGCCTACTTTCTCTCCCCCGTCATCGTACTCTCTCTTTGCCACCCCCTACTTTCTCAAAACACATCACTCCCCATCCTCCCTACTCTCTATCCTCCCTACTCTCTCTCCCATCCCCTCCCTCTCTCTCTTCCGACTCTCTCCCATCCTTTACTCTCTCTCACTCTCCCTCTCCCACCACTTACTCTCTCTACCTCTCTCACCCCCTCTCCTCTCCCATCCCCGGCTCTTTAGATCTCTCACACACACTCTTATCCCCCCTATCTCTTCCTCTCCTACCACCTAATTTCTCTCCCCATCCCCTACTCTCTCTTTTCTCTTCCATCCCCTAATTTGTCACTCTTACACACATTCCCATTCCCCCTCTCTCTCCCTCTCCCACTGCCTACTTTCTCTCCCCCATCTTCGTACTCTCTCTACCACCCCCTACTCTCTCTCACACTCACACTACTAATACCTACTATCTATCTCTCAAGTTTTCTCTCTCCCTCTCTACTCTCTCTCTCTCCCATCTTGTACAAGCTCTCTCTGCCTCTCCCACCGCCTACTTTCTCTCCCCCATCCCTTGCTCTCTCTCTCGTCTCCCATCCCCTACTCTCTCACACTCTCACACTCTCCCCCATCCTCTACTCTCTCTCTCCTCTCCCATCCCCTACTCTCTCACACTCTCACTCTCTCCCATCCCCTACTCTATCTCTCTTACACATACACCCCCATCCCCCCTCTCTCTTTCCCTCTCCCACAGCCTACTTTCTCTCCCCCATCGTCGTACTCTCTCTCTCATCCACCCCCTACTCTCACACTGTCACACTCTCTCCCATCCCTTGCTCTATCTCTCTTACACACACACACTCCCATCCCCCCTCTCTCTTTTCCTCTCCCATCGCCTACTTTCTCTCCCCCATCATCGTACTCTCTCTGCCACCCCCTACTTTCACACTCTCTCCCATCCCCTACTCTCTCACTTTCATAGATACACACAATCTTCTTCTTCTCTCCCATCCCCTACTCTCTACATCTGTCACACACACTCCCATCCCCCCTATTTCTCTCCCTCTCCCTCTCCCACTCCCTCTCCTACTGCCTACTATCTATCTCTCTCAAGTTCTCTTTCTTCCTCTCTACTCTCTCTCTCTCTCTCTCTCTCTCTCTCTCTCTCTCTCTCTCTCTCTCTCTCTCTCCCCCATCCCTTACTCTCACTCTCTCTCCCATCCCCTACTACTTTCTCTCAAACTCTTACACTCTCTCCCATCCTTTACTCTATCTCTCTTATAAATAAATACACATTCCCATTCCCCCCCCCTCTCTCTCTCTCTCGCAGTCCTTGTCCCACTGCCTACTCTCTCCCATCCCCTACTCTATCTTTCTTAAATGCTTCCATTCCACCTCTCTCTCCCTCCCACTCCCTCTCCCACCGCCTACTATCTCTCTCTCTCTCTCTCTCTCTCTCTCTCTCTCTCTCTCTCCCATCCCTCTACCATTGCCTACTCTCTCTATCTCTCTCTCCCCTCTCTCATTCTTGACTCTCTCTCTTTGACACACACACACCCATCCCCCCTCTCTCCTCTTCCATCCCCTACTTTTTCTCTCACTTGCTCTCCCTCTCCCACTCCCTCTCCCACTGCCTACTCTCTCTCTCACTCTCACTCTTACTCTCTCCCTCTCCACTCTCTCTCTGCTACCCTCTAGTCTCTCTTAAATTTTCACACTCTCTCCTATCCCCTACTCTCTCTCTCTCTCTCTCTCTCTCTCTCTCTCTCTCTCTCTCTCTCTCTCTCTCTCTCTCTCTCTCTCTCTCTCTCTCCCCTCTCCACTCTCTCTCTCTCTGCTACCCTCTAGTCTCTCATAAATTTTCACACACTCTCCTATCCCCTACTCTCTCTCTCTCTCTCTCTCTCTCTCTCTCTCTCTCTCACACACACACACACACACACACACACACACACACACACACACATTTCTATTCCCCCCTGTCTCCCCCTCTCCCACTCCCTCTCCCATCACCTACTCTCTCTTCCATCCCCTACTCTCTCTTGAGATACTTTGTCTCCCCCCTCTCCCATTCCATGCTCTCTCTCTTTCACACACATGCACTCCCATCCTCCTCTCTCTCAAGTTCTTCCTCTCCCACTCTATCTCCCATCACCTACTCTCTCTCCTCCATCCCCTACTCTTAATCTCTCTCTCCCAACCTGTACTCTCTCTCACACTTCCTCTCTCTCCCACCCCCTACTTTAAATCTCTTTCCCCCATCTCACACTCTCTCTTTTCCACCCGTACTCTCTCACACACTTCCTCTCTTTGCCACCCCTACTCTCTCTCTCTCTCATCCTATACTCTCTTTCCCACCCCTACTCTTTCTCACTTTCTCTCTCCCATCCTATACTCTCTCCCCTCTCCTATCCCCTACTTTCTCTCTATCTCTTTCATGCACACACATAGCCATTCCCCTATCCCCCCCACCTAGTTCTCTTTTGCAACTTACATCTTAATAGTGTGTGCGCACTATAGTGCTTGCGCCCTATAGCATGCACACGCTATTTAGAACTTAGGTTTAAATAGTGCATGCATGCTATAGCGCATGCACACTATTTAAACCTTAATCAAACCCAAGCCTAAGGCTTGGTTTTTCCTTGGAGATCCAACCCAAAGGTTTGGATTTGATGAACAGGCCTGAGATGTGTTTTCTAGCAAACATACAAAAAATGATTGTTTTTTCTTCTGTGCTCCCCTTCAAGATTTCTCATGGTTGGGTATCGATAAGATCAGGTTACATAGCATTATAGGTCTTTGTGTTAGCTATCTAACCATATAATTTATTTTTAATTTGAACTATTTCAAGCCTTTCATCTATAATTTCTTTTGAATGTATGTTCATTTTTTGTCAAAAACCACCACGTACTAATTGGGCTATAGATTTTAGCTCGTTCATCAAATTTTGTAACAACTTAGTTTTTTAGAAACTAGACTCCATTCTACACACTTTGAAAAAAAAAGTTTTGATTTTAGATTAGTTTTCAATTATTTCTAGGGGGAGCACACAGATATTTCACGTTTTTGGGATCTGTCTAGTTAAAAAATTCGTTAAAAAAAATAGACATTATAAAATTACTCGAAAAATTTGGGATAAACTACATAGTGTTAAGTAACTTTTAACCAGAGCGATTAAAAAATTTCAAAAAAAAAGTTAAAATTTTAGGGGGGCCACACTTTGTACTGTGCTATGTTTTTTTGGAATAAACAATACCACTCTTTGTGGCCCCCTTTTTTGAGGACCTAAAACTAAACCATTTTGAAAAAAAATTAGTAGTTTAGAAACTAGATTCAAAGGACTACGACTTTTTTTTTTTTGTCATATCTGAAAATTTTGAGCATAACTATCTTCAAATTCTTGTTGAAGTCCAAAATTTGCAGATTTTAGGAAAAAGGTGTCCACTTATACCCCCCTTTTGGCACCACAACTTTGTGCACTTACCCAGTTGTGAATCCCCATAGATATGTAATTCATCTACATTCCACTCAATGGCCATTTTCGTACCGTTTATCAAGGCTTCATATTTTTCAATAGTGTTAGTACAAGGAAAAATGATCTTTTATGCCTTATATAGAGGATACTATTAAGATTTGATAAGAAAAGTTTCAATGCTAGATCCTCGTTGCATGAAAGAGTTGTCAAAGACCATATTCCATTTCTATTATGTAAGAACCATAATAGACTTATTAGGGAACTCAATACTTAGGGGTTAATCATCACTCAATGGTTCTTTTTCCATCTCATCAATAGTTAATTTCCCTTTAATAGCCTTTTGGTCAACATGTTCAATGCCAAACTCATCGATAATCATGATCCACTCAACCAACCTTTCTATTAGTGTTGCTTTATTCAACACATATTACAATGGATCAATCTTTCCAACCAACTTGATACAAAGAGATAACATGTGGTTTTTAAGATTGGGAGAAGAAAATACTACCTCTAAGTGATATGATTTGATGATAGCGTATTTTATTTCATAGGAGATATGAGTTCTACTGATATAGTAAATTTCTCTTTCTTTCTTATTTTCATCCTCTTGTGCTAAATTTCCCCCAGTGATGTGGCAGTTGGTGAGATGTATAAGATCAACAGGTTTCCTTGATTGGGAGGTATTAGGATTAGTGGATTTGCAAGTTATTGATTCAATTTATTTAATCTTTTTTTATAATCTTCATTCCATTTTTAAGTGACACCTTATACAAAGTCTTTATATGTGGTTGTACCTCATTAGAAAACTGTGATATGAATCTTCAGTTGGATTGTAGCCTTCCTTGTAGCCCTCTCATTTGAGTAGTCTTTTGAGGTGGTTGCATGTCTATTATAACCTTTACCTTTTCAGGGTCCACTTGAATGCCTTTATTTGATACAATGTGACCCAAGAGATTTTCGGATGTGACTCTAAATGTACACTCATTTTGATTGAGGCTTAGTATGAATTATTTCATTTGATCTAAAATCGAACTCAGATCTACCAAATGTATTTTTATTTCCATATATTTAGATAGAGTGTCATCTATGTATCATCCATAGTCTTATGCATCCTATCATGAAATGGTCATCATGAAATATCGTTATGTTTCTCCTTCATTCTTTAGAGAAAAGGGCATAGTATTCTAATAGATGTCCTCCATGCATAAGTAAAACCTATTTTCTCCTAATCTTCTAGTGCTATTTTTATCTAAGTACATCTAGAGAATCCATCCATGTGTGAATACATTTTATATTTGGTGGTCATGTCCACTATAATGTCAATATATTAGGAAGTGAAAAATCATCTTTAAGACACACATTATTCAAATCTTGGAAATTTGTGCACACCCTCATTGGTTTTTCAAGTTTAGATATAGGTATAATTTTAGAGATCCACTCAACATAGTTAATTTCCCTGATGAGTTTTTCTTTGAGTAGCTAAATTCCAGTTCAACTTTGATTAGAAATACTACACGAGATGCATCTTCCTTAAAAAAAATTCATAGGTTTCACTCAGGTGAAATATATAATGATGCAAGATTAGATTTGGTGTGAGACCTGACATATCTAAACATGTCCATGCAAAATTAATCTTATTTTCTTTAAATAACATTGTGAATTCCATTTTTTATTCCTCTAATAGGGATTAAGATAATTGTATGATCTATGGATCCTCTTTAGTTCCTAGATTGATTGGTTGTGTTAGTTCTATCAAAATTGATGACTACTCCTAGAAGTGACCCATGATGACATCAAACATCCCATATTTGGGTGCCTCAAGGAGGGTTTCACCCTTAGAACATTATTTGTTTTTACTATTTTTGGTTTTGACATTGCCATAATGGGATTTTTTTCCATCAATTTTTTTTATTGTTTTTCTTCTTTAGTTTGAGGTTAAGATATTTGATGTCCATCTCTATCATATTCATGATTAATTCACTAGTGGAAGATGTTATAGGCTTTATAATGTTAAGCTAATAGGATAGAGTATGGTCATTTTGGAATGTAGGGACTTTAATGGATGTTGTTAGAGGGAGGTTTTGTTGGACCAAAAGACCGATCTGTTAGTGCTCAATACAACCAATCAACTTATAGTACACAAGAGGTCATTAATCCCTTTCCATAAATCTTGAGGGGAGCAGTGAAATTTTTTCCAACAATCTCTCCCTCAGCATTACTTGAGGGTCTAAGGATTTGAACTTGTGACCAAACTCTGATACGACTTGTTAGAGTGGGGGTTGTCGTTATACCAAAATATTAATATATCAATGCTTGATGCAACCACTCAACTTATAATACATAGGAGGCATTTAAACCTTTTTCATGAATCTTGAGGGGAGTGCTGAATAAATTTCCAACAGACATTTCACTAGTGTTCCAATAAATTATCTCAAGTTGCATGAGGGGAAGTTAATTGATTGGTTCAAGTACATTCACAATAAGATTGTAAAAAGATCAGACTAATTGACACCTAGAATAATCTCATCCAAAGGTGCATTCAAATCACTATATGACCTAACATCAAACCCTTCTCCAACCTTGATTTTATTTTCATATCTATGAACCATATCTCTATCTTTATCTAGAATAGTCGTGTATAATGAATCAAACTCATACTCATGGGAATCTATTTGAATTTCATTAGGTAGGTTGAAATAGATTCCTATAGTCATGGGCATCCACTCTCCACCCTCATTATCTTTTTTGTCTTTTTCAATTCCCTCTATTGGTTGGAATCAACTAGATTTGTCTTTTTGAAATCATGGAGACATATAGAGTTCACCTTGATATTTTGGATTAGTTATTTGTATGGCACATAGTCACTCATATGTCATCTTAGTGTCCAAATTTGTTTTGTCTGAGGCATTATCCCCCTTAATTGTGCCCACTTGTGGAGCTTTCTTTTCATGATCATGATGAAAATTTGAGACATTTTAAGGGATAGGATAAGGAAATGGATCTTCCTCAAATCTCTCACTATGATTCTTAGGGACTAGTACATTTCTATTCCTTCCTAGATAAAATGGTGTTTATCTCAAACTTAGACCTGTTCTATCATTAGGCTTCTTGAAATTAGCTTTAAATGGGTCAATTAAGCCCTTACTATTCTTTCCAACAAGACCTTCCCCTTTGTATCTTATTCTCTTCATCCATTTATACTGTCTTCCATATTTTTCAAATGATATCTCACAATATTTCACCTCTTTTTATATATCTTCTTCCTTGTTCAACCAAGCTAAAATAACTTTGTCTTCATTTTCATCCTCAAGAGAGACAATTGACTTTATAAAGGTACCATCGTGGACAACATTTTCTTGAAGTTTAGATGGTCTCATATCCTCATAACGTCTACCATAATAACAAGGAGATGGAGGAAAAGATGTTAATGAAAAATTGGTTCCAATTTGTACTTTACTATTCCTATATCTTTTAGTTTCAAAGACTTCTTAATACCTTTTACTTTTGTAGCATGATTTTTAGTAGCTTCACTATTGTGCAACACAAATGTGTCCATAAATTGTTTTAGTGCATTACAAGCATAGTTGGAGTCAGAATGTATAGACACCTCTACTTTGTTATAGGGAAATTTTATGCATTGGTGATATGTAGAAGACATAGCTTGAATTTCATATATTTAAGGCCTTTGTAGTAGGATATTATATGACAAAGGTAGACCTAGAACTTGGAAAATGACACATGTCTCCATAGGTAACACTCTAATAGGTAGTACACAAGGACCTTTTGATGACCTCTCTTCCTCATCATAATCTTTGATAGTAATCTCTTTGCAAGGGTCAATAACATGTTTAGAAAAGCCAAGTTGTGTTATCAAATTATACTTGTATATTTTAAGTCTATCTCCTCCATCTATCAACACATTTTGACACGCGACTTGTAGATCATGACTTCAATATGCAATAATTAATCACAAAGATAACTCAAGAAGTTATCATCTTCTTCAAAAGAGGACATGGAATGCAATGAGATCAAATGGCCTACCATGGATTGAAATTGATCCAAGTCTAAGTCTATATGTACATTTTCCTTAGTGGGGCTTTGTCTAAGATTTTCCTATGTGTAGGTGATATTTTTAGTTGTTCAAAGACTATGATCTAAGCATTGGTATGTTGTAACTATTCAAGAATACTATACCTATCTGCATTAGATGAATACACTTATTTTGAAGTTTTGTTGGTAGCCACAACTGCTTGAGTATTTAGTTTTTGTTGGTTTGATCTTGAAGTTCCAACCCTTTAAGAGTGATCCGGTCAACACATTTTTAATTAAGATTATTTGTCTTTCTTCTTTACAATGATTATATTGCATTATTCTATTTCAACTAGTTCTATCGTGCTGGTCATATTATTGACATTTGAGTACATATAGTTCACCTTATCATTTTTCTTAGATTTGGATCATTCCTTTTTTTCAAAATTAGGAAATAGTTCATTGAAAACTTTGTATCAACATTTGTGTCATGTCCTTCTACCACCATATCTCTAGAATGTATGGGATCTTAGATTGTGTATTTAGGTTTCATGCAATTAATAATTTTGTGACCTCTATTTTGATAAGAATCATAATACTGGTTATCATTCCACCATTTGGTTTTACTTCTGGTACATATGGTCTTTAATTATCCAATAATGAGGTGATATCATTTTGCAAGAGTCTCTTGAAAAGTGTTTTAAGAGGTTCTCCTAGGGGTGTAAATTCACACTTAGGTCTTAGTACCTAGGGTCTATCTTTGAATATGTTTCCATTTATTCTTGCATGTTACTCATTAGATTGAAAATAGTTTTTGTAGTTATATTTTTTTATATCTTTTCTTGAGTTAGCTCCATATTTAGTGTCTTTGTATAAGGACATTTCTTATTTATTGATCATGAAATCCTCTATTTGTATAACATGTTTGACCATGTCAACAAATGAAATGGCCCTTTTAGTTTTATTTTATAGTTTAATTTAGGAATGATGATATTGGCAAAGATATCCACTCTTTCATCTTCATGGATTTACGAGGAGTATCTAGAATATACCTGCCTCCATCTCTGAAGGAAGGTCACAAAAGCTATCATATTCTCTATTTGGTATTACAAATATCCATCATTGTTATAAGATTTTGTATGTTATAGGAGTATTGTCATATGAATAGTTTTGCAAGTTCATTAAATTTTTTAATTCTAGAAGGTAATCTGAAAAACCATTTCAACGCTTCTTCACTCAAACTTCATGAAAACAAACCCCTAGGGTATGATTGATCATGCATGAAGTCTATGGATAAATCATAAAAATCTCTAATATAATCTTGGGGATTAGAGGTACCAAAGTACTTATCATATTTTGTTATTTCCACTCCTTTAGGAAAAGGAGGCATAGACATATTCTTGTCAGAGGGGAATGAAAAAATGACATCTAATGAATACTTTATCCCTCTCTTTCATCATTTATTGCATATGAGTTTTCATGACTTGCAATTATTTGGTGGGAAGAGACATAGGAGTATCTTCCTCCTTAATTATAATAGTTTCTACATCAAAGTAGGGTGGATGTTTAGATCCTTCAAGAGTGAGTTCAAGGAAGTACCTTTCCTTCTCTCTTTTCTATCAATAAGTCCACCATCTTCAAGAAATCATTTTCTATTTGACATTTTTCAATAACAGGAGGTTCTATTTTAGTTGAATCGCCTAATGAACCTCTAGGCATAGTGTTATCATTTTGATTTCTAGAGGCCCTTAGAAGGTCCTCATTCTCTCGATTGTGTTCATACATGTTTTAATTAGATTATGTACTGATATATCAATTTTTCCTTCTTACCATTGTAGATGTTTTCTCTGGGTGATAAACTCAAGTTTAGGAGATGAGTTGTCAAATATTCAATCTACAAATTATTCTTGGAACAATGGCTTAAATTCATTCTTATAATTTCTTATAGCATTCATTTTATGAAAGGATATTATATTTTTGATGAAGATCATAATGACTTGTCACTAGATGAAGAGAATGTCAAAATCTAGGTAGGGCTCTTACTTGTTCTATATCTCTCAATAGATAGTTTTATTGTACTTATAGTTTGAACATGCATTAAGATGTATAGTAGTAGTAGGATACAATCAAGATTGTGTCTAAGTTTCATCTTAGTTGGATGATGATGATAACAATAGGGTGAAGCACAACAAGGTACAAGTTGTTAAAAGTGATGGCTAAATAGTTGAGATGGTGACTTTCGCATAAACACGTGTGACAACATAGTAAACAATAACAGGTTGGTGGAAGATGCAAGCCTAGTTTGTGTACAAATCAATATTTTGATTAGATTTTAGTTGAAAGTTTCAATTTTAGATTTTATTATTTTGACCTAGAAAATGATCAAAGCAAATACAAGACCAAACTGGACAAATTTCACTCCTTGTTTTGTAATTTTCCTATAGGCTCTTATGAGTAAATGTAGTCCCAAATGACACAATGAAAGGCTCGTACGACAAAATGCCAGGTCCATATGGCATAAATGCAAATTTTGGAAGTAATTCAACATATACTTGTATTCATCAAGACATCACAAGGGTCACTAGATAACAATATAGGGGTTTCCATACAACAAAATAGAGACAACGGGTTCTAAAATCATGACTTGTATAGGTTTTCTCAACAAACCGGACAACAATTTAGTAGAATTTCTAAATTTCTTAGTTTGCAAGGCAAATTTTGATAGTATCAAGAAAACAACAAGATAAACAAAGTTTGCCTAACAAGCTGAGATGAATCTAAAAATGAAATTGTCAAATAAGATAAATAATAATAGTTAACTTAATTATGCATAAATGAAAAAGGCAAGTTAACTAAATCATGCAGAAATTCTAAAATGGGATAAGATGTTGACTAGGCTCTATTAATTAGATGGATCAGTTAACTCCCCTATCTTCTAAAAAAACACTAATTCGAAAAAGTGAACTATGCTTCACCTCCCAAGGTATTTGATCAACAAGAGGTATTTGAACTCAGCTTTAACTCAACCTTTGGGCCTATAAATTCAGGTCTTCAATCCCTCATCTCCCATCTGCAATTGAAGAGTAAAGTTATCATGCTCGATTTTCTTTAGATTTATTATGGATCAATTTTTCAGCATCAATTATTGTTCATTTAGCTTGAATTAGCATTTCATCAAGATTAATCTTGCCTATTATATTAGTATTTCTTATTTAGATTAAATTCTTATTATTTGCATAAAAAATACAAAAAAGAAAGATTGATTTATATTTATTCTAAATCCTTCCTTTCAATAGTGTATAGTCACTGATTAGCTAGAAATCTAAGAGTAGTTCATAATCTCTTTGAATAGAAGGCAATATGTCAATTTATCATATTTTTACATAACTGTTTATTGGATTATGTGATTAATCTAACCATGAATCTAATGACTTAGTTGCAGGTACCATATTTCACACACACAAGTTGCAATAAAATTATTCTTTTTGTGCATGTGGATGCATTTAAGTTTCAATCATAACAACCTCACCTAAATATGAGAGCTTGGCTACTTTATTTAGAATGTAAATATGGAAATTGTATTTAATCAAAAGGAGGGATATAACTAACTAAAAAGTAAACATTGTGGACACACTTTTACCTATTGTGAATTTCATCCCTAATAAGTACAGTGAAATCTAATAATTAGGTCGAATCTATTTTTCTAACTTGAACCATTTGAAAGGAATATATGTGTTTTAAATTTGGATATCCTAGAATTAATCCAAATCATATTATAATTTATACTTGCAATTAATTTTTATAATAATATTATTTAATCCTTAAAAAAATAAAAATGTTGTTTAGGAACTTTCACCTTTCTATTACTAAATCTCATTATTTTTAATTCATTTAGCTTATTTGAAGTTTTAATGGAAGGAAAAAAATTCAATTAGATATTTTAGAATCAAGTAAAATTAAAAAATATTAGAAAATATTTTTTTCATCCACTAATTGATCCAATATATGAGACTATTCTAAAGATAATTGTCTTCTATCCACAATATTCCAACACTACATTTAATCATTTGTCTAGTTGACTAGACAATCTACTAATCACATTCCACAAAGTTTAATAACTAAACCTAAGAGCCAACAAACATTACATTACCTAGCACAACCACTTGAACATTAGATACACAAATACTTGTGTTCAAGAACTATGTATAAATATCATGCCAACTCGCCAATACTAGTCTAATTAGGTTTCCTTAAAAAAACATCAATATTAATTTCCATAACTTGTTGAGAGATAAGAATTCAACAACCCTTACAATTTATCTTTCATTAAACATTATTATTTTTAATTAATTTTGAATTTTACGTTTAACTACCTACTTCTAATAAACCTTAGATAATAAATTACTCACAATAATTAAAATGTTAAAATGTATATTTTCAAAGTTTTCCCTTTTATTTTTATATTGCAAAATTCTGGAATGCGAGGGAATATGGTGGGAAGGTAAAAATTTAAAGGGTTTTTGTGAAAAACCCCAAAAAGAATCAATGCCACATTCAAGGTGGCCATTTCATAATGAAACTTATTTTCAAGTGAAGCGTTTTCCCCCAAAACAATTCAGACATCTTTGTGCCTTTACCCAGCATGATCGTTTGCGCTAATATGGGACCCTATCCATGTATCTCTGCTATACTAATGTCTTTCATGGAAATTCTCATGGAAACTCACGCCTTTCATGTGTTTCAGTAAAGAAGCTAATGTTGGAAGCATCGCTCATGTTTCACACTCTATTATGATGAAGAGCAAAGCAAGCCAAAACAAGAAATGTGAAGGGTGCTTAATAATGTCACTTGTTTCAGTAAAGAATATATTATCATCAGCATCAATGATTTCTTAGACGGAAATGGCTATCCAGTTTCTATAAGATGTAGATGGTATCTATTATGATGTATGAAGGGTATGGATACTTATTCATAGAAATAGAAAGGGTTGGATAGCCATTTCTGTCTTATTTTGTATTGAAATGCAGATGAAGCATACAGGAGGATGAACAATCCCAGCATCAATTAGGGCCTGACCATCTACCTGTACCTTTCCATGACACTGAAGGAATGTTCTTCCATTATGAATTACAGCCCGTTTATTAAATTTCTCAGGCTCTTATGACTTGAATTCTCGCCCTTCTAAGTTCATCATTCTAGGGGTATATCAAGTTCTAATCATTAAGAACTGCTGGAGAATAAATGATTTTCTTGGCTTGCAAAACATTAAACCTACTCTCTAATGATTTGAATTACAGGATCAAGAAGAAGTACCCAACTTTTCAGTTCTCAATTGTTAGACATGTCATCCATTCAAATTCTTGCCATTAAATTATAATTACCTTACCCAATAATGATAATTGAAAATTTCTAATGACAAGATTTTTCTGGGTACGTGGAATGCTCTACATTTGCAGATACTCAATAGAAAATGCATCCCATTGTAGTTCTTCCAAAATGGTCATTTGAAATATTATTGCTTCAATATAACATAACTCGAAACCCTTAAAAACATATTCAAGGCTTGAAACACAGTTCACATTTTTACACGGTAAACTCTATTCAATGCACCAATTACTGTTACCTTATCTGGTGCAGGGCAATTGACATGACAATACACTAACACATTTATACTTGGGAGCCCAAAATATGATTAACAAGCAACGATCGCTAGCAGGCTTATGACTACCTAACAATTACTAACTTATGAGTTTAAAATGGGACAAGCTGCTTCCTTTTGTGCACAATCCTTAGCAGTAGCATCCAACTCTTCCATTAATGCCTTGGCTTTTCCTGCCGTATATAGTGCTCTCCCCAATTTATCTTCTTCTGCATTTCTTGCCCATTTTTTGGAGTTGATAATCAAGGCAGATTTTGTTTTGTGTAGGCAAGCACATATGATGTCTGCCAGTAAACATTCTATCTCTTTTAACAGTACATTTATATCCATATTAAACTTACAGTCAATACTTTCACATAATCTGTAAACTGCTGTGGCTGCTGCTACTTCCTTCCAAGCTATGGAATCATTACCTAAATTGACTGATTGCATAGGGATGCCGATCTCTTCCATTTCATAAATGTTTGCATCCGTTTCCCAATCTTCCACCATATTTTGTTGGTGTTGATCTGCATATAATTGAAAGAGTGCCACAATATAGCTAGTTAGAAAATACGTAAATTGACAGTTTTAGTGGAACATATACCCTGATCGGTAGTTTTTTTAATACAAAAAGGACCACCATGCATTCTATTCTATACTACTCTAGTTAACAAACTCCTTTATTTTCTCTATTTCTTCTGGGGAACTTTACAAGGGCAGAAGGATTGTTACCTCGAAGTTTATGGCCTGTGGATAGTTCTGCCCTTTTTTCACTTTCCATCACAAGTTCTCTTATTACTGCAGCAGGACTAAAAGTAGGAGCATAAGCGAATTTGTTTGAGGGAATACTCTGTTTCAATGTGTAGAAGAGTCTATCGGCTGCATCGTCCATGATTCCACCTGCTTCTAAATCAGTCTTCTCAACAAAATCTATAACTTCCCATGCTTCAGAGTAGACCTCCAAGCAATTTTTACCGACTCGTGGGCAGAGTTTGATGCATAAACTTATCAGAGACACTGCTTTCATTTTCCAAGAATGTTTGTTCAAGTCCATGAAGTACTTCTCGACCTCCAATGGTCGTGGATTCAACTTGTACAAGTACTCCAATTCAGCGGGGGTCTTTTTTATTGTCAAAAACTCAATCAGCCTTTTAGAACTTACTCCATCTTCTTCTCCATGCTTCATAAGTTGTTTAGCTTTTGCAATGTTTTTTCGATTAACCAGCCACAGGCTCCGTGGAGTCTCTCCCATCATTTGCACACCATCCAGAACCTTTTCATATTTTGGGAAATCTTTGAATGCACTTTCTATGTGGTTTGAGAACAAGATATGTATTAGTTTATCCACTATTCGGTTGTGGAAGAGCATGAGAGAAAGAGCCCAACATGTCTTACTGAATAAGGCCATCATCCACTGTATCCCCAAAAGCAAGTGCAGCAATTTACCAGGCAGCATTATTTTTATGGGTTTCATGGCTAGAAGGCCTTCTACTTTTTGGCTGAGAAATTTGGCTTCAGGGAGCTCCCTCTTTTGGGCCTTTAGCTCCTTTATATGCCTTGTCCAAAAATCCTCAATCCTGAAAATGCCATAGCAGGTTTCTCCATTGGGGTCGCTTCTCCATTTACCACAATAGCCTACTGAAGTACACCATCTCCATCCAACGACAGCCCACCCTATGAGAATGAATACACATTGCAGAACAATAGATATGAACTTGAAGCAGTCCAGTATGTTGTGGAATTGTACTCTGTGGCCTTTGTTGATCAATCCTACTGCTGATATTACAATTTGAACTGAGACTATGGTTGCTGCAGAGGAAGACAGAGCAGACTTGGCAATGATATATTCAGGAGAATAAGCATGAGCAACTATCCATGCTTTAAATACCTCATCTTCCATTGCTTGCCATGTGTACTCAACTTCCTCAGCTAGGACACACTTTGAATGATTGCAAGTGTTTTTTACCACCTTGTGACAAGGTATGGTCTTGGAAAGAATGATGGGAAATCTTTGAGCAAGGATGCCTCCAATGCCTCTGCTAGCCAAATGAGCACAGCCTAGGAGGAGAATGAGCATTATGAGGGAGATGTATACTAAGGGGGCACCATAGAGTTGAGGCTTTAGAAACACGGAGGTAACATCTTTATACAACTCATAAAACATGTGGACAAGGATAGTTAGTGACAAAACAATCAAATTGGGCCACAAGCTTTCTGATCCAGGAGAAGCCATTCCTGGCAGTAGATATGCTACTGTCACACACACCATAACTCTGCTACTATGGACCATCCACAAATCATTCCCAATGATATTATCTTGCTGATTTTCTAATGTCTCTATGACTGATTCATCCCTGTCACAAAGAAAGTTAAGGAAAATGACTGTAATAGCAGTGAGAGCAAAAAAATCACCAGGAACCCAGTGGGCTCTCCTCTTCCATGCTCTAACAGTATCTACTGTGATGAAGTTAATAAATGCGGCTATTACAGACAATGATACAATCATCTTTGCAATTAGATCCTTGCCCATAATGTTTCCACCGTTTACTTCAGCCATGATAATTCAAGATACATTAACTGATTAGTGCGTCGGGTTGCTTCCAAAGACAACCCTGAAATTCACAGAAGTATCAGATGGAGGAACCAGGGAACATTTGGATTCTAGGGTTTCATGATGTACTACTGGCGCAATGGTTCAAGACCAGAGGGTTTGAAAGTTTGCTAGCTTTAAGGAGGTAACCATGTTGGAGATTTACTTTTCAAAGCAAATGTCTGATACAGTCAGCTAAAGGATTAGAGAAGATTGTATTTTTCAAGAGAGACATTTGATTTAAGTCAATAATTTTTTTTTTCAAAAGTTAAGATTACAAATTTACAAGTATACTGAAATAGTTAAGTCATTTTTGCTGTAGTCATTAAGGTTCAAACATCTCTTGGACCATTGTGATTGTGGACATCGTGCTCACTGATTCGTTTCGCTTGCAGGTTGGAACCTTTTATGTTGATACAGTTGGTACTCATTCAGATCGTTATCGAGACTTGTTTGATTAATGGCTTTGCACTCCTACGAGATTACCGAATTCATGAATTTCATGATGCTGTAGTCATAAAGGTTTAAACATCCCCTGGATCATTGTGATTGTAAGCAATAATTTTTACTGATCCATTGTGCTTGTTGACTTGAACCTTTGCCCTGATACTATTAACACTCATGCCATGTGTCGAAATGACGTTCTACTTGTGACGACTTCTGACTAGGACCAGGTTAAAAGTAGATTGAAGACTAATTCCGAAAATAAGATCTATTTGTAACTTCAAGATACTTCCACCAGATCAAGAATTCCCATGTTTTGTAATAAAGCAATTCTAATTTAAAAAAAAAATTATTTTGCATATTAATCTGTATACCTATTTAAATACCCACTAAAACTGTTTACAATCTTCTTAAGCTAACCAATAGTCCTCTCCGATTACGACGTACACAAAAAAATTCTCTAATCCAACAGCTTTTACGTGGAAAGAGAATTGAATGAGTGAAACGGTTTTCTATCAAAGTGGTCTTGTCTGTTACAATAATGGTAGAAATATCAGTGATCTTGATTACAACCTGGCCATTTCAATGGTGCAATTTGAATTGACAATGTCATTGATCCATAACAAGAGCGTGATCAAATAAGTTTAATGTTAAGAAGTTGTGATTGGAAATTGGATTTCTTGTAGAAGTTGAAAACTGTGATGTTCTTGTGTGTGAGAGATGCACCATATACCATAATACAAGAGCTCATTTAACACAGTCCATATTGTGTAGTCCATCTTATCTCCACACAATATGGACTGTTTATTAAAAATAATTGAATAATACGTAGTCTAGACCTATAAAATTCTCTCAATTAAATATTCTTAGAAATATTATTGTTGGATTGTTTTATTTAAAACTATTTTGTTTTGTAACATTTTATTAGATTTGTTTTGTCATAATAACAAAAAGTCACATGTTTAACAAAAAATGGGCTGGTTGGAAGGGGGTCATCTTAGCCAAGTTGGCAAGAGTCAGCTCGTCAAAGCTACTCTTCAAAACCTCCCAACCTATGCTTTGAGTCTTTTTGGGATTCCTAGTAAGTTTGCGGATCACATGGAGAAGATCTAGAGGGACTTTCTTTGGTTTGGGTTGCAAGGCAACAAACATTTACACCTGGTGGCTTGGGATAATGTGTGTCTCCTAAAATAGAATGGTGGCTTGGGGATAAGGAAACTGCATCCTTTCAATAGAGCCCTCCAAGTTAAATAGGTTTGGAGAATCTTTTCTAGTAAAGGGGAGTGGAGGGACATTATGGAAGATAAATATCTTCCTAGACCTTCTTTCAAAAATTTTCTTTTTTGTGATTCTATTCCTTGAGGTTCTAATATTTGGAATGGTCCTCTTAGTGCTAGAGAAGTAGCTATCATAAAGGCAAAATGGTGTGTTGGGAGTGGAGAGGAAACTCTTTTTTGGTAGGATAATTGGCTGATTCAAGGGCCTCTTATAGCCATCCCTGAATTTGAGAGATGGGCATGCATTTGCATCTGGAGGGTGGGAAGATTTGCTTTTGAGTATAGACATGATCAAGGCTAGAGGGATCTGAATGTCATTTCAATGGACCTTGAACCCCTTATGAATATTCTGATCTCGGTGGTTGTTAATGAGGACCAAGATAAGATTGTTTGGGAGGATACTTTGGATGGAACCTATTCGGTGGCCTTGAGGTACCAAGCTATTATGAAGCAGGATTTGAGGCCGAAACGGGCTAAAGCTTGGTACCTTGGTCTTGCCCCAAAAAATCAATATTTTTTCTGGCTTTTACTCCATAACAAGATTCTGACTACTGACAACTTGTGCAAGAGGGGACATCCTATTCCTAATAGATGTGTCCTTTGCAAAAACTAGGCAGAGATGGTGGATCATTTGTTTATCCACTACCCATTTTCTAGAGAGGTCTAGTCTTTATCTAGTCAAGCTTTTGGAATGAGTTGGTGTACTCCTAGCTCAACTATAGACTTCTTAAGGCAGTGGGATAATTCTTGGAAAGGTTATAGTCTCCATACTATAAGCAAAAGGGATTTGCCTCATTTTGGCTAGGGTATATGGAAGGAACACAACAACAATATTTTTAGGGATGCTAACCTTACAACTAGAATAACATCTGAAATAATTCAAAATGCCCTGATGGAAAACTATATGTTTATAAAAGGAACTAACTCTTTTGCAGGTGAAAATGAGAGAACTGTTGACTCTTAGACTAAAAGAAAGGAGTGTTCCTAGTCCTTACCTCTAGAAGGTTGGCATAAGGCCAACTTTGAAGACATAGCTAAAGGAAACTCTAGAGAAGTAGGATGTGGAGGTGTGATAAGAAATAGTCAAGGGTATGGGATAGCAACGATTACTTTCTCCCTAGGTTTTCAAACAAACCATTATGTTGAGGCCAGTGTTGCCCTCCAAACTACGAAATTGGCTAAAGATGTTGGGGTCAAATATTTGTGGTTGGAGGGGGACTCTAACAACATTATCAAATGCCTAAGGGGTCATCACCAGCCAACCTAGAGTATAAAGAATATTATTGAGGAAACGAAAAATATTTTTCTTTTCTTCAATAAGGTCTTTCTATCCCATGTGTATTGTGAAGGTAACATGGTTATTAACTGGATGACAAATGAGGTTGTAAGGAGGCACACATCACAAAGATGGGCAAGTGGAGAGGTTTTGTCGGTGGACGCAAAAAGTATTATGGATCTGGAAAGGATTTAGGGGAAAATAGGCATCATTGAGGGTAATAATGGTAGTTAATGTTGTTTATATGTCGTATATTATACTGAGTGATTGACACAAGCTGATCCAGAGGTTTCAATATTGGAGAATTTACCAGCATGTTTTATGGTCGATCTTAAAGGTTTTTGGTAATTACTATATCTTTTTCTTTTTTGAAGGTGGAGACAAGTATAGGTTTGGGGAGATAAACTAGGTCTCGACTCAAGGCATCCAGAAAACTCAGAGGTGTTGCTATTCTATTTGTGACAACATGGTAGAATATAGGCATAGAAGGGAGCCAGAGGAGGAAGCAGAAAAGTGGAAGAGAGGTGTGGGAGAAATTGAAAGGAGTTATCTTGTCCTTTATTGAAAAACTTCATGGCTAGGACCTAAAGATCACTAACCTGATGGTCAAGACATGGAGAGAGGGGAAAGTAAAGATTGAAGGGGTGGACTTTCAGATCAATGAAGATGTTATTGCTGAGGTGATTAACTTCCCAAACCAGGGCATTAAATTATTTAGGGACAAGAAAATTTCCTTGAATGCGGTTAAGGATTCGAAGGAAATGAAGGAGCTTGTGAAGACGGGTGCCTATTACAGGCCTACATCTATTAAGAAGTTATGGAGGTTTGTCCTGAGGGAAATTATATCCTATATCACACTTGATACTAGGTTTGATAGGATTCGAACCCACCATTTCATTATCCTTAATCATTTTAGGTATGGTACCAAGATTTCCATCCCCTACTATCTATTTTTCTCTGCTAATAAGAGTATAATGGACTGTAAGAAATTTTTTTATTGTAACCCTGTCATCCATGAGGGTTTATTACTACTCATATATGAGCATTTTTAAAGCTTAAACTCGTCAAAGGGTTGTTTCCTAGAAGGCGGTTTCTTTTGAGGACACAGAAAGCTCTTACATCCCTTCAGACACAGAGGATAGTGTAGGTATACACTTGGAAGAAGAAGAGGAGGTGGCAAAAATCATGAAGGATATGGGTATAAAGAAGAATAAAAAGAATCTAGGGAGAGGCTCAGAGAAAAGGATAAAACAAAAGGAAGAGTTAGAGGAAGAGTATAATGATGAGGAAGAGGGGATGGACTTGGATAGGGAAGGAAACATGAGAGAGGATGGACCTAACAGGGCTCAGGTAGCTAGGAAGGAGGCAAGCTCAGTCAAAAGGAAAAGACAGGGCAATGAGGAGGTTGAGATGGATCAGGGCAAGGGTAAGGAGAGTATTTCTAAAGCTTAGGGAGAAAGGAAGGAGGATGAGGGCGTGGTTAAACCAATGGCTTCTCTAGACAAAAAGGGTAGAAAAACTAGTTGGAGGAATTTCCATGCAGGTACAACCAAGATAGGGCTTGTCAGAGAACACATAAACCTGGAGGTGCTCGAGGGTAGGGATGGAGAAATTTAGCTAGAAGAGCTTATTGATCCTGGACTAGTTATTCTAAGTGACAATGCACGTGAGACGGGTATGAATTTCCTAAACAATGCCAGAAATAGACTGATGGACAATTTTTGGTCCTTAAAATGGATATTTCACAAAATTGAGGAAATAAAGTATAGATTGCAAGGATAGGATAAGCTAGTTAGGGTGGGAGAGAATGTCAAAATTGACAAACTAGAAGCTAGGGTTTCAAAGATCAAAAAAAGAGTGGAAAGGATGGAGACTACGCTTCATAGCTCGACTAATTAGAGCCTTAACATTATGAAAGGTCTAAATGAAAACATCATTCAACTGCATGGGATGATGGAGGAGAATAAAAAGGGTAAGGAGGAAAAGGACATGGACAGGACCAAGGTGACTGAGGAGAAGGAATCCTCGCAAGAGGAGAGCCTGAGCATAAAGAGTAGAGTGGAAAAGAGAAAAGAGGGAGGAGTTGACTTCTCAGGATGATAGTCACGCAAAGATAGACAAGACCGAGGCCAAGGAAGAGATTGAGTTAAAGAAAAAGGAGATAGCTAAAGAAGATCTCCTCCCCTTGTCACTCTTCCAGGTTTTTGTTGTTTTCTTGGCTTTTTCTTTTGTTGGTTGGTTAGGCATGACTTATTGTTTTTTCTATTTCTTAGTAGCTAGACATGAACACTTAGTTTATTTTATGTTGTTAACTGGTGGGTTTTAGGAACCCCTGTAAAAAACCTATTTTACTTAATCAAAAACAAAAAGTCACATGGTCAAATTTACAAATGTGACAACAATCAATATAGACTATGTGAGTCTTATAGTTTAAATCAATAATTTTAATTAGCTAAATAGTTTTTGATTAGATGAAAACAAGGTTTGAAGGGGCCTTGAAACCCTTTATATCTTAGAACAAGAGATATAATCCATTAAAGTCCAAAGATAGAAACATAGACAAACATGAAACATGCATGGAAAAGGACAAAAGTCAACCAGACATTGGGACAACACAAAGACAACCAACAATACCAAAGGACTAGACATAAAGGACATGACACAACAACACTAACTCAAACACTTCAGTGACTTCACTACCTCAAGCTCTAGCTTCTCCATTTCCATAGCAATCTTCTCTAGCTCTTTAACTTCATTTGATGGGGGTGACTCCTTCTTGGTATGCGCTTTGGTCCTCTTGATGGGCCCAACTTGCAAGTCTATGGGGAAATCATTTTCATCATAAACATGCACAAAAGCATTGTATAGGGAGGATTTATCCAATATGTTGAGGAGAATCTTGATGTTTTCATTTGAAGTTTTGGTCAACAATATTTTTGAGGATGGCTTCAATTCTACCAGTCTTTCCTTTTAAATCCAATACCCTATCCTCCAAAGCTTTAAGACCCTCATTGGCCATCTCCTTCCTACAAGCACCACTTGTTCCTATTTGTCATGTTAACCTCGTCATCCAAATCCTTAGCAATACCAACCACATTTTGCATCTCAAATCTACCCTCCAGAGCCTTGATTTTGAGATGAACCTCCTTAAGTTCATGGAAAAACCATTTAATGACCCTATATTGATCCAAGATCTTGTTCCTTGTAGCCAAAAGGACAGTAAGCCCTCTTTCCCTATTAGCATCTCTAAGAATCAACATGGAGAGGTCAATCAATTGATCCAAATTCACATCTCCCATCTCCTTACCCTTAACCATTCAATTAATTTTCTAACTTGGGACCCTAATCCCCAAATCCTCCAAACACAACCCCCCTATACTCTCTCTCCTAAGCTAAATCCTAAGATGGTCCACTTGAAGCAAAAATATATTGACAGTAGCAAGGTAGTTGTGGTTGGAAGGTAATGAAGCCCTCTCAATGTTATCCTTACCTTTCAACACTTTCTAATCGGGAGCCATATTTTTATTCTTACCATGTGTCTCAAGTTTCTCCCTATCCTGTATCCATTTCATCACTATCCTCATTATAATCTTTTTCTATCAACACATCCCCCTTGATCATTCTTCTTTTCTTCCCCACAATATTGGTTCAGGTCTTTTTAGGTATTTTACCTTTTCCTTTCTTCTTAGCACTATTTTCCTCTTCATAATCTATCTTTGAACCCTCGTTCAACTATGTGTCAGAGAAATTCTCATCATCAAAGGAAAACAAACTTCTATTTCCTCACAAGATTAGGGGCTTTTTTAATATTTAGACCAAAAAAAGGTAGTCTTAATATGTTCATAAGTTAGAACCATTAGGCCATCATGTAGAGGGGGATTAGTAACTTCCTAAGAGTAGATACCCTAGATGCTAGCATTGAGAGAGGTGAATAAGTAGAAAGAAAACAAAACTTTCCTATTATGTTGAAAACATGATTCAAAAGAATGAAGTGATAGAAATAAACTCTTAAAAAATGATCATCCAACATAATGTAGTACATTATCGCCCTCAACACTGTTGGGACTCAAAATTGAAGCACTAATTTTGAGTACCATTCTAAAAATTAAGTCAAATATTTGAGCCCCTATAAGAACTTTTTTCATGCATATGTACCCGGTCATCATTTTGAGGCCTATATTGTGTTTCATGAGTTTAACACCTTTCATTTAGTATATGTATGAATCCTATGATGATAAGTTTTCATTCTGAATCATTCTGTAAAGCGTCATTTTGAGCATTGCTTAAATTTGTAGTTTTTCCGAAGTGTCAAACAATGACAAGAAGCCTTGTTGGCAATTGAATATATTGTACCCAATTAAGTTTCAAGACTCACCACTTTGGGGATATTTGGTATGCATATCAGAGAATGTATGTTTCAGATTTCAAGTCATTTGATATGTTTTGACTAAGTTTTGAATCTCTCAAAATTAGTTATTTACTGTTATCATGTTGATGCATATTGTTCAGAATTTTGAGAAGCCCTATTTGACCAGTTATAACTTTGACCCAATTGATTGAAATGAAAAGATTTTTTTCACAGTGCATTCTAGGGCTAGAGACATGCTATATTCTAGATTAGATCCTATGGTGAGTCCGTTTGACTAGTTTTCAAACGTGATTCCAAATGCAAATTTTGAAGTTTTATTAGTGTCTAAAAGTGTAGATTGATTGGTAGCCTTGTTCGAGATGTCATAACTTTGAAACCATAATTGTTTGAGCCAAATGGATTGTACTACTATGTTATACTCCAAAAATACTTGAAGTGTGCTATTTTTCAAGTCTTGACAAATCCTTCTGCACACTTTCCTAGGTTCATTCCGTTTGTGAAAATCATTATTCTGCTAGTGTTCCCAGTTTTGCAATTCTAAGAACCCAACTTTGACTGCTTGCCAAATTTTCTCAGTTATTCCTCATGAGCCCAAATCATAGATTTATACTCTCCACATGATAGTAAAGGCTCCCAAGTGATCATATGACCTATTTTCAAAGCCAAAAGTGAACGCACTTTATTATTTTCTAACATATTTGATTGCAAGTAGTTTGAAAAACACAATTTTGACTGTTAATAGCTTTTGATTGAACGTTCGTCATGAAGCAATATTTTGTACACTAAAAGAGTATATACCATAGAATATGAATGTAAGGTTTTAGAGACTGGTTGTTTGATTTAGTTATTTTTTTATGCCAGTTCCAGAGCCTTCTAACACTAAATGGGTAGTTCTTAGAAAGTGCTAGAAATGAGTTATGTATGATTAATCAAGAATGTCATTCTCAATCAGTATGAGGTGATTAATTGATCATTTTTAAGGACCCAATATTTTAGTTTGAATTTTTTTAAGTCAGACCCACTTTGAAGCACAACTAATTCCGTTAGATTGATATGACATTGGGAATTGAAGATGTTTTAAAAGAATGGTTATAATGGCTCTGGTCATTATAAGAACTTGATGTATGCATATTGTCATTCAAAATCAAAAGGGTATCTATTTTGAAACACATAATGAACGAAGGAACATGATACTTAATTTAACCACAAACTTGTGACATAATTGCCCAAGAATTATGAAGAATCGTATTCAAAGTATTAATGAAGTGAGTCTTGAGTCAAGAGGACAATATAAAGCTTAAATGGTGGATTGAAGCACTTGAATATATGGAAAGGAATATTAAGTTTGTCTGGCACGAGAGTGTGAGACCACATTGGTTCAGTGGCTTTTTATTTTGTGATTGGACTATTTATGTCTATATAATGTTGGTCATGGTGGAAAAATGATTACTTTCACATTGTAAGCAGAAGGAAATTGAGCATATTGGAATATTGCGAGTCAATCATTTATCAAGGTTTTCCTTAGAAGTGGCATGTTCTTTGAAACTAATGCCTAGCACTTTTCTCATGAGAGAGTAGTGGGTTTTGAGTGTTGCACACTGTGGACAGAGCTCAAATTATATTGATTTTCATTGTTGACTGTCATTAAGCCAAGAACTTCCATTATAGGCTCTTTTGCCTTATTTGTTCATGAAGACATTAGAAAAAAACAAATGGATTGCTCCAATTGTGAACACTACAAGATCTAATGACAAAGTGAAATTTAAGATGTTCTTCATCAGTAAGATGAGTTAGTGGCTGGAGGCTTGTTTTGTTTTGAAGACATTCTGTTGTGAACATCTTGTCAGTGGGATCGATCCAAAACGGAGGAATTATGTCCATTAAATTGTTTTCCAATTCTCGCATGGAACATATCGATAAATGAGAAGGCAATTGGAAAATCACTCTATGGTCATACTAGATCGACGAAAAATGTGATTGGGTTTTGATTATTAGAATATGTTTCCTCCGTTGTGCAAGCTATTTTTGCCAAATGCACAATTCAAATTGTTTACTGGTGTATGACTTAACAACAAACAAGTGATTTTTCCAATGATTAGGGTAAAGGTTGTGTTGACTTCTTGTGTGGGCAACAGGTAGCATACACATAGAAAATGTACCTTTGAAGAAGTGCATCCAATATGGAGCTCTTCCTCAAAATAGCCCACTCCAAGACGCACGTATCCAGCTTGCCTGATGACCAATTTCTTTAATGGGGATTGAAGAAGGGAGAGGATCAGCTTCTGTCTTTTGAAACTGCGGATTAGAAGGAAGCCTTTGTGTTGAGAGCATGAAGTGAAGCTCGATTGGATATTATGATCGGGTGTAGAAACATAAAAGAGGGAACTGAATGTGGAGCAGAATGTTATGCTGGAGAAAAATACATTTCTATGTCATTCACTAAAGCTTCCATTGTTAAATTGTTCTCTGGCCTACCAAAATCATTAGGATTTGGAGTAATCATCTATATTATATCCTTGAATAAAGAGTTGTTCCTAGGGCTGAGGATGTGTGTATCATAATTCAAGACCATTTAAAATGCAGAGGCAAGGATGGCTTCTTAGACTGACACAACAACAATGCCTACAAGTCAAAGGTTGAACATGTGTGGAACAAAATATCAACGCACATAGG
This sequence comes from Cupressus sempervirens, assembly GCA_028749045.1. Taxonomy (NCBI): domain Eukaryota; kingdom Viridiplantae; phylum Streptophyta; class Pinopsida; order Cupressales; family Cupressaceae; genus Cupressus; species Cupressus sempervirens. The sequence goes on from CM053784.1 coordinate 532,920,544, forward strand.
CATGTGATTTTCAATGGATATGCAAGAGTCTTAAAAGGGGCCCTTTATGGCATTTTTCATTGGACCATGTTTGGCACTAGGATTTTTATTTAGTTTGCAACATTTTATATCCATCAAGACCTGTAAATTATAAAAGGAGTAAATATGGTAATGATATTTAAAAGTTATACCATACATCAATTCCAAGGATTTAGTTCTGAAAAGATTACATATGCATGAATAAAGATGCAAAGTGTTATTAGAAATCAAAGAATTTTTTAAAAGTTTTGCCAGCTTTTTCATGTTACTACTGAGCATGAAGAATTTCTCATGGTTGCCGAGTAAAATATTAGTGGATGCTAAGCTAACAAAATTGGTTAGTTAGGGCTGAGCTCGTAATGGTTTTCGAATGAATGCAAAGACATGTGTATGCCGAGTGAGCCAGAAATTAGTTGATGCCGAGCTTATAGCTATGTAAGAATTTTGCAAATTAATTGCAGTGTTTTAAGAGCTATTTGATTGATTTTTGCTCATTTAACATCATTTGAAATCGAGAAAGAAGATGAAGAGATAAGGCAATCTGGAGAACTTCATATAAGTGTTTGTAGGAGATTTCAATGGTTGTTCGACACTATTTCTTCAAAATTTGTAAGGTATTTACCATGTGTTGAGCTACATAGTTTTAAATTTTACAAACCCTAAATATATGTGATGGCATCTAGTTCTTTGAAAGTGAAAGGTGTAGAGGGAAAATATGTTTTAAATGTCCAGTTAATTAGAAACAAGATAAAGCAACCTATTTTAAGGCTATTCTAGATATAGCATATACACATGATCCCTCTGGTGCATTGTCTATGAAACCACCATGAGTCTTAATGATACAAGATGTCAGGAATTGTTATAATTGCAAGTTTGGAAGCATAGGTGATATGGAAATTAGAGAAGAATATGAAAGACTATGTGAAAATGGAGTATTGAAGGAAGAATACAATATTGTCAAGAAGAAAGGGTTAACTTGTGCCCTAGATTTTCCAAATGTCTTCAAAATTGAGTTGATTAGGATTGTCTTGAGTAGAATACACGATAGCTCATTATGGTTAGAGGATGGGCCAATTTAGACTACAAAGAACATTTTTTATAGGATAACAGGGTATCCAACCCTAGATCGGCCAAAGACTATGAGAAGTGAGTCAAAGGAGGTCATTGGAAAGAACACAGGAGCCATATCGAACAAAAGGGAATGACAATCGATACAATCACAAATCCCCTAATAGCTTTTGTAGTGAGGGTAATAGTACACAAGTTTTATCAATCAAGCAAATTAAATAGTGTACCTTGCATTGCAGTGGACATGGGCTACAAAATTGTGAAGAAAGATCACACTTATGATCCTGTTGAGTTGCAATTGCAACAATTGATTGAAAATCTGAGAGCAATAAGGAAAAAAAAGAGTGCTTAGTATAAATTCAGATCTATTTTGGTATGTACAAAATAAATTTCCTACACTTGGCAAGGTTGCATGGAAGAAAAATAGATCAATTGTAGTACAGATAGGAGAATTCATTGAACAATTAGGAAATAACTTTGAGTTAGTAATAAGTAGTTATTTTGAAGATTTCAAACAATATATGAAGAAGAGATTAAGGATACCAATCTCACTAGTGGAGAAACATCATGATGATGTTTGCTTCCTAGTTGATACTGAACATACATATGTACAAGTAACAATTCCTAGAGTGAGATGGATAAGACCATTAGGTTATGAGATAAATGTTGATGAGGCCTTTGTAGCAATGTCAACATTCCTTACAGAAGAAGTGGACAAAGAAGCCAAAGCATTTGCTAACTATCAACTGGCCAAATCTAAAATTACTATGGAGTTGAAGATTGTCTTTGTAATCAGGAAGAAGAACAAATTGGTGAAGGAGTTGAGGAAGAGGAAGAAGAGGAAGAAGACACATAGGCTCAAGCACCATTGGAACTAACACAAGATTAGGGAGAGGATAAAAAAGAAGAAGAAATAGAAACTGTAAAAGGTGCTGAGGGAGAAGAAGCTGAGGAAGCAACCATTCCTACTAACAAGAAGAACTGAAAAGAAAAGACACAAGTAGTGACAAGATCGAAGAAGGTTGCAAAACCTAGCCAGCCCAAACCAATAGCACCTACCATAGGGGTTAGTACAAGAGTCACTGAACAGAAGGCTAAAGAGGTAGCTAAGCCTAAAGAGCAAGAAGGTGGACCACATAAAAGACCAAGAAGAAAGTATGTTGCTCAAGATAAATTTGATAAGGAGAATACTAAATCTGATGACATCAACTAATTCCAAGTGATGAGTCATATTCCCTCCTTAGATGTAGATAATTTATGTGAGAACATTAGAAATAATGTTGATTTGTTAGGTTTCTCTCACATTGAATTTGATAACTTTGGAAAGATTAAGAAGAACCAAGTAGAGGAGGCAACAAATGCCATGATGGCTACATTCAAGAAAGCTCTTCTAGAAATTTCCAACTCCATACCTACGAGTTTATATGATAAAGCTGAGTAGAAATGGCACTATTGTTTAGACACAAAGAAGAAAACTAGGGAGACAACCCTCACTCAAGTTATGCTAGGACTTAGAAAGACGCACATGTCTAAAGCCAGAAATAAATATGATGTGAAATTTGTATGTAAGTATAGGGCATTTAGCATATTATAGAACAACATAGAGGATGTTGTAAAGAAGTCCAAATAGATGTGAAAACTTACATATGGACTAGCCACAACCAAAGATGATGAACACGAACCTATTGAGGTAGAAGATGATGAAGATGATAAAACAAAGAAGGAATAGTTGAGGTAGGCACTGATATGAATATTTATGATTAGGAAATAGTTAAGGAAGAGTAGCAACTAGAATAGAGTGTATAAGATACACAAATGCCGAGTGCCAGTCCTCCATAGGTGATGAGTGCAAGTACTAAAACTGTCACAGTAAAGGATGTTTCTGATTCTACTAATTAGAACATCAATCCCCTTATAGAGGAATACTTGAAAAGGATACTTATCCAATCTACATGTTAATGAACAGTTTGTCCCAAGACATTTGGCAAATTTGAACAAGGGAGAAAAATACAAACTAACAAATTGAATTCCTATTTATTGATAAGGAATTCTCTACTTTAAAGATTTACTTAATATTAATCAAGGTGCAACTAACCTTTATGAAAAGATAATCATTCTTCCTCTATCAAGGGAAAATATTCCAAAGAAGTATTTTATTGAAAAAATTTAAAAGTTTAAAATCATCTCCCAAATACAAGATAAATGTTGATGCTGAAAAACCACTTAATCTTAAAAATTAATATAATAAAACAACAAAGATTTAACCTCCCACAACTTTCAAGATTCACAACAGATAATTCCAAAAGAATGTAGCAATTATAACTTAACTTCCAAATATAACACACTCTCTCAAGAATGCATATCACCAAAAAGAAAACAATAGTACATCTACTTCAAGAATTTTTAGTAATATAAAATTATAGAACTTTACTTCAATTGTTCCAAATTCAAAATGTTCTATTTCAAAATTTAAAAGCCCAGAGTATCAAAAACAAAAGTATTTTTTCTTTAGTATATGGAGAGGTTAACCTCATCAAATATCATCTATTACATATATAGGTATAGGGTTGGATAGTAATCCAAAATTGCCCCACCAAGAGTAAATTGTCTATACTTTAACACCACCATGTTAACCAAAAAGCATTAAGAAATAAGACATGAAATAAAAGCAACTACCCAATGATCATGTGATACATCAAGAGGAACTGTCCACACCGGTCGCAATCCTTGTGGCTTTCCATGTCTCATATACGATTGAAAATGTAGAGATAATGGACTGATGAGGTAAGCTGATATATGCCATCCTTTGTTTATAGATTTCTTTTTCTCTCTTCAGTTCTGTCATTTTCTCTGTGTGCATTTCCAAATGCTTCAAATTGATTATTAGCATAGCCTCAGTATGAGCAACATTGGATAAATCTTGCCTACATGGTGTCTTCTTGTCTCAAACCTCTTGGAACTTTCTTTGGATTTCACTTATTAGTTATTCCATAGGGGCAATGGAGTCACTCTCTTTTCTTGCACAATGCTTACTGAACCACTTACGATCACCTTGAATGATTTCATCCATGAGCCTGAGGCTAGCCAAGATTTCTTTGATTTCGGTGACTTCTTGGACTAGCGCCTTATTCCTCCATTTGATGCAATCCTTAATCACATGTAAGGTTTTCTCATCAATGCTAGCAATAGGGCATTCAACTTGAAATTTTATGCAAACCAAATCCCTGAATTTCTTCAATCCAAAGCACCACCTTCACCTAGTTATTTCTCTCTTTTTCAAAACCTCCATTGCTGGACTCCACCTTTTTAATGATGATAGTGTTCTCCTTCAAAGCCTTGTCCAAAAGTCTAATATGTTGCTCAATTTTTTTTAGGACAAACTGCAACCATTCATCGAATGTTTTTGTAATAGCTTTGCACTTTTATAGATTGTCAAGAAATTGTTGATTGGTTGAAAAAGATACATCTTCTATTGCTGATATCTCATTCAAAGGTTTGGGTTTTGTATGTAGGATGGCATTGATATATTGTGCCATGATTTTCATTGCCTCTTTCCTTTCCTACTTGTCCTGAGAAACTTTCCAAACTCTATTTGCTATCTTCTTGTTTGAAACCTCAAAAATCTTCATATCAACAACATGACTCCCCTTTCTAAGGTCAATCATTGATACTTGATAGTCTTGAGGAGTGAGGTTTTCATGGGAACTACCTTTTGGTGGATTGGCTATTTTAGTTGTCTGGTGTCTCGAGTTTTTATCAAAGTTCAACCTAGACTTAGTTTTGGCCCTTTTAGTTCTTGTAGGCTTTCCCAGGCATTTGCTGACTAGGTCATCAATAGGGATAGATATTGGTACTAAAATCCTTTTCTTCTCAATAGAAGTTTCCAGCCACTTCAGAGTAGTATGTTCTTTACTTTCCATAGGAGAAATTTTTGCTAAGGCCAAGGCGTTAGATTGAGAACCAGTGTTTTCAAGAGACTTCAGAGGATCCGGGGTATTATCAACCATGAGTGAAATGGGAGACTGTTTTAAACTTGCCTTTGCTTCGGTAGGATCTAGGTCAACTGTGACTATCCCCTTTTCTTTGCTTGATATTGCCTTTTTAGTGCTAGAATGAGTTGCCTTTCTAAACTTTGGGACCTCTTCTTGAACTCGAGGTTGAATTGGCTTGGGAGTTACTTCAACTTTGACTTTAGCTTCATCTTTAGGAGAACCTGTAATAGAGTCAACAACATCAAGGTTAGAGATGGCCTTAGGTTTGGGTTGTGCTTTTTGTGCTTAGCTCTTGAGTATTTTTTGGGACTTTGAGAGTGGTTGATTCAACATTCTTTGATTTCAACCATTTCTCATTTCTTTTCAACAACTTTGAAGTATGAGACATTAGGTCATCTTCTTCCCTCCTAGTCTGGTCGAGCTCAGGGATAAGTATGCATTCAATTTGTTCAACATAGAATGGCTCAATCACCTCCTTAGCTTCATCTTCTTTTATCCCATGGGTATTGAGATCTACCTTAAAACATATTGAACTAATTGACTATCAATCTAGACCATAATCTCTTTCTACTTCAAATTCATCAAGACAATTTACCCAATAATATTCCAAATAAGGAACATGGGTTAATGAAGATGCATGCCTAAAATTATTCCTAGAAAATCCTACATAATCAAACTCTTTTCTAGGAGTATATAGTTTGAGGCATAAATGTGACAATGCAAGTTGTGCTAACATGGCCTATTTGTAGTTTGAACACCTATAGTGACCAATTCCAATACAGAACAAGAATGAGACTGACTTTTTTGTACTTTCAAAGGAGTCAAACATAGAAGTGAGCTACCTACATATCTCTGATAAAACAATACTATCTAAACAATAACATGGCAACTTAAGTGGTTCACTAGAAAACCCCTCACTTCTAAGATATGTAAATTTAGGAATTAAATATAAACATAGCCATAAATTTTAATAGCCTGCATGGATTCCTTTTATAACCTGTGATTTTCATGACCTTGGAGCTCAAAACCTAACCTTCCAAGAAAGACATCATTAACCCTCCTGAATTCCTTGCAAGATTTAATTGCATGGAGGTCTTTGTAGTATTGGTAGATAGTCATCTCTTATGTCTAGGGCATATGTGGAAGTCCCTCCCATTCTTTGGATGCTACTAAGATATAGACTAGGAAGGAATATAGAAAGAATGGGCTGAAATCACTTACCACTATGAGGCCTCTATGTAAATTCTCAACTATTAAATTTGCCCAGCCAATAAATTTTTCACCTTCAACAATCTTCAGAATGAAAAGATACATCCAACTTTCCCAATGAAAGGCATGATTATTGCTTTTGACCTTGTTCAAAAGTAACATGATGTCTACTATTTCTTTATTGAAATGTTCAATTATCAATGGCTTAGGTAATCTTAAGCCTCCTTCAACCGGCCTCAACAACCAAGTTTGAGCCATAATGGAGTCATCATTTTTCTTTCTATCATAATATAGATGCTTAGATTCCTCAAAGGTCCATGGTCCATAGGGTTCTTTATGAGGGATTCTAAGGGTTGCATTAACACTTGTCCTGCTTATTCTTACTAATACCTCCCCAAAAACTTTCTTTATGCATTTGGTGCTAGGGTCGTAGTGATTTGTACACTCAACAACTAGTTCTAGGCATTCAATAGCTGGTGGGAAGGTAGCAACTTCCAACAAAGGACTATTGGCTAACTTCTGATGTATGGGACCAAGTTGAACATCCCTCACTCACTCAATTACATCCCCTAGGTTTTTATTTACCATGAAAGTATCCTAAATTTTAGGAAGGGAACTCAAAAGGAAAGTTTTTTCAAGCTTAGGCATTTTGGGGTGGAAGAGCATCATGGTTCAATTTAAAAGATGCATATTTACAAAACTAAACCAAAAACACTTCAAATGAAAGCCAAGCACAAAAATGACAAAGTGGGAGATAATGCACTTATAGTTTTTGGTTGAGTTCAGACTTCCTCCTTTTTAGCTTACCAGTCGGTGTCAAGAGCTCAAAATGATTAAATGAGCACTTACAGGACAAGGGGGGTAATTATAGGGAGTGATTTCTTATAAACCTAAGAACAAATATAAGCGGGTAGAAAAATCTATTACAAACATGTCACCTTTACTTTGACAAGACCTCTAAGGAAATTTGCAGTTAATATCCATCAAATTCGTATGTAGCTCTACCTTTAATGATGTCACAAAATTTGCATGCCACCTTTTTCCATAAAGTAACCATACTTCAACATGATTTCTCATAATTACCATAATTATTTCCATTTTGCACCTTCGATATCACCTTAAGGTGGGACCCATTCTTTTGGCTCATAAAGATGAGTTTATAATCTCACTATGCACTTTCTGCAAGAAAACAAGCACATGTTATAAAATCTCAAAGTCAAAGTTTGAATCAACTTTTGCTTCAACTTCAACTTCAAAAAGTGGACTTGGGTCGATGGGGAGGGCACTTTGTTGGGGCAAAAAGGAAAGAGTGAAGCTGAAGTCAACCTTGAAGTAAATTGGGCTTCAACTTCAACTTCAAGTTGCAAAAGGATACTTGGGTGGTAAGTTTGCACATCAAGGAAAAGATAGGGTAACAATTGGCTCTGACTGGGGAATGAGACTGGAAGGGATCATAGATGGACTTAGAATCTCTGGTTCTGCAGACCAAAAAGAACAAACCTAAACTAAAGACACACAAAACAAGAAAAGATAGAATAACACAAACGAAAGGAAAATAGAACAAGGGAAAAAAAAAATTTATAATGAGGGTAGAAAGAAGACCTAAAACTTGAAAAGCTTAAGATCATGTCCATTGTATGATAGGGGCAGATCATCACCATTAAGATATTTGAGCTTGAATACATTGGAACCCAACTTGGCTGATATAACAAAAGGTCATTTCTAGAGGCTTTCAAACTTTGCATGAGCTCCTTTTGGTTCTCTTCTCTTGTCCCATAGCAACACTTGATCTGCTATCATGAACTTTTGAGGCCTAGCTTTTTGATCAAAAAACCTTTTTACTCTAGCTTGATGACTAGTGATGTGATTCACTATGTCTCTTCTTTCCTCTTCAATCTTTTGGAGGTATAGTACCCATTTTTCAATAGGAGTAGAGAACACTCCATCTTCAATTGTGTTTTGTATATTCAAAGTAGCAAGCTCTAGAGGCAAAGATAACTATGCTTCACTAGCTCAAATGGGGTCATACCAATAGTCCTTTTAGGAGAAGTTCTCTCTGCCCACACTACTTCATATAGGATTTTATGCCAATCTTTTCCTTTTACATCAACCAAATTCTTCATGATATTTATCAAATTTTTATTAGTTGATTTGGCCTACCCATTACCTTGAGGAAATTAATCAAAAGCATGTGATAATCTAATACCATGATTGTAACAAAACAACTAAATTCCTCAAGATGAATTTTTTTGAGCATTATCAGTAACTATTTTGCTAGGCACCCCAAAGCCTGTCAGAATGTTTTCGATCAAGAATTTATAGACCACCTCATATGTTGTAGATTTTATAGGCATCACTTCAACCCATTTGGTGAAGTAGTTAGTGGCAATGAGAATATGGGTATGACTAGCACTTGAGTTAGGATTAATTGGGCCAATGAAGTCAAGTCTCCATTATTGGAAGGGTTCTTCTATGATGACTTGTTTCAAAGGTAATGCAGCTAATTGTGGTTTACCTGTAAATAATTTACATTTTCAAAATTACCAACCCATTTATAAGTAGACTTAAACATACCTGGCCAATAATATCCACTCCTTAGTATCTTAAAGGTTGTCACTGTGGATGAGAAATGCCCACCATAGATTTCATTGTGGAAAGTTTTGAGTAACTTTTCCTGTTGATCTGTATTGACACATCTCATGAACATGGCATCTAGACCTCTTTTATACAAGATATCATCAACAATCACAAACTTAGCTACTTTGAGTTGGAGAATTCTTCTATCTTTTCCTTTTACATGATCATGGCATCCCCCATAGGTTAGAAAATATGCTATATTAGAATACCATTCATCTTTCAAGCCCACTAGCAAGAAATTAGGGTAAGTCTCTTCCTCTTTGTTTTCTAATATAAATTTGTAAAGACCTTGACCATGAACTAGTTTGGTTGGTTTGGTATCTAGTTCAAATTCTTGTACCTTTGACACCCAAGTTGCTCTATTATTTATTGCTACATCCTACTGTGTTAGGATGCTTTTAACTATTGTAGATGGTACATACACTAGAGAATGTAATACCAGAAATGGTTTACAGCCTTGACAACAATAAATGCCTACTTTTTAGCTAGGGAATAACACAATTCATGTTTTTAAAGAGGAATACTCATAAAGGAAATGGGCACCTCTTCATCTTTCTCACTTTTTTGAAGTAGTATACCTGACATAGTATGATCAAATGCATAGCAATACATTATGAAGTCCTTAAAATCTAGATGAAAAAGAGATGTAGGTGCCTTTGCAATAGCTTTATTTACTTCTTCAAATGCCTTAATTGCTGAGTTATCCCACTTGAAATTTTGCTTCTCACGTAGGAGCTTTGCATTTGGTTGTATGGTTTTAGCAAAATCAGGTACAAATTTTTCGAGAAAGTTGATATGGCTAAAGAAAGACCTTACACCATTATGGTTAACTAGCAAGTAGAGCTGCTGAATATATTTTACTCTTTCTCGATCAATTTTGATCCCCTCCTTGGAAGCTATGTGTCCCAATAGTTTTCCTTCTGTTACAACAAAAATTGACTTTTTGGGACTCAATGAGATGCCATGCTTTCTACATTTGTCCAAGATTTTCCTTAAATCCTTCAAATGTTTCTTTTGTCTCTTTGAGAATATAGTCATATCATCAAGATAGACTGTGATGAACTTGTCCAAAAGTCAAGTTCATGGCACATTGGAAAGTTGCATCTGCATTTATCAAACCAAAAGGCATTCATTTACAAGCAAAGGTGCCCTAAGGGGTTGTGAATGTTGTTTTATATTGATATTCTTTAGTGACCTCTATTTGATTATAGCCAAATAAATCATCAAGGAATGACATCATTTATGAGCCTGTTACTGTTTGAAGTATCTAATCCATAATGGGTAGAGAAAAATTATCTTTTAGACTGGCCTAATTCAGATTTCTAAAGTCTACGCAGATTCTTATTTCTCGATTCCTCTTTATTATGGGTACTATGTTTGCCACCTAGGTAGAGTGATGTATGGGGAATATTATATGAGCCTTAAACATTTTATTAATCTCCTTGAAAATTGCATTTGAAACCTTTGGATTATAGGTTCTCAACTTATGCCTAAAAGGAGCAATATTTGGCTCTAGGGTAATATGATTTTTGAATTGTCCTTTTTCTGAGTGTCTTCAAATCTTCATAAGACCAAGAAAAAAAATTGATATATTCTATCAGCAATTTGGTGAATCTAGCCTTTTCTTCTACTTCACAACAACTTCCTATGTTTATCATCCTAGGGTTACGATAATCACCTAGGTTGACTTTCTCATATTGGCCACTCCCCACTTCTTAGGGAACTGAGTTTTGGGCTAAGAAGGCATCTCGTCTATCAAAGAGTTTCTATAATTCAATTAGACCTTTAGTTATCATGTTTCCTTTCAATTACACTATATTTTTTGTTTGCTCGTCTACTAAATTAGGATAAAAATTTCTACATTCTAATTTAGAACCTTCAAAATAATTAGTGGAAATTTTTTCCATACTTTGCAAGAAAGCATTGATATGTCTGTCATCCTTGAATACTTGCCAAGAATTATTTTTATCTGAGACACTTGGTCTATGAATGATCTCTACTAAATATTTATCAATTACAAAGTCAGGATGAGGGATCAGTAATGAAGCTGATACTGCTAAGGAATGTACTCTAGAATTTAGTTCCCTAGGTATTGATTGTATTGAAAAGGCCTCAAAATCTTTAATTCCATCCCATACATGAATCTTGTAATGTTTCAATCTTTCATTTTTCACAGAAAATAAATTTCTAACTTGTTTTACTATCAACTCTGCATCACCTTTGGCTTTTAGTAACTTAACATGTTTCTTTTTAACCTCTTCTAACCCCAAAAGTAAAGCCTCATACTTTGTTGTATTATTTGTGTTTTCAAAGGCTAACTTGAAAGAAGAAGGAAAAGTTTGACCTATAGGAGATATCAAGACAACACCAACTCTAGACCCACTTGAGCAACAACTTCCATCAAATTCCAGCATCCAAGGTAAATCCACCACCTTGGACTAGATACCTATTTCTTTATTTTTAGGCATAATCAAGTAATTAGCAAAATCAATTTCTTGATAAAGAATTTGAGACTTTGGATCATTAGATGGGAAAATTGTGTATTTAGACTTGGCTTCAGGGAGCAGGGTTACTTTTTCCTTCCCTATAGGTTCAAGACCAGTGCATCTTGACTTCTCCTCCCAAATCTTGATAGCAAGTTTAGCTAAGGAGCATGCCATAACTAGTGGGGATATCAGCTACTAAGATGGTGAGCTTTATTCTTTTTTTCGAGAAAGTTGCTAAGGAAACCTAAGCATCTTTGATCTGTCCTACTAAAGGTACTTGTTTAGAGTCCATTGAATAACACTTGCCAAAGGTTTTAGTTAAAGGAAGTTCAAGGGCTTTTGCCACTGCTACTATCATTATGTTATCTGACACACCAAAGTCTATTGTACAATTACTTAACTTAAAACCATGGAGGTAAAGAGATACACAAAATGGGTCTAGCTTTTCTCAACAGCTCAATTTTGGACTGATCTTATCAGGATGGACCAAGTCTTTGTGATGATCAGGCTTTGAAGTTTTGGCTTCTTCATTGTAATTAGCTACATTAGTTTGTTTAGTAGATACATTAGATGAAGGTTGATGAACATATTCAATAAGCTTATTGAGTTCATTAGGATTCATCATCAAATACTCAGTAGGAGATATTTGAATTCTAGATGTTCTACAAAATTCAACTATATCAAATGCAAAGTTAGAGTCAGACCTTTTCATAATGTGAGGAATATGAGGCTGTGACTAAGGTGTCTTAGTCTCACCTTCCTCTCTTGATTTAGAATCCTTTGCTTGAGCTAAGCTTGTAGCATTTTTGGACTAAGAATCAGCTTTCCCCATCCTCTATCTTCTAGTGAGTACTGAACATGAAGCTTCTTCCAAAGTTAAAAGAAAGTCACTACCTCTATCAAAGTTAAATTTGAACTCAAGGTAGCAATTTACGAAGTCACCAGGTCATTCAAAAGGTACTTCCTCTATTACCATGTTTGCTACTATTTCCCTTTTAGTTTCAAGCTGTTGGTGTCATATTTTTAGGACAAGTGGATCCTTCATGATCATTAGTAAGGTGAAAGGCACACATGTTATTTTTGTTGGGAGGAGGCTCAATTTACAATCTTTGTTAGCTAGGGGGTAAAGTGAGCTATTTCCCTTGGGAAGTGGCATTATGATTTGGATAATTTCTTGAGATATCTTGATAGGGAAAAGAGGCTTTGAGAAGTTGCTTCTTTATTGCTATAAGATCATTGGCTAACTTCTAGACAAGTGAGTCATTGGAAGATGATGTAGAGGCTTGAGAATTCGGTATTTGGACCTCCTTTTTCTATTTTCTTGATATAATGAGATCATCCTCCAATTCTATAGCAAGGTTTTGGGAGGCTATGACCATTTGAGGATTCACTCTTTTCAATGGGAAGGCAATATTTGGGGGCATTGCATGTGAAAAGAACCCCTTTTGATTTTCACCATTTGGTACACTTGTCGTGGGTATTTGATGCAATGCTTTGCTGAATCAAGCCACAAATTCTTGCATGGGTACATGTATCTCCTTCTTCATCTGACTTAATTGCATAAGCAAAGAATTTGCATCCTCAGTAGATTTAAATCTAGCTTCAAAAGCATCTTTCATAGTATCCCAGGAAGTAATGGATGCATTAGGTAAGTGATGAAACCCATCTGCTGCTAAGTCTATCAAAGTTTGAGTAAACAACCTTACAACAACATCTTTTTTTGCTACAACCGAGATTCCACATGCTATATTAAAAGCATTTAAATGATCTTTAGGTGATTTTTTCCCATCCCCACTAAATCTAAGTAGGATTTCTTGTGCTCCTTTAGGTAACCTACCCAAATTTCCTACAATTTGTAGAGGTCATATTGCAACACCCCAGGGTTGATTGTGAGCCATTACTAGTAATCTATAGCTGATAGGAAGGATTGTTATAGCATAAGGGATTAAGGTTCCAGGGATGATTAAAGATTGCAAAGACATAATAGGGCTCCCAAATTTTGGAGGTGATGATGGTCTACTTGTAGTTTTTTCTTTATTTCTTTTCAAGGAAAGATTAGGTTTAAAGTTGATTCTGCCTAAAGCTTCAAAGTCTTCATCTATCAAGCCTACAAACCTATCAATCCATGTATATCTTTTTGCAACTAGGGCAAAGCCTCAACTTAACTTAATTAATGATTTGCATGAGCAACTCTTTCTACCACAAACTCTTCTTGAATGACTGGCTAGCCTCTAATCCTCTCAAGTATTTCTTTTTCTCTTTCTAGTACCAATTGTACTTGAATTTATTGTTGGTTACTTGTTTGATTAACCCCAGCACAAGTTTTAAGATCAGAGACAATATCTTCCTATGTATCTTGAAACCCTAGGTTAGGTTGTAGAACAGGCAACTGATTGTGATTAGGAAGTACCATTTCACAAAACCATGAGAACTTGTAGGAACCTAAAAAGGACAACTCTAACTTCCAAGGTCCCTAGCAGAGTGGCCAAAAACTATTAGTGAATAGTTTTTCCCAAGATCTTTGCAAATTTGAACAAGGGAGAAAAATGAAAACTAAAAAATTAAATTCCTATTTATTGATAAGGAATTCTTTTCTTTAAAGATTTACTCAATATTAATGAAGGTGCAACTAACCTTTACGAAAAGATAATCATTCTTTCTCTATCGAGGAAAAATCTTTCAAAGAAGTATTTTACTGAAAATACTTCAAAGTTCAAAATCATCTCACAAATGCAAGATAAATGTTGATGCTGAAAACCCACTTAATCTTAATAATCAATATCATATACATGATTGAATATTAAGATAAAAGATCAATAAAAAACAACAAAGATTTAACCTCCCACAACTTTCAAGATTCACAACAGATAATTCCAAAAGAATGCAACAATATAACTTAACTTCCAAATATAACACAGACTCTCTCAAGAATGCATATCACCACAAAGCAAATAGTAGTATTTACTTCAAGAAGTTTTAGTAATATAAAATGATAGGACTTTACTTCAATTGTTGTAAGTTCAAAATATTTTATTTCAAAATTTAAAAGCACAGAGTATCAAAAACAAAAGTATTTTTGCTTTAGTCTATGGAGAGGTTAACCCCATCAAATATCATCTATTTTATAAATAGGCATAGGGATAGATAGTTATCCAAAATTACCCTGCTAGGAGTAAATTGTCCATACTTTAAGACGACCGCGTTAACCAAAAAGAATCAAGAAATAAAATAGGAAAGAAAAAAAATTGCCCAATGATCATGTGACACATTAGGAGGAACTATCCACAGCAGCTGTAATCCTTGTGGCTTTCCATGTCTCATATGTGGTTGAAAACACAGAGATAATAGATTGATGAGGTAAGCTGATATATGCCATCCTCTATTTCCAGATTTCTTTTTCTCTCTTTAGTTATGTCATCTTCTTTGTGTGCATTTCCAAATGCTTCAAATTGATTATCAGCATAGCCTTAGTATAAGCAACATTGGAGAAATCCTACCTACATGGTGTCTTCTTGTATTGGACCTCTTGGAACTTTCTTTGGATTTCACTTATCAGTTCTTCCATAGGGGCAATGGAGTCACTCTCTTTTCTTGTGCAATGCTAATCAAATCACTTCATATCACCTTGAATGATTTCATCCATGAGCTTGAGGCTATCTAAGATTTCTTTTATTTTAGTAATTTCAAGGACTAGTGCCTCATTCCTCCATTTGATGCAATCCTTAATCACATGTAAGGTTTTCTCATCAAGGCCAGTGATAGAACATTTAGCTTGAAATTTTTTGCAAACCAAATCCCTAAATTTCTTCAATCCAAAGCACCACCTTCACCCAATTATTTCTCTCTCTTTTAAAACCTTCATTGCTAGACTCTACCTTTTTAAAGATGACAATAGTCTTCTTTGAAGCCTTGTCCAAAAGTCTAATTTGTTGCTCGATTTATTTTAGGACGAATTGTAACCATTCTTCAGATGTTTTTGCAACAGCTTTGCACTTCTGTAGATTGTCAAGAAATTGTTGATTGGCTAAAGCGGATACATCTACGATTGCTGACATCTCATTTAGAGGTTTTGGTTCTAGATGTAGGATGGCATTGATATATTGTACCATGCTTTTCATTGCCTCTTTCATTTCCTGCTTGTCCTAACCATCCTTCCAAACACTATCTGCTATCATCTTGTTTGAAACCTTGAAAATCTTCATATCAACAGCATGACTCCCCTTTCCCAAGTCAATCCTTGATACTTGATAGTCCTAAGAAGTGAGGTTTTCATGGGAAATACCTTCTAGCAGCTTGGCTATTTCAGTTGTCCAGTGTCCCAAGTTTTTATCAAAGTTTAACCTAGACTCGATTTTGGCCCTTTTAGTTCTTGTAGGCTTTCCCAGACATTTGAAGACCAGGTCATCAATACGCATGGATATTAGTACTAAAATCCTTTTATTCCCAATAGAAGTTTCCAACCACTTGGGGGTAGTAGGTTCTTTACCTACCATAGGAGAAATTTTTGCTAAGTCCAAGGTGTCAGATTGAGAACTAGTGTTTTTAGGAGACTTTAGAGGATCTAAGGTATTATCAGCCATGAGGGAAATGGGAGACTTCTTTAAACTTTTCTTTTCTTCGGTAGGATCTAGGTCAACTATGACTATCCCCTTTTCTTTGCTTGATATTTCGTTCTTAGTGCTGGAATGAGTTACCCATTTGAACTTTGGAACCTCTTCTTGAACTTGAGGTTGAATTGGCTTGAGAGTTACTTCAACTTCAACTTTAGCTTCAACTTTAGGAGAATGTACAACAAATTCAACAACATCAAGGTTAGAGATGGCCTTAGGTTTAGGCTGTGATTTTTTGTGCTTAGCTCTTGTGTATTTTTTGGGGACTTTGAGAGTGGTTGATTCAACATTCTTTTATTTCAACCATTTCTCAGTTCTTTTCAACATCTCTAATGTATGGGACATTAGGTCATCTTCTTCCCTCCTAGTCCAACCGAGCTTAGGGATAGGTATGCATTCAATTTGTTCAACATAGAATGGGCCAATCACCTCCTCAACTTCATCTTCTTTTATCCCATGTGTATTGAGATCTACCTTAAATATATTGATTGGATTGACTATCAATCTGGACCATAATCTCTTTCTAACTTCAAATTCATCGGCACAATTTTCTCAATAATATTCTTGATGAGGAACATGGGTTAATGATTATGCATGTCTAAAATTATCCCTAGGAAATCCTACATAATCAAACTCTTTTCTAGGAGTATATGGTTTGAGGCATAAACGTGACAATGGAGGTTGTGCTAACATGGCCTGTTTGTAGGTTGAACACCTATAGTGACCAATTTTCATAGGGAACAAGAACGAGATTGACTTCTTTGCACTTTTGGAGGGGTCAAACAAAAAAGTGAGCTGCCTACATTTCTCTAATAAAACAATACTGTCTAAATAGTAACATGGCAACTAAAGTGGTTCACCAGAAAAACCCCCAATTCTAAGATATGTAAATTTAGG
Organism: Cupressus sempervirens; assembly: GCA_028749045.1. Lineage (NCBI taxonomy): Eukaryota > Viridiplantae > Streptophyta > Pinopsida > Cupressales > Cupressaceae > Cupressus > Cupressus sempervirens. Next base: position 532,937,461 of record CM053784.1, read on the forward strand.
AAATTGAATATAAAAATACCCATAAATTTTAATATCCTACATGGATTCCTCTAATAACCTATGATTTTCATGACCTTGGAGCTCAAAAACTAACCTCCCAAGAAAGGCATTATTAACCCTCTTGAATTCCTTGCAAGATTTAGTTGCGTGGAGATCTTTCTAGTATTGGTAGATAGTCATCTCTTCTATCTAGGATATATGTGGAAGTCCCTCCCATTCTTTGCATGCTACTAAAATATAGACTAGGAAGGAATACAAAATGAATGGGCTGAAATTACTTACCACTATGAGGCCTCTATGTAAATTCTTAGCTATTAAATCTATGTAGTCAATAAATTTTTCACCTTCAACAATCTTCAAAATCAAAAGATACATCCAACTTTCCCAATGAAAGGCATGATTATTGTGTTTGACCCTATTCAAAAGTAACACAATGTCTACCATTTCTTTAATGAAATGTTCAATTGTCAATGGTTTAGGCAATCTTGAGACTCCTTCAGTCGGCCTTAACAACCAAGTTTGAGCCACAATGGAGTCATAATTTTTCTTTCTATCATAATATAGATGCTTAGATTCGTCAAAGGTCCATGGTTCATAAGGTTCTTTATGAGGGATTCCCAAGGCTTCACTAATACTTGTCTTGCTTATTCTTACTAACACCTCCCCTAAAACTTTCTTTATGCATTTGGTATTAGGGTCATCATGATTTGTACACTCAATAACTAGTTTTAGGCATTCAATAGCTGGTGGGAAGGAAATAGCTTCCAACAAACTACTATTGGCTAACTTCTGATGTATGGGACCAGACTAAACATCCCTTGCCTACTCAATTACATCCCCTAGGATTTTATTTACCATGAAAGTATCCCAAATTTTAGGAAGGGAACTCAAAAGGAAAGATTTTTCAAGCTTAGGCATTTTGGGATTGAAGAGCATCATGGTTCAATTTAAAAGACACCGATTTACAAAACTAAACCAAAAACACTTCAAATAAAAGCCAGGCACAAAAATGACAAAGTGGGAGATAATGCACTTACAGTTTTTGGTTGAGTTCATACTTCCACCTTCTTTGCTTACTAGTTGGCATCAAGAGATCAAAATGATTAAATGAGCACTTGTACAAGATAAGGGGGTGATTATAGGGACTGATTTCTTAGAAATCTAAGAACAAAGATGAGTGGATAGAAAAATATATTACAAATGTGCCACCTTTACTTTGACAAGATTTGTAAGGAAATTTGTAGCTCGACCTTTCATGATGTCACAAAATTTGTGCACCACCTTTTTCCATAAAGTAAATGTACTTTAGCATGATTTCTCATAATTACCATAATTATTTCCTTTTACACCTTCAATATCACCTTAAGGTGGGACCCATTCCTTTGGCTCATAAAGATGAGTTTATAATCTTGCTATGCACTTTCTGTAAGAAAATAAACACACATCAGAAAATCTCAAAGTCAAAGTTTGAATCAACTTCTACTTCAACTTCAACTTCAAAAAGTAGATCTAGGTTGATGGGGAGGATACTTTGCTAGATTGAAAAGGAAAGAGTGAAGCTGAAGTCAAACTTGAAGTAAATTGGGCTTCAACTTCAACTTCAAGTTGCAAAAGGACACTTGGCTAGTAACTTTGCACATCAAGGAAAAGATAGGGTAATACTACACTATGGGACAAATTATGTGACAATCCTGTATTGGTTAGTATTGATGAAATTCAGAAGTTAGAAACTATGACTACATGGGAGGAAGTGAAACCACAAGAAACACCTAAAATCACTCCTCAAGTCACAAGTGTACAACCTTCACAACCCTTAGGTATATATCAAAGGAAGGAGATAGTAGGATACACTATCAATACACTCATGGAAGGTACTCAAGTCTAAAAAAAATGCATGAACTTGAAAAATGATAAGGTTGAGACAATTGGAGAAGATAAGATGGATACACTAGTCAATTATGAGACATAAAGTCAAACAGGCCAAGTAGATGTACTTGCACCTATAACACAACCTCAAGGTGCAACTAAAGTCAAAGAAGTAAAAAAGGACAAGTTTGAAGAGACAACTTTGACACCCAAGCCAAAGGAGCTAGTAGCAATTCAAGCACTGGTGACATTACCAAAATTAGGAAATCCTTCTAGTCAAACTCTTTAGAGGCTGAGCACAAATGCAACACCTTTACAATTATCAGTGTCGTGTCCTAGCTCGTCTAAGGTAGAAGAAGTAATTAAATATGGATATGTTAGCCTAGATGAAGAAATTGTATTTCCTAAGTTTGATTAGGCAACAATAACAATTGGGTAGATAGGTATACTACTAGAGGCCCTAGCAAGAAAGAAACATCAAGAACTGCTTAGAAGGGAACATAAGAAAAATCAACCTTTGAATGAGATCAAAGACATCTTCTTAGATGCATTCAGTCTCCCTACTCTAGATGAAAAAAAGCCAATAATTGAACAATTGACCAATATAGAAGAAACACTAAGTAATACAAACCTAGAAAATAATGTTAAATTATTAGAATGAACTAAGAAGAAGTTTCAACACAAAGTGAATGAGAAGATATCTAGTGAGATAGCACACACTAACACAAGTTGCATTGGAAACTAAGATAGGTAGTGTGAAGAAGGTACTGGAAATTTTTTTATCTCTATACACCAAATTGTGTAATCCTATACTCTTCACACATGAGATAGGGAATGACATCTCGAGCTTGGAGAGTCAAATGCATTCATCTAGTGCAAAATTTCCCATCACTCTAGCTCAAAGTGAGAAACACTTTTAGAATCTTTTGCAAACCCAAAGTCAATTAGCAACACCACAAGCAGATGAAGCTAACATAAGGGCTAAAATAATCAGCATCCACTCTACACTAACTCGTCACATGGAGACTCTACAAAAGGAGCTAGGATATGAAAAAACACTTATGAAGAAAGACTCCAATCTTTCTACATTAGATGGTTTATTACACCTTGCTGCCAAGTTGGCCATCCAAATTAAGTCTTTGGAGGTAGCATGTGATAATTGGGATGCAAATCTTAACATTATACTTGAGGTCCACAAATCATTTTTTGAAAAATACACTATTAGTATATAACCCATTGACATTAGTGTCAAAAAGGGGTAGAAAGAGCTAAGGGGGAACAAGAGTGGGGGAGTGAGAGAAAGAGTAAGAGTAAGAGAAGATGGAAGAATAGAAAATAGAGAAAGAGTATCAGTTGAGGAGAACCTACTTAGTAGGAGAAAGATTTTGATACACAGAGTATAATACAAAATAGATCAAAGAACATATCAAACAACTCAGGGGGAGTTATGAGATTTTGAGGTAAAATCCATGTTGCAAAATTTTGATATTTTGAAATTTTATATAGAAGTTGAATAGTCATTTATGTTATGCTCATAGACTAAGAGTATTAATGTATAACTAAGTTTTTTTGACACTCATTTCAAAGGGGGAGATTGTTAATCTCAGATTGGTTTTGACAAGTGAGTGTCCATACACTTAAGTCATTTACTTAGTTAATGTTGAACAAGTAACATATGTTGAGCACAACATGTAAATTTAGAGCATGCCGAGTAAATAGTGAGTGCTAAGTCACTCAAGTGCTGATCAGACAGTATATGCTGAGTGATTCAAGAGATGAGAAAATAGTGCATGTTGAGTCATTCATATGCCAAGTGACAACTTTGAAGTCACAATATGTGTAAAGCACTAGGGACTTCAGATGTCGAGTTAAATAGTTTTGTCATAATTATTTGTAGTGGTACAAACTACTATGTAAACCATTTTTGAGATGACTTAAGGATGGAATTACAATATTTTGGTGATCATGATGAATCTTAATTGGGAATCCCTATGTATTACATGTATATAATTAGGTAAAGGGAAGGTTTAAGTAGCAATATGAATGAATAAAAACCATTGATTCATGCCTAACCCTAAGCTACCTAGGTCTTCTTAAGAAGGATAAACTCTAAACTTCTTATGAACAAGTAAAGGAATAAATGAATGATCAAGGAGATTTTTTCATGCACAAACCAGGACACTCATGGTGACTAAGGCATTGTGATCCAAATTAAATTGTAGGTTTAGTTAATGGAGAAAAGAGGAAGGAAATAGTGAACAACAAAGAGACATCTGATCAAGAAGGATCAACTAGTACATAATAGAATAGAGGTGATCTTTCATCAAGTATTAGAGTGCTAGCTGTAGGATCATTATTGAGACATTTTAATAGGTGAATTAATTAAAAATCTTAATAGAGTAGTCCTAACAAGTTGTATTGAAATCCTCTAACAAGATGCTTACTTAATTATGAGTTGAAGTCCTTTAACTAGGAACACTTCTAATAGGGTGTTGAAATCCTTTAATAGGGTGAGACCTAATAGTCTTTGTAAGCCTTTAACAAGATAGAACTTTCATAGGGTAGATCATGTTTCATGATCAAACATTGTAACCTTCATTAGATACACTTTATTACTATAGTAGTGAAGATTTGTGGATGTCATCCTCACCCTAGTTTTACCTTTTCATTGCAGGGTTTCTGGGTAATCATTTCTTGAGTCTTGAATGTGTGAATGCTTACTTTTTTACATGTATATGCTTTACATGGTATTTTAGTTTATTTATTGAATATATGAGATGAATGTATTGTGAATATTTTTATGGGTCAAAGCTTAAAGCACTGATTCACGACCACCCCCCCCCCCCCTCGAAGTTTACCTTTCCTATTATAATTCCAACACTAAACTCACCAAAAATCCTTCTGAGTTAGATCCAACAATAGCAATTTTTATAACTCAACTTTCTCTTTCAAATTTTAGTTTCTTGAATTAAAAGAGTATCAGGCCTCCTTGATCAAATTCCTAATTATATCCTATATATGTTATCCATTAAGACCAAAAATATCCCAAGAGATAATTTTCATTTTTTCTTTATAGAGAACACCTCTAGGATGGTAAGATGAATGCCATTCTCTATATTCTTGCTAGCTTCTTCATCCCTAATATAACTGACCTTTTTCCACCCACACATTTTTGACTTGGCCCTAACATCAACCTTCTTCTTGCTTCTTGTGATAGTAGCAAAAATAAAGTTCTTCGACTTCATTTTCTTTGATTTTTTCAAATAATTTCCCCCTCCTCTTATTCTAGCATATACACTCCATCACTAGCATATTTGATTCCATCGCATTCCCATTTATTTTGAGGTAAGAAGGAATTAAGAAAATCAGCTAATGACTTTTAAAGTTGAGCCACAACTCTTGCAAGGATGTTGCAAGGTTGAGCATCTTCAAAGGGAGGATCATGGACAAGAAAAATTCCCTTATCATTTCCCTCTTCATGTATTTTTTGAATCTATCCTTCAAGATGTTTAAATTGATTTGTGTCAAAAACAAACAAGATTATGACTAGATTAGACTAGCTAGGCATATTAACTTCCTTTTACAACTGGGTTTTATCTTCCCCTAATAGGTCTCTCTTACCTCCATCTAGCATTAGATTGTGCTTAGCCAAGACCACTATGTTGAGAATAGATTGAAGAAGATTGTTAAACAAGGAGATTGTTGAGAATAGATTGATACAAGTATGATCAATATGCATCAATCCTTATTTTGTCACTGATGTCAAACTTGCTATTTTTAGGTAAGACAACTTCTTATATGGTTCAAGTAATATCACTTATTTGATTGATGAAGAGGATTTACTATAGGAAAGGTTGAGTTATGATTATGTAAAGAAGTACATGAATCAATTAAGACAATGATAACATGATGCATTGATAATCTACTTAAGGTTACAAAGGTTGGTTTAGAAGAACAAGTTACATAAAGCTTGCTTGTCAAGCTTGACTGAGTGGATAGTAGGTGCCAAGAAAAGTTAGTTTAAGTTGAGTAGAAAATTAGTTGGAGTCGAGTAAAAGACTATTCTAGTGTATGTCAAGCAAAACAGTAGATGTCGAGTAAAGTTTAGTTGATGTCGAGCACAAGTAAACTTTAGTTTGTTTCAAGTAATTTTATAGAGGATGTTGAGAAACCTAGTATGTACTGAGCATTAGAAGCTAGATAATGCCAAGTGGCTACATTATTTGAAAGATAATGAATTTGATGAATTTGAGCTAACAAGTTTATATTCTTGAATTATGCAAACTAGGTGGAAGATAAGGTTGATGAGCTAGTGGCACAAAATTTAAGGTAAATCATTTTTATGTGAATTCAAAGAGGATTGATGGAGAAGTTTCTCAAAGAGACACAAAATATTGGGCACATTCATTGTATCCTACCTAATTTGTCCTAACCCAAAATTGGATGATGGAGAATGAGTGGTAAAAGATCTTAATTTTCTATTTATAGGAATGACTGGTTAGAAGAAAATGTTGTTATGCACAAGAACCTAAGGAAGAAAAGGAGTCAAGGGTTTTACTTCATCAAGTGACCTAAGAAGAAGAGTCTGCATACGCATGTTAAGAAAGAAGGCTTAAGGGTATGAATGCTTGAAGGGTGAATAAACTATAAGAGCTAAAATGTATGAAGGCCAAGTAGAATGGAGGACTAAAATAGAGATCTATAATCTAAAAATGGAGTTGTAAGTTGTTATCAAATCAAGCCTTACTATTACTCTCTAATAATTGTGTTAGTTTAGGGTAAATCCTTTGGATTAAGATTGATCTAACAATCATTTGTAAATCCTTTAACTGGGTGACATTCCAAGTGAATGGTCTAAAGTCCTCTAACAAGGCTCACTCCTAACAAGCTGATTGAAATCCTTTAATAGGGTCACATTTAATAGTGTGTATTGTAACCTTTAATAAGGTTGGCCTTTCACAGGGCATCACTTTAGAAGAGTGAAAAAGAGTAGCATGTTACTGGTGGTTTATCCCAAACTGGGTTTTCACGTAAATCATTGTGTCAAATGTGTTGTTGAATCTATTATGTTTCATGTTTACATTTTTGTAAGTTGATTTGATAGTAACCTACATGTTTTAAGTGACTGCATAATCTTATGGATGCATGTGTAATACCCAAAATTTGCACATTGCCATGTTAACCAATTTTGGTCTATTTCTTAGTTAACTCTTCATCACACTTAGATATGATACAATTAACTTTACCTGCACAAGGAAGTTTCCATCTCAACTAAATCTCACCTTTAATTTTGACCGTCCATCAAAATTAATCTTGACCGTCAATCGACTCTGCAACTCTATTTAAGAGGCCTCAATTCCTTATTACAGAGGTTGAATTTTTATTGTGTCAAACTTATGCTGGAATATATGTTCATTTAGCTCATATTTTTATAGTTCTCATACTTTTTAGTAGCTTAGTATCATTTAGCTTAATATAATGCATACATATAGATTAAATGCTCTTTCTTATTCCTAGAATAATACTTGCATTTCATTTAGAAGTAATTTGCATTCTCATATAGTTGCATGAATCCTTTGTACTAGGGGTCTAGTTGCTTGCTTCTCATTATGAGAGAAAAGGAAAAATCCTTCTATTTAGAAGGTAATAGGTCACACTATTGGATTATTTAGATGAACAATTCAATGTTTATTTTGGGTTGATCTCTCAAACAATGATCATGTTGAAGTGTGTGTGAGAATTTGCAGCCTGCATTTCACATATAAAACATGCATGAAGATAAATGTTTTATGGGTTCAATAAGTTGTGAAAAGTTTTATTTATACATCTAAACCTTAGATAACTAATTTCCCTCCCCCCACCCTGCCCCCCCTGCCCCCCCCCACAATTATTCTAAAAGTATTCCAATAATTGGTATCAGAGCCATCTACTTAAGAGGACTAGTTTAAAGGTACTAGAAGCACAAACATCAAAATGTCAAAAAGAGAAGTACCCAAGCTTAATAGAGATAAATTTCTTGCATGAAAAAGTTTGGTGAAGCTACACCTTGGAGGACTTGGAGATCATACACAATCTACCATTACTACTGACCATGTTGATCCTATTGGAGGCCCAATAGCTAAGGATATGAAAAAGAAGAAAGAATACAACTAGGCAATGCTTGATATTTCCTTTGCCCTAAGCTATGCTAAATTTGATGATATCAAAGGTATTGATAGTGCAAAGAAAAAATGGGATGCCTTCGCAACCATTTATGGAGGAGACACTAATGTTATAAGAGCCAAAGCTGAAAGTCTCAAAGGTAAGTTTGATGATATGAGAATGGAAGAAGGTGAAAATATTGCTTAATAAGTTGCAATGATAAAAGAAGTTGTTAATTCAATAAGAGGAGCTACTAGAAAAATCGATGATGATACTATACCAAGCAAACTTTTAAGGACACTATTACCTATATATGCTATTAGATTTTCTACAATTCAAGAACTAAGACACATACCAAGAAATAATCTATCACTTGAAGGTCTAGTAGGTAGACTCACTACTTTTAAGCTATCTAACTTTGATAATTACAAACCTAAGAATTTTGAATTTTCTTTCAAAGCGAAGGTGTCAGTGAAGGAACCTAATGAGAAGAAGAAGAAAAAGATAAATTATGTGTCTAATGAAATTGATATAGATGAGGAGGATGTAGAACAACTTCAAGCACTATTGGGAAGAAGATTCTACAAAGGTAAAGGAAAGACCAAAGGTAAATTGCCTATCATTTGTTTCAATTGCAATGAGGTTGGTCATATTGTTGCTAGATGTCTAGAGAAGAAGAACTATAGAGGTGGTGACAAGTGCAATCTAGGAGAGATGAAGATAGCAAGGAATACAAAGAAAAAGGAAAAAGTTCTTGGTATATTGCTGAGGAGGAGACAAAAGATGAATCTAATGAAGATGAGGCAACTACACTAGTGACTTGTGTAAACAAGAATGATAAATGGATCATTGATAATGGGTGTTCATATCACATGATTATTGATAAAAATAAGTTCATTACCTTAAATTGTTATGATAAAAATAGTGTAAGATTTGGTAATGATGCACCATGTTTGATAAAAAGAAAAGGTTCTATCAAATTCATAGATAAGATTCTGTGACAATGCTTACTATGTTGAAGGACTTAACTATAATCTCTTGAGTGTGTCACAACTGAATAATTTAGGATGTAAAGTTGAGTTTGAAAACAAGATTGCTAAGATATATGACACAAATGGAAAACTAATTGGAAAGGGTGATCAGACTAGGAGTAATCTATTCTATCTTGATATAGAGGATGCTACTTGTCTAGTTGTAAAATGTGACAACATGTGGCTATGGCACAAAAGGTTATGTCATGTTAATTTTGATAACTTGGTCATTATTAGTAATACAAAAAAAGTTAGAGGTTTTCCTAAGTTGAAGAAGCCTGATAATGTAATGTGAAAATAATGTCAGTTAGGCAAAATGACAAAGTCAAGTTTTAAGAGTAAAACTCATACCTCTAAAGGAATACTAGAGATTGTTCATACTAACTTGTGTGGACCAATTGAAGTGCAAACCTACAAAGTAGACAAGTACAATATGTTATTTGTTGATGACTATTCTAGAATTATGATACTTATGTTTCTAAAATAGAAATCTTATGCTTTTCAAAATATTTAAGTGGTACTCAGCAAGAGTTGAGAAGGAAATAGGTAAAAGTCTAAAGTGTTTAAGATTTGATAGAGAAGGAGAATTCACATCAAATAAGTTTGAGATGTTCTATAATGATAGAGGAATAAAAGAAAAACATCTGCCCCTAGAAACCCTCCAAAAGATGGAATTAGTGAAAGGAGGAATAAGTCGATAATGGACTTTTCTAGAACACTCATGATGGAGAAGAATGTTGCTTTGAAATATGCGAGAGAAGCTGTAAGTACAACTATTTATACCTTGAACCCTGTACAAGTCAAAAAAGGTACTCATTCAACACAGTTTGAACTATGGTATGGATACTCACCTAATCTAAAATATTCTAAGGTATTTTGAAGCAAATTTTACATTTTTTAAGACTTAGGATGGGTAAACTAGATGTAAAAAGTGAAGAAGGTATATTCCTAGGACATTCCACAAGAAGTAAAGCTTATAAGTATTTAAATACTAATACTAAAACAGTTGTTGAAAGTGAAAATGTAAACTTTGATGAATATACATAAGTACATCAGGCTAAACCTATGAAAGAACTAGAAGAATATAAATCATTTATATACTCTTATGAAGGTATGCTTGTTGAAGAAGATGCTACAAACTAATAACAAGCTTCAGTGACTGCTGAGTCACATACTATGAATGTTGAGTTGCATTCGGGAGATGAGCTACACTCAAATACTGAGTTATAGAATAAAGTTGAAGCACATTCATATTCAAAGATTAGTGGAAATACTGAGCTACCTAACAAAGATGTATAGAGTGACTCTAAAACTGAGAGACGAATTGAAGAAACTAGAGCTGAACCAAGATTATCCAAATATGTCAAGAGACATCATCCTACTACACAAATTATTGGATATAAAGATGCTAGACTGATGACAGGAAATAGATTGAGAAATGATACATGTTTACTAAGAATGAAGGAACCTAAATTAGTAAGAGATGCATTAGAAAATGTGGACTAGAGTAAAGCCATGGAAGAAGAGATTGAACAAATTGAGAAAAACAAAATATGGACTTTAGTTCCTAGACCAAAAGACAGAAATGTGATTGGCATGAAGTGGGTATTCAGAAACAAACTAGATGAAAATGGCGAAGTCACAAGAAACAAGTCAAGATTAGTTTGCAAAGGATATGCACAAGAAGGAATTGACTATGGAGAGACATTTGCCCTTGTTGCTAGATTGGAAGGAGTAAGAACTCTATTTTCTTATTGTGCATACAAAGGTTTCAAAGTTTATCAAATGGATGTTAAGTCTACATTTTTGAATGACATATTAGAGGAAGAAATTTACATAGAACAACCCAAAGGATTTGTTGATGTTAACAATAAGAACATGGTATGTAGATTACAAAAAGCTCCATATGGTTTGAAACAAGAATGGAGAGCATGGTATGAGAGACTTCATTAGTATCTTGTGAAGATTGGATTTGAGAGGACTGATGACAACAACAATCTATACATAAAGATAGAAAAAGGAAAAGGTATTTTGTTATCTAAAATTTTTGTTGATGATATCATATTTGAAGGTCAAGATGCTTTATGTAAGGCATTTGCAAATGAAACAAAGTAAGAATTTGAAATGTCTATGTTTGGAGAGATCAAATTCTTTGTAGGTTTGCAAGTATATCAGATGAAATATGGTATATACATCATTCAGTCAAAATATGTCAAAGAAATAATGAAAACATTTGGATTAGAAGATTCCAAACTAGTAAGTAGACCTATTGTGATAGGACACAAGTTGTCAAAAAATGATGATTTAGCTGAGGTGAATCAAACATTATACATGTCTATGATTGAAAAATTACAATATGTAGTACATAGCAGAATTGATATAGAATTATCTATAGGAGTAGTTGTCAAATTCTCTACTAATCCCTAGGAGAATCACATGATGGTTGTAAAGAGAGTAATGAGATATCTAAAAAGAATAAAGGAGTTAAGAAAAATAAAAATTTTGAATTAAGATCTTATACTGATGCTGATTGGGCTAGAAATGATAATGACAGAAAGAGCACTAGTGGTGGAGCATTTTTCATAGGCAAGAGTTTCATTACATGGACTAGCAAGAAACAAAGTTGCACCTCACAATCTACTACTTAAGCTAAATATGTTGCTACTACTGTAAATTGTAAAACCATTGTATGGATTGAATATTTAGTCAAAAGTATGAAGAAAGAGATCAGAAAACTAGTAACACTTTATTGTGACATTAAAAGTGCTATCAATATATCAAAGAATTCTATGATGCACACAAAGACTGAGCACATTGCAATCGAGTATCATTACTTGAGAGAATTAGTTCAAGATAAAGAGGTGAAGATGGAATATGTTAACACAAAATAGAGATATTTTGATATCTTCACAAAAGAATTACCTAAAGATGCTCATGAGTATCTAAGAGGTAAAATAGGGTTGATACCCATCAAAAGTTGTCTAAGTAACAAAAGTAGTGCCCTGCATCAAACAAGCCACTTTTCAAATACTACAAATTGATGTAGAGGATCTTACTTTAGGAGCTACCTAAAATAATCAAAGAACTGAAACTTCAAATTAGTCAAAAGTAAGGTGATATAGGGAGAAATTAAAGAAGTTCATATCTACATGTTAAGATGACAAGTCTTTGACATTTTTGTCAAAGAGGGAGATAATTGCTGATCAAGGGAAATACAAGAAAAAGAGAGCTAGTCATTGATCAGGAGAATAAAGAAAGAAAAATTGAAATTCTAACATCTACCTAGTAAGAGGGAGAGGCAAGAAGGAATTCAAAGGGAGTTATAAGGAAGATTTTTCTAACCTATTCAAAAGATGGAAGTTGTTGATAGAGGGAAAGATTTTAGTACAAGGAATTATTTTCTTTTTGGTATTTTTTTGGTCTTACTACCTTAGTCTAGTCAGTTTGGTTTGCCATCAATGCCAAAGAAGGAGATTGTTGAGAACAGATTGATACAAGTATGATCAATATGCTTCAATCATTATTTTTTCATTAATATCAAACCTACTATTTTTTGGTAAGACAACTGGTTATATGATTCAAGTACTATCACTTATTTGATTGATGAAGAGGATTTGATCAAAATACATAACAATAACACCTAGAGGAAAGGTTGAGTTATGATTATATAAAGAAGTACAAGAATTAATTAAGATAGTGATATCATGATGCATTAATAATCTACTTAAGGTTATAAAGGTTGGTTATAGTAAGAAAATTTAGAAGAACAAGTTACACAAAGTTTTTCTACCAAGCTTGATCGAGTGGATAGTAGGTGCCAAGAAAGCTTAGTGCAAGCCAAGTAGAAAATTAGTTGGAGCAAAGTAAAAGTCTATTCTAGTGTATGCCAAGGAAAAAAGTGGATGCTGATTAAAGTATAGTTGATGTCGAGCACCAGTAAAATTTAGTTCATGCTAAGTGACTTTATAGAGGATGTCAAGCAATGTAATATGTGCCAAGCATTAGAAGCTAGATAATGTCAAGTGATTGTATTATTTGAAAGATCATTAATTCGATGGATCTAAGCTGACAAGTTTCTTTTCTTGGATTATGTGAACCAGGTAGAAGATAAGGTTGACGTGTTGGTGGCACAAAATTTAAGAAAAACTATTTTTGGGAAAATTCAAAGAGGATTGATGGAGAAGTTTCTAGAGGAGATACAAAATATAAAATAGATTCATTGTATCTTATCTAATCTATCTTAACCCTAAATTGGAGAATGGAGAATGAGCAACAAAAGATCTTAATTTCTTATTTATAGGAATGATTGGTTAGAAGCAAAGGTTGTTATACATGAGAGCCTAAGGAAGACAAAGAGTCAAGGGTTTTGCTTCATCAAGTGACTTAATAAGAAGATTTTGCATTGGCATGTTAAGAAAGAAGGCTTAAGGCTATGAATGCTTGAAGGGTGAACAAGCTATCAGAGCTAAAATGTATGAAGGCCAAGTAGAATGGAGGACTACTATAATCTAAAAATGGAGTTGTATGTTGTTATTAGATCAAGCCTTACTATTACTTTCTAATTATTGTATCAGTCTAAGGTAAATCCTTTAGATTAAGGTTGACCTAATAGTCATTTGTAAATCCTTTGACTAGGTGACATTCCAAGTGAATGGTATAAAGTCCTCTGACAATGCTCACTCCTAACAGGGTGATTGAAATCCTTTAATAGGGTCACATTTAACAATGTGTCTTTTAACTTTAAGCATGGTTGGCCTTTCACAGGGCATCACTTTAGAAGAGTGAAAAAGAGTAGCATGTTATTGATGGTTTTTCCAAATTGGGTTTCCATGTAATTCATTGTGTCAAATGTGTTTTTGAATCTATTTGTTTCATGTTTACATTTTTCCAAGTTGATTTGATAGTAACCCACATGTTTTCATTGATTGCATAATCTTGTGGATGCATGCATGAGGATAATTTTTTTATGGGTTCACTAAGGTGTGAAATTTTTTATTTATACATTTGAACCTTGGATAATTGATTCACCCACCCCCCTAGTTATTATGAAATTATTTCAACACACTAGGCTATCATCCTCTCTATCTTTAGGGTCTGACTAAGGAGGACCAGGTAAGCATCCAAGATCCTTATCCAATAATTATTTCCTCTTTTCCTTGTCATCGAAGTTTGCACCTACATTCTCCTAATTATTGTTAGGGACCAAGATGGGATCAACATAATTCTGAGCATTCTTGCCCTTATTATTCCCTTTATGATGCATGAGCATCTTGGCTATAATGGCAATCTTGCATCACCCAAAAAAAATTTATTTTTAGGCTTTTCTATTTTAATAAGGACTAGTAGACAGGGTGGTTACTATTTATGGGAACTTGCTATTTTTAGTAAGTTTGTCATACAAGCTCAGAATATTCTCATTTTCTATAGGAAGGTTCATTTTAGAGATATAAGGCTACCATAAAAATCTCATTGCTCTAGTTTAAGTATCAGAGAAGTTATTGTGGATTTTTGATGGAAACATTTGTAGAAAAATCTTCAAGCTCATTGTTGGAGGCCTTAGAGTGCTTGGATGAGGTTTGAAAACTTGATAGAAGGGTGCTTGTGCAGTTCTAAACCTGTGGATCGAGAGCTGGCATTTTGGAAAAGTGGTTATAATAGCCAATTGGAGCAACGGTTCATGAGTTATGGCCTTCAAAAGTTGGGCTATCAAAATTTCTAAAATAATTTGTCAAAGATGTATTTGGCCAACTCTATGTGTATTGTTAGGGTCTGTCGGCCCTAGGTATTAAGTTTGAGCATCTAGAACTTTCTTGGACGACATTAAAATACCTATTTAAGAAAGGCCTCAACATTGTCTAGGATAGCTTTGGGTTATAGTTCGTAGCTCTTGTTGGGACTAAAAATTGCATGGTCAATTTTGAGTCACATATTGAAAATTTTGAAGAATCAGTGCCCTAAAGTGCTTTTTATGCATATGTAGTCATTTGTTAGTTTGAGGCCTAGATGGTGTTTGAGTGGCTTAACGCCTTTCATTTGATATATTCATGTGATCCAAAATGTTATTTTTCCATCTCAAATCATTCAGTGAAATCCCATTTTGAGTTAGTGTCAAAATTCGTAATTCTGCCCAAGTGTCAAAATGCATACAATAGCCCAGTTTGTCTTTGAATATCTTTTACCTAGAAATGTGTCATGGACCACCACTTTTGGGATGTTCAAAGTTGGTCATTTACTGTTTTGTGCATTTGTGTAGTTATTCACAATTTTGGGAAGCCTTGTTCGACCAATGATATCTTTGAACCAGTTGACCCAAATGAAGAAATTATTTTTGCATGGTGCTCTAGGGGTCAGACACTTCATATTTTCAAATTTTGAGGTCATGACGAATCCATTTGATCAATTTTCTAACATGATTAAAAACCCAGTTTGCATTGTTTTGTTACGACTAAGGTATCTAGATTGATTCGTACCCCTATTCGGCACATTATAACTTTGATCCCGTGATTAGTAAGCCTAAAATCATTGTACCAATATGTTTTGTCCTAAAATTCCTTCAAGTATGCCAATTCTCAAGTCACGACAAATCCATTTGCATACTTTCTTATGTCCGTTCATTTACCAAAAACTACTTTTTGACATATTTGCCAGTTTAAAATTTCCAAGTGCCTATTTTCAAAAATTCGCCAAATATTTCTTGTGATTCATCATGAGCCTAAAACATATAATTTTATTCTCCTCATGGAAAAGAACCTATACCCTAGTTTCCAAAACCCCAAGTGATCAATAACCCAGTTTATAATGTTGAACTCGAGCCCAGTTTATGTTTTTTTAATACTATTTGCCTGCAGGATAATTGGAGTATGGATATTCAGAAAATAAAATCTTCTGACCGAGAATTCATCATGGGTTGAGAATTTTCAATATGGTAGAGTGTGTAGGATTGAACACTCATGTCGATTTTTGTGGCCTGGTTACTTGATTGAACTGATTTTTAAGGCCAGCTGGCAGGCCTCCAGACACAAATTCATAGCTTGTAGACAAGAAGTGATAAAATGAGTTTCAGTGATCAAATAATGTTCGAAATTGATTCCATTCAATATTAGATATTCTATGGATTGGTTTGGAGTATTAGTTGTCTGAAAGCGAATTTTTTTTTACCCGGACCCATTTTGGGCCTGGCTAAATTCACCATATTATTATGGCTCATACAATGATAATTTAACAATCAAATTAGATACATGGGATGTTAAGAAACATGAGAAAGTATTTTGAAGCCTCTAATATCCTCAAACATCATCTTCACGTCTTTCATGGGTTAGCATCAATGAATGACTTGGAAAAGATTACAAGCTACTATGAAAGATTAATTTCCTATGCTCTATATTGAGGCTTTCCATATCATTTGCAAAAAATTGGAAACTTTATTGAAGGTTATAAGCTACTAAGGAAGGGACCATGAGAAGTTGTGCAAAGAATAAAATAAAATAAAGGATCATGTATTAATAATAGAATATAATATGGGCTTGAAACATATTAACTTTTAAGTTTCAATATCTGATAAAGAAGAGCTCCAAGCTGAAGAGGAAGTCAAGGAAAACAGCCGCAGGGGAGCCAAAAGCAAGCCTACAGTAAGTGAAATTCCAAGAGGCCACATTCAAACCCATATAAGAAAATATATAATTTCTCCATATGATTCTACTTACAAGTGGTGGGAGTAGATGTATACAAGTTCTCTATTGCTTGGTTACATATTTTTCCCAAGGGTAGCAGAAAAATAAATGAAAGGGGAGTTGGATATTATAATGATCTCATAAATGAGCCTCTTAGTAAAAGAATATAGCCATTCATCACATTGTGCCAATATGATATTCCTCAAGCCTTGGAAGACCAACATGGCAGATGGCTGAATCCACACATTGTAGAATTTCATAGCTAGGAATTTTCAATATGCCTACTTATACTATTTGAGACCTTCTATTTGGCTTCTTTGCTGGAGCGATAAACAGGATTAAATGGTTACAAACTTACAAGCTAATATTGAACATTTCCCGAATTATGAGTTCATACTTCAGCAAAGAGGCTAGAAATGATGGAATTCAAATTTTATCATAATAAATCTAGGAAACTCTTGGTGAAGATTTGACAAACTCAAAGGCATGTGTATTTTCATTTTGTTTATCAGAGATGATTTTTCTCGGTATGTAGCAACATGTTTTGAAGCGACTTGGAGAAAGAGGAAGTTGCAGGCAAATTAAAATAGAGAAGTTGTGTGATGAAGTAGTAAGAGGCTGCAGGGGCATTTTTGTGGCAGCCAAAAGAATGCACAACTCAAATATTTAGTGAGAAGTTAAAACTCTACTCTCCATCTTCAATTTTCTCTAAAGCCACCATTCATGAAAATGATAGAACATTGGAAGATACTCAAGAAAACTAGCAAGAGCATAAAAGTATTGATAAGTATAAGGCTGGATGGGAAGGGTTTGATATTGATGGTGAGAAAAATAGTAAGGAGGGGAATTTACTTGATCTTCATATTGGTGAAAGATTCAAAACCAAAACCAGTTCCAAGGGAAGCCTACATCAAAATGAAAGCAAGAATAAGTGGTTTTATCCCACATGCCTTGTGAAAGGGATATTTTAAATGTTTAAATACTACTGACCACAATATGATTGTTGTCTTTGAAACAATGGCTTTTGGAAAGGCAAGGCTTGTGTGTGGGGCCCGTGGTCGACCAGTTGGAGATGAAGGTAGAGACATTTTAGACAAAGGTGTGCACGTGATGATGTGGCATGACACACAAGATTGAGCCACATGGCGCATCTTGTGTTTGGCACATTCCCACAATAACAAGTTGCATGACAGATAAGGAATGTAGGTAAGCATTTGGGTGCCATGTGGTAGTGGGCCCAGGCCAGTGGTGAGGTGGCACCTAAGGAGTAGTTTCAAATGGATGCACAAGATGCTGCCACATGGTAGATCTAACGAATGGGGCATTCCCACAAAAACAAGATGCGAGCTAGTTAAAGAATACGAGAAAGCGAGTAGATGGTGATGTGGTAGGTGTGTAGAGAAGCCAATCATGTAGTGACACATGGCACTTGGTCAACAGAGGGTTGACCCCAAAATTCAAGGGAGAGGCCAGAAAAGTGAAAAAATGATTAAAAGTGTTTTCTTTTAAAAGTTATTTTTCAAACATGCAAGAATTTTAAATTTGAAAAAGGAGTTTAATCTAAAGGTTCGACTTTAGATTAAATTAAAATTTTGATTTTTTAAAATCTCAAAAGTGCAGACTTAAGGTTTAATAGAAGGGGGGGACTATTTTTCAAACTATGATTTTGAGGGTTTCCAGTACTCAAAACATAGACTACAATATACCGTTGGAATAAAATAAAAGATGAGCTATCCATTTTTGGAGCTTGTTTTTGTATAGGTACTCACCAGTTCATGCTATAGGTCATTTTGTGAAATTTGGGGCATTGACAACAAAATAGGAAGATTTGATCATGGAACATCAGAATGGGTTAGAGGACAATTCTAAAGGCTTGTTGGGATCCGAGTGTGAAGAAAATCATCTTTAAACAATTTTCTTGCATTCTGGAAATCACATTTCAATTGATTTGTTAGTTTTACCTTGTGAATTCATTTTAACATTAGAAATCAGTTGCATCCTTTCATCATTACATTTTGAGATATTTTATACCTCTGAGGCCAAGTGATGGGATTTTGATATTTAGTTGAAGAGAGAGGGTAGAAAAGGTTTTTTCATCTGCTTGGAAAGGAATTCTGAGTGGACACTTGTCATCTCTTGATTAGATTTGAGAATTCACTTCTTCCTATATCATTCCTTTTCTTTCTCATTGAACGGGTTCTAGTTTTTGTCACCGAGAAACGAGTTGGTTCCAGTTCTTTGGAGAAAATCCGCTCATTACTATGATACTAGATTTTGGATCCAGTTCTTGATGCATTCCCAATACTAAGATACCATTTCTTTCAACATTTTCTCTCTTACGAACAACATTAAGAAGGTCAATATAGATGGTTCATATCTATTAGGTTGTTTCATGTTTGTCATTTCATGCATATGACTGTATAAATTTCAAGAAAATTAATACAAAGAATAGCAGGTTGAGTTTTAGTTGAATCTTGTCTCCTTTATCAGCTAATTTTCAATGTTTTACAATCTTTGACATAGAGCTTAGGTTGTAGTTGTAGTCCCTTAAGGTTGTATGCTATTTCATTGTTGCTTATAACCCAAGAGGTTATGTAAGTGCTCTAGGGAATCAATAGGGTTGCAAGTTTATTGATGGAGATATCATGTAAGAATGGGATTTAAATTGAGCATTGATGTCTATTTACAAGTTAAATAGATAGATCAGATATTTGAATATATCATAAGTATCAGATATCCATATGTATGCATTTGATTCATGGATTTTCCCAATGGTTAAGGCACTGATTAGCTATAGGGTCACTTAGTTCTTGCTGCTGCATATTAGTGGTTTTGCCGAATTCAACATTATTAATCAAATGTGTTTTACCCTTTCATGTTGAAGGACCTAAATGTAATAGCCTCACTTAGCTTCTGAGATTCATAGATTTGCATTTAGCTACTGTAGATTGATGTTATTTCATGAGTTATTAGAGATTATCTTCTTAATAGACTCAGGGATATGTTTTTACACTGGTATGGTATCATTTGAATATAAAGTCTACCCGCCTAAGTTTAGCAAAGCCTGAAGTAGAAGAAGGGTCAAGCCTTATAGTTGGCCCTATGTCTAAAATGATATGTTGAGAATGGGAGTTAGCTGCCCCTAGATATGTCATATTATCATGGGGATAATTGAAAACCCTCCAACATTTTCAAACACCAACAGCTCTATCTTGGAGATTACTATAATGAAGTCACCCATTTGGGTTAACATATTGTAAGAATTTTATAATTCTACATTTGTGGCAATAATAAGAAGTTCATATTTTTTTCTTGCACTTGTTGTTGTTTCTTTGTTTTTGTTATGAGTTTATGGTATTAAGGGGAGTCCCCTACATCATGTGGTATTAGAGCTAGAGTTCTTGAGTGTGTGGACAAATTGTTGACTGTGAGGCAGTTCACACTAGGACTATGGTTTGGGAAGAGTATGTAGATAGATCATTGATTGTGAGGCAGTTGCACTATGGTTTCAATAAAAGTGCAAAAATGCCTCCATGAAGCGAGCATGGTAGAAGAGCTGGAGGTATTACACTTGAGGGTTTTTGAGCCCTCCAAAGACAAATACAAGCATTAGAAGAACAAATGCATAGAGGAATGAATCTTCCCATAAGAGATGAAAGTGAGGATGAGGATGAAGTAGAAGAAAATGTAGAAGTAGAGGTAGTTCTAAACCTCGAGTAAAAGAGGCTTTTTAGGGCCATCTCCAAGATTGGAAAAAGACCTAAGTTTGAGGTTCCCACATTTTTTAGGAAATCTTAAGCCAGAAGAGTTAATCAATTAGATCAATGAACTAGAGGAGTACTTTGAGTATGAAGATAGTGAGGATCTAGATAGGGTCAAGTTTGCAAAGGCAAAATTGAAGGGACATGCAAAGATCTGGTGGCAAGAGGTTCAGTAGGAACAAAATAGAAAGGGAAAGGAAAAAGTCACCAAAAGGGATTGGATGATAGCTAAAATGAAGTGGCAATTCATTCCTATGGATTATGAGCTTGATCTACTAAAGAAGATGCAAGGAATGAAGCAAGTAGGAAAATTTGTTCAAGAGTATACCAAGGAGTTCTATTGAGTTCTCATAAGAACAAGCCATGTAGAAGCTAATAAGGAGAAAGTCACCTATTATCTTAATGGGTTAAGGACAAGCATTCAAGATGAGCTAAGTCTAGTTCAGATGAACAATATTGAGGAGCCATACTAGTTTTCCCTAAGAGTCAAGGAGAAGCTGAGCAAGAAGCTTGACAATAAGAATAATGGAAGAGGTCCTGGTGGAAGGTTTGGCAAACAATCTTTTGGAGGCCATAATGATGATCAAAAGAACAAGGATGAGGTTGGTAGTAGTAATCAAAACCAAAGGGGAAACAATTCCAATTGTTTCCATGATCAAAACAATAGAGATCAGAGAGGAAGAGGTAGAGGACAAGGATCTATAAGAGGAGGCTTCTACGAAAAATGTTTTCACTATGGAGAAGAAGGGCATAGAGCATTTGAATGTACCCAACGCCAAGAAAGGATAGATCGAAGAACAAAAGATTAGGCAAGATTTGCACATGTTGATAATGATGCCATATCCTCACATTCTAAAGATGCTAAAAGAGGAGAAGTCCTCACCAACAAAAGAGTCCTACTAAGTGGTGAGAATGAACCTGATCAAAGGAGTTTGTTTCGAACAAGGTGTAGATGTGAAGATAAGTGTTGTGATGTGATCATTGATGGTGGAAGTACTGATAATATGGTGTCAAAAATGATGGTCACCAAGTTGAAGCTAAAGAGATAGAAAAACCCTTATCCATACCATATTGCTTGGGTGTAAGATGACCGCAAGGTTATGGTCAATGAGCTATGCTTAGTGAAGTTCAAGATTGGGAGAAGTTCAAGATTGGGAGCTACCAGGATGGGGTACTATGTGATATCATATCTATGGACATATGTCGTATGTTGTTGGGTAGGCCATGGCAGTTTGACAGGCATGTTGTACATGATGGGTGAGCAAATACCTACACTCTAACTAAGGATGGAGTGAAACATAAGTTAAAGTTGTTGAAGGATAAAGAAGAAAAGGTATGTAGTGCTGCCAAAATATGTTTTTTTGATGGAAAAGAGTTTCTTAAAGGTATGAAACTTGAGCATATGTATTTTGCTATAATTCTTAAAGATAGTAAAGAAGTAGAGGATGCACCTATAGAAGTTGTAGATATGTTGGAAGAGTTTTTTGATATTGTATTAGATAATGTACTTGATGGATTGTCCCCAATGAGGAAGATCAATTACTAGATGGATTTGGTTCTAGGGGCCGGTTTGCTAAACAAGGTAGCGCAAAAAATGACACCAACAAAAAGTGAAGACTTGAATAGACAAGTTCATGAGTTGTTGTAGAAGGGGTTAATTCAAGAGAGTCTAAGTCCATGTGCTGTACCAATAGTGTTAGCACCAAAGAAGAATGGAGAATGGAGGATGTGTATAGATTCTCATGCTATCAACAAGATCACCATCAGGTATAGATTTCATTTGTTGAGGATGGATGAAATTATGGACTATTTGAGTGGAGCTTAGTATTTCACAAAGATAGATCTAAAGAGTGAGTACCATCAGATTCATATTAGAGAAGGTGATGAGTGGAAGACTAGTTTCAAAAAAAGGGAAGGATTGTATGAGTGGTTAGTCATGCCTTTTGGGCTAACCAATGCACCGAGCACTTTCATAAGGCTCATGAATGAGGTACTGAAGGAGTTTCTAGGTAAGTTTGTCATTGTTTACCTAGATGATATATTAATCCTGAGTAAGACATTGGAGGAGCATTTGATTCATATTTTCAAGGTGTTTGAAAAGTTGAGGGAAGAAAAGTTGTTGATAAACCTAAAGAAGTGTAGTTTTGTAAAGAAGGAGTTGGTGTACTTCAGATTTGTAGTCTCAGGAGAAGGTCTGAAAATGGACCTAGAGAAAGTGAAGGATATCCTTGAATGGCCTACTCCAAGGAGTGCGAAAGAGGTACGATCTTTTCATGGATTGGCTACATTTTATAGAAAGTCCATAAGATTTTTTAGTAGTATTTGTGGACCCTTGACTGAAACAATGAGAGGAGATAGGAAATAGTTTAAGTGGGCTATAGGAGTAGATAAGAGTTTCGATCTGTTGAAATAGAAAGTTACCAAGCACCCTATTTTAGCACTTCCTAATTTAACAAGGTGTTTCAAGTAGACTGTGATGCTAGTGGTACTACAATAGGAGCTATTTTAAGCTAGGAAGGTAGGCCGGTTTCTTATTTTAGTGAGAAGTTGAATGACACAAAAAAAAAAAATTGCTTATGATTAGGAATTTTATGCTATAGTTCAAGCATTGAATAAGTGAAAGAACTATCTTCTTTGCAAGGAATTTTTTTTGTATAGTGACCATCGAGCTTTGTAATATTTGAATAGTCAAGGAAAATTGAACCAAAGGCATTTGAAGTGGGTTGAGTTTTTGCAAAGTTATACATTTTTTTTGAAACACATAAGTGGGAAGTCTAAGAAAGTTGTAGATGCTCTTAGTAGAAGACAACTTTTGAGGTGGTTGGGTTCAAGGAACTTAGTATATTATATCTAGATGATCCTGATTTTGGTGAAGTGTGGAAGACTTGTACATAACTTGTTACACTTGACAAGACAAAGTGGTTGGATTTTATGATCCAAGATAATATGTTTTTCAAAGGAAGCCAGTTGTGCATTCCAAGAAGTCAAATGAGAGAGAATCTCATCAAGGAGAAGCATAGTGGAGGATTGGCTAGACACTTTGGTAGAGATAAAACTATAGCTTTGGTTGCTAAAATTTTTTACTAGCCACAGTTATAGCAAGATGTGAGGAATTTTGTACAAAGTTTCCAAGTATGTTAGATGGTGAAATGAGTGAAACAAAATATAGGGCTATATTAGCCATTACCTGTACTAGAGAAGCCATGGGAGGATGTCAGCATGGATTTTTTTCTTGGATTACTAAGGAGACAACATGGGCATGATTCTATTTTTGTGATGGTTGACAGGTTTTCAAAGATGGCACATTTTGTTCCTTGTAAGAAGACTAGTGATGTTTTTCATGTAGCAGAGTTGTTTTTCAGAGAAGTGGTAAGATTACATGGTTTGCCAAAGAGTATAGTTTTAGATTGAGATACCAAATTTATTGGGTATTTCTGGTGTACATTGTGGAAGAAGTTGAAGATAGATTTGAAGTTCAATTCATCACATCATCCGTAGACTAATGGATAGACAGAAGATCTAAATTGCAATTTGGGAAACTTGCTGAGATGCTTGGTTGGAGATAAACCAAAAGGAAGGGATATGATTGTACCATAGATAGAATTTGCATATAATAATTCTATCAATAGGAGTACTAGTAAATCAAAATTCTAAATTGTATATGAGAGTAGTCCCAGAAATGTTTCTGAATTGAGGAAGTTGGATAAGGGAGAGATAAATAGTGCTGAAGTAGAAGATTTTGTTGAACATTTGAAGAACATCCATGAGGAGGTGAGAAATCACATCATAAAGATGAATACACAATATAAGACTAAGACAGATGTGAAAAGGAGATATAAAGGATTTCAAATTGGAGATGAAGTCATGGTTTATTTGAGAAAGGAGCATTTTTGATAGATACATATAATAAGCTGAAGATGAAGAAGTTTGGACTATGCAAGATATTGAAGAGGTATGATTTTGGAAATGCATATGAGGTGGAGTTGCCTGCTGAATTGAATATTCCACCAGAATTTAATATTTTAGATTTGATAGAGTATTATGGAGGTAATAGAGATGGAGTTGCAGAAGCATAGTGGAGCACTCTAGCAGCTAGTTCAACTACCAAGGAGATTGAGGAGATACTATACAATTGTGCTAGAAAAAGTATCAAAAATAAAACTTATGAGGAATATCTAGTCAAATGGAAAGGGAGACCAGTTGAGGATTTATCATGGCTAGCAAAGGAGGAGGTCAACCATCTTGGTTTTCCTTTGAACACCTTAGACATGATGGGGTCACTTCTCAAATTATCCTAGGTGTTTGATGCGGGAGCATCCTCGGTTTAAGGGTAATCTTGCATCACCCAAAAATATTTTATTTTCAACCTTCTCTATTTTAATAAGGACTAGTAGATAGGGTGGTTACTGTTTATGGGAACTTGTTAAAATTAAAATTTTAAATTTTTTTCCTTCTATAACTATTAAGCAAAATCCAGTGATCCTTTAGATTCTTAACAAGTGTCTCACACCTATAGTACAAGAAATAATCCTCAGCCTACCACATCTCTTCCACCTTACCAAATCGTTCTTTCTTAGTTGGAGATAAACCAAAAGGATGGGATATGATTTTACCACAAGAAGAATTTTCATATAATAATTTTGTCAATAGGAGTACTGGTAAATCACCATTCAAGATTGTATATGGGAGTAGTCCCAAAAATGTTTTTGAATTGAGAAAGTTGGATAAGGGAGAGATAAGTAGTGCTGAAGCAAAAATTTTTGCTAAACATTTGAAGAACATCCATGAGGAGGTGAGGAAGCATATCATAAAAGTGAATATATAGTATAAGGCTAAGGTAGATGTGAAAAGGAGATATAAGGAATTTTAGATTGGAGATGAAGTCATGGTTCATTTGAGAAAAGAGCATTTTCTAGTACATACATATAATAAGCTGAAGCTGAAGAAGTTTCGACTGTGCAAGATAGTAAAGAGGTATGGTTTTGGAAATGTGTATGAAGTGGAGTTTCCTACTAAATTGAATATTTCACTAGTATTTAATATCTCAGATTTGAAAAAGTATTATAAAGGAGGTGATGGAAATGAAGTTGCAAAAGCACAATGGAGCATTCCAGCAGCTAGTTTGGCTACCAAGGAGATTGAGGAGGTACTAGATAGCCGTATTGGAAAAAGTACTAGAAACAAAACTTATGAGGAATATCTTGTCAAATGGAAAGGGAGACCAGTTGAGGATTCATCATGGCTAGGAAAGGAGGAGGTCAAATATCTTGGTTTTCCTCTAAACACCTAAGATGTGATGGGGTCACTTCTCAAATTACCTTGGGTATCTGATGTAGGAGAATCCTAGGTGTAAGGGCAATCTTGCATCACCTAAAAAATATTTTATTTTCAGCCTTTTCTATTTTAATTAGGACTAGTAGATAGGGTGGTTACTATTTATGGAAACTTGCTATTTTTAGGAAGTTTTTCATGCAAGCTCAAAATGTTCTCATTTTCTATAAGAAGGTTCATTTTAGAGATATAAGGGTACCATAAAAATCTCATTGCTCTAGCTTAAGTATCAGAGAAGTTATTATAGATTTTTGGTCAAAAAAATTGTAGAAAAATCTTCAGGCTCACTATTGGAGGCCTAAAAGTGCTCGGATGAGGTCCAAAAACTCAACGAAAGGGCACTTGCACAATTTTGAGCCTATAGATCATGAGATGGCATTTCCAAAAAGTGATTATAATAGCCAATTGAAGCAACGGTTTGTGAGTTATGGCCTTTGGAAGTTGGGCCAGAAAAATTTCCAAAGTAATTTGTCAAAGATGTATTTGGCCGACTCTATGTGTATTGTTAGGGTTTTTTGGCCCTAGGTATTAAGTTTGAGCATCTAGAACCTTCCCGGGCGGCATAAAATTGCCTATTTAAGAAAGGCCCAAACATTGTCTAGGATAGCTCTGAGTGATAGTTAGTAGCACTATCTTGCAGATTACTATAATGAAGGCACCCATTTGGGTTAGAATATTGTAAGAATTCTATAATTTCACATTTGTGGCAATAATAAGAAGTTCATATTTTGTTCTCACATTTGCTGTTGTTTCTTTGTTTCTATTATGAGTTTATGGTATTAAGGGGAGCCCCTTGCATCACTTTGTTTCTCCATTCGCTTTTTCTATTCTTTTCTAAGATTTTATTTCTTAATATAATGGGGTCATTGCTTTACTATATGATTTTCTTTCTTGCAATGAGAGCAAGTGAAAGGGATGCTTTCATAATCTAATTGTTAGATCCATTTGTCCAACTTAGAGTAAATCTCTATCACCTCAAAAAATATCACTTTTTTGTTCCACACCAATATAGATTCTTGCATAGGCCATCCTCCTTCTAGAGGATGTCAGCAAGTCAATAGAAAATACTTCCTCAAAGGAAATCACAATACCGTTAAAGATGTCTTCATTCTATGACTCTAGAGGAAGTCCTAGAAGCCTAACCCATATGAGGACTTGAACAAAAAATGAATCATTCAAATCCAACTTAAGGGACCACATTTGAAGAGCTAGGGTCAATTTACTAATCACATAAGAGTCCACACAAAAGATTTTAATAAAATCCTCCCTATAGGAAAAGGAGAACTAGAGAAAACCCTTAGCCATAGCCACAATCTCCAATTGTCCCTTCAATTTCCATTTCCTTTTCACATAACTTTTAAAAATATCTATGTTAGGTACTTCTCCCATAAACTCTCCCACCAGCATGATAGCCACATGCTCAATATTGTGATCAACAAGAGGGTGAGGTACCTTAGTGACAAGTTTACCCTTATCCCTTTTTGATATTTAAAAAAAAAAAAGAAATCATCACTTACCCCTAGGTTTGAAACCAAAGACATAATTCCATGGGTGTGAGATTGCCTACTCACTTTAAGACTAAATAAGATCATGCATGGGACCCCCATTTTTCTCATACCACCCTTGTCAACACCATTTCTACATGTTGCACCCTCATTGACCTTTTATTCGAGGTCTTTAGGGACCCCCTTTGGGTCCCCGTCTTTCTCAACTCCCTCATATTTCTTTGCATCACAAGATTCTTGTGTTAGAGTGCCCATAGGACCTCTACCTAGTGAGTTGCAAGGTATCCCACCCAAATAAGAATTCAAAATTCCTCCTACCTTTCTCGCCATCGAGATTTCTCAACCTTTATCTTTATAGTGTGAGTTGAATAGACTCATAAAATAAAATATATTTTAGTTAAATACTTATTTTATATAAATTCAAATAATATTAATTGTGTTTTAGTATTGGTGTACATGAACATAATATGTTACCAAGAAATTAGTGGACTTGTTAATTGATAATTTGAAGGAGACAAATTTATCTCTTGGTATACTACAAAAAATATTTTTTAGTGGAAACACTTTACCAATTGGCAAATATTTTGTGTCAACCTATTTATATTGGAGTAATGAATTGGTACATTAGCAACAATATTTTTAGTGGAAGAGCTTCACCAATTTGATAGTTCATATCAACCCATTTGATATTAAAGAATATAGTTTTTTTTTTTTTTTTTTTCAATATATATGAGTGTGTTTTGATCTTAAGGTAATTGGTCATGATATAACACTTCGAGGGTATGGCATATGTTGATTCTCATTTTTAAAGGGAACTACTTTATCTTTTGCTACACTAACAATAGTTCTTGTGGTGGCAAAACTTAACTAATTTGCAAATAATTTTTATCAACCTATTTGATTTTTGGAAATTTAATGAACTAGACAAGGTCCAAATTCCTAGGAATTTATGATCCAAAAATTTAATGAGTGTTAAATTTCTACCAACATGTTTATGGAGTCATGATATCATATTATTTAACCACAAAGACTAGAATTGTAGAAGCATGTTTCAACTAGTTGATATATTCACAAATACACATAAAAATTCTACTAGGTGTTAAAGGGCTAATTTCAGCATTATCATTATTATTACATGCCATTGTTGGAGCCATAATTTAATGATCCCTTTTCAGGTCAATCCTTGATTTTCTCTAAAATTGCTATTTTAAGGATTGAATCATGTTTAGGATTTAAATTTGTAATGTTTCAAGCTAAGAAGATGTCATTTCCTAATCATTATCGCTCAAGCTTCAATTATTTAATTTTCTTCTAGTCACTAATCCTAAGGCAAATGATAGAATCACTATGACAAAAACACAAAAAGAATCTCCAAGTGTCCTCCCTAATTTGAGACCCTCCCAACTTGTGATAGAATTACTACGCCACTCCTCTCACAAATTCCTTATCTACTTAGTTATATTAGTAAGTGATTAAGGACTTTAGCCAATTAATATATTATAATAATAAATATACACACAAAATTAATAATATTTACTTTTGATTATTATTACATTTGTATATCATTAAACATATAAATACTATATTTAATTACTAGATACTTATCACATAATTTTTCATAAAAATATTTATTATGACACATAGTTCATAAGTTTATTGTAAACAATACATATCTCTTCATATTTACTATATAATAAGAATTTATTGCTTAAAGTATTTTTTAACTTATAATTACCAACTTTATATATAGTTGTGTTTTTTTATTCATCTTATTCTATCTAATATTTAAACATATATATTATGGGGATAAACTTATAACACATGCTATGTAGTGGCTAAGTATTTTTCATTAATATTATAGTAAAATAAAAAATATTTTTAAGTTTTCAAAACATATTACTCAAAAAGGTGATATATTAATTTTAGCTAAATTCTTCATCCTTGTCATAAGAAATAAATACCATTTGACAATATGTCTCAATAATCTCAAGACTACTATTTTAATGTTGAATGTTTGAACTTTGAGATTGAAAAGAAATAGTTTCTCACAAGAATTTAATAGGTAAGTTATATAAAACAAAGTGAATATTCGATAATTTGGTTGAACATTCTATGACTTAAAGGGCTAAATTTATCAAATACACCTAAAAAATGGGATTAAAATTATTATTTTTTATGTTAAAAAACTCTACGTATAAGAGTCAATTGATTTTGACCAATCATATCATTAATTAATAATTTTTACAATTTATTAACTTAAAAAGTGTGCATGTGAACTATAGAAAATAAAAATATTGAGATATTGAGAAAAATACTTAGTGGAGATTGGTCCAAATAGAATATCATTTAATCAATTATTAAGACTAACAATCTAAATGTGATACAACTGTACTTAGCCTAGACAAGTACTAATATCAACCCTCATGTACTTTTATTGTAAGAGAAATTCTTGATTCCAAATTGATCCCATTTTGACACATCTACATATAATCTTTTTTCATATCAAAAATTCTTTTTTTGCTGAATTATTTCTCCTCCTTTTCCTTTTATCTTTTTTCTCATCCCTTTCTTTGTAATGTCCCTTTACTGATTTTTTATGATATTTCGAGCCTCAAATCAGAACTTTAAAATCAAACAACCAATATTACAAAGATCTGCCAATTTCCCAATAAAACCCAAATCGGGTATGTCCAAATTAGTGCCAAAAACTTCACAACTTCACAAATTATTAATAAATCTGAAAATGGACATTTTTACAAAAATTTCAGTAGCATAACAGCCTACAAAATAACATTTCTAGATTTGTATAGCCTTTACACAACAGCCCACAAATGTAGGGCAAAACTATGCTCAATCAGGCTCCCGAAATTAACACAAAAAATACCCGGAAACACCACAAAACACTCATAAACTATCTCAAAAGTTTAATCACGACCCAATACATATATTCAGCCCTATTTTAACATCATAAAGTATGAAATACAGTAGCAAACAAAACTGATATGAAACACTCAACTGAAAACCCAAACTCAAACCAAAAAACAACCCCGAAAACACCCAAATCGGCACTATTTAGCACAAAGGCAAACTCTGTATGAGCATGCAGATGGAATGGCTTCAAACTCCCATCCTTAGCCTTCCTAAAAACTTGCAAACTCCCGTTCTTGGGTCTCCTTCTCCACAGGTTTGGCAGCCTCTGAAGAACAACAAGAAAATTAGCAAGAATCAAGATGTAGAATGAGCCCAAAATGCCTCCAAACCCCTTTTAAAGAGGGCATAACGCTAACTCACATCCAAGAGGGGTTAATAAAATATAATTTAATAATAATTTTTATTTATTAGTCCATTGGTTTCCAAAGATTAGGCCCTTTTTCTGAAATTTCACCTTTTTGGAGCCTGCCTGCCTTAACAAAGTTTATTTATTTTTAATTATTTGAATAGGGGACATGACAAGTCCTCCCCTCCCAAATATTGCTTGTCCTCAAGAAATGAAAATTGGAATTCTCAAGAATATGTGCTCCTTCCCAAGTTGCATCCTCTAGTGGTAATCCTTTCCATTTGACCAAATGCTCTATGATGCTCCTATTTCTCAACCTTTTCTCTCTTGTATCCAAAATCTCTTCTGGTATCAAAACGAATTTCCCTTCATCATCAAGAGGTGGTAATTCTATAGATACTATGTTTTGCTGGCCTAGAACCTTCTTTAAGCAAGATACATGAAAAATATTATGTATTTTGCTGTTTGGTGGGAGCTCCAATTCATAAGCTACCTCTCCTACCTTCTTGATGATTTTATAAGGCCCATAGAACCTTGGCTTGAGTTTCTCTGCCCCACTTCTCTTCAAGGTGCTTTGCTTATATGGCTGCAACCTAACAAATACCAAATCTCCCACCTCAAAAGATCTTTCAATCCTTTTCCTGTCAGCATATATCTTTTGTTGGTTTTGTGCATGTTGTAGATTATCCTTGAGAGACCTTATTATGTCTTGGCTTTGCTTGATGAAATCACTTGTTGCGGGTACTCTGCTATCGAAAAGTATTAGATCAGCAAAGGAAAGGGCATCATAACCATAAAGAGCACGAAAAGGAGGCATACCAATAGACATGTGATGAGATGTATTGTAACAATACTCCCCTAAGTGTAACCATTTCACCCAAGCATGTTGTTGATTTGAAACATAGTTCCTCAAATATCCTTCTATCCATTTATTAACTATCTCTGTTTGTCCATCTGTTTGAGGGTGATAGCTAGTACTGGGAGTGAGTTCAGTTCCTGCCAAATGAAAGAGCTCCTTCCAAAAAGAGCTGAGGAATCTACTATCCCGGTCACTAACAATGTTTCTAGGCAAACCATGTAATCTAAAAATTTCCTTGAAGAACAATTTGGCCACTTGTGATGCCTTGAAATCAGATGTGATAGGAAAGAAATGTGCATACTTAGTTAGTCTATCTACCACCACCTATATGCAATCCTTACCTTGAACCTTGGGCAACCCAGTGATGAAATCCATGGAAATACTTTCCCATTTTTGTTCGGGAATAGAAAGTGGCTGCAACAACCCTACAGGAAAATTTTGCTCACTCTTGCTTTGTTGGCATACCATACATTCCTTAATGTGTTTAAGGACATCCTCCTTCATACCCTTCCATGAAAACCGCTCTCGAATTTTCCTGTATGTCTTGAAGTATCCCTGGTGACCAGCGAAAGGTGTGTCATGAAAGGCCCTCAATATCCTCTCCTTAGTTTTTGACCCTGGCACTAAGAAGATTCTGTTCTTGTAATAAATCAATTCATCAACAACCTTGTACCTGTTATCATCCACTAACTTATCCAAAATCTTGGTGGAAAATGAATCTTTAGCATACTCTAAAATTATGGAGACTTTCCAATCAACAGAGATAGATGATAAGGAACACAAAGTGGGCTTTCTTGAGAGAGCATCAACAACCACATTATTCTTTCCTTTCATGTATTCAATATCAAAATCATAAGCTTGCAATTTTCTTACCCATTTTTGTTGACGATCATTCAAATCCCTTTGGTTCAAGAAGAACCTGAGGCTATTATGGTCTGTCTTTACAATGAATCTCCCACATACCAAATATTGTCTAAACTTATGAAGTGCATGCATGATTGCCAACATTTCCTTATCATAGATGGAGTAGCCTTTCTCTGATTGATTTAATTTTTGACTCTCAAATGCTATTGGATGTCCCCTTTGAGTTAGGACAGCCCCTATACCTTCTCCCGAAGCATCACATTCAACAATAAAAGGTAAAGAGAAATCTGGAATTGCAAGCATAGGGCATGAACTCATTACCTCCTTAAGCTTATCAAATGTTTTTTGTGCCTCTTCTGTCCAAACAAAAGCTCCTTTCTTTGTCAAATCAGTCAAGGGGGCAGCAAGCTGAGAAAATCCCTTGGAAAATCTCCTATAGTAGCTACACAACCCGAAGAAACCTCTCAACTGTGTAAGATTAGTGGGTGGAGGCCAATCCAAAATTGCCTGGATTTTTTGTTGATCAACCTGTACTCCTTTAGAGCTTATAATATGTCCCAAATATAGGATCTCTGTCAAACTAAACTCACATTTAGATAGCTTAGCATAGAAGGATTGCTGCTCCAAGATTCCCAAAATAGTGTCTATGTGCTTTAGATGCTCTTCCCATGTTTTACTATATATCAAGATATCATCAAAAAATACCAAAACAAATTTTCGAAGATGCTGACTGAATACCTTATTCATACAAGATTGGAATGTTGCAGGTGCATTAGTGAGTCCAAATGGCATAACAAGAAATTCAAAGTGCCCATAGTGACATCTGAAAGCAGTCTTTTCCACATCTTCACTCCTCATTCGAATTTGATGGTAGCCTGATCTTAAGTCAATTTTTGAGAAGTATACAGCACCATGTAACTCATCAATGAGTTCATCTATGCATGGTATCGGATACCTATTTTTTATGGTCTTCTTGTTTAGAGCCCTGTAGTCTATACACATTCTCATTGTACCATCCTTTTTCTTGACAAGTACCACAGATGATGCAAATGGACTAGAGCTAGGCCTTATGAATCCCATGTCTAGGAGTTCTTTAATAGTTTTTTCAATTTCTTCCTTATAACCTCTTGGATGGCGGTATGGGGTTGTTATAACTAGTTTGGCACCCTGTTCTAACTCTATAACATGCTCAAAACCTCTATCTGGTGGTAATCCTGGAGGCAAATCATTGAAAACTATACTATGCTTATCAAGAATATTTTGAATTTCAAAATGGAAATTACCTTGATTCTTTGGAGAGCTTGTTGGTTGGATTATGACTCCTGCTGCCCATGTTACTTGTCCTCTTCGAAAAGTCCTCTCCATCCTCTTTGCAGAGACCGCTTTAGGTGCTCCATTCGATAACCCTCTCAATATGACTTCTTTCCCATTGGAATGAAATTTAAACTCCATAGTTTGATGGTTCATGTAATAGCCTCCGATAGAGTGCAACCATTGAACACCCAATACAAGATCTGTCTCCCCAATACCAACCACATAGAAGTCATCACATATCTCATAATCTCCTAAGGTCATCTTGAGTTGTTTCACCACCTGTGTGCAAGGCATAGTGAATCCATTAGCTACAGTAACATTGAATCCCTCAAAATCTTCTGCTTTAAGCCCTCTTTTCATAACAAATCCCTCATCAATAAAATTGTGAGTTGCCCCACTATCAAGAAGAACAGTCAACCTTTGCCCTGCTAGTACCCCTCGAATTCGGAAGGGATGGTATCTTGGGACTCCTGATAATGCTGCTAAAGTGCCATCCTTGCTGATTTCTTTTACTTTCTCTTCTTCTACCTCCTCCTTAGTATCATGAAATTCCTCATGCTCATCTGAATCAGATTCTGAAGCAACTTCAATATAGTGCACTTGACCTTTCCCCAAACATCTGTGTCCTAGAACCCATGGTTCTCTACAAGTAAAACAAAGCTTTTTCCTTCGTAATTCACTCCTAGTCTCTTCATCTACCTTCTTTTTTGCCACATTTGTCACATCTTTTGGTGGTAGTGTTGGGAAAGTCTTTTTCTAAAAATTTCCCTTATGTTGCCAAAGATTTGGGGGTTTTTGATTAGTGATTGATTTCATAGGCACACAAGTTTCAAGTTGCAAGCTTCTTTTGATAGCTTCTTGTAAGGTTGAGGGTGAGAAAGCCTTAACCAAACCCTTAACAAAATCTTCTAAACCATCAAGAAAAAGATAAACGATCCTCTTTTCACTCATATCAGGTACCATAACATCCACTTTTTGAAATTCTTCTATATACTCATTAACTGATTTGGTTTGCTTCAACTTTGACAATTATTTAAAGTACTCTTCATCATCCTTGAGGTCAAATCTATCTATCACCCTTTGACTAAAATCTTCAAATGTAGTTACCTGATCGTGACCTTGAGTAGTCATTCCATGATACCACCAATCATAGGCTGCATCTTCCAAGTGTAGACTTGCAAATTGAATAGCATCACTCTCTTTCATGGGGTTAAGTGTGAAGAAAGTTTGTAATTTTTGTAGCCATGCTCTAGCTAAAATTTTATTTGTTCCATCAAAAGTAGGTGCTGTAAACTTGCTTATTTTATTTTTGAGCTCTCTTCCACTTGTGTCATGCTCCCTCCTATTCTCTTTCTTGGGCATCAAAGCGTTCATCATATCCACATATTCTCTAAAAGGAACTGAACTACGAAAGTCATCATCTAAGCCATTGTAAGTAGCTCTTAATGTAATCAAATTACCTGTAACCTCTTCCACTGGATTAATGGCTGGATTTGGTACTGGTGGCTCATTTGCAGGCAAGAAAATAGATTTGGTTGATTTAGATGGTGTGGATCTCCCATTTCTTGGCTCCTCTGAAGTGCTCCCTTTCTCATTAATAGATGCAATTCCTTGTAATTTTTCTGTCAATATTCGCAAAGCCTCTCTAGTTTCTGCCAAACCATCCACTGTTTGCTTCTGAGTATTTTGGATGTCTTGGAAGAATTTCTTTGCCATCTCATCTAGATCAGCCATACTTTTTTCTTCCTTGGATTTTGTACTTTTGCTTTCAACTGGGGGTTTGATCAAATTTTTTTTATTCTTTTCTCGCTGCAAATATATTTTTTCTCTTTCACTTAGTTGCATGCAATCATAAAATATGACATGCAAGATCTGGGTAGTTATCAAAACTTGACATGCAAGATCTGGGTAGTTGTTAAAACTGACATGCAACTTCTACAAACCATCAGGCTGGCAAGATCACGGCTCTGATACCACTGCAATGTCCTTTTACTGATTTTTTATGATATTTCCAGCCTCAAATCAGAACTTTAAAATCAAACAACCAATATTACAAAGATCTGCCAATTTCCCAATAAAACCCAAATCGGATATGTCCAAATTAGTGCCAAAAACTTCACAACTTCACAAATTATTAATAAATCTAAAAATGGACATTTTTACAGAAATTTCAGTAGCATAACAACTTACAAAATGACATTTTTAGATT